>JAODKF010000126.1:3984162-4023699 GCA_026779585.1 Mormyrus proboscirostris
TGAAAATACGCTGTATAAATAAAATTGAATATTTAGGTACAGTATTATACTGTATTATATAGCGTATTTTAATTATACAGTTCAGTAATTTAATTTGTACAGTACTTTAATTTGAAAAGCGTTTGAAACGGTTGTACTATATTTTGCAATCAAAATTAGTGACGCTCTCCATTTTATTACTGTCATGACTGGCAGACAGGAAAGAGCTGGACCCCTGAATGCAGAACCTAGGTTTATTCTGACAACACGGTGCGACAATAGCCGGCAGGGAAATCCAAGGGGAGAGTCGAGTCCGGGTCCGAGGGTCGTTTACCAGGTGGTTCAGTCCTACACAGAGGGACGAGACGAGTCGACGATAGGAGGGGGGAGACGAGGCAAGCAGGTCCGGGAGGCACAAGGAGGAAGGCAAGTCAGGCAGGCAGGAATGTGGGGAAAGGCAGGGACGGCAAGGCAGGCGAGACAGCAGGGCAGGGCAATCGGGAAAGACAAGAGCTCAGTAATGCACACTATCTTGGCAACAATACTTCGCAATGGTTAACTGGGTGCTCTTGGTTAAATAACTGGACGCTTAATTGGCTATCGCCCATGGCGATGTTGCCCCGCCCCCTTGGGCGTGACAGTACCCCCCCCGACGGCCGCCTCCCAGAGGCCGAGAGAAGCGCCTGGGATGGCCCCGGGCCGCTCTTCAGGTCTGAAGCCTTCCCAGTCCACCAAATACTGCATCCCTCCAGCACATCGACGAGAATCTAGTAGGGCCCGAACTTGATAGACCTTGGAGCCATCCTGCAAGGTGCTCAAAGGAGGAACAGCAACTTCAGGGGAGGGGTGAGCTGGGTTGTATTGCACTGGCTTGAGCAGAGAGACGTGGAAAGTGGGGCATATGCGGTACACCTTAGGCAGCTGAAGCCTGAATGTATTAGATCCCACCTGGCGCTGGATCTTGAACGGTCCGATATACCGGGCTGATAGCTTCCGGCATGAAGGTTGCTTCAAGTTGCGAGTGGACAGCCACACCCTCTACCCCACATGATAGGGCGGAGCGGGACCACGTCGACGGTCGGCCTGAGTTTTGGTCCTGGCGGCTTGGCGGGTCAGGGCTTGCTGGGTATGACGCCAGACTTCTTGGGCCCCGCGGTACCAGTCTTCAATTCGGGGTACATCTCCAGCAGTGGCCTCCCAAGGTAAGAGCAGAGGAGAGTACCCTAGAACACATTGAAAGGGTGATAAGCGAGTTACGGGGCTCACCCATGTGTTCAAGGCGTACTCGGCCCAGACGAGGTGTGTGGCCCACTCTGTGGGTTTATCCTTGTATAGGAGACGTAGAACTTTAATCACTTCTTGATTGGTGCGCTCTGCCAAGCCGTTGGACTGCGGATGGTAGGCTGAAGAGAGACTAAGAGTGATCTTTAGCTTATTACAAATGGCCCCAAACACACTGGAGGCAAATTGAGGGCCTCGATCGGAGACAATATCCTCTGGGAGGCCGTAGAATCGGAAGACCCATATAATCAGGATCTCTGCCAGATCCACAGCATTAGGGAGCCTGGGGAGTGCAATTAGCCGACACATCTTTGAGAATCTGTCCACGATGGTTAGGATGGTGGTGTTACCTTGGGAGGTCGGGAGATCTGTTATAAAACCCATGGCGATGTGGGACCAAGGGCGAGATGGGACAGGCAGTGGTTGGAGGATCCCGGGTGGAGGTAGATGTGAGGACTTAAGTTGAGTGCATTCTGGACATGTGGCCACGTACATTTCCACAGCTTCCCTCCAACCAGGCCACCAGTATCGACGGGCCACCAGACGTTGCGTATTTGCTACGCCGGGGTGTCCTGAGCTGGGAGAGGTGTGTACCCAGTTAATAAGGGCCGTCCTATAAGGACCGGGGACATACATCTTTCCATCCGGGCATCCAGCTGGGGGTGCTGATCGTTCATTAGCCAAATTAATCGTGTCCTCCAGTGACCAAAAAATGGTGGCTGCCAAGCGGAAAGGAGACAGCACGGGTTCTGAGTGCACAGAGGTTGCTGGCGGGTCGAATTGACGAGACAGGGCATCGGCTTTCCCATTCTTCTTTCCTGTAAGGTACGTTACTTTAAAATCAAACCGGGTGAAGAACATTGCCCAATGGGCTTGCCGCGGGTTTAGCCTTTTGGCCCCTTGTAGATATGCGAGGTTCCTGTGGTCCGTGTACACCTGAAAGGGATGCCGGGCTCCCTCCAGCCAGTGTCTCCATTCCTCCAGCGCTAGTTTGATAGCTAGCAGCTCCCGATCTCCCACGTCGTAACTGCGTTCGGCGGGAGACAATTTCTTGGAAAAGAAAGCACAAGGATGGTGACGACCGGTTACCTGGTTCCGTTGGAGGACTGCTCCTACCCCGGCTTCTGAGGCATCCACTTCAACCTCAAAGGGGTTTTCAAGGTTGGGTTGCTGAAGCACGGGGGCGGAACAGAAAGCTAGCTTCAAAATGTTGAAGGCTTTATCAGCCTCTGGCATCCAAACCAGGCGAGACCTGGTTCCTCTAGTGAGGGTGGTGAGTGGTGCCGCTGTTTGGCTAAAATTGTGGATGAACCGGCGGTAAAAATTAGCAAACCCCAAAAACAGTTGTAATTCTTTTACCGTATGGGGAGGGGGCCACTGTTGGATAGTGGCCACCTTTCTCTCATCCATGGCTACCTCAACCGGGACGAATGGTGTAACCCAGGAACTGTACTTGGGGTTGATGGAACTCACACTTTTCACCTTTGGCAAAGAGGTGGTACTCCCAAAGTCTCTGAAGAACCTGTAGTACATGGCATACATGCTGAGAGAGAGACTCATGTCGTTGCCTTTTCCCTGTTGATGTTGGTCTTTTGCAGGTACTATTTAATGAAGTTGCCAGTTGAAGACCTATGGCGTCTGTTTCTCAAACTACACACTAATATATTTGTACACTGGGGTCTGACTCTCCTCTTTTTATTGTGGTTAGAGCCAGTTTGCACTGTACACAGCATTGTACGAGATCTTCAGTTTCCTTGCAATTTCTCACATGGAATAGCCTTCATTTCTCAGAACAAGAATAGACTGATGAGTTTCAGAAGAAAGTTCTTTGTTTTTGACCATTTTGAGCTTGTAATCAAACCCACAATTGCTGATGCTTCGGATACTCAAGTAATCAAAGGGCCAGTTTTATTGCTTCTTTAATCAGGACAACAATTTTCATCTGTTCATAATTGCAAAAAGGTTTCCTAATGATCAATTAAAGTTTTAATAAACTTGCATTAACAAACACAACATTCTACCAGAACACAGGGCTAATTGTTGCTGATAATGGGCCTCTGTACACATGTATGTAGACATTCCATTAAAAACAGCCATTTCCAGCTATGATAGGTATTTACAACATTAGCAATGTCTACACAGTATTCCTGATCAATCTGATGTTATTTTCAAAAGCAAGGAAATTTCTAAGTGACCCCAAAGTTTTGAATGGTAGTGTGTATTAACTATCTTTAATTGAAATGTATCATTGTTAGTTGCAAATATCTATTGCCGTTGACAGAATTAAGTTTCAGAATATGAGTACCTATTGAACCAGTGAACTCTGTTGCTTAACTACGGCCAGATGGCAGAGGCAGCAGTCTAAGCAGGACCCCCAGACCTCTCTTTCACCAGCCACGTCATGTAGCTCCTCCCCAGGGGATACTGAGGCGTTCTCAGGCCAGCCGAGAGGTATAATCTGTCCACCATGTCCTGGGTCTGCCCTGGAGTCCCTTTCCAATTAGACATACCCAAAACATGTCCTCAGGTAGGTGGTCAGGGGACATCCTAGATAGTTGCCAGAACCACCTCAACTAACTGGTTTTGATGCAGAGGAGCAGCGGTTTCACTATTAAAATTATGAGAAATATAACTAATGAATTAAAAAGAACCAGTTCGCCTTGTTACATGTATGCCACACCCACCATTTGAGATATGTTTGGGTGCTTGTTCACCTGTGATTACAATGAAGATATTTTTGCAATGGGTGCCCATTACAACAAGGGTACTGGTACCCAAATGCTGGGTCAAAACCATAGCCCTGCAGATGGGTCAGGCCCAGAATACATATGCTGGGTCAGGACTGGGCATTTGGACTGAAAATAACCCAGCAGACTCAACCCAGCCTTTGTGAGAAAAACTAACCCAGAAGTGTGGGGTGTGAAGAGTGTCTACAAACAATAGTATTTACCAAAGAATATATCAGTAGCTAGTAACCCTAAATACTTGCTCTCACACAATACTACTTCGTGGAACCACAAGATGGCAGTCTAAGAGCTGGTTTGCATTCACACATTTTTGCATGTCTTCCAAGTTTAGGATTCCCAACGTTATTCCCATTTTTTTTTCAGATAGGAACTGAACACTTGGACGTGAGGGCTTGTAAAAGATCGAAAATAAAGTTAATTTTTGGGAATTTACCAACCCCTCCGCAAAACCACCAGCATTCCGCGGCCTAGTGGAATACTGGCCCTAGATCAGAGGTTGAGAAACTTTATTTCGAATCAGTGTTTCTCAAACGGGAGACCCCCCCTCCTCCCCGCCAAAAATATAATTGGTCAAGATACGATAATATTTGTTAAGCCAGGGCAGGGGGTTGGAGTGCCCAAAATAATGCATAGCTAACAAAACGCTCCGTATAACATAAGACAATAAGAGATTAATATGAATTTTCCATTCGATTCAGTTCATTAGGAGCTATAAAAGTACCCTTCCCCACATATCTGTCAAAAAGTCCTTCATATGCACAAACCCAGAGTACACCATTAAAGCAGAAAATACCACAAAACACCGGAGGAGAGGGGAGAAGAAAAAAATCCCCATATGGAATTAAAAGGGTGGCAGCACTGGAGGGTTCAAGGCCAGCAATGGGGCCCACCTCTGCATGAGCATGCTGACCATTAGAGTTCAAGGTGCTCACTTAACCTGAAGTAAGACAGTAATGCTCGATCCCTGTGAAATGTCTTCTGTTGCAGTTGTTGGTCGAACTTCCTAACAATCTTGCCGTCAACAGATTAATACTAATAGACAGAAATTGAACTTACAAGTTTAAAGTTACAGTGAGACGCTAGTTTCCAAGGCCAGAAAAACACGAGTGAGGCTAGTGGCCAAGACAAAAAGCATGCGTGGCGTACCTAAGACAATACTTATACTAATCAAAATATATTATACACTTTCACTAACAAATATTACTAATATGGTAACACTTTATTATATGCATCCCGTCAAATTTAGTATTATGTTAAATAGTCGTTTCATTATGATTTCACGTTAATTCATCATTAATCAATTGTTACGCATGTTTTATCTCAAGCAGTTACTATATTTGTTACTGTATCTTAAATTCTGTAAACCTCTGTGAACTACTGAACAAATTACTTAATATCATTAATGAATCGTGAGGAACTGAATCTTTTATCTCAAATAGCAACTATATTTGTTCGTTTTGTACTTCAGTAGTAACACAAAATTATCATCATCATTATTATTATTAAGCGTTACCATGATCCAAACATTATCAGCACTGTTTTTTGGCTTGTGCGTCTTCTGAGAATATTTGCGATCGTTCGGCAAACTCTAGAAATATTCCGCTTTAGTTTTTTCGATTGCTTTGGCATTTTCAAATGACAACATTTGTTAAACTAGTGTAAACCCCACACCATGTGTCAATTCTGCTGATAAGAACAAAATTTCTCTTTGCGTCGCACATATTGCAAATGCCCTTATAAAATTGTCATCATCTGGCATAATTTTCAGTTGCTTTACTCTTGTTGGTCAAAACGGATTATATAATTTCCCATTGCAATAGTTGTATACCCAACACTATATATGCAATTGGTCATCGTGCAAGCCACCACATTCAAAACAGTTAAAATTTTCCAAAATGATTTAAAAATACAATCCATAAATTGTAGTGATACGGAACTGTTGTACTTTTGGCTCATGCAGTACGATTCAGTTGTCATGTTGCCGTTTTTTTGTTATACAGTGCTGTCACTTTTTTGTTTTCTATTTAACCTTTTTGAGACCTGTTACGTGTGCATGCAAGTACTTTCTCTTGCCAGTGAGCTTAACAGACAGTAATGCAATGTTGAAACTGGTATGACTTGATACGAGTAAGTTTGCTACAGAAAATGTTAATCATTTTCCTTTTTCAAGGTTATCTAGTATATTTAAAAAGCAGTTTATAGTTTACATCCGTGGCGTTTGCATAATCGTTGCATACGTGCTCCGAGACAGTAATTTTCATCCTTGCTGTTTAAATAACTTCTAGACGGGTTTGTGAGAAATTTAAGTTGTATAAACATCCCAATATTTATTACAACAAAATCATATCGCGATATTTGAACACCGTGCTACCCTTGTATATTACTGTACGTATACACAGTTCTCTATTTAATTTATTTCTTCCTGTAGCGTAGAGGCATAGCTTTTATTTGAGCAAAAAAAAGGAAAAAAAGTCAGGATTCTGAGAAAAAAAGTCCAGCATGACTGTGCCCCAGTGCACATAGCAAGGTCCATAAACACATGGTTGGGTGAGTTTGGTGTGGAAGAACATGACTGGCCCGCATATAGCCTTGACCTCAACCCCATCAAACACCTTTAGAATGAACTAGAATGGAGATTGCAAGCCAGGCCTTCACCTCCAACATCAATACCTGACCTTACAAATATTCTTCTGGATGAATGGACAAAAATTTCCACACACAAACTCCAAAATCTTGTGGAAAGCCTTCCCAGAAGAATGGCAACTGTTATAGCTGCAAATGGGGGACCAACTTTGCATTGATGCCAATGGATTCAAAATGGGATGTCATAAAATTTCCTGTCGGTGTGATGGCAAGGTGTCCAAATACTTTTTTCCATATAGTTAACTTGACTGATTAGATAACTTGACCACCTCGAACTATGGGAGACTATAAATGGGTAGATGGTGAAACCAGAGGCAAATGTAAATCTCAAGCTAATACAAAACAGCAGCAT
This sequence comes from Mormyrus proboscirostris, assembly GCA_026779585.1. Taxonomy (NCBI): domain Eukaryota; kingdom Metazoa; phylum Chordata; class Actinopteri; order Osteoglossiformes; family Mormyridae; genus Mormyrus; species Mormyrus proboscirostris. The sequence goes on from JAODKF010000126.1 coordinate 3,991,165, forward strand.
TCTTCGTGCCCTTGAAAACACTGACCAGGAAACTGGAAACATTAGGGCTAAAAGGCAGACTGTAAATCTGTCCAGGTGCCTCACTTTCAGTCCTGATCACCTTTCCACATAATATTTTTAACCTTGTCTTGCAGCCCATTCAAAATCAGGGTGGGTGTCCAGGTGTCGGATGAGAAGCTGGAGCTCCAAAACTCATGGGACAATCCTCCCCCCACCCAACACCAACCACACACACACATCAAACCCACCCTCATTTCAATTTGCATGCTTCATTTTTTTCACAAGTTTCTGGGAACAGAGAAAGACCTTAATCTATTGAGGCAAGACTAACAAGGTCTATCATTACCCTAACCTCATGTAGCTCTGTTGACAGGTTACAGCTATCAACACAGTGTTGCCAACTATTATTCAGGGGAAGTTGCTAGAGGCAGGTTTATTTGTTGCTAAAAGTTGCTAAATGACAATCATTGTTGTCATCACACAATGACACAAACTGTATCATAGTTTAGATGTTTATAATTTTTAAAGAAATATAAAAATAAAGTAATAAACACACTTGATCAGCTGCCAATTTCCTTTTGTGCAATAATTGATGTCCAATATGCAGTTTGTTGTGTTGGTTAAATTTAAAATATGTGTACAGAAATCCCTGTATCGTATATCTTTCCACTGTTTAGTATTGTTTTTGTCCTTGTGCACATTGTATTATGTATCTGTTATATGTTGTGGGTGGCATTGCGGCCCATTGAGGAACTGTGTCATTCAGAGGGAAAATGCATGCATTTAGGCATTTTAATGACTTATCAAAAACTGTTAAAAGTTGCAAGATAAATTTTAAAAGGTAGATAAATTTGGGTTTTGGAAAAGAAGTTGTCAGGTTAGTCTAAAAAGTTGTTAAATCTAGCAACAAAATTGCTCAGTTGGCAACGCGGGCAGCACAACTGACCTCTTTATGCACATTTGAATTCAAGCATGAGGCACGTGCCCGAACCCATCCATCTTAAATTGTCACATACATATTTCCTTCATAGTTAAAATAGCTGCACCTTTAAATAAATGGGAAAATTATCCAAAATGTACAAGATGGCAAGCAAACTGAGCTCAATGCTAATATAGGAAGTGAAGACATAAAATGGTAAGAAGCTGTCAGTGTGGCTTGTATCCCAGAAGGTGGTGATGATCAGTGATTCCTTACAAACCCGCAGGGCCTTGAATGAACCGATGCATGCACGTCAGGCAAGGCAGCTCTCTTTTCTGTTCTGTCTTACCTTTGTTGCACTTGTGGGGTACAAAATTGATGATAATCCTTTGCTCACGGCCAATTTTCAACCCTGGTATCCAGTTGAATTGATACATTAATTTTTATGACATCACACTTTTATAGAGTGAACATATTTTGCTTTGCAAAAAAGAGGACACCAGGGGCAGGATGCAAAAAGAGGCATCAAAGCAACACAAATATGAACACTGACTGTAGAAAGCAAAATGTCGACATGAAACATAGCGATATAACAGACATTTCCGGCATTTTTTGTCCCGAAAAGAGGACAAATTCCGGAAAAAGAGGATCATCCTATACTTTTATGTGTATAGTGTTTTCCTGCAAAAAACATGGCGTTTACAAATACCAAAGCCATTATTCAGGTGGGTACTGAGGACGAAATGGAAGCTGTGAACAAAATCGTGATGACAAGCAATTAACTTGAATATCTGGCTAACATTCCTGTATTGTGAGGTTCAGCTTCTTCCATTTCCAGAATCTTTTCAATATATCCTGACCAAATATATGTCTTGAAAAATTAGATCTGTATTTTACATTTCTATTTACTTATTGTCATGCATTAAATGGAGACTTCTACCATAAATGTTACACTTTAATGTTATAAATAATATTTTACCGTTCCAAAAGGAGTTTGATCAATAAAACAACTTCAGCTAACAAGCGCATTTTGTGGAGTGCAGTTAAAAGCAGAACTATCCAGTCAATTGAAGGCCTAAGAAGTACCTAGAAGGACCCAACTTATAGCACCACCCACTGCTAATGTAAATTCCTGTTAGGGGATTCCAGAAAGACAGGGTTCTGGCATCCCAATAGTGTTTTGCATACTACTTTGTCCTAATGACAGCAACGTCATCGCGTCTGTTTCCTCATTTGAGCCTGTAACAAGGCACAAATCTTGTGGCTTCAATTTGCACTGAGCTTATTATTGAGTGTGGATGATTTTGTCCAGAGAAACTTCACTTCAATAGTCACTTCTTCTTCCAACGGAATGGTATAATTCAGGTTTTGGAATCATGCATATGCACTGAGGTATATTATGCACCCGTAAATTCACTACAACCGAGACCATATCCCCTAGATTTCAGGAATAAATGAGCTATTGGTTCCCTGACCTGGGGAATTCTTTAGACTAATACTCACGCTTAGCACAGTGCCCATGAATGGGAGATGACAATTTTAGTAGACAGTTTTCTTAAGAAAAAAAAACACTAGTTTGTATCACGATATAGAGAAAACCTGCAATCAGTCAATCAAGGATGAAAAGGTTGAACATGAGGTTTAAGCTTTTGATTTCCCAATGTGAAACAGTACATGAAACATTAAATGGCAGAAAACCCAGATTACACTGATTTTGTGCTTTTCACTGCCAGGGAAGGTTAACTATGTATATATATTCAGCTTTATGTTTTCATTACTTTTAATAGGACATGATGGGCTAAAACAACATATATAAGAAGTGTTGGTATGGCCAAGAGGTGTAGTTCTGACCAACAGGGAAGCCCATCCTGTGGTCTGTGTGGATCCCAGTGCCACTATAGTCTAGGAGTGTACCTGAGCAGAATGGCCCGGTGGTTCTGTAAAGCGCTTTGCAAGTCCTAAAGCTCTATATAAAACGTAACATTCATTCCTAATACATTAAACATACACAAAAACACACGACACACAGATATTTTTCTCTAAATAATGATTTTATAATATTTTTAAAACCAATCAGCAACCCTGTACTTGTATTAACAATGAAATAAGATGCCTTATATGGTGATGTCACAATGGAACGGAATTCCAGAATCCGACTCTTATGATATTATAGGAATAACAGAAATGTGATTGAGTGACCATGATGGAGAATATATATAATATGGATGGGTTCCACACTGTTCTGTAGGGACCAGATAGGCAAGAAGGAAGGTGGTGTTGCTGTATATGTAAAAGAAAATTTGCAGAGAAAGAAGCTGACTGATAAAAATAAACCTACAGAAGGTATATGGGTAAAACTAGATGCCAAGAACTCAAACTGTCGGTCTTTATTATAGAGCACCTAATGTAGTTATGGAGGAAGGCAGAATGTTATACGATAATATCAGGATTTTGAATGATTAAAATGGTAGGTAGTTATGGGTGACTTTAATTCATCTGGGATGCAGTGGGACATATCGGGCTCTACTGTAAATTAACTTGAGATGCTGGAATTGGTACAGGATTGCTTTTTTTATTCAGTTTGTTATATCCCCTACCAGAGGAGGAGCTTTTCTCAATGTTGTGTTCTCTAATAACTAGGATAGGACTGGAAAGCTTGAGGTTTTAGATCGACTTGACGGTAGCGATCATAACATGGTTATATTCAAGGTCAATTTTATTGTCTTTAGTGCAAAGTGAGGATGGCTAACTTTAATGGTATAAAACTGAAAATAGAAACTACACCTGGATGCAGTGAAATAACACAACTGTTGAAATTATTGCAAGTGCAAGAAGACTTCATACCTCTTTCCAGTAAATATAAATCTAGGAAATGGCAAGGTGGTTTACTACTGAAATTTAGAATAAAGTCAGGAGGAGAAGAGCTCTGTACCATAAATGGAAAATCACCAATGATATTGGAATAAAGCAGGAGTATCTAAACCTACAGGCTGAGTTAAAAAATAATATTAGTTTCAATAAGAGGAACGTAGAAAGGAAGGTTGCATTAGAGGCTGAGGATGACATTAAAAGTTTCTTCCAATATTTTAACTCCAAAAGAGCTCTGAAAGCTGAAATCACTAATCTGCAGAATAGCAAGAGTCTTATCATTGAAAATGAAACTGATAAAGTTAATGAGTTTAATGATTGTTTTGATTGTCTTTGACCAATATATGTATAACTGAAGCTGATGTGTTACAAAGCCCAGCTAAGATCAAAATAAATACATTGCAGGGACCTGATGGCATCTTACATATTTTTATATGCAAAAGAGATGAGGGATATTATTTGCCGACCTTTAACTATTTCAGGAATCTTATCTGCTGATGTATTATCTTCTGATTTGAATCATGCTAATATAACACCATATTCAAAAAATGATAGAAGTAATACCTCAAACTATAAGTCAATTAGTTTAACTTGCATAAAGTAATGGAAGTTATAATACAAGAAAAAATGGTAGATTACCTGGATTTGAATGACACTCTGAGGGATAGCCGACATGGATTTAGGAGAGGTAGATCCTGTTTAACTAATCTATGTGAGTTCTTTGAGGAAACAACAAGAGAAATTGATCAGACAAAGGCCTACGAAGTGATCTACTTAGATTTCCTGAAGGCCTTTGATGTTGTCCCCCACAAACGGCTCCTGCTTAAGCTCAAAGCAGCAGTGATTTTAGGAACTGTAGCAGCTTGGATTGAAACCTGGTTAACAGACCAAAAGCAGCAGGTAGTTATTAGATTCACAATGTTTCAGTGTGTTCATGGTGGGGTACCACAGGGTTCAATTTTAGCACCAATATTCTTCCTAATAAACATTAAACATATTGACACCAATATATACAGTAAACTGGTTAAATTTGCAGATGACACCAAGGTGGGTGGTGTGGCAGATACTGAACTAACAGCACAGAGGCTACAGCGGGACAGTGACTACTAGAGGCTACTAATGACTGGGCAGGTACCTGGCAGGTGACATTTAATGTAGACAAATGTAAGGTAATCCATGCAGGGAGCAGAAATGAAAAGTAAAGATATTTTTTGAGTTCCACTGAAATAAAGGTAGCTGATTATAAAAAAGACCTTGATGTGTATGTTGATGCACCCATGTCCCACTCTCGCCAGTGTGGGGAAGCAATTACTAAGGCCAATAGGGTGTTGGGTTAAATTCCTAGGTTTGGGGAGTTTAAGTCAAGGGAGGTGATGCTAAGATTGTAAAATTCCTTGGTAAGACCCCACCTAGAATACTGTGTGCAGTTCTGGTCACCTTACCTTTAAAAAGGACATTGCTGCCTTAAGTTGAATTCTCCCCAAATGAGCTTAATGAGCCAAATGACCACCTCTCGTTTGTAAATTTCTTATGTTCTTTTGGAATGGCAGATGACATCATTGAATCTTCAGTGATGTCATAGAAGGAAGATTCTCTATATAAAGAGCAATTTCACATTTCATTCTTAGTGACTATTTCAAAGAAGACACTGCTGAAAGAGCAGCTCAGCTTTTTCAGTTGCATAAGTTTTGTGACAGAGAAGGAAGTGGCAGAAAGAAATCAGTTCAAAGAAGAAAATGTTTCTGGCCCAAAAAAACAAGTGTGCTCTTCTCAGTTTGTAGTAGAAGCGGAGAAAGACTAGGCAAAGGCACACAGAAATGGTTCGCATGGCTGAAGTGAGCCATGACTTGACCAATGACTGTCCAGCTGACAACAATCCCAAAGAAAATGTACAGCAGGTGAGCAGCCAGCTGGACAGGGCATGCTCAGAATAAGAAATGAAAGACAATAGAGATCAGCTGAGACCCAGAATTGTTAGAAACAGAATGAGCAGGGGAAGAAATTCAACAAAAGGAGACCAGTTTGAAATTCACTAAGTCTGACAGTGAACTGGTAAGACCAACAATACCAGACTAAGTAGAGCCCATCTAAGAGAGAGCTACAAGCAGGGCCTGGAAAGGGATGGAGGAGAACAGGGGCAAGCAAGACAACAGCCTCAATTGTGGTGATAATGAAAGGGGTATGAAAACAACAAAAAAAGGACTAGTGTTCATTTACATGCTGAAAGTGCTGGTCCATGAGTTTTATTCCGCCTATAGCTCAAACATATAGGTCAGATTTTCAGATATGCAGCCTTAACAAAAGAAAAAAAAACAGAATCATTAAAATTATTGTATTGTACATAAGACAGAACTCAAATAGCTAGAGATGTTGTAATTAAGAGTTTCATGATGCATGGTGATACAGGGGTCCGAAGGAGAAATTCCCATGAAGTTACACACTTTTAAAATGAAACAATGGTTCATTTGCCATTTGCACAAGTACATCAGAATTCCACGTTTCACATATCCCATCTTTTCTCCTTTGAGACCTAGACACAGCTGATACTGATGCTTGGAGCCAGAGCTCAGGCTCAGACATTTATCTGGGAAAGACTAGTATTAAGTACTTGGACTTCTCTGGTGTTGAGTACGTACAACTAATTATTGTTCAATTTTGACTAAAAATATCACATATTAAATAACCTATTATGCATGTATTTTACTATTTCTTTCTCTCTTATTCTACATCTACATCCTCTCAGAAGAGAAAAAAGCAAATTCAACATGCTGAATAATATCAGACAAACAAATCTGGCAACTGCAGGCTCTTGGGTAATATTTCGCTCATTTTTGAAAACGCAAAAACAGCAGAAAGTCTTGAATCCAAGTCCTACTCAAAATCAATGGTGGCCTAGGCCTGGCTTTTCATTTGCCACAAACTTGGCACTAGGATCTTGTTTAAAAACTTGCTTAACCTACTTTCCATAATTGTTTTAAACAAAAGTGGGGCTTTAATGGTCTGATATTAAAATGTCACATCTTCAGAATTGTGCTGATGACTTGTATGAAAAAAGGACCACTGCAAGCAGGTTATAGCTACCCATAATTTTCCTAATTGGATGCCATTTGGAAGTTTTTGCTTCTTTTTTATGAATATTTAAAACCAGTAATTCTGTGAAAAAGTTGGGCTTAGACCAACTCTAAGCCTTTCCAGGCAGCTATCTCTCAAGTTTGGACATATCTACGCAAAAGAAAGGTTTATTTGTACTATTCTCTACATTTTAGAATAAAGACATCAAACCTATAAAATAGCAGGTATGGAATCATGCAGTGAAAATTAAAAAAATAATAATGTTGAGGGGGCAGGACAGCTCTGTGGATTGGGATTCAGAAGGTTGTCGGATCAAATCCCGTGGTTGGCAGAGTGATCCCAACATTGGGTCCTTGAGTGTGGCCCTTAACCCTAATTGCTCCTGGGACTGGCTGACCCTACTATGTCAGTTTCATGAGGTGGCTTCCTGGGATGCTTTTCCTGCTGTCCTGAAGAAGCTCCCACATACATGCTGTGCACTTATTGGCCACTTTTCCTTCACGCTCTGGTCAAACTCCTCTAAAACCATTTCTACTGGGTTTAAGTCAGACGGGCAGGTCATATATATTTTTTTATATTATAATATAATACAATATAGTTTATTTCAACATTCTCACACACACAGACAATATTGGAAAGCTCCAGCAATTAACCAGTGGAAACTAAACAATGTGCTATACGACATGAGAACACCATCCAACAATAATGGATCTCAATGGACTTCATGACATTCAGGAATAACTTCACTTTGCCAAAAGAGGGCACCCTAATCTACTGAAGTTCATGTGTGGAAAAAGGTACTCACACAAATAAAATCAGGCAGAAACTAACACCACATTTATTTAATCATGAAAATATTTTGTTTTGTTAATAGGGGAGATATTTGTTGTGATGAGGTTTACACAGAACATCTGAAGGAAAACATGTTTACGCTGGTTTATAGCGCAATATTTTTCTGAAACTGACCAAATTGTAAACATAAAAATATTGGAAGAAGCCAACCAGTGGATCAATGCAATTAACTAATGGAGTTCATGTAAGTGAATACAACTTCTCAAGGGACATGATAAAGATGAACAATTTTATGGCAAGTGTTAATTGGCTGTAAAAGCCTCCTGCTCATTCCCATTAAAACGAACACCAGAAATCTAGTAATCAGAATAAGAGTGTTACACAGTATTATCATCATCATCATCATCATCATCATCATACATACATATATACAACAACAAACCATAATAATAAATAAGTGACACTGGCCACTCGACTCACAGAAGGTCCTTGGGGGGGGGTAACTCTGACAGTCCAGGCCGAAGGGGAGGAGCAATGCTGGAATGTGAGGCCTGCGTGTGATGTGATTGTTACCAGAAACATGTCAACCTCTGCCCAGCTAGCCACATCTGTGGGCCCCCAAAACTGTGGAGTTGTGGGTGAGGGGACACTGCTGAATGGCCAAAGCATAGCTATGCCCAAGATATGGTATCACTGCAGCTCGTGGGTGAGGGAAGTCGGCGAGCTTTGGAACTGGTGACAGGGGATAGCCTGAGCCCTCACACAGAAGCCTGTCCTGCTAACCCTTCCAAGACAGACCATAAGGAGCGGGACAGTTGACTAGTATCATGTGTACTGCAGAAGTTAAAAGGCAAAGCTAGACATTTAGCCACCTTGCACCTCCAGCCTTCCAACCATAGGAGTGACATCAGATGTGTATGACTAAGACCATACACATCTTAAATCCAAATACAAATTCTGTAGGGATTTTAAGATGAACACTCTACATACTGATGACATGTTAATACACAAAAGTGTACATTCTGGGGGATTTTCTAAAGTAGAAAATAAAGACAGCTAAATAAATGAACATTTATGGCAATATAAATCAAATTTACAGAACCCTGCTATATCAAATCTTTTGCATAAGAATCTGAAAAAAATGCTTGCGTATCATACTATGGGTGACAGTGGCATCTCGCCTTTCTAACCTTATTTACAAACAATTACTTTGCATTGAATCTAAACAGTTGTCATTCTCTCTCTATTTCAGGATTGGGCTTCATCGGGGGTAAAAATGTAGTCCTTACGACTGAACAGGAAGCCACCCGACATAAACGTAGCCATATGGTATCTACCAGTACTTAAAGAATGTCGATATTCTGGTCACTATATCAGAAATACCTTTTTAGTTTACACGAGGGATGTTTGCCCTTCTATTATCTGAGAAAGCAGATTGTACTGTGTCAGCTGACACTAGACGACACATTGCTCTGAATGCCTTCTTACTAGGTGGTGCCAGATACAATTCACTGTAAAAAAAAAAAAAAAAACAACAAAAAAAAAACTTATGCTAATTGATTTATACCTAGAAGACAAAGACTAGAGCATAACCTTTCAGATGGTTCTCTTGGAACACTTCTTTGACCTTAGGCTCTTATGAATGGATATCATTATTATTCTATTTTTAATTTATTATTGCCCGTGCTAAGAACTTTAAACTATTGTAAGTTATTGTACCTTATTTTTTGTATTTACTGCTGCAACCCCCACATTTCTTTTTGTGGGATAAATGAAGTTTTTGCTATTAAAGCTGCTAAACCTTGCATTTAAAATGAATGATTTTTTTCACCCATGACTGACCTTGACTTGCAGCATCTAAGCAGGCATAGAACTGTGGTCTTGGTCCTAAAAGAAACGTCACTGTTTGCAAGCTGAAGTGCCCAGTCACAATCCAAGTAGGTACCTTATTCAAATGTTCAGTATATGGGTTGTATAAAAGAGTAGTTGCCATAGAAGTTAAGTGAGTTCATAGTGAAAACCATTGTGAAAACCTTTAAGATCCCATGACCTGCATTCAGAACCCCATGTGTGTATTACTGGGCACTTTCACGCCAATGTTCCAGAACTTTTTACAGGTTCCTGGGCTATGTCTACCTGGTACTTTTGTTGCTCCTCTAACTTTCCAGTATGACTTTCACACCGCACAACAGGAACTGGAACCTTTATGCTAAATAAGCACAGGAAACTTTACAAGCTCATAGGTTAAACTTGACACGTAATCTAATATGTAACTATATCGCCACCCCCAAAACAATGGAAGATGAACAAGTCGTTTTGTTAGTTGTTGGTTATTTGCTGGAAGATTGATCTTGATCATAATTCATTATTAAACCTGACCAGCAGGTCGATTTTTCATTTCTCAAAATAATAAAAAGCAATGTAAAAGGCATCGCAACTTTCACCGCCAGTGTCATCGACATTACACAAAAGTATATTGGTTATCGACTAAATTTTCAGATGCAGAAGTATGGAGACACAAGCGAAAGGTTATTCATTGATGCACTGAATGTAACAGAAGTAGAAAAAAATCCATCTGCTCAGTTTTTCCTCTGCTACTTTTATCTCTTTTCCCAGCACTTCCTCGTAAGTTCTACATTGGTTGACCATAAGCATTGCTACTAATCAAAATTATTGCTGTGTCTTCCCAGCAGTTCCTGTTTGGACTAAGTACCTAGTCTAGAGCAGGTACTGGAAAAGGGTTCGGAACAGTCTCTGACGAACTACAGTTGGGCTGAGTTCTTGTGGCATGAACAGTTCCTGAAAAATAGTTCCTGCAGTGTGAAAGCGCTGTTTGCTGGCGACCAAAGGGTGAAGTGGTTTGTAATCCTTAAACCATATGGCACACAATTTCTCTGCAGTGGCCCATAGAAGCATAACAGACTGCAATAACATCACCAATAAGCATGGATGCATTAAGACACTGAGACCAAAATATATCATACAAGGAAACATATGTCATGAACAGAGGTTATTCACATTTTCTAATAAACCATATGGTATTTTATATGACTTCTATTAGTAAACGATGCTCTATTTTTAACAATGCATGACGTTAATCAACAAACTTGTAATATAATATAAAGTATTTCATTATATAATGATTAATCCCCCAGTATCAATGTATGTTAAAAGAGAAAGGGGAGCACGTGTAACACCAAACAGGCTTTAGCTTAGTAAATGTTTCGTTAGCTCAAACTTAATTAAAATTTAGTTTAATTTCGTTTTCGTTAAATCCTACACTCATTGTCGTCATTATTAATTATCATTATTATTAATAATAACAACATCCTCTTATCTATCACTTCATCATGGTAAGCATCGCGTCAAGGTAAGGAAAGCGTCATTTATCCTACATTAAATCCACAATTGGCCACAGTTCTAAGTACATTTTTAAATACTACACAGGCCTATAAAAGAAAATAGCAAAAGTACTGATTACATGGAGAACTGCAAGTAATTTCTTAATCGCAAATTGCATAGATGTATATTTAAACTGAATTTGGAAAATTAAGCAATCGCGTAAAATTTTATAAAAATTACCTGACCAACGTTACTATATTGGTTGGAATTAAACTGTTTACAAATGTTTTCCAATATAGCTGCAATTTCGAACTGTTGCAACTACAGTAACCGGGTACGCTGCTGTTCTTTTCGGAGTATCTGGTAATGTTTTTCTATTTTACTGTTTATTCATACAGGTACGAAGATACATTCTGATTCGGTTGTATCAATATATGTATTGCAATTTATACATTTTTGTTAGAGTGCAGACACTGTTAGTGTTTATGGTATTTTTTACAGCTGATTACAGATATAGTTTCTAGTAAATTTGTTGTTTTACAGTAAACGTTTATATTATACAAACATGACGTGACTCCAAGATCGACGCCGTTAAGGAGAAAATACGGATCAAGTCTTTAAACGCGCATTTTTTGAAAAACACAATGTATCTTTACACGTGAAAAGTACTAATGCCAGTATGTGTACGTATATTTTTTGTCGCCACGTCAATAAAAATGGCAATTAAATTTCAGTCATCGAGAGCTAAGGTAATATTACATTACTGTATTGCTTCCTAAAATTCAATATCCAATTATATAGCGACGCCAAGGCTAAGCATTAAATGCCATCAATCTAGCAAGTAATTATACATGAACCCCCTCCTCACCTTAATTTTTACAGTATAGTTTGATTCTTAGCTAAGGTAGCCCAAACTTCAAAGAGATTCTGTTTGATCTTGTAAATGTCCAAAGAGGTCCAGCTATCGGAGGGGAAATGCAGATTCCCCACTGGCGCCGGGACTTACTCACAGCTCAGTGGGTAATTTATGTGGAGCCCATGAGTTCAGTGTTGTCTCGCCCAGTCCAAGAATCAATCATGCTCTCACTTTACCGGATTACACATTTTCATTATTACAAAGCATTGGTGGCCAGATATTAATTGAAGAATTAATTTACATATGAGACTGCTTGGAGTTGATATAGAGTGCCAAAAGATTATCGGGTAAATGTTTACACACACACACACACACGCACACAAACACACAGGTTTGTAATTATATCTTTGTGTGGATTCTCCATTCATTTCTATTCGGAAAACTAATCCCAACATGACGACCATAACTCCTACCCAGCCCTAACCTGAACCATAAGTTACCAAAATACGAGACTTTTGGCATTTTTAGTTTTTTGATTGCATACACAGGCCTTTGTGGGGACCTTAGTTTTTATTACATTGTAGGGGACATTTGGTCCCTCACAAAGTAATACAAACATAATACACAGTTTAATATAATAATAAAACACACGCACGCACACACAAGCATGAGTTTTTGAGGAAAACGTGTGAAAATAGCTTATTTAGAAGTAGTTATATTGGCTTTTGGATGTCATACCAGGTAAAAAGTACGTGTAATTTAAATATGAACGTGGTGCTATCTCCAGCAGTTACAACATTACGATAATTATAAAATAAATAGCTTTATTATTCACAGAGAACCCACCCCTTCAAAAGTATTTTCTCTTCAAAATGAGATTTTCGCTGCCTTGTGAAAATGTAGCTCTACAAAATAAAAATAAAAAACTTTCCCCATTGCCCTTGCTTTTCATGTGGTTACAGATTTTCAGCAGAGATGTATGACACCAAGCGTTACATTAGAAACAGATTCAGTTCAAGCAGTTTTGCAAACGCCTAACGATGGGAATGCTTTTTTCTTCTGACGAATGAATTCAGCGCGCCTAATAATGACGCCTTTCATGACACAGAATCAAACTTTCTACAACCTCAGCTGAAATGATTAACAAACATGAAGAGCGCAATTTTATATTAATAAAAACCAAAATAAAAATATTACTATCCAATGGCAAATATAAAACTGGAATAACCAAATTGTTATTTTTCTTACTGAGAATGTGCAATTGGAATCTAACAAATGTTACTGCGCCTCAAATTTTACCCAAATGGGACAGTGAAATTCTAAAAACCATGGTTCGCTTTAAAATCGTGATTTGTAAATTAGTTATAAAGCTCTCTTCAGGTGTATGGAGGCTGTAGACAGACATGAAACCAAGAGCAACGCTGTTAGATGCCCCACCAACCGCCAAGATTAATCAAACTTACGGTCCTTAAAATGATTAATGATTTTATAGTCACAGTTAAAGTTATATAATAGTCTTGCATTACAAAAACATGATGAGAGATTGATTCGATCTTCAGTTGTATAAAATTACAAAATAATAATGGAAAAATAATTTTATTTAAATTTAAGCCCTACCACAGGGATGTACCTTGTGCTACCACAATGATAGAATGTTTTTTAATATAGCAAATTATATGGCAGGTTACCAATGTGCATTTCAAACGTGAACAATGGGATGTTCTAACTAAATGATTGTGCATTTAAAATACATTAGAATAAATACTCTTCAAAATTACCTCTTTTGGGGTACACTATTTTCAAAATATTGGTAAACGCAGAAAACATGGCATATATTTTATGCCTTAACTGTGCGATTACAATGAGCATTGGTATTTGTCATATACGACTCTTCAAAAGAGACTTACTTCCATAAGTTCACATTGTGCCATTCATAGGTTTTGCGCGCGTATTCATTATATCTCATTTCAATTTCTCTTCGATATTTCGTGCTAGAGTTGAGGTGTTATATCAGTTAACCAACACCCGGATTTTTGTGGAATGTTTTACACCAAGACCTGCAATAATTTGCTCTCCTCAGTGTAGAATATACTACTTTGGAAAAGAAGGCCGATTGCAATCCAATGCACGTTATTTTAGTATAGGGTGAGCATTGTTAAAATGGGACACCTGGCGAAATGGAACAGGTAAACTCTGCAGTTAGAGTATGTGTTTAGCAATACTCTATTTTCTATTTTATATAGTATTCAATTGGCATTGATATATTTAGAATGGGATTAGGTTGGAATTCAAGACATTGAGATGATACTGTAATTTTTTTCCAGAAAGCAGATTTTCAGAAAGTGTTTCGTTTTGACAATACTCGCACTGGTTTGGTGCATGAGAGAGCACAGACAGGAGTATACCTGGATGATGGGTTAACTAAAGGGCTATGATGTAACTATCCACAATTTTCTTTTGCTCGCTCAGTACCTTTTACTATACGCGCTCTATCTGCGCGTGTCCCCTTGCAATTGTTAGAGAGATAACGTGGAATTGGGTATGTCAATTGAATCATGGGGGCAGATAGAGGGGGCGGGGCACAACAGGAAAGAGATTCTGGGTAGCAACAAGAGCAAGAACGAGAGAGGCAAAGGAGGGAAAGAGCCAGCGAACCGGAGAGACCTGCTATTTTCTGTGAGAACAGGCTATCCTTTCTGCTCAGGTCTATGTAGTCGTTTGTAAATACGTCTTGACAAACCACTGTTCTAGTATATAAAATTAAAGAAGATTTTTTATCAGTGTCCAGAAGAAAAGGACAATTTAATGGATATGTTGGACAGATCTTTAGGGCCGTGCCTCTGGAATACGCCATTTAAGAGTAAACGGCCAAGAATCGATTTATAGATTGAGATTTCATTTAATAAAATCACAGCAAATATTTTCTTCCGCCAGTGATTCGCAACGCAGAGCAACTCGTCTGGCTTTCTCCGAGGTAAATGCATACCTTGTGGCTGGCTCTTGTATTCCGTCAGAACGTCTTGATCAATACTTAATTTTATATTAAAATTTGAAATTTAAATTTCCTTGCAAGATGCAGAAGTGTGGATAACATGCAGATACCGGTTGTATTTAGCATACAGCATTAACTGTACCTGTAACTGAAAGCCCCTTAGGTTATTTGTCGAACATTATGTGTGCGACCCCAACAAGGCTTCGGATGCATTGAGGCCTATCTTAAAATAATCCAATGTAAAAGGTTAACTCTAGGCAAAAAGTAAATTGGTTTTCGTATTTTGTCACGATTTGCATTACTTAATAGTGTATAACCTTAATAGACTGTATATTTGAACAAATTCTTGTTCTTTTCTGTAACATACTCGTCTACTAAAAACATCAATTATATACCCCCAAGAATATGTCGATATGCTGCATTTATAAGATCATAATTAAACATTAAATGTTTAAAAGCAAATAAAAGTGTTATCACAATACTAAAATGAAAAACGTATTGAAAAATGCATGGACAACGTATTATAAGATTGTGTTTTATTGTCAGGTATATATGACACGCACCACAAAACTAAAAGTAACGAACGGAAATTCAATTAACAACTGCAAGACAAATACGTACGACAGTTGAAGGTCCTTAGCAGTCATTAACAACTGGCAAGCAATGCCTGTGTCTTTGTGATGTCAGAAACAAGTAAATAATCTTCACTAATTTTGAAATGAATGTGTAAAAAGTCCAAAACTTTATAGAACGCTAGAACCTATAATACTAAGTTGATATGCATACAAAGTGAAACTGTTTCATACTTTTACTAAGGTTACGATAGCGAATCGCTTTCTTGGCTTGTGTCCTAGACCCGCTGGTCACACAGTTTGCTTCAGATCACCAACTTCAGTTTCCCTAAGTACAAAGCTTGGCAGACGAATTACTCGGTGTGTTCAGCTACATTTGCAGGCTTAAAATCACGGCTACTCTATTATCTTCGTTTTACTGTTTAGACCCAGCTGGAGCTTCGTCTGCTTACATCCCAGAGATGGCGGACGCGAAGGAGGTGTTTGGGCTATTAAGCACGCCGAGTGACTCAAATTCAAAGGAATTAAATGATGAAGGTGGACAAGAGAATCGGATACAAACTTCGTGCAAGTCACCGTCAGCGAAGACGTCGTACATTCAACAGGTTAGCAAGACTGCACCCTTGACAACTGTTAAATGACAATTTAGATAGGACAACGATGGAAAATTCTGAGCTACTGTGGCAATAATGTCACGTAATGAAATCAAATAATATATCTATGTGTTTGTGTATATATATATATATATGAAACAGGGTATTTAAGGTAAAAATGGTAATAAAACACTTCTGGATTAAGGCGCAGTGCAATTCTGAATTAAGTGTCGCGATTAATAATATACAACAATAGGCTACTGAATAACTTGCACGGCCTATTCTAATGATGTTCTAAATGACACAAACAATGCGCCTTATAGGTAGTATTATCATTAAGGGCTTTAAAAAACTTTACTAATATATTCTCGAATAGTTATAACATTTACATGGTCTTCTACATACACTATAAAGACAAATCACAATATTATACAAGACTACTGTTCGGCTTCTCCTTTTGAGCACGGTGTCGATAAAGTGTTTAAGCGGAAAACCATCTAATGGACAATGGGTAGAAGGCCATGCAATCACATTAAATTCTGAAAGGTGTGCCTTTTGACAGGGCATGGAAGGGATTAAAGTTCATTTGCACGAAAGAGAGCTATGGACAAAATTTCACGAAGTTGGCACTGAAATGATTATCACCAAAGCTGGGAGGTAAGAGTTTTTATGTTTGCATTCCCAATTTTACATCAGATAGGAAACGTAGAGCCAAAAAACTAAAACTGCAGTATTTTAAAACATAACAAAATAACATGTTGTGTTTAATTCACTGGGTTGAGAAAATCTACGGCGACGTTTAGCTCCTTCTGAGGACTGTCGTAATAAAGCTTTAATAACTCAGCACCTCTCGTTTTTATTATTTCGCTTTTGGTAATTTCTGTATTAATAACTTGAATAGGCGCGTCGATATTTTTTGCTCATTTAGACAGTTTTGGTATTGCTACTTCAGAGTGTATCGAAAAGGGGCGCAGCTTTCTCTTAGTTTCCTACTTGCGTGCATTTCCCATTGGTTTATAACTGCGGCAAATCAAGCTCGTAGTGATCTCCCCATCCAAGATTTAAGGTTATTTTGGCACCACCATTCGGTATATAAATGCTTTTTGTCAATTTTATCGTTTAATTGATGTACTACGCCATTTAAGAAAATGGTACCAAGAAAATCTAAGACCGACTACAACTCGATTAAAACGTGAATATTTACACGTATTTGGTAAATGGACGAAATCAAGTATAGTTCAAATACTTTAAAATACATCCTAATTTAGAAAAGCGAAGCTGAACTGAATTACACAATTTTTAATATCTTAAAAGGCACACTTGTGTCGCGAATGCCACAAAATACATTTAACTGTACGGAAAAATTAAATTACTTTGAATTCTTTCGCCGCCATATTAACCCGAATATCGTTTTACAGCATTAGATTGAACTATGATCTCAGTAGATCCTATATTTCAACACAGACATGAACGCTCCATGTAAAAATGAGAAAAGCCCCAAAGTTTTTGCCATATGGTCAGCCTCAGTCTGAATCCTATAATTGTAATGCTTTTTGGTTTGATTTTAAATCGCCGTTTCGTTTAAGGTGCAGCACTTGAAATGTTAAACGAAATGACTTATTATTAATGACCAAATATTCTTACACTACTGTAAAGAAAAGTAAAATTACAAATTGTTCTAATAGTCGAATCAATACGAAAAAATTACAATTGCTTGCTATTAGTAGATTTGAAATATTAAATTTTTGTCTTCTCTGTAGTGCAGCTGATTGAAGTTAAGTTTTTTTTTCTGACGGTCCAGCAAAACCATGGGATGAAGCTACGAAATAAAGTATTTCACTAACAAAAGAGGAAGATGCATTTGTCTATAGGAACTCTAAGGAGGCTGATATCTGTTTAATAATAATAATAAAAAATTTTTTAATTGCTTTAACATATATTCGGACCATGATATCGTATACACATATTTTCAATAAACTTTTATCAGACTGTCATCAATATGTCCATGTTCATGGTAACCCTGGTATTATCTCCTGTTTTACAGGCGGATGTTTCCAAGTTACAAAGTCAAGGTGACTGGATTAAATCCCAAAACAAAATACATTCTCTTGATGGATGCAGTACCTGCAGACGACCACCGGTACAAGTTTGCTGACAACAAATGGTGGGTAAAGTTATCACGGACATTTCAGTGGTTCCATCCGCTTACTGAAATGCAATTCACAGGTTCTCTTAAAAAAACAACTATTTCTAATTTCCTTCTTTACCGATTTATACCATTAAGGCTAAGAAATAGAATGCAGTACAGTAAGTTATAGTAAAATAAGAAAAGAAAATCACGCCAAGAGCAAACCAAACTAATTTTCCTCGGAATACACTATTGTGCAACACAGGTAGGCTATTGTAAATAGCAATAAAAAGCAACCTCGTATATGAATTATATTAAAAAGTAGTTGCCACAAATTCTTTAATGATTCAAATGACTGCAAATGATGCCCCTTTTTTGTCCTGACAATTTCAGAGAGCATTTGCAATGCATTTAAGAGAAAACAGGAGAATATCTTACCCATTCATCCATGTTCAGACCACTCTTTCTGGTGAAGGGCATAGTATTTTATAACTTCTGATATATAGTTGTATACTGGCATGCTTACAGTAAAACAATCATGGTAGCTTAACTGGGCACACTACCACCCATTCAGCACAGCCCTCTCTTGGTATCTATGATGTGTTTTAATAAAATAATGACCTCAAACAAGAAAAAAAAACAATCAGTATGCTTTCATTTTCAGGTGAAAATTTGAAACATATTTTACTCTGTACTTCTACTGTTTGTTTTCTAAAAGATTTTTTTTTAAATCAAATGGTCTTTCTGGTTTTCACATGGTTTAGAAAATGGTCAACAATGAATGGCCCTTAACACCCTTATTTAAAAAAACTTGGCAAAATTAAGACAGTTCCAATGTAAATTTGTGTTAAATGAATCCTTAGAAGAGGGTAAGAAAAGCAGGTGATGCACATGGCATATTCGGACAAGATGACCGCAAGGCGGCCACACTGTGCCTGTTCCGAGAGAATCGCACGTATGCATATGTCTGTGTATTCTGGCCCAGGTCAGTGACAGGCAAGGCAGAGCCCGCCATGCCTGGGAGGCTGTACGTACACCCAGATTCACCAGCAGCGGGTGCCCATTGGATGCGGCAACTCGTCTCTTTTCAGAAGCTGAAACTGACAAACAACCACCTCGACCCTTTTGGGCATGTAAGTTTAGAATATTTACTGCGTACAGTACTCAACGCACTGCTTTTCCCCTGCAGGAGGCTACTGACTTTTTGTTATGCCTGTCCTTCATGCCTGTGTATATTCAGATTGACTTGTACTGTATATGTATCAGTTCCATTATTGTTAATTTATACATACAGAGTAAGATCTGATTAAAATGTCTTGCAGGATGTTTAATGCATTTAGGATGCTAGTGATGTGTGACCTTTGAACGTTACCCCTTCTAAAACACACTGTAAACCCAAACAACTTAGATGAACTCAAAAAATTAAGGCAATCAGTTGCCTTAATATTTTTAAGTTTAAAAATCACAATTCCAAATCATAACACCAATGTTCAGTTAATGGTACACATATATGTTGATTGCATTAGCTTGTTTCATAAATATTAATTTGAATTGTACCTGTATCAAAGGTTTCATTTCACTATATTTCAATTTAAATTTGATACTCATACAGATTAAGTGTTTGCAAAAGTAAATGCTTAGTTCAAATACTGAACTATTCACAAGTTGTCTTAAATGCATTGGTTGAGGTTAATAAATAATTTTGAGTTACTTTAACATAGGCTTCCTATAAAATTTAAGTGGAATGCACTCAAAATATATATGTGCCACTAACTTTCGAGTTTTACAAACTTCTGCATTATGATTTCAAAGCATAAATTACTTTTTTTTGAGTTCTAACTTGTTTGGGTTTACAGTGGATGCATTAAAATGTATATTATCACCAGACCCACAGTACAAGTTCTTCATGTGACAGCGGAACCTGTTCTCTCGGGTTATTTAATTGACCTGCATCTATCTCGACACTTCGGCCCTGCCTTTGCAGAATCGTTGGCCAAAACAAAGCATTTAACTTACACTATATCTATCAAATCCCAGTAGTCCACTTTCCAATTAGGCTGAGTATTGGTTATTTAAATGATAGGCCGTGGCTGATTTTGTACTGCTTTGGATGAGGAACATATATAACGTACACCACTGTCTCACTATGATTGTTAAAGCACATTGGACTGCACCTGAGGGAATATAATCTCCACCACATTGCACAGTCCTGGGAATGTGTTGAAATGTCTTTCACACAATGCAGCACAACAGGCATCAGTGCTCTCAGCACATTCAAGCTGCAGCTGTTTAAAAAGTATTCATCTTTAGTATAAAACAGGTCATCTGGAATATGGAAACACACACAAAGACACATGTGGACCAAGCATTACGTTTGAAGGATTAAAGAAAGTAAGAAACTGTCTTCAAAACAGAACATTTCAAATGGCACATACAAAAAAGGAAACATGATTATTTTGGTCAATATTGAGATCATGGTTCTTTAACATGATTACTCATTGACTTTGGAAATACCATCCATTTATCCTTAGATTTCCAATCAATTTCCTTGAAATCACAATATAATTCAACTGAGAAACAAATGAAAAAGGGCTGGAAGGGGATACACTGGATTTGTAAGACAAGATAAAATGGGAGCGCTATTGTGAAGCAAAATCTGGCACAATAATCATTTTATCACGATTATTTTCTTTTGATAATCGTTGGAAGCCAAAATCGTAATTGTAATTCGATTGATTGTCCAGCCCTAACACCTGTGGATAAAGCATAGTATTTACAGCATGAATGAAACTCACAAAATAGACCCAGGTCGTACTGCTTTCTAAACAGATTAAGTTTTACAGGTATGAGTATAGTAAGAAAGGGATTTAAGTAAATCCACTTATGGACTCTTTGAAAGAGATACAGGCAATCAGGAAAAATGTGCAATCAACAGGCCAGTTAATCTGATTCTTATTGTTTAAAGATTAAAAAATGGGGAAAGAAAAAAAAAACACTGAAAATTGACAGAATTTTGCATTCAGCTGGCAGTCCAGCACACCAATTAGATAGATGCTGTTACATCACTGAGCTCTCCCTCCCACAAAGAGCATGCCATCAGAATGTGCTGTAATGGAACTCCCATCTAAATTAATTGCCCTGGATAAAATGTATGCCAGGGTAGAGCAGAGTCTACCATTCTGACTGAACTTTATTGTGGATCTTCAAAGGTGGAAGGGGAACTGATGGTTCAGCTGATTTAAATCTACATGTAACAATGTATATGTGGTACTGGGGGTGGGCAAGATGCACAATTACAAAAAGAAAATCTTTCTTACCTGGAATGATAGTGTACACAGCAAATTACTTATGAATATGTATTTATTGGTTGTTAACTGCAGGCTGCTAATTTAGCATTTAATTTATAGATGCAGGGTTTTAGTGCACTTGGGCATCTTGAGTGAGAGAAAATTATGAAACCAAGTTATTGCACCATTGAGATCATGTTTTCAAATCGGTTCAGTTGACAGCACAAAGTATGTCAGTGCAAGAGTAGAAAAGCAAAGATGTGGAGACCAAGCTGCCTGCCATCTGCTACTGTACATGTGAGGAACACATATGAAAGATCAGCCAAAATTGATTCTAATTCATGCAAGTGAAATTTTTGTTGGGTGGAGGAAAGTGTGAATATGGTAGATGAAGTTCCCTGTTAAGTTTTAAAAATGTTCAGGTTCAAGTACCAGTCATATACCCAATACTCATGGCCATCTTAAAAAAATTATAGCTCCATTTTGCATTAAATGATGTTTACTCTGGACAGGACGCCAATGGAATGCTTCCAGATTCTTCTAATATGCATGTTTTTTTTAAACAGATTATCTTAAATTCAATGCACAAATACCAGCCGAGAATACATATTGTGAAAGCGGATGAAAATAATGGATTTGGATCCAAAAACACAGCCTTCTGTACACACGTGTTTCCCGAGACGTCTTTCATTGCTGTCACATCGTACCAGAATCATAAGGTAAGAGTATGTCTCTTAAATGTTTGAAGTTTTAAGGTCACATTCATTAGGCTGTATTTCATATTGCTTAACACTCATCCAAAAATCACACTTTTTTATGCTGTGAACGGTACAGCCCTGACTTTCCTACTTGACTTAAACTATTTTGAACAGCATTGAAAATTACATTGGTATCGTGTCATAATATTAACTTTGAGGCTAAATTTTAAATTACTGAAGGAGAAAAAGTCACTTGCAAAAAACCCATTGCCGACCCATGTACAATGAATATAACATCAGAAAGTTGCCAAACTGAGTAACAGATGCAAGGCTTCATATTACATGGTTAAAAAAAGAACAAGAGAGATAAATCCTAAATGCCCCCCCCCCCCGTCCTATATTGCATTATCAATATAAGACATTTAATGATTTGGCCATTACCCAAAACATGTCCTTTGCTCCGTTTGTTGCTCGCCCCCTGGTCGGTTCTAAGTCTCATTACAGCATAGCCTAAAACCCTCTGCGTGTTTCGGTGGAGAGGCAGCAAAGTCTCATGTAGGGTGATGTCCCACAATGGGGCAGAAATCCCCTGGAAGGTTAGAGGGTCCTTGCGGGAAACCCTGGATGGTGTGAGCTATTTTAAGACACCCTGTGCTCGCTATTTAAGAATCTGGGGAAAGACATTCGGCACAATGATACCCCCCCATCAGAAAATGAGTGATTTTTAAAAAATTCCTTGGTCTGCAGAGTAGCTGCCATTACTGTTGGGCCTTTATTCCAAAAACAACCTGCCAGCAGTGCCAGAAAACTGGCTAACCATACACCCAAGGTTCCCTCTCAACTGTATATGTGCATAATGGAATACGTGAAAGCTAAAAAATTGTGTACCTATACTCATACAACACAGTTGTTCAGTAAAACGTCCTTCAAATTACATAACTGACAAATTTAAACCAGAGTTTAATGTATGTCATATTGCACATTTCATTACTGTCTCCTATTTGTACCTGTTTTGTTTCTATTCACTGATAAGAACCAGCTAAAACAGTAGTAGGTCTATACATGTCTATTTTTTTTACAGAAACAGCATGTGTTAAAATAAAGAATTATCATACTGGCGCCAAAATGGCGCAATTTCGTATTTAGTCACATAGACGATTTTACTGGGGGTTTAATTGCGCCCCTATTGCTATTTGAGCACACAGACTGTGTTTAAAAATGTAGCTTGTGTTAGTCACATCAATATGTACTAATAATTTATTATAAATGTACTTTTTTCTAACAAATTTATCTGGATGAATCACTGGTTGACTTCTCTCACCTGCACCCCCTGAAAAAAAAAGTTTAGCCTAGCTTATGTTATATTACGCTACAGTGCATCATTAAAAAAAATTGTGGAGTTGCACCACCGTACAAATAAATAGCATCCATTTTCAAACATCATCTTTTCCACTTGAGTTAAAAAAAAATACAACTGACATATTATATGAATTAATTTATTTAGCAATTTTCCCTCATGGTTTTAAAGTAAAATGCTACCAATTGTTTACCAGTCTGATTTCATACCGCATTTGACCGTAGCTACTACAGACAACTCTGAAACGGTGTGTAAAGAGAAAGATTTTTGCAAATTTATCGAAGGCGGAGTCCGATTAAGACATGTTCTAAACCTAAATTGTAGTTAAAATTTCAATTTAATTACTTTCCGAAATACCTCAGCAAGGTTCAGTTACTATTTTATTGCCTATTCGATTAAATATTGTTTCATGAGGCAAATAAGTAAACATACCGGCTGATTTTTTTCTCTTAGATTTAATAACGGTGTTTATAATCGAAACGTGTACAAACATTGCGACGTACGGTATTTTGAATTAACGCAGTTGTTAATTTAAATGAAGAATCTAACAAAAGTTAAATTTCAAAACCGACGATTAACTTTAGGCAAAACGGCGTTCGGGTCGCAGTAATAGCTACTTCATGAAAGAAATTAGATTCCATTTGCCTGAATCTTTTTTGGTATTTCGATACACTTTAAATGGAATACACCAAAAGAGAACTCGTACAAATATCTTCGTCCGGCCATGCTCAAACATATTTGTGCATCTGACTGGAATTTATAAAGTATTGCAGATATTGTGAAACCATAATTAATTACTGATAATTCCATTAGTAGTGGTACTGAATGGGTCCACCTAATGCCCATACAAATGTCCCTATAACAGCCGGTAATGTCTGTAAGATCTTCGTCCATAATATTTTAAAACCAAAGCATGCCTTTGGTTTAATTTTAAAAGAATGGAATTTCATTTAAAAACACTGGCCCAACTGAACCTGTGGAAAAATCAGTGATGATATAAAATTAAAGCGGTCACGCCAAAATGATTTACCTGATAATACGTCTCGAAGTTGGTAGAAACCGAGTGATGGAATATGATTGAGGTCGAATCTCGGTGGTTGTTAAAACACATGCACCAATACCAGAAGCTATCTGTCCATGCACCGATCTATATTTTGCTTTTTCAAGGCACCTCAAAGTTTAGATTGTTATATTTTTTCCATGTAATTGCATTTGCGTATTTTAATAACGCAAGGTACATACAATTGTTACTATTAATGCTATTGGACTGAATATTCGCCAAACAGGTGAGGGACACAGCAACAAACACTCATTTGGTTTGTAAGCGTACATAATTTGGCCGATTTTGAAATGCCTTAAGCCAAAATTAGCTGGGTGTTGCTAAAAGCTACATATATCCTCTTGTCCCGGATACTTGTCTGCTATAGCTTCATAAGCACCAAAGTAAATTGGGACAAGGGCAATAAGAGGTGGGCTAAGATCATTAATGCCTTGCCAGCCAATCAGAACTTCCCGCGTCTTCCTGTGCAAGAAATTTTAATAGCTGCTATCCCAGAAAACGTTAATTACACCCGTTCTTTAACAGAAGGGTCCTTGAAACATGTTTGGCCAATTAATATTGCCTTTAACTTTTACGACCAGAACTGGGGAAATGGGACTGATTCTTCTGCATAAAGCAGAATATTCCTCTTGTGAATATTTAATTAATACCAGCACAGCATAACTACATAGTGTTTTACATTATAAATGGCTGTGCTTTGAAAGCCAAGAGTTATTTAAGGTTACAGAATTTACGGTATGGATATGGAACAGCCGAACATTCTATAATCACAATAAACAAAAAAGAGCGCAACTTGTTAAACAGTTGACTATATAACGAAAAAGGGTTTTTGGTAACGTTCACCTAGTAATACTCCTATAAAACCATTTAAGCCACGATTTAATGAATTTGTTAAGAGTATAAATTAGTTCACATTACAAAGGTGCATTTAAAACCTTTTTTAACAATGTTCTCACGCAGTTTCTCTTGGAGGAACAATGCAAAACTTACCAAACGGGAAGGGAAGGTGGCAGTAACGTGTTTTGCCACTGTAATATTACAGAAGCCTTATTAATAAAAGTAAAGTATTTTCGTTAATATAAATCTGTACTGGTGTTTCGGGTAAAATACATGGGACTCGAGATTATATTCTATGCATTTTCTTGCTTGTGCTTTAATCGCAATTGAGAACAAGATACGTCAACAGCATATACTTGCATATACTTACGCGTGTAGGAAAGCCTACAAAATCTGAATTTCTACTAAATCTAGCCCTATTTAGAAAACCACTGCATTTAAAGTTATTTACCCCCTCCTTATGCTCCCTGAGATTAAACAGAACAATTTACAGACATGCGCGCGTTTACGTCGCTAGAGAAACAGCAATTTGATAGGCGGCAGAAAAAAAAATAGGTGTGAATAAATTTGTTGAGGGGACATATTTACGGATTTATCTTGAATACTGTAAAAATACTGGTCCACTTGTGAAAAATAATATCAAAGAAAGTTTTACCCGGAAACGTTAAAACGTATATCAATTAATAAATTTCCATTTTATTAAATGTGAAGCATTAAACTGGTATTGTTTTCGCTTTTAAAACAAATTTACAAATTGACAACGTTAGGAAAAACTCAAAAAGATATAACCTTCCAAAAAGCAAATAATAATCTTTGAAGAAACTGGGCGGTTACTTCATTCAATAACATTATATTTTAACATAGAATGGACAAGAATAAAATACAAATAATAATAAAATAAGCTTTCTCCAGTTTCTTATATTTAATTTAACGGACTTGATGAAATAATTATTATACAGTTGTATACCATCGTCATCACTTCATCTCCTTGGGGGATAAAGAATGTTAGGAAAGAGGGGTCGCGAGGTTCGGATTAAATTATATTTCAGTAAGGACACAAAAATACGGTACAGATCGCGTCCAGTGGATTGGTTCAAAATGGGACACAGCATTTTCTTTTTCAATAAGTGACTATCCCGTAAAATATGGGACGGGTGGTAACTCTAGGTCTAAAATTTTATTAAACAACTTTGATTGACGCCGTTTTATAGCGGAGTCCCTTAGGCTTCAGCCCGGCTAAGCCGGTGAATGCTCCCGGTGCTCATCGGCGGTCTGCACACTTTCAGATATTATCGTTGGCTTTTGGTGAGGAATTGGCGCTACACGGGACACATCACCGTTTGCTTCAGCACAACCAGCCGTAATTTTCTTTTACATCGATCATACCGTGCAAGCTTTGAAATGCGCAGATTTGACTTTGAAGCAGAAAACACGATGTTCGTGAATTTGATTTCGAAAAACAAACTTCAGAAAAACAGTTTGATTGGTTTACTGTAATTTAATTGAAAACCAATATACACAAAACAGTAATGCCTGCCTCCCCTCTAGAGTAGGTTGCTTTCTAAAGATTAGGAGGCCATTAACTTGGAACAAAAAGTTGTCAGTTAGCTACTCTATGGGTATGAATGTATTTCAACAACACACAACTCAGCAGAGACATGCTGATCATCTTCCAGATCACCCAGCTCAAGATTGAAAACAACCCCTTCGCTAAGGGCTTCCGGGGGAGCGATGACATGGAGCTGCACCGGATATCCAAAATCTCAAGGTAGTCACTCGGAACGAGCCTCCTGTTCACATTCCACGTCAGTGTTTTTCTTTAGATTAGTCCCCAGCTGACTAGCATCACCACAACTATTTTTTCTCCGCCTCATCCCACATACTGTTAACTGCTGATAAACAGTCAAATATATAAAATTTAACAATAGACCACAAATGAGTCTAAATATCTTTGAGACATTCAAATCTGTAACTCAAAACTCTCACAAGTCCTCATAGCTATGGAAGAGTATTCCAAAGCAACCGCACTAACATAAACTAGCAAAGCAGTACCCTTAAATTGCTAAAAGGCAGGTAGAATTAGAATTTAATGACTAATTGTCATTGTTGACACACCACAGCACACAATGCACAACAATGAAATGTGTCCTCTGCATTTAACCCATATGTGCCAATGTGACATGGCAGGGGGCAGCTAATTCAGCACCCGGGGAGCAGTGCTTGGCGGTGATACCTTGCTCAGGGTACCTCAGTATACTATGTACAAACACTTCTATACAGTATACAGGTAACACTTCACTGAAGATCAATCTAGTCCAGTACATAACATTATTAAAACGATTAAGGAGGAACCTATACAGCCTGTCTTGTATTCTTGAAGTACTACTTAGTTAATCAATCATCTTCTTGTTTGACCTCTCTTAACAGCCCTCTCTGGACTGTCTGTACTTGGATCATAGTCCACCCCTACTCAGTTGTCCTTTTAATCATCCTGGTACAGTGACACCTTCTGTTTGTTTTTGCTTAACTTATTCTAAGAGACAGACCCCCATTTCAAGTGACATGACCACACGCAAGTTTGTACATAGTATACTAGGGACAGTCTTACCGGTCCCTGTGTAGAGTTTGGGGGAAGGGTGGACAATCTAATCCGCAAAGGGCCGGTGTGTATGCAGGTTTTTGGGACAACCTTTAGGTCAGCTGTTCAAACCCCTGTGTGAGTACTCTTCAGCCAATCAGTCCTCTAATTAGTGACCTAATTAGGAAGTTGCAGCTAAAACCTGCATACACACTGGCCCGTTGCGGATAAGATTGTTGTTACGATGTTGCTAGGTTATAGGGATTTTTCAGCTCCATTATAATCTTATGGGAGACTACCATCGTATATGCTGTTGGTCATTGACTGAAATGTCCTCATGTGGCACATGACTATATGTATTACCGGCTCACTGATAAATGTTAAATGCTACTTTTACGATTTCTCCTGTTTTTGTAAAAGCAAAAATCCTCTTTAGATTCCTTTTGGTTAATGAATACAGGGGCTAATGTAGATCTTTTGTAAAAGTGAAGTGACGTAAAGTGAATGTGTATAAAGCAGGGGATGCGTGATGATCTTCATTAGTTGGCGAACATAAGCTTGATTTTTGTTAGCATGTTAACACTATTCATTCTGTTTATCATTGTGACAACTGATGAAACCAAACCTGATTACAAGTAACTTTATGGGCTTTTGTGCCACACTATTTATGAAATGAATACAGTGAATATATGACACAGCGGTCTGTCAGCATCACAGACTTCAACTGAGGAAACAATAAGAAAGACCTCCTCAGACACTCCTCGCAGCCAGATGACAGCAGCACATCTAGGGATGAAATAAATCAATCAGCAGTTTACCTTTAAAACATTCACTTGTGTGCTCAAACCAAATTAGCTGTAATAACGACAAACATAACACCAAGGGCGCAACTTATGGGGGGATGGGTGGTTGTAACCCCTCCAATTATCAAAACCAGTCAATACCACCCCCAGGACCCCATTAAATAGGTAGAGACCTCAACCCCCACAATGCTCATCCCAGCTATGCCCTTGACTGTAATATTTACATTATAACATATAGAAATGCAACAATATATACCAACAATATATAATAAAGGAATAATAAGCATTAGATTTACACCTATACTTACCTGTGAATACATCTATTTAATCCATACTTTCTCCTCTGCCGTTTTTTTGCACCAACCAAGCCAGAAATATATAAATTAAACCTCCAGACTTTGTCACTTTCTTTTGTTTTAGTGTTACATATTACATTTCAAAAACCAGACAATTAACCATTTCCTTATCTTCCTATTACTATTTTCTTCTACGAAACTCCACACAACAAATGTATTTTTGTCATTTTTTATGTCTCAGGGTGATTACCTTAGGTTTTTCAAATTTCAGTACTGCACAAATTAAATGACTGAACTGTATACGGTTCAAATACGCTACAGTACATAAAATATAGCTCATTGTAGTTTCGCTACTGCATCTTGTAGGCTCGTTTTTTGCAAGTTCAAACTTTGAAGAGTCTATATTTGTAATTGAGAGAAAATTACTTATTTTTCCAGTCATATTTTATGTGGATGCAGAATTAGCCTCAGGTAGCTAGTCAGAAGCAGATGGGTTACCACAAAGCAAAGTGGGCAAGTAATATATTATGTATAAAAAGACCCAAAATGAACACTAAGCTGACTACGTCATTACTATAAGTAAATTATTTAAGCTGCATTTGTACAGGAATAATACTGTCCCAAGCGTTTTCATCCATATAAGCAGTTGATCACTATAACCGTATTCACTAGCAATTTCCACTGTATTTTAAACATTGCTAATGTTGAAACCAATTGAAACAAACTTTTTTTCGCAGTGTTTATAGTTGACTTATTTTGTTCCATGTCGTCTTCACTAAAGCTACAATGTGTCCAAACAACGGACACTGCATTTTTCCTTGGTACAAGCTGCTGTAGTTGCTCAGTTGGGTTGGTGTTTGAGTTCTCCATGTTGCTTCCAAGTCGCAGAGTAGACAGGGCAAAGTCACGTGACTCATGCAGTTTTTAACATGTTTTTAAGAAGACAGTACATGAACACACACTAGGGAAAGTATTATTTTTTAAGTACTAACAGAATTAGAAACAAAAAAAAAGTAACGACATGGGCAAGATTACATCGATTAGAGATTCTGGATGTTGGTTTTGATTATTTTTTGATTAATTGCCAAGCCATCCTAAAGCCCCTCTACAACACATCTTTTTCAGTTTTGGGGTGAACTCCCCCTTGAACACTATAAAAGCTTCACAGACAACACGTGATGAAAAACTTAAACTGAAATTAATACTACGTGATGCACTCACTGGTTTGCTCATTTTAATTACATGAACTGATCATTTTTGGTGTGTTTGGCATAAAAGCCTTATATTGAAATTAACAGCTTTAGGTTATCAGATGAAAAGCTGTGGAATGAGATACAGAAGTGAAGCCGATTTCGTAGCCTTTTCTCCTTCTTACTAAACGTTTTCTAATAATCACATTCAAAAGGCAAAGCACAGCAGCAGTGTTAAAATTCTGATATAATGAATTTTTGTTGTATCGGTTGATACTGATAATCATGATATAATCATTATTTCTTTATTCCCCATAAACCAAGAAAAAGATGACAAATTTGCTGTGCCTGCGGAGCGTGAGGATAAACCATATACATAATGAAGATTGTAGTCCTATATCAGGCAAAATGATTTATCATATGCATCAATTATTTTTTATTTTTAGTTGTGGAACTGCACCCTACACAGTATTAGTCTTATTTTAAATAAAGAAATCTTGATTATTTTTAAATTATTTAACCTTTCATGATGTGACTATTGCATGTGTTCCCATTGCCACCACACTCAGTCCCATCCTCAATTACAAACTCCTGACGTTACTGCACAGCGATGTTCTGATATTGGTTAGGGCGTGGGGGTTAGACTCTCATACTCAAGGTGAGTTGACCTTTTTTTTTTTTTAAAAAAAAAACATTTTCTCACTCCACACTAGTTGTTATGTTACATGCCGATTGGTGCAACTGGGTCAGTGACATCTTAGATTTTCAAATCAGCAAAAAAAAATAAAATAAAAATGAAACGGCAAGTCAGTTTCAACATTCTCAGGTCGAGAATGTCTACTTGTATATGGCTGGGCTGATAAACAGAGGGTTGAAATTGCCTTTCTCTAGGAGCAAATGGTGTGACCATTAATGCGGGACAAAAATGAAGTGCAGCCATGACAAAAAGTCAGACAAGACAATCAGACAAACTATTGCAACACTGAAGTGCAACTACAAAGTACAAACAGCACACAGTGCAATGAGCGGGTAAGAGGTAGATAATTGGCCTTGGAATAATAGCAGCAAATAAAAAACTGAAACATAGTATAAACAGAGTAGCAGCATGAAATGCGGTGTAAAGCAGAATAAATAGGATAAATAACCCCATTTAAAGAGTACAGTAAAACAGTATAAAAACCAGTTTAAGGGTGTGATAGTATAAAATACAGTATAAAAACTAGTTTAAAAAGTCTACAACAGTATGAATGCAGTTTAAAGTGTCAATGCAGTGCAATTGAGGGAGTCAGTTTGAAGTGTCAGCAGTGAGGTGAGTGTAGTAGTGTATTAGTCTCTATTCAGGCCTCTGGTGCAAGGTGGGGGCTTGCATGTGGGAAGAAACTTTTGTGATGTCTGGCAGGGGTGGTTCTGATCCTTCTGAACCTTTTTCCAGACATCTCAGGGGAGAACAGTCCATGTGAGGTGCATGTGGGATCTGTAACAACATTGGTTGCATGGCGGGCGCAGCTCTGAGAGTGCTGGGAGGGGGACACCAATGATCTTCTCTGCTGTCCTCACTATGTGCTGCAGAGATTTTTGGTCACTGCTGTTGCAGTTTCCAAACCAGGAAGTCACGGTCTCAAATAGCGAAAAATGTAATTGTTGATTGAATAGAAATTCATTTTTACTGAATAACGTCTTGTTTTACGGAATGACATACTGTAACTGCAATGTGCAATTGCACACAAATCCAATGACTGAATGTACTTCTAAGTAAAAAAAAGATGCCTAAAGACCTCCTCACTGAACTATAAACATTTTACTGACATTAAAAGCAGACTATCCATCAATAGTCTCATATCATCACTCTCCAATCTCTTAATACAATAATGACTATAGTCAGCATATGCATTCTTGAAGTAAAAAGATGTATTCTGAAGTAAAATTTCAACCGTAAGAATCTGATTGGAGTTTATTTTTCATCACTACCATTAGTTACAGAACAACGTTTTTTCAGCAGGTATTAATAGATAAATTAACAGGCAAATCTCAATTTCATTTCTCATCAATTAGAAAATATTATTCACAACAATGCCAAATTACTATATTTTGTGCCTTTTAGTTACAAAAATGTCTAAAGCTTCAATTTCATCACTACACTGAATAATACTGATAAATATTTTTAGTGCATATGACGCAAGTCATCTGTTATATATTGACGAAGTACTTATTTGTCTGTTTGTCCATTTAAACCAGTGGTTCTCAACCTTTTTTTGCAGTGGGCCGCACTATGTCCAAGTTCAAGTCTCACGGGCC
>JAODKF010000126.1:4023799-4038539 GCA_026779585.1 Mormyrus proboscirostris
TTATTATTATTTTATTTATTTTTAATTTATTTTTATTTTTTTTTACGTGGTCAGCATCGCGGGCCGCATTTGCATTTCTGACGGGCCGCAGGTTGAGAACCACTGATTTAAACTAAAATTTATCTATGTATTTATTTATACATATATTAGTTATTCACTCATTATTCTTTTTTAATTAAGATACACGCCAAAATAACCATCAAATACACTTTGTAATGTGAAACACAATTCAGGTTTATAGACATTGTAGCCTCTTCTGATTACTTCCATTATTGCTCTTATACCTTCACAATTACAGCTGTCCCATCTCTTTGCCAGTCTCTCCTTTGAGTCCTTCCTAGCAGCAGTACCTGCCCTTATCTTTGATTAAAAGCATGCATCCCTTGTTGGACAGAGGTATCTGTTAAAATGTTAAAAAATTAATAATAAAAATCAATTTGGTTGATCATCTATAGTAGGTTAAAACGATCAAGAAATAAATCAGCTAAATGCACCGCATTTTCAGAAAACAGATGACAATCAATTTTTTCACTGAATGACAAATTTCATAAGCATTCATTCCTAACAGGAAATTGCTTGACCACTTGTTATAAACAATGACCTTGACCGTGATTCATAAACTTCAAATTTCACTTCTGATGTAATATTTATGTAAACTATAATTTTGTGAACATTTTTATGACATTGACAGATTAACACATAGTCCTACATATAGTGAAATCATCTTAAGTTTTTTAAATTGTGCTTCTAAATGTACCGCCAACTTGGGTTCAGGGGTCTTCTGAGTCATGTCACCTGACTAAAGTCACATCACTCTAGTTCAAAATTGCCACTATTCTTTGTTTTACTGAATGACATTCAGGAAAATTTCTTTTCTTGGAAGAAAGTGTTTTAGATATTTAGTTATGTTTTCAAGGTGTATATTGTCAATATTTTAAAATGCTTCCCAAGAGGCTTGAAAAAATATGCCAAAGAGAATAGTTCATGATTTTTAAATGATCATTTTACAAGCAATTTCCTTCATTTACTAAGTGAGAGCAGTTTTACCAAGTTAAATTTGGTAAATGAAAAAATTGAACATTCTATCAAACGATAGTGATATGCATCATGATAGTTTTATCTCCCAGGCCCTATTTCATTAGATGTAAAATGTGTTACACTGAATTTTCAGTCAAGCATCTGTTATATTGATAGAGGAAAATCATGCTGAGACAATTTACATTTTATTGACCAGCCCTATTTTATTGAAATTCAAAATATCAATTATGCATGTATAATTCCTGCAGCAATAAGGAGTATCCAAGGGTTCCACAAACTACAATACACCAGAGGCTGGCACCCAGTACAACCCCCTTCAACATAGAAGCACGGGGTCCATCTTCAGCAGGTGGACTGAGTGTATCCCAGTATCCATGTGAAAAGATTAAAAATGGCCCACCGGACCTCCTACCCCCCTCCTACGCTGTACCCCACAGTCACTACCAGGACTACCACTGCACAAGAAGGAAAGGTAGGCCTTCTTCCAGCAATCCTAAAGTGTTGACTCATATTATTTGAATAAAAATTAATGGAAAAACTACGACCCATCATCAGAAAGAATCCTTCCAAGGCCTTGTGTAAATAAATACAAATTTCTTTGTTGATATGTAACCCTGTGAATACAGCCCATGAACAGATGGTGAACCATATGTAAATAAGGTGAAGTCTGACCACCTCACATGTATTCTTCAGAGGGTTTCTTTGCAGCCTTTAACAGACAAATCATGTCAACTGTGTCCACAGTGGACGGGGAATGTCATACAGGAGATCATCTGTATAAGAAGTCATATATCGAGAGCATCGCCAGTGAGGATGAGCACTACTATCGACCAACCAGCTATTCTCAGTCCCTGGCCTTGGCCAGCAGTCCTTACAGGGCAGAGTCCACCCAACGGCAGGCCTGCATGTATGCCAGCACATCCCAGGCAATGGAGCCCTTGACCAACCTGGAGGACATGAGCTGTAGCACCTGGACCAGCATGTCACCTTATGGCAGCTGCACGGTCGCTGCCATGCCCTCAGTGGAGCGACGGCCCTACCAGCACTTCTCTGCCCACTTCACTTCGGGGTCCCTAGTGCCCAGACTAAGTGGGACATCAGGCCATACCTCACCTCAACTTCACAGGGATACCCACACTGTGTACCCTAACCCAGCATCTCACCAGGCCCCGCCCCGTCAATGTGGCCCAAACGTGTCTACCAGCAGCCCTGAGTATTTGTATGCCCATGCCATGCCCCGTGCCCTGTCCCCACACCATTACCACGCAGTCTCCACCGTGGGCATCATGTCTGAGTGGAGTGAGGGCAGCTAGCTACAGGATGGCTTTTGCATGCTAGACTTGAACTTCAGCAATGACAATGGGAGTGCAGATAGACATGCATGTGACAGATCAAGACCCCAAGGTCAATGGAGGATGGAATCTCCCCAGACTGATAAATATTTTTTCAAGCAGTTTGTTTTTGCACATTTTTATGAATTGTGTTTGCATGTATGCAGTTTGTTTTATATAGTGATCATTTAAAACTAAGTACTTTCAAAGTCTAAAATTAAACCAGTACAAGTTTTTATCAGCTCTAAAAATTCATGTTTACTCCTTTATCTACAATTAAAAAAATAGTAATAAGGTTGTACCTGGAAAAAACATTGACACATTGAATTTTTAAATTTGTATGAATGTTCAAAATTCCTTTCATGTTATCCTTGCATGATTAAGACCGGCCTGAAATGACCTCTTCACTAAAACTATAGTGCACAGGTACAAGCAGCTCATGCTTTCCATGTAATCATACAGCCCTCATTCTTTCTGATTTACAGTTTGGCTGTTTGGTTCATGACCTTCCTATGTTGCATGTCCCTTTTAATTAACATGTTTCTTATTTTTAAAACTTCTAAAACATAAATGGGTATGGGATAGGTTCAGTGACATGACATTAACTCCAGTTTTATGGTCACAGCCCTCTAACCATCTATAAGAGGTCATGTTTGATGACTGCTAAAATCCATACCTATATCCTCCTAACTGCCTAAAATAGTCAGGGTCACACTAGGGCCTGAAGCCTATCCCAAGCTACATAGGGCACAAGTGCAATGTGGGCCTGTATAAGGAAACTGCCATGATACAAAGAGAACATGCAAACACCACACAGATCTGAAGTAGGAGTCAAACTCCTGATTCTAGACATATAAAGCAACAGCGCAACCCACTGAGCCACTATGCAACTGTCAATATACAAGAAACAGAACCATATAAGAAATCCATGCTGCCTTTCATTATCCTATGAGCTGCTACATACAGAAGCTGTTATACCTACAAATCAAAATATCCTGAGGTAGGCTGTCAAGAGCACTGCTACTAAAGGGGGGGAAAAAAGTCACTTAATTGGGTCAGAGGCATGCCTGATGATTCAAGGTGACTCATTTCAAGGTTTATAGTGCCGCACAATATTTTGTTTCCGCATCATTACGATGTACGCATGTGCAATAATCACATCGCAGAATGTGCAACGTCAAGTAAGGCAAATGAAAACAAACACGTCATGCTACAACTTTTTTGCTGCTTGATACAAAAGGAAAACTCACATGCTTCTCCTTTTCTATGACTAATCTACAACAGAAGTCTGTCCGATATAACAATTTACTCTGATTGAAGGGTTTTTGAATACACAGAGTTTGTAGCTAGTGAGTGAGATGCAGGCTCTGCATGCACAGCAAACCACCAACCACAGTTAGGGCAGGGCGATGCGCAATATTAATACTGACATTAGTCAGCAGTCATTTCAGTTTCAGTAAACATTTTTCTTCTGTCATAGGAAATAAAATTTAATAAGCTTTGCAATTGTAATGATTATTCTTTTTCAGTATTATCTAGTACAATGTGATGTTTTCGTATACCTTAGAACATGCAGACAACTTCTGTTAAACCAACGATAATGTTTACTAAAAATACTCCGGTCAATGACATGTATATAGCTGTCTACCACTTTGCAGGCTCCCCTGCGTCAGTGTTCCCAGTGCGCCTATCTGATCCACACAGCCCACACAATCTGTTCCTTCCAGATCCTGTTCATCTACTTTACATGTATCTCCTTTTCATGTGCACATGCATGTTGCTGCCCAATTTGTACTGGAAGTCCAATTTACCGCAGCCCCCAATATATGACAATGCATGCGGGAAAATGTCTAATGTATAGTAGTAATAACAAATCAATCGTCATTATAATTACTATATATATTTAATTAAAAATGTAAAAATGACTTTTACATTATAACACTATCAATCCCCATCACCGCCAAACAGCTGCAGTATGCGTCACTGACGTAAACACTGCCACAACAATCTATACTATTGTACACAATGTAAACACTACATACATGTTAAGAAAACAAATCAATTTAAGTTTACCATCACTGCTTTTGCATGAATTCTGCATGTGCTCTACGAGCCATTCATTTTCAACCCTCCCGCTTAAATCACTCACAGCCGGGTCTGAAATTTTCCAATATCAAGCATTCCTAGTCATTTTTAAAGTTCTTACTGCCCGATATAAAATGTAAAGTATAAAGCAGTACAGTTCACAGAATGCCAATAATTTGTAAATACCAGTTTTTAATGTTTATAGTATTTATTGTACCTAAACACTAGGAAATTGTTAGTTTCCAGTTGATATGAATGTTTTGCTAGTTGCCCTTCCCACGTATTTACCTTTTTAACATAATGAAATGCTTTTGTTTAGAAAAAGGCTATTGAAAATGGCATCGTAATGTATAATAATAATAGTACATTTTATGGAATATTTTGGAATATTTTGGCTTTATTTCTCTGATTCTGTTTTCCATCATTAGTAAAAATTAAAGAATTTTCAACCAATAATCAATTTAGAAATATACTTTGTGATCCTATATAAACACTTGTATGTTGCGGGGATACAAATTGAAAAAAGTCCCTCCTATTGAGGAACTTGAAGATACAATTGATTAACAATGCAGACAAAGTGGCCCCACTAATCACTCTGCCCTGGAATATGAGACCCAACACACCTTTATGCTGTGCATGATACAGCACACATTGTGATGGAGAAGGGGGGGCAATCATTCAAACTAAACTTTAGAATGGTAGAGGAGTTGTTGTATCCACATATTTAATGCTGGGACCATCCTAAGGAAAGATAGGTACTGGTCACCTAGTCAAAATAGTAATGTCATAATGCATCTAAAGCCTTAAGCAAATGAAAGAGCATTTGTGGCTAATCAAAATTCTAGCTAACCTCTGTTTAGTTTTACGTATGTAGTTTGCTTTCTGTAACAAACTCATCATTTTTAAAGATCTAACAGCCCAGGACAGCTATCCAGATATTTGCTCCCAGCCAAAATCCCCTGGAATAAAACAACCTCTTAATAT
Organism: Mormyrus proboscirostris; assembly: GCA_026779585.1. Lineage (NCBI taxonomy): Eukaryota > Metazoa > Chordata > Actinopteri > Osteoglossiformes > Mormyridae > Mormyrus > Mormyrus proboscirostris. The sequence continues at coordinate 4,029,238 of JAODKF010000126.1, forward strand.
TCTAAGTATGTTCAGTCTGCATAGGATATTGCTTCTGGAAGGTGGTTCAAAGGGTTTTAAAAATGACTGAAAAAAGCAGTTTGAATGCTTAGAAAAACTACCACTCTGTCTCTTTGGGGCATTTCTGTGCTCAGACATGGCGACCTGGTCCTCAGAGAACCTTTGATCCAAGCTACCCAGCCCATCTTATCTGGCCCAGAAGAGATTCCTACCCCCTCCAGCATCCAACAGAAAGAGAAAGTCATTAACCCCAGACCCCCAGGGGATCAGTTCTGCTGTTCAAGAGACAAGGCGGGGGGAGCCCTTTACCCACCACTCACACAAGAACACAGTGTATGAACCAGGATTGATGAGGCCATGTGGTCTTCAAGCTTTCATATGCCGACGCAGGCTTGAGAAAATAATAATACATCTCCCTGACCTTAACTTGTCAGCTGCTTAAACATGTTTATTAAACCAAACATGTGACAGAAGACACAAGGTTGCGCTCCTTTTCTATAGCCATCTCTTAGCTAGTGACTGTCTATTTCCTTGGGTCAAAAATCCCCCACTTGTTTCACATAAACACACCCCTCCTCCAAAAGTAACATTAAAACTGATCTATAAACCAAGGAATCCTGACGCCCTTATAAAAAGATGGTAAAAACTAGTGCTGCACCGAAATGAATTTTTTACCAAAACCAAAATTTTATTATTTTCAACCAAATACCAAAACAGAAATAAACTTTGGGTATTTACTTGATCATTTATACTCCAATTTGTTCAAATTAACGTATTTCATTAATTTTGCTTTCGAGCTTATCCATTAAAAGAAATTATTAATGCAGCAGGTTTTAGTTTTCCTCTGAACACCGCAAGCCATTATATAGACTCTTTTCAAATGTTAAATAAAAATAAAAAATAAACTATGAAAGTCAGCCTCCTTTAACCACCAAGAAATATGCAGAGGCGGACATTTCAGGTCCAGAAAGAAAAAATCCAGACCAGGATTTTGTTTCAACTAACCAGTTGAGCATAAAGAGTCACATAAAGAGTCTCAGTCACTGGTTGGTTGAAACAAAATCCTGGTCTGGATTTTTTACTTTCTGGATCTGAAATGGCCGCCTCTGGCATTATGTAAAACAGTGTATGCAGCCCTTATGTCTTTGCTAATGTGCTATTGGTGTTAAGAACGGCATCAACATGAAATAAATGGGTGAAAGGAATAAATTAGCCTACATTTTGTGATCAATACTTCTACAGGTTAATAACTATTATTTGATAACTATTTGTTTGTGTACTATTTCTCAGATAAGTAGTGTCAGTCTGTTTTCACTTCCCTCAAAAAAAAAGATAGTGTGATAGACATATGATTTCAAGGAAGAGACATTAGTTTAAAATAAGCCATTTGTGTCACTGAGGTTCCATCTACAGTTGATACACAGAGACTGAATGAGCCTTCAGACTGAAAGTGGGACACAATGTACCATAAATAGCTTCCAGCTGTCTCATCAGTACAGCTGATAAGGACCCCCGTTCCAAAAAAGAAAAAAAACATGGGAAAAGGAAAGCTCAGACTTTTCACCAGACAGTGGTCACATCCACCTGCATGTTGTACCATATGGAGCACATTGCAGCATGTGGGGGGGGGGATAAAAGGGAAACTCTTTTTAAATGAAAAATCACTGATTTTAAAGAGTACAATACATTTCACAGACAGGTTTATAATTCTCTAATGAAATGAACTTAGTCATATTCCAAGGAAAAGAAAAAAAAAACAGATAGTGTAGGTAGGTGTAGGTAAACAGAGCAGGCATTTAGCGAGGGGGGGGAGAAACGATGCACCACTCTCCTCACTCTCTAATAACCCATTCAGACTCAGACAGTGACAGACACATTTGTAATTATATCTTTGTGGAGACTCTCCATTCATTTCTATGGGGGAAAACTCTTATCCCAACACAACGACCTACCCAGCCATAACCTTGCCCATAAACAACCACAGTACGAGACAGTTTTAGGTTTTTGATTGCATTGCCGATCTTTGTGAGGACCTGAACAATGGTCCCCACAATGTCAAAATAACAGGCTTTTATCACATTGTGGGGGCAATATAAACATAATACACACACACACACATTTATCACTATTTTAGTTACGACGTGTAAGAATGAGAGCAAAATTCAGCAGGTAACTACTCTTTATTCTATATCATGGCAACCTAGTAACATTAGTGATAACTTTCCAGTGTCAATGCAAAACCGTAACAGAATTACCGTAACACTCATTTCACACAACAAACTCACTAAGTTTGACTCAAGCAATTAGGCTGTATGCAGTGCAATTAGGCTCTTGTTTCACTGTTGAGTAAAACACTGAAGACACGCAAATAGCTGAGGACTTAATTTAGCGACCACTAAGCATAGTTATAACTGTCCATGAAAAATAACTAGTCTATATTATTTTTTTACCTCCATAGACAGAGAGGGGACATGCCATCAATAAATAATAAGGAAAAAAAAACATATGTACAATGTGATGTCTGCATTTTTTCAGTAGTATACACACACACACTACCCTATGCCAAACCTCTTCATCCACAAGAAACACAGAAGTACTTTAAAAGTAAAAGTAATATTTAATATGCATATGGATCACCGTTTCCTGACCATATCCGTGCATTTGAAGAGAATGATCCAAGCACTTCACTGGGGATGATTATCTTATTTCATACCTATCAGTCCAATGTGTGATTAGCTATCAATAAAACAATGGCCTGGGGCTTAATCATGGTGAGAGGGCTACCCAGTGGAAACTCCTCCTGCTGATCCTAGTTGCGTACACTGACCCTCAGGTCAAAATCTGATCTCTCTCAAACGCAAGATACAGTCCCTGAATCTTATGACTCCTATTCCGATATATGAAGATAAACTAGGACTCAGCTACTTACCTACCGAATGAATTATTCTATCAATTAATTGACGTTATGCAGCATGCCCCAACAACAGCATAGTAATACTGAGACATTCGTGTTATACATCAATCACAGATTTCCAACTGACTTCATGAGACTTAAAGCATTGCAGACCTATGGCTTATAGTAACAGCAATTTGACATAAGGAGGACTAAGATACTTCCATAATTAACTACTAAGATCAAATGAATCAAGGCACACCCATACCCCCCTAGAACACTACTGAAGAACGGAGAAAAAAAAAATCACCGTGTGAAAGTTTAAGGGACATGTCTAACAGAACCTTTAAAGAGGACCAAACATCATATTCTGGGTTAGGGCCTACAGGCCTTCGCACCAAGCTTGAAGCTGTTATCTTATCTGTGACAGGTTGTTTGCCTTTGGTAACAGCTTTGTCCTCTCATGTGTCGGGAGGAGTTTTTACCTTTAGAGCCGACCTCTGGATTGAGGATGGGGGAGAGAGACCTGGGTTGGATACATGTTGGTGGTCTCAAGTTCCATCAAACCCCAAACTCAATGCTGAGAAAAAACATTGGCCCTATGCTAAATCTATGCCATGCTAAACACACTAAACTGATAATTGGTTGTCAGATCTGAAGAATATTTATTGTTATCATGCAAATTACCATTTTGGTCCTGCTTGCTGACTGGACCCCTCCATTTTCTAACTATAATTTTAAATGTATTACATAATGAAGTGGGTACACATGTCCCCACACTAAAATGAAATCCATATGTGATCTGTGAGCACATCACCCAAGTTTCCTGTAAGCCTCTACAATGATTTTGTTTTTTCTTCTTTTGAGGAAGTTCAAGTGCAGTCAGTGAGCAGGGTCTAGGTCAACTTTGTTCCAGAGGAATCACCATTCTCAATGACATCTCATATACTGCATATGCTCTCAATATTAGACTTGACAGGGGCAGAGCTGGAATCATGCACAGACAAACTAAGGAGTTGTATTTAAAACACAAAAAGCACTATTTTGTTCTTAATCCCCTTTTCCTAAGTAACCCAACAATGCAAATATGTAATTTCAGATACATTCAGATTTTCAGTTCAGTTTAATTTTATATAGCGCCTTTCACAGCAGTTGCTCCAAGGCACTGTGGTACAACACCAAGACTGAATAATTTTTCAAAGACATTTTGTATTTCTCCGAGTCTGTCAATTGTGACTTTTTAAAATTTAAAATGAGCATTTTATTACCTGGTAGGCTCAGTGCATGCTGGGAATGATAGCAGAAGGCTGTTATCTTTGGAGATAAATTAAATAGCTTTTATTCAAATAATGTACATTTAAAAAGTAAAGTATATATAACCCACATTTATTATAGGTTCATGGCTAGATACTCTGAGTAACGTTTGGCTTTAATTTGCTCCCTATATGTAAACTGTTTATCTTATCTGACATTAAATACTCCCCCCCTTAGAAGAGAAAAGATACTGAAGTTGGGGTTGAGCATGAAAAGATTCCATAATTATATTCCTGCAGTTTTCAGTAACAAACCACAAAAAATATGTTGTGGTTGCAAAAAGAGCTTCCTTTCAGGAGATGATCAGCAGAATACAACAACCTTTTCAGCAATTGGAGCAGGTAAACAGAGGACCATCATTTCATAGTTGACTGAAACTCACTATGCTTCAACCCATCTGTGCATGAGTCAGCATCTGCTCATGCTAGCTTGCCAAAGAGAAATGATGGCTGCCCCCCCCCAACTATCAGTGAAAACATCTGTTCTCTGTAAAATACACATCTCTCATGTACGAAGATTGATTTCTGCCTCTTGCTCAAAGTATATACAAGTGGTGCTTAATATTATCTGACTCTAGGGACATCACTAGGGTGGGACATCACACACCTCATTTATTGAAATGAAGAAGCACCACACCCCTCCCCTGCAAGCATTTCCAAAACACATCCCGCTTAGATGCTACAACTCTTGATACCCATCTGCACTGTGAGGCTACACATCTAGACGGGGAAAAATACTCATGTACATGATAACAAAATGTATGCATATTAAGAGATTTCATATGTGGGATTTGTCTTCTTTATGGAAAAATTAATTACATATTTAAAAAGTGAATTATTGTTTTAAGTGGATTATTTCCCCTATACGTTCTATTCAGTTGCTCTTAAATAGTTTACTTTAGCATTGGTTTAATGTCCCAGTATAATTTTAGATTTGCATAAGAACATTTTCAGACTAGTGTCATGATACCAAAATCAAGACTTTGATATGATACCTGAGTAAAATATTTTGATGTTGATACTAAAACATCTGGAAATTAATGGATAAACAAAACACGGAACATAAAACTGTTGTTTATTGATTAAATACCATTTTGTCAATATCAGTCAAATTAAATATACCGTGTTATGTCACAGGTACAGAGTGATACTGAACATGTTTTAACAAAACCAAATATTCAGTTGCAGCTGCTGAGCTACACAACTATTGGAACATGTTTTATTACATTTATGGCACTGATATTTGGATTATTGTAAATAATTACAGCAAGGTCATGGGGTTATTAAATTTCATATGACATTCACTATTGCTCAGTATATTTGAGTTTACACAATTTCTTTTACAGTTCAGTGCAAGATATCACTTAATAACCAGCAATACACCTCCTTGGCAGAGGTCAGCATGGAATTGAGAACATTTCCTAAATTTACACAAATGTACTGCATGTCATGATTAACTTAGCTAAAAGGATTACATAAAGAGTCAGATTAAACCGTTAGGCTATCATTGCCCTTAATTATGTTTCTCATACTGAATGGTAAAAAGTTCACTTGTTAAAATAAATCACACTCGTTTGACATATTTGAGGGACAGGCCTGATAATTATGCATCACTTTCAGTAACCTGTCCTTCTTTAAATTCTTAAAATAAATCGGGATGTCTGTTGGCGAGATGCTTTGCCAAGTTTAACGTGTTGGCTCCCTTGGTTTGCGTTGATTTAAAACATCTTTTACACACAAGCTTTGCCTGTAGTCTTGCCTGTCAGGAATGCAAGTAAAATAATACCATATTTTGGTTCATATGTCCGCTTTGTCGACAAACTGTGGAGTGTTGGCAACAGGACTTGTACTTGCAGCCATGGCTCTGCTGTAATGATGTGATGTTCACAAACGATTCGTTCACAGGGAGTCCCTTAGAGAAACTACATTCACATTCATTTCTCTGAAAAGATTAGTTCTTTTCATTATTCTACTTGCGCTCAGAAATATCAGGGAAATGCGGCTTCTCTTCTTGACTGTGGTAAATGAGGCATGTAAAGGCGTGTTGTAAGCGAGCATATGATTGGCTGAAAACTAAACCTGGGACTGAATGTATACACCTATAGTGAAGGAACAACCGAGTTACCGAAGGACCCGAAGGAGTGAACAAGTTGGTGAATGAGAAACTCTACTGAAGGCTACTGAACAAGAGAGTCGTTCCTCAGTTGTGATTGAAATACACAATCTACTGGTGCAGTATATAATGTACATGTGAAATGAGTTCTCAACCATCCATTTTATGAAACCACTTATCCTATTCATGGTCTCTGGGTTCCGAGGCCGGTCCCAGACGCTACAGGCACAAGACAGGAAAGAACCCAGGATGGGGCGCAAACCCATGGCAGGGTACACTCATACTCCAGTCATTCACACACACACACACACACACACACACACACACACACACACACACACACCTATGGGGAACTTTAATTAGCCTCTGCATGTTTTTGAACTGGGAGGAGGGACGGAAACACCCGGAGGAAACCCCACGACCAGACGGGGAAAACATGCAAACTCCATACACATGGAACCTTGGCAGAGACTTGAAGTCACAGAGGTATAAAGCGACATTGCTAACCACTACACCACCATCCTGCCCCAAAATGAGTTCCCGTATGCTGCAACTGAATTTTAGAGATGCAATATTTTCATGAATTAAAATGATTTTAACCAAGGTTTTTTAGTGCTTGGACTCAATAGCTGAATATGTGATGAGCTGTCATTTTTGTGTTTTTAAGAAATATGAGTAGTTAAGGTACAATGTCGAGAAACTTAGACTGTAGTTCAATAACAAATGTTATTTTTTCCTCACATGATTTATTGGTGGTTTTTTAGTTTACTCCTTAGTACTATTTAGTCTATAAATAATAGGCTATTTTGACATATTGGAACACAAGTGTTTCAGATCTATTTTATGCAAACAGGAAGTGCGACTGAATGAACTGGTAAACGAATCTGAACAGAACTTTTAGATTAACTAAATCAAACAAACACTGTCCCAAAAAAGATAATTTTGTCCTTCCCTATTCTGTCTGTTTTTAACTGCAGGGTGAAAGAAAAATAATGGTTGAAGTCCGCAGACACGCTGCTGCACAGTATAAAACTAACTTTACCGCAGATTTGAACCCACTTTCTGGAATATTTCAGTATAGACCCACATATCCCTACGTACATCATTATGCGAGAATACCAGGGAGGTATACCCGAAAAGGTTTAAGATTTAAACCCAAACCCAAAGACCCACCGTAAAGTTAGCTTTATATCCAGTTTTCTGGCCCTAATATCTTTTAACAAAAGCAAGCAACACCCCTTGGTTTACTACAAAAAGTAAAACAAACAATTACAAATCCCAATAAACTTAATTAGCCTAAATCCAATCTCGGACACTGAAGAAAACTCCGTAAAGCATACCGTTTGACTGTACTCTACTCATGTAGAGAATGACTTTGAGTAAATTATGCAGATAAGACATCACAGAAGCGCGCAATGGACCACCTCATTCAGATAGCTAAAGAAATATCTAAAGAAAAAATTATAAAAATAACTAACCCATAAATAAATTATTTATATTTAAAAGTATTATCATAATATGTTATGACGTGAAAATGCGAATGCGTCTATCGTTCTGAGAAGAGCCGCAGCCTGGTGTGGTATTTAAGACTAGACGTACTTCGGCGGTAACTTGTTTCACATCGACAGTAACTGCAAATAACTACGGTCTTGTTGATGGACCCATCTGACAGAGTTTTGAAGCTGAACCTGCCATTCAAAATACATCTTTCTTTGTTCATCATTTTTCCTGAGCTGCCATTGGACTCAACACGCGTTATGGCATCAAAAAAATTAGTCTCTCCCCCCCCCCCCAAATCAATTTTTCCCCATCAAAAAGGGTCTTAAACCTAAAGGGTTGCTATCATCCCACAAGAAAACACCAACAAGCAACCCAGCCAAGATCTGCATTTGTACAACCCTATGTTCACTTCCACAGCTGATACAAATTCACAATCCAGATCAAAGCAACCAGGGGCCAGCACGAGTGAATGAGTGAGTGAGTGGCAGATAAATAGAAATCACCATTAGTCACAGTTCATTAATGGGCTCAGATCTCAGCCACAGAGGTAATTGGCTGACTTCTGTTGCTGGTCATATTTCAGGCCAAGGAGGAAGCCGCCAGACGGTGGGCTTCACAGAATAAAAAGAGCTTATTTAGCTGGTCAACAAGTGGGAGAGAAGCATCAGACCAGGAGGACAGGGTCAAAGGTCAATCTAACATCAAGCCACGATGCTACAGACCAGCAGGCCCAACCAGGAGCACAGCCTTTATCAGACGTGACCCACAGACAAGGTGACTGCAGACTGGCTGCATGGAGGCCCCACTAACAGCCCTGCACAGACTGATAAAGACACTAACCAGGCTACAATGAAGATCATCATGTCTGATAGCCTGCCAGTAGGAGGAAAATCCACCAAAATACTCTAGTAGAGAAGATAAGCCAATTAATTCTGAAACATGGAAAATAACATGAACCAAGTCCAGGATTCAGGGCAACACTTAATTTAAAAAATCCATTAAAACCAAGTTAAGCACTAGGGCTTGCTGAAAAAGTAATTCATCTCAGCACAGAACTCATGTGACTTACAACGATACAGAAGAATCTGTAGGAATCGTATAAATTTTCAAAGCATTTAAATGCATGCTGCAAACTTAAATACTTGTACACGAAGGATTCCTCAAGACAACATTCATAGACATTAACCTTGTGATTTCTTGACTCAGTCCTACTTCTGTTATATTTCTTTCTGCTTCTGTATTGATGATTTAGGTATTTTACAAACATTTCATTAAAAATACACCAATTCATGGAGTGGCAAGAACAGTGAAGATCAAGCCTTGTTTTAAAAGTTGACTGTCACTTTCATGTATTCCAAAAATGGAAAGACTGTCATAAGAGAATAATTTTATGGTATTTTAATTTTATGGTAGTCTTCAGTTTTTCTCCTCTTACCTGCCACTGTGTGTTACACTAAGGAGCGGGGGGGGGGGGGGGGGGGGG
>JAODKF010000126.1:4042232-4053280 GCA_026779585.1 Mormyrus proboscirostris
GTTATATTGACTGCTGTCATTAAAAGAAACACATGAACACCATGAATCCTGTTGGTGTCTGTCTGCCCCCCCCCCCCAAGCTGTAAACCTAGGGGAAACACTGCAGGCTGAACCAGACATTCATCCTCCGCTATCTAGTCCCAGACGACAGAGAACAACGTTCAGCCAATCCACACCAGCATCCCCCCCTCCCATCTTCCCCAAAACCACACACCTCACCCTACCTTTTCTGAAATATAGCTCATCTTAATCAATGGAGTCCGAAGAGACAAGTGTATTCTGCATGAGTGTTCAGGTAAATCTACCATTCAGATCGGAAGCAGACTGACAATGGTTTCCATCAATATGACTAGTGTCCATCAAAAACATGAAATGGTACTATGGAAAAAGGTACTTGTAATGGCAGCATTAATTACAACTACTACCTTGAGATCATCAGAGGGGTCTGGGCTTAGAATCCTGCTGGTTGGGCCAGTGAAAAGGTTTATGTAGCATATTTTAGCCCACTTGGGTCATATATCACATCTCTCAGGGATAAATACAGCACCAAAGGATCTATAATACAGAACAGCCATAATGTGCTTTGTTAAGAAATTAAAACAACCTGGGGGAACGGTAATACAGTGAAGTCAGTGCTTATTTCCATGGCACCAGTCCTGTGCTGTGGCCTGGCTCACAGTACAGGGATTACTTCAGTCTTAGACTCAGTACCACTTAGATTTGTTCACATAGCCTTAAAAGTAGGGCATGGTCAACACAACCAGGAAACTGCCACACATTATATTTTCGATGTGCGTTTAGAAAGGCGTTTTTAAAAATCTGCCAACTCAGTCCACTTCACATAAACACAAAACATGTGTTTTTAATATCACTATCCCCATTATTGATATGTCATTATTTTTAAGCAGCTTGCATCAGATTAAAACAAGCACAATGTATATATAGAAGAAAAAAGTTCCCCATCAGAATGAAACAATAAAACAACCCACATGTTCAGACTGTTTCAGTGGGAAGGGCAAAGTAATCCTTATGACTAGAGAGCCCATTTTTAAGGTGAAGTTCTCATGTATTGGGACAGCTTTTCATACATACTGTACACAGAACCATAATCCAAATCAAAGAAACATAGTGGTTGCTGCAGTCTTGCAAACTCCATAACCTTTGCTCATAAATAAAATGTTAAAATAAAAAAGGTGGAGTAATCGCTCAACACATTCTTCTCATGGTTCACATCCCACATTCTTACCTCCAAAACCCAGATGATCCACAGCCCCTTATGTATGGGCTACTCCACAGTACTGTTTTGGTATTTTATAACATGGTTCCCAGATTCATAAACCTTCCCTTCAACACCAAGGACGGCGCAATTTTAATTTTATTTATTTAAACATTTAAATACCTGATCACAATATGTCATAGTGAAATCATTACATCTAAAAACCATTTGAGTGCTGCAAAATACAGATGAATTAAGCACTTATAAACACACAATCAGCTCTGTGTAGGCAGAAACTTGATCAAAACAAGTACCTTTAAATTCAGAACAGAAAATATTCATGTACTTATTTATAGGTATGAAATGCTTGAAGGCTACATTATGTATTTGAACAGCTGAGACAACCTGAATGAATTCAGCCTTTATGATCAAATAAACCCTTTGCAGTTACAAAGTTAGCATCTAAAACACATGGAGCTAAACACACACGCAAAGACATTTTTGCACAGAAGGAATAAAAGGTCAGCAAATGTGTCATCACTAATAATTTACATCTCAATTCAACAAGTTCTCAACATACATACATTTTGCTTAATAAATTGCTTTTTCCAATGCCCCCATCCAAAAACATAATTGATCACATGCTCACACCAAGATATTCTATAAAGATTTTGAGAAAATAAAATACCTTTAAACATATTTTTATTTTGTTAAACTTTCAAACCAACAATTACAGCACCACCCTGTGGTACATTACACCACTGTGGTTTTCCGCTACATTCAACAAAGGACTTTTTAGGAGACACAGAATTTTAAAAAATGATGGCAATCAGGCTGTTAAAAATATTAGATTCTGCAGGGCCTGCAGGTGCTGGGTGTTGAGTGAATCTATTATGTGAGAGATCATTATTTTACTTTTAAAATAGGCAGTATGTCACAGATGTGACAAATTTGTACAATTGCAACTATCCATCTAGCAGTAGCTTAGGCAACTGGGCACATGCCAGGCCACACTGGAATTTGTAAAGCATGAGAGAAAAATACAAACATTCTCTGGCTTTTCACTTAGTTTTGAGTAAGACATTTCCATGGAATTTTACAGTAGTACATTGAATGGTGACCACAAGAGCAATGGCTACTTTCAAAACCTTGCCTTCAATAAACTAATTTTTCCATAGCTACACATCCACACAAAGGATCAAAACAAAAAGGAAATCAAGGATGTACCCCCCTCTGCAAATGCCAAGTGTGGTTTACTCCACATGGTACATCACTTTCAGAATGTAGGTTGTGTTTACTGCTCCGATGTAATTAAAATGGACCCTTGAGGATGCAAGCCGGTGAGAAAACGCCAAGTGAGGATGGGGTGCAGGAAAGAGACTGGAAGCACAGGCGAGTGAAAACCATTACCTTTTGTGACCCTGAACCACTCTGAACCAAGGCAATGTGTCTGTTCTACAGCATGGCAAAAGGGTTCTGCCAAATATAAGTCAATGACCTACCTGCTCTACGCCTTAAGGGTCTAATCATCTCTGTTCAGCAACTGTGCAGCAAGAGGGGTCAGAGGTCACAGTTCAAGGGGCATCATTTGCAGAGGTGTGCCGGATCCGAATGTTGCGACACTCCACGGGAGGTCCAGGAGCTCCTGGTGGGAATGTCCAATGCAAGCCACGAGAATGGTAGTAGTCTAATTGGGAAGCAGAACAAATTAAAACACAGAAGGTTCATGGAAGAACAACACTTTTTTAAAACTGGCAGAGGATCTCTAAAGCAACTTGTCACAATATTAGTTCAATTAAATCCCATCTTTGACCTTATCAAAGCACACACTATTTTCTGAGACAATATGACTGCTGAAATTACACTGAACTACTACATACCAGGATACAGTCCATCAGCTATATGTGGAGCAATTAAAATTTTCACATATTTCTAGCACTATATTTTAAGAAGCAAACTCAAGATAAACAAAATTGTTTCTACAAATAAGCATTCAAAAAATGACATTTTCAGTACAAACTTGTATCTCAGATGTGTCCTGGAACTCATTCAACTAATGGAAGCAAGTAATTACAGTGCAGCATTAAACCACTTGAATTTGGTCCAATCCTAACTACCACTTACACTTCAAGAAATGTCTCTGACCGAAGGATGACATAGCCACAGCAGAGACATTCAGTTTTTCAGTGAATGTCAGTCCCTACAGGCAATCTGTCAAATTTTACACCACAAAGATCAATAAATAAGGCCAAAGCTCTTCATTGTGATGTGATGGTAGATGGAAAATTAGATCAGAAGTGGTGATAGTCATTTATTAATTTTAAGATGAGCAGAGATTTGATTTCATCATCTTGACATCCAAAACAATGGGTATTTGGCAAAGAAAAGGTGGAATAAATAAAGTACTAGTAAGAATTAAGCATAGGGGTTAAGTTAAAATACAGAGCACTTTCAAACTCAAATAACACTCCAGTTCAACAGCGTCTACAGTTGAACTCGTATTTTGCGGTAAACCTGACCAAACATTTATTTAAAAAAATAAATAAAAATCTTAAATACATCGCCGGGTTACGGTTATATGAAATACCCTTTCGATTAAAGGTTTTTTCATTGGCATGAGAACTCCCTTGTAAAAAGTGCCACCTACTGGCAAGACAAAACAATTACAGTTCTTAAATAGATTCAAATCAGATAACCCCTTTCCTCAGCCACTTCTACTTAGGTTATATCGTCTATGTCGACAAACTTCATTTTTTGAATTAAAAAAATCCAAATTCACAATTAAGGGGGTACTTCTGTGGAGTATAACTGAATGAGGTATATTTAAACTGTTCTCACCACGTATTTCTTTGTTGTTCCACCCTAACGCCGCAAAAATAGTCGATAAACCAAACTTCTACAACGAGAGTATTTTGTTTTCTTCTCCGAACGTTATCCTTTCTGTAATATTCTCTCACAACAAATGTCTCGTGCTGCTGCATCATGCTGTTTCCCACATCTTTCTGATAAACTGACCCACTGAGCTTCGGTACGAAGTAAATATGCTATTACATACGGACACACTAAACAAATTAAGCAGGCCTAACACGTTTCGTTTAGGGCTCGGTCCCTTTATGCGCGCTGCGTTGCGCTTTTCACCAGCGCGCCAGTTTTGCGATCCGGTAGAACCTCATACATAGAAACGGTGTCCAAGCTAGTGCGCTGTTGCAGTGCATTTTGAGCTGCGCACTCCCATTGATGACGCATTCCAAAGCGTTTTTACTCCCCCTTTCCATACAAACACTTGACATCCAGGTAAAAGAAAGGAATTTCTCCGGATGTTTCCGCAAATCCTCATACAGGGCCCAAAACTGACCTTTGTTTTATTTCTCAGTCAGTAGGGGATGGACCCAGAACCTGCCGGTAGACCTTCTGTGGTGCATAATTTCAACTTTGAGCTCTAAAACTAAAAGCAGCTCTGCAAACATTTTAAGCAAATGCTAAAAATAACGTGCGATCTCCACACCAACCTCTCTCCTCACAAACCCACACTACAAATTTAGATGACACTGGTATTGTCTGGGTTTCCGTTTTGTATATTTAAATAGGTCCAATCACAAACACGTATAATAAAACGCAACATTTGAAATGTACAAGGACACAGAAAAACGCACACAAACGCGAGATGAAAACGCATGTGAAAATTCAGTATGTGTTGAGCGTTCCATTGCGTTTTTTAGCTTCCCTATTGTGAACATACTCTGCTAACGTATTGTGAAGTGGATTGAGAAACGCCAAGTTAAGAACTACCCCGAGACTCTCCGGGTTTTATACATATACTGTATATGGTATTATAGACCATTTTATTGCGTCCTTATACCAAGGATCTGAAACACAACGGCTGAGTAACTGCAAATTCCTATACGATACTTATATTTGGAACCAAATTAAATGTCTAACTCAAATATCGTGCAAAGTGATATAATTTAAGTAATAATTAACGAGCCGTCCAAAAGCCAGATTAATTATTATGCAATTATTATATTACCAAACTCTTCAAAATTTCTTAAGCGTTTAATGTTTTAGTTAACATATAGTGCGTAACTGTTGCAATAGCGTCGCTGTCTACCTTGCCAGTATTATAACCACAGGGGATTTAAAACCTCGGAGCTAGCAACCACTTACGAAAAGGAAAACGAGTGTGCCTCTATAAAACAATATTAATGAACAATGTAAGCACCACTGGAAAACATTCCAATTTCGTCACTAATTTTCCAGTTCTGAAACAGCCGAATGCGAACGACGCCTCCTCCCAGTGAGGAGTTTGCAAGTCCCGCATCCCACACCCTCACCAGGATAGGCGGTTGGAAGGCGCATAACTAACGTTACCCTTATGGCAAAGTTGAATGCGCGGCAAAAAGCCGTCACGTAATTGCCCGTAGACCTCATTTTAAACAATTAATTCTGCGAGAACAAACGACCACTGAATCTTGGAAACAGGAGGTAATGTCGATTACTATTTTTTTCCTAATTCATATTCATCATCCAAATTACTGGGGTTTAGGAACACTGGATAAACCTGCCTAATGTTCTTTGAAAAACGTCTCTGTTGAAAAAAAACGTATACAATTAAAGTCATATATTCAGACGTCAATATAGTCTGAAGTACGTGTTCCGACCTTTAAATTTGTGTACTGTGCGCTTTACCTTAAGCAGGGTAACTAGATGCTGACTTCGAATCAGGACAGTCCCAGTTTTACAATCATAATATCTGTTCTGACTCCTGAGTATTCTCAAAAATATCTAAACATATCCCTATTTCAAACATCTTAAGGTTTACCACGTATTTACCACAGAGAAGGCAAATACCCACCGAAAAAAAACAGTGAAGGGTACCCGCAGAACGCTCGAGGTTTAGCGGGCTTTTCGGTAAAGCAGAGCACACAGCCAACTGTCCGTTGTATTTGCCATGGCAACGATTGACGCGCGTGACCCCGTCATAATTAATGAGGTGTGCGGAATCAAATTCACCTGCACCCCTAGATGTCCCCGAATGACACTTTATATTGTTACTGTAAGCTTTAGGGCAGGGGACTCAAACCTTGTTTACAATGACAGCAACTTTTATAACAAAAAAAAAAAAAAAAGAGTAATCGGGGGAATCCCATTTAAGATATCAACGGGGCGTCATAGCATGGCGCTCACCCTCCAAGGCAAAAGTCATTACACGAGTGTACACGAAATACAGAAACAAAAATAACGAGAGATCGGATTTCTACTAAGTATTATGCGCTGGCACCCACTGCTTTAGGGTCTTCAGGTTGTCAGTCTTCAGTAATGTGCCCAAGGTTGGTAACATAACCAGCAAACTTTAATTTCATTAGATTTGCCCTTTAACCACTTCTGATAACTGGAAAATATTTTGGTAATATAACTCGAAGTAAGAAATCAATTCACTGCTAAACAAATTGTTACTTTCCTATCTGGTAATGTAGTTGTATAAATCATTTTATGGTTTTGCCTACTAAATCATGTTCCTATGTGGTGAAATAAATCAGGCTGCCTGTCAAAAACATTGTTAATAGTAGTTAGGCTGAAAGGATATCCCTCACACAGAACAGTAACCTTCAGTATACTAAGCACACAAGATACACCAAGACCCAGTCACGATGGGCCACAGCATGTCACCTTGGCACCTTTGCAGCTGAGCTGCAGGAGGAAATAAGCTTAAAAGAGAACATTTCCATCCCTCTGAAGTTGACATTATTACTAGTTGAAGTTAAGATCTGAAAAGCTCTCTGGGAATGAAGGAGAGTGGCTATAATCAATGACAACTGACCCAAAACAAAAATAGTCAAATAACAGGAACCATCAATCATAAGAAAACGTCATAAATAGAGGCTGTCTTTAATGGATGAACCAGTTGGGCGTGATATAGGAAGAGTCTCCATCCCCCATCATCTCCATTTGTGAGTTCCAGGTGCAGCCATGGCCGCTCACATCTTTTTCCTGAGCTTGCCCTTCTTGGGTCCCCTGCCGAAGCCCGACCTCTTAACCTCACTGAGGCGCTGCCGGTTCTTGGTCTTCAACTTCTTCAGGCTGCCGCTCTGCAGGAAACGTTCCTTGGCCTTCTTCTTGCGCTGCTTCAGGATCTGTTCCCTCGTCTTCAGCTCGGAGCGCGCCTGTGGACCCCCCTTCTGCTGCTGGGGTGCTCTCCTTCCCCGGCGGCCTGGGAAAACGGACCCAAATGGGATCAGGCCACCCCAAACCCACAAACTATGACTAACCCATCATGCAGCACTAGCATCACCACAATTTTGAAATTGCTGTTATTAATGTCAATCTATGTTAAATTATTATCATGTTACCTGCTGCCTATGGTACTTAAAACTTCCCAAAACCGCAGTTAAGAACAAGCAACAGGGCAAGCATGCATGCAACTCAGAAGGCCCTACCTCCCACACCAGCCTTCCTGCCCCTAGTGCCTCCAGTCTCCTCATCAGAGTCAGCGGCACCATCGTCCACTTTGTACTTCTTCTTCCACTCCTCATAGCTGTTGGGTCAGTCATTAAGGAAAAAGCTTCCCCGTAGCAGTGTAGGGACCCAGCTCGAAGTCCGAGAAGCATCAGTCACACTCCTTAATATGGTCAGTACATTTGCATCTTACACTTTCGGATCATTCCAGAGCACAAGGATACAAGTTCTTCTTTTTCTTAGAGGAAGCGTTGACTACCTGCCCACTCTCTGTTCTGATCTTCTTCTTGTCCTCCTTCCCAGTGTCACGCACAAATCTCTTCCGTTTCCGATCCCTGTTGCGAGACTATTTAACACACACAAACACACCCCAAAAACATAGGCAGGAAGAAAACCAGAAGCACTTGCCCGACTCACCACTTCATTACGTTCTTGTACTGGTTCAGTTGGTTGCTTTCATCCCCCATCAGGTCAAGGATGGCAGATGATGCTTGCTTCTCAAATGTGCTGCCCTCTCCTCCAAGACTCAACCTTTCCATATTTAACCAAAAAGTAAAAAAAATAAGCCTTATGCGCCACTTGCCTGGCTTTATACACAGTAACCCGATAGTCACATTGGCGTGAAATCACACAGAGGCCAGGACCTCAGCAGCAACGTTACAAGATTTGCATATTAATACCGGGTGAAGTAAAATAGCAAGCTGAGTAGCCCAGTGGAAGTGAATTAGTGACTCACCCTCTCTCCGAGTCAAAGTCCTTCGGCCTGTATGGAATGTAGAACTCCTCCTCACGAGAGGACTGTCTGGTTTTCTTACTCTTTGTCCTCAAACCACTCTCCTCATCTTCTCTGGCCAGCTCTTTCTTCCTCTTTCCACCAAACACTTCAGAAAATAATCCCTAAGAGATATACATTCTTACTACTACTACTACTACTAGTACTACAATTTGAATTATTATTCCCTTAAACAATGTTTTTGCTTAGTTAAATAGCATTGGGTAAAAGCATTAAGTGCATAACGGTAGTGCTCCCAAATACTTGAGCCTGAAACCCTTGAGATGCAGGTGCTTACTTAACAATCCCACAGATTATCAGTCGTAGGAAAACCTGTCATGTGACAAAAGGTAGTGCCAATGGCCCTTGCTTATTTGTTTGCTACTATTTACACCCTCTTTTCATTTTCTGTGTAACAACAGTTCAATATCTGTCTTTGGAGTATCTGAAAGATCCTGGAGTGGCACCGACCTGCATGTCTTCTTCATCGCTCTGTCTCTTATCAGTGGGACGGGTAGTAGGCAGGGTTAGCCGATTCTCTTCCACCCGGTCTTCTCGCGCTTGCAAAAACTTATCCACCAGGTAACTGTGCCGTTTCCTCTTGGCACGCATTACCTCACTGGCCATTGTCTTGCTGGTGGAGTTGATCTCAAAAATTGTCTAGGATAAAAAGGGTCACAATGTAAAGAAGAAATGGGATAATTCTGAAAATTGATTTCATTAATACAGCAGAAAAGGAAAAATGTACAGTCCTTCACATTAGACACTGCTTTTTATTTATATATGCAGAGATTCACCCATGACCCAAAACACTGACCACTCCCACATGAAGCAAATAATGTTGATGGTGCATGTCAAGATGTGTTATATATTAGGGCTTCATGGCCTGCGTGCCACGACCCGTTCATCATCACTCCTGTGATAGTCAATATTATCTTCCATTTGTACCACAGTAACCCTTAGGTTGGTTCATACTACTTGGTTCTCAACTCACAACAGTGAGTCTTGGCCACTATCAACAATTCATGGGTACAGCTGTCAGTGGGTACTCACTATGGCCGACCGGCAGCTCCCCGCAAACCTTCCCATTTCAGAGATGCTCTGCCTCAATCAGGCCGTAATGATTTGACCCTTGTCAAAGTCTCTTAGATCTTTATTCCTGCCCATTTCTTCTAAATTCAACATGTCGAGTACATGTACCGTGTATTACCTAACTAATATATATTTCTGACCTTCACAAGCATTGTTTTTACAACACAGTCAGCATTGTGTGTTTCGTGTGGGGGTGGCACAATGCTTTGGCCCATCGGTATATACACAGTCAGATACACATATACACATTAGAAATAATTGTTTTACACGTACAGCTTTTGACTTGTAGCCCTTGATGCTGTCTACCATTTGTAGCCGGTTCAACTCCATCTTTGCCAGTCCAGACCCTGTAAGGCACAAACCGGGCTATTACACACCACACACCAAAATGGGTATAAGGATGGAGGGGGTGAGGCCACCCAGCCAACTGACCCAGTAGGGGGTGGACAGCCATGTCATGAAGCTCAGTGTTCTTGACACGCTTGATGGACTCGGGGGAAGGAGTGGGCCGGGACTTGAGGTACTGCTTGTAGGCGTTGTCCGCCACACGCCTCAGACTCTGCAAGTCCTGCGAGTTCTCGTGGGCCGTGATCAGCTGGGCTTCCTCGTCATCCAGGATGCTCTGGGGGACCCGGCCAAAGATCCCGTCAGCATCTAAATATGGGCGGGAAGTGAGCAAGAGTATTCTTTATCAAAAAAAAAAAAAAAAAAAAAAAACATACGCAATAAAATAAAACCATCCTGTATTGTTTCAACAGGGTTTGGTGACTACACTGGAAATATTCCAAGTATAACAATGTGAATTTTAATAAAGCAAAAAGAGGAGCAGAAAATTCACGGAAAAATATTTTGGCAAAAAACTTACTGATGATCTCCATTCAGGAAATCTTATTGTGAGGGCCCCCACCCCCACCAAATTTTATTGCCAAAATTTAAAATTCCAGGAATAGCATTTTTTTCAAAATATCACCCGAATGCTGTATATTGCAATATAATGCCTGGACGGTATGAAAAATTAGATACTGCCCAAGCCTAATCAGATTACTGTGGTGCTTGGAATGTCACATTTGCATGTGCATAACATGACATCAATATTAACACCACAGATCGTGCAGGCCGAGCACGGTGGCTCGCTGGGTAACACTGTGACCTCACCCCTCCAAACCGATCTCATCCCCTGATTATGTGTGCGTGTACGTGTGTGTGTTTAGAAATTGCATGTTCTGTCCATATTCATGTGGGCTTCCTCCAAATACTCCAGTTCCTTCCCAGAGATCAACAGTCAGGTGAAGTACAGAGGTGGATTAACTTTCCTAAGGGTCCCATGCTGACATCAACATGGACACTCATGTACTGGCAATTTAACTAGACATACCATTTTTCCCCAGGGAGAGGAGGGGTCCTGGTATTTGCCAGGACCCTAGGTTTTAGCCTAGGACAGCGGTTCCCAAACTGGGGTGCGCGCACCCTTAGGGGTGCGCAGTCTGACCACCAGGGGTGCGCGAGAGAATGTTT
>JAODKF010000126.1:4053380-4076725 GCA_026779585.1 Mormyrus proboscirostris
TAGGAAGCAATGTTTTTATTCAAAACTGAAATGTTGATATTTTCTAATATACAGAAAATATGTGTATTTAGTTATTGCAGTTGAAAAATGTGGAGTTTAATCAAAGGGGTGAACAGTGTCAAATATTAGAGAGGGGTGCACACAGCAAAAAGTTTGGGAACCACTGGCCTAGGATAACCTATGCATTAATCCGCCTGTCTCTACATTTTTTCCTTATTGTGCATCAGTGTGTCCCGTCTTGTGCCAGACTTTCTACGCTTATGGAAAATGAATCAATGATATATAGTGTCACACCTTGCTGATCAGGCAGGGAAAACTGAACCGGCCGTCCCAAGAAGAGATGGAGATCGTAGACATAAGGCGTCTCGTCCGGGCACACCAGGCTGTACGCAGTGCCACTCCTGCCAGCACGTGCCACACGACCTGTGCCACAGAAATACAGCATTAACCCATGGATACAACCCCACTAGAAGACCCTGAGGCAGAAAATACCCCCTCACACCCTACCCACTCCCACACCCACCAACTCTGTGCAGGAACAACTTGGCCTTGGAGGGGAAGTTGTAGTTGATGACGTTGTCCAGCAGGGGGATGTCAATACCGCGTGCAGCCACATCAGTCACCAGCAGCACCATGGCCTTCCGGTGCACAAACTGTCCAATGTTGATCTTCCGCGCCGTCTGATCCAGGGCGCTGTAGATGTAGGCGCACGGCACACCCTGCAGGGCTAACAACTGACACACAGGTGGAGTGAGATTCCCCACAAGGCAAAAAGTACTATTTTCTCCTCATCATGTTGGATTAACCCAAAGTAATACCACTTCATGAAAACTGTGAACCACTTTTCATTGTCAAAAGCAGAAAAATACAATTCAAGTATCTGAAAGCTGAATGTTCTGAAGGTTACAGGAAGACATCTAGATACGTGCTATGGCTCCCCGCAACAACCTGGATATGCCTCCTCCATCAATCGACCTGGAGCATTCTCAGCGTACTCACCTCTTTCAGATACTCCACATGGTGCTTGGTGGCCACAAAGACCACTGTCTGCTCCTGGGGCTTCACCACGTTGCGCAGGAGGTGTAGCAGTAGTGCAGGCTTGTCATCGACACGCAGCTGGAAGAAGGCGAGCTGGAGACGGAAGGGGCAGAGAGTCGGGACTTCCAAACGTACATCTCACCTAAGCTCTGTGAGAAGATCAAATGAAATTACCTTCAGCTGGTCGCTCAACTTGGTGTCCACGTCCAGACGAATGAGCACTGGCTCCGTCAGTCCTGGGGCGGCACAGAGGAACAGATGTGACTCATAGAAACCAGCAACCATCCACATAAAAGCTAGAGCACCCATTGTTTAGTGACTGAGCACGAGGCACATACAGCTTCGATGACAGAGGCCAACGTGACTAAGAATGCTGCAACAATACCCGTACAGAGAAGAGATGCTCACCAGCTCTGGCGAACTCCACCAGCATTTTGGGCAGGGTGGCAGAGAACAGGGCGGTCTGCCGGGCGTCCGGAAGGCGTTTGATGATTTCCTGGAGCTGCTCGGCGAAGCCCATCTCAAAGAGCCTGGCGGGGCGGTGAAGACAAGCTCATTGGCATGGACACACCACCTCCACCCATCCCTGCTCAGCTCCCCAAATATCGGTGAAGTGGGCACCTTCTTCAGGGCTCCTGCAAACATGTGGGCCACTAACAGGCCATGATTTAGTGCAGTTTTAATCCTGGAGGTGATATTACCTGTCGGCCTCGTCAAACACCACGTACTCCACGCTCTGCAGCTTCAGATTCATCTCCATGACGACGTGCATAAGGCGGCCTGGGGTTCCAATGATGCTGCAAATGGGGGGGGGGTGACGGACAGAGATCTCACCATCCATTTTCTGCTCTGCTTTATCTATATACAAAAATCAGGCATTCTGCTGCTTACATGTCAGGGTTTTCATGAAGAGCAGCAAACTGGTCGTCCATTCTGGGGAAAAATAAAAGTAAGTAAATAAATAATCCGAGCCCAGTCACATCAGCCGACCCCAGCCTTCCCAGAATGCACAGGGTGCTCACACACGTTCACAATGACATGGCGTACCTGTCTCCGCCGAGGATCAGCGCCGTCTTGAGGCCCGTGAACTTGCCAAGCTGGAACACAGCAGCACTGCATTTACACACGTATTACTTACAACCATGAATACAGAAAGCCAGGGAGGGAGAGAGAGGGGGGTAAAACCTCAAAGGACTGTATATGAAATCGTAAAGGTTCCTTTCACATGACTACCCGGCATTTGTAGCGACACATTAATCACATGTAACAGCTATAAGTAGACAGACTCCTCTACTTACGAATGAGATGCGTTCTGAACGGCCATTCAGAACTTGAAATGTTCACAAGTCGTCATTCAACATAATTTTAATGGTATACACAAATACAAAGAACTAGGATGCTGGGTGTACGCACGCTACGCTGCTGCAAGGTGGGAGTAGCGGTCAGAAGTCTTACTAGGCGGAATTAGCGCACAGAAAAAAAATTATGTTCCAGACGGGAAACGGAAGCCCAAGTAACACAATTTGGACTTACAGTCCTCTTCCTTCGTATGTCTGAAAGTTTGTAAGTTGAAAGTTCGTAAGTAGAGGCGTACCTGTATTTTGTTTATAATTTGGCTGCTGGAAATCATAATCAAAACTATGTAAGAAACTAATTGTAACCAAGTCAGTTTCTATAGCTGAAAATGTATTGCGTAACAAAGCTGATTCTGTAGAGAGGGTGTATGGAAGGGGGTGGGGGGTCTCACCTCTTTGGTGAACTTCATGGTCTGCAGTGCCAGCTCACGGGTCGGCGTCAGGATCAGGGCTCTGGCACCGCTCTGGGCTTGAGGAGCCTTCAGCCGCTCAAACATGGGAACCAAGAAGGCAGCAGTCTTTCCGCTTCCCGTCCTCGCCATGGCCACCACGTCTTTGCCATCCAGGATGATGGGAATCGTCTGAGGATTTGCAAGAAAGAAAATTCCAATAAGCTCTCCGCTCCTCTTCTTCGTCATGGCCATTCTGAGGGAGGGGAGATTACCTTTCTCTGAATTGGAGTGGGCACTTTGTAGCCCTTCTTCATTATGCCTTTATAGACAGGGTAGCTCAGCCCTGAAATAAACGCAGCAACATTAATCTTTGTGTTTGCACACAGACACCTTTAGCCATGTCGTCAATGAAAGTAGCCTCTTACCCATGGACTGAAAGCCTCCCGATTTCTTCTTCTTCTTGTTCTGTGCCCTGACAAGTTCTCTGGTGTCAGGCTCCACGTCCGAGAGGCACTCCGACGGTGCGGGAAAACGAGGCAGCTTTCTTCCGTGCTTCGGAGAAAAAAAAACGACATTTTACCAAGTGGAAAACTGAAATGACCGTCACTGAACCCTGATTACAACCCCGATGATCCAACACGTCATCAGACTTCAGTGTCCAAATTGAACAACAATTTCAGGGCGTCAAAATTGTAATTGTTTCATCTTGTTAGCATCAATTGTTCGGCCAGAATGACGTCATTTTGGTCAGTCTAACAGACCCAAAGCAGGTTGTTCGTAAGTACCTCGGAGTATGACTGTGGTACCAACAAATTATTAAGTAGGGCAAACGGATAAACAAACAGCTTAGGCTGGCGTGAATGTATTCAACAACAGTATCAAAACCAGCGCAATAATAATAAAAAATAACATACTTACAGACTCATCTTTGTCTATTTGGGCAGCCAGTTCAAATTCACCACCGTCCGATTCTACATCAGGCTCTCGATTCCCTGGACGTCGTTTCTTTTTCGTAAACTTTTTCTTCCTCTGAGCCATGGCAAGTGATATTGTGTCAGCACTGTCCCCGTATAACGCTGACTAACGGTCAGCTGATGAATGGATGCCGATATAAATTCGTAAAAATAAAGTGGAATTTAAAAACCTTAAAACTCTGAAAGACTACAGCCAAGACCTTCTAATACTAGGCAGACATTTTGTAGCACGTGTGTTTCCTCAGCACGCTGGCTCCTCCCAAGTAGCGTATGATGCATTCCGCACAGTGTTGGCTCCACCCCCTACAGTCGGCCCGCTTCTGTTCATTGCAAGAGTATTGTGAAGTTGTCCATTCATAGATTCATCCGTCCATTTTCTACACCCACTTGTCCTATGCGAACATAAATGCAAATTCAGTGGTACCACACAGGTAACATAACAGAAATGTGTTGTGTCGTCCTGCACTCTTCATCTATAACCAACAAGCACAATGGGTGGATCGGTAACCTAGCTTTGATCATTTTTATCATCAATTAGATGATCTATAGCGGCCAATCTTGTTTCAATCAGACGGAGGGACAGTCGAATATTTTGGCCGAAACATTTGTACGTACAAAACCTGAGTAAGCTTTCATTGTCTTACCAAAGATTAGTATCGTGATGCATTATTAACGGCCGTGTATGAAAATGAAGATCCAGGAGAAAAAAAAATCATCAAATTAAAAGTTGTTGAAGAATGAAAGACAGAACCTTGGAAGTTTGAGGCTAGTCACTTCGCAGCACACAATTATCATAAGCTTGCCGCGTAGACTTACCTTACTAACTTCATGCACTCGAAGCCTTTTGCGGAGCATAGTGGAATTTTTGAGAATTAAGTAGTGCGAGATGAACTTAATTCGAAAATTCCAGAAGCAGTGCCTTCTGTCTGAGAGGAGTTATATTAAAAAATATAGCAAAGTAATACATAATTCATTTCATGGGTGACAGAGTCATGTTTGCTTTTATTGGATCTACAGAATAAATTCTAACCTAAAAGTAAAATATTCATCTACAAGAATAAACTTGGTTTGCAAAATAACTGATTTTAGTTACCACGTCAGAACCTGAGTAAGGACACAATTTATATATTCACATAACATAGAATAACAAGTTTAAAAGTTTCCTTTTCCTTTTTACGAGTACAATGTTGCTTTTTAAATGAACGATTAAGTGAAGAATAGTTACCCTTCGTACATCTCTGAGTACGTATGGTCATTTGGAAAGCTTGATAAAAACAAAAATACTAAATGCACCTAGAATGGGAATCAGTGAAGACCAAGGACTGGATCTCTACCCTTAAACTGTAACCTCACCATTTGCATGGCCACGTAATTAAAGAAAAAAATAAATTAAAAAAACACCAGCAAACATTTACACTGTAGAGGAATACCAGGACTCCTATAATACTACCAAGTAAACTTGTAGGCCAGACCAATAGGCTCTTGGTTAAAAAAGGGCTTCTGCTTAAGGTATCATTAAAAAAAAAATAATAAAATGCTGCTGACCTCTCGTGGTGTGATGGAATAATCAGACCAACCGTGACATAATAACCGTAAAAAGCTGTAGTCAGACAGCTGCTGTACCAGCATAAGCACAACAGTCATGGATGTGATGAGGACTTAATTGCATTAATGGAACAAGTACGGGAAAAACTTAACTACTGTAAAAACAAAATGTGAGTCTGTAGTCCTGAACATAAGTGACTACAAAGTTAACAAGAACATGGGTTGCTCCCTTATTTTATAAAGCTTTAATAACTTACATTATGTTATTAAATATGCATATAGCATATATTGAACACATACTTTACGAGGATTTTGTAGTAATATTAAGTAATACTGTGGTGTTAAGGGGTTAAGAATTTACTTTAAGTGTGCTTGTGACTGAAGTGTGCGTGTGAGGACTTCCCCTAGTTATACAGTCTGGTCAGCTTAATGCGCCCTGAAACCCACACAACCCAGCACCATAGAACTGGGTCAGAATGCCTTGGTCCCGGCCGTGGAGCCACTCCCAGTCCACATCTCGTCATATCGATGATGTTATGCAAGTGCATTCTCATGATTGGTCTTTAAGTGTCACCTGATAGGTCTTCGCCCATAATTCCCTAGAGGCACAGGCACTTAACGGCATCTGTCCTCCCAGCTCCCGTGAGTGGAATAATGTTATCAGTCTAGTGTCAAAAATGCAATGCATAGAAGTGAACTGGAAACAAAGGTCCTCTCTCATTACCCTGTGAGTAGCTGTCACATGGCCCTTTTCTGTAAGGTAGATAAGCTGCACGTCCACATGGAGGGTGGTGCTGCCCCTCAGCCGGAGCACTGAGGGCGGGTAGGCAGGCGGCGCTCAGGTCCAGTGATCCCATTAATGCCTTTGGTGAACGGAGAACCACATGAGGAACATGGGTGGGGCACTGGAGTGCTTATGCATCAGTCATGGGGGGGCTGAGGACTGGAGGCAAGGCTGTGTGCTAGTTGACAGTCTGAGGGTGGCTGCTGAGCTCCCGGCTGGGGTTGTCTAGTGTGTCCATGGGCCGGTCTGGGAGCCGGTGAGGATGAAGAGGGCTCGCCCTGGTGTACTCTTCATACCACTCCTGAAACAACCATATTCAAACTCCTTCAGTATCCTGCCCCTTACAGACTAGTAAAGCAAGTGATTACTGCCATATTACTGCAACGGCAGCTATTAAAATAATAGTATAAATAAGATATTAGGACGATAATAAATGCTTTATCAGCCTCACATGCAGGGGTGGAGCTAGGTATTCTGGGACCCTTGACAAATTGTCACTATGGAGCCCACGCCTTTATACATTATCAGCCTTATATGCAGTGGTGTAGCTAGAGATTCTGGGCCCGCATGCTTCTCTGACGGCCCTGCTGACACGTTACACTCCCAGCTCCACCCTGGGACACTAAGCAGGCATCTCACCCGGATCTCCTCTGCATACATCTTCATGCTCAGGTCGCTCTTGGTGCGGGACCTTCGGCCCAGAAACACCATCGAGGAGTGCTGTGAGACCAGAGAGGACCGCTCAAAACCCCTCAAATTATCAGACGACACATACAGCTCCGGAAAAAAGTAAGAGATCGCGGCAAAATTTTCAGTTTCACTCTTTTCTCAGTTTATGGGTATGCGCCTCTATAAAATATACATTGTTTTGCAAACTACAGCTTGGTTCATCTGTTTCTCATTAATGAAGGGCTTCTTCCTTGCTTAATGGGACTCCAGCCCTGCTTCTAAGAGCCTGATACGAACTGTCCTAGCAATGCACTTCACACCACTTAATGTTTCTCGTTTTTTTTGAAGGTCACTTGAGGTCATCATCTGATTTATGAGGCACTGCCGGATAAGTTAACGATCATTTCTGGCATTAGAAAGTTGCCTCTGCCTTTTACCTGGCTGGTTTTTGGTCATTGCCAGCGCCTAACTGCTTCACCTTGTTCTGCATACTGTCTTAGAAACTTTGAACTTGGAAGCATCATGCACGCGGTGCAGCCTTCAACCAGCAGAACCAGGATTCATTTTTTTTTCCAAGGCTGTGTAACTCCAAAGGTCAGTTTGATATAGCTACTGGTTAATGTTAGAAAGCCAACGTCAGAGCAGTTGGACCTGCAAGCCACCCTGGGGGCCGTTACGCACCCCGCCACGCTCCATGCTCAGCAGCACCCCCTGCAGGGAGCGGAGGTTGGAGTTTCCAGGGCAGATCTGCTTGTACAACTCCAGCGTGGCGAGCACCTCCTCGTGTGACACTTCAGCTTCCAGCACGATGCCGTTCTCATCTACACAAAGACAGGTAACCGGGTGAGGAGGATTCGGTACGAAGCTAACGTCATGTAGAGAGAGCCCCGGCCCGCCTCGAGAGTGTCCAACCTTCAGGGTCCCCAATGAGGTCACGGTTCTTGCGGCTGTAGTTCATTCTGAAGACGAAGGCGTCCAGGATAAAAGCCACGATGATCGTCATGACAACCTGGAGGATATATAAGGTGACATGCTTTTTTTTTTTCTTTTTAGGTGACATGCTTGGCAAACACGTACTTACAGGTCATCTGAGCACAACAAAATCACATTTTGTCCTGTGTGGTATATGATGCATTTTGATTATGGGATACATAATAAGTGAGATTGTTAGAGAGCACTGCAGAAAGTCCTTTAGGTCTTTTCAATTTCATTTTGACCCAAAAAAAGTCAGTCATGCATGAGCTGAAATCACTGGTGAAAATACTGCCAGCTGTTCGCTAACCCCTATGTCAACGAGAGAATACGATGCTGATTAAAAGGGGAAAAACACTTAGGAATACCTTGTATCAAATGAACTGCACAGAAGCTGGCAACCAAAGAGTAAAACAGCCGGCAGCCAGCTGTACAAACTGATGGTACAAGGTAAAAGCGCCTCACCATGGTGACGATGTAAAAGGTCATGAAATAAAGGCGACTCCAGTGGCTGGTCTGTGAGGTCACTCCTTCCTAACAGGAAGAGGGGGGAGCATTATAGCAGCACCATCCACAATGCATCAATTACAGAACAAGGTAATGTAAATACTGTGCCAGAATTTATAAGCGCATCACCACATATTTACCACAAACTAGCAGATCTATACAAATCGCCAGAAGGTGGACATATCTTTATGAATGAGTTTCTTTCACTTACCATTGTAATATACCAATTGTTGACCACCGTCAGCTCAAACAATGTTACTGAAAAGAAAACAGAAAGAATTTCACAGGCTGACTTACAGTAGTAGAATGCTGTTACTAATTTTGCAATTGCTTCAAAGTAAAACATCAGGCACTGTGTAGAAATAATTTCCATGGGTGACCTTTCAGTGGAACATACTGTCAGCTACTTTGACTCTCCGTGTGCTTGTATGGCCCCCGAAATATCAGCTTGATGTTTTGTGTGCCTGAGCAGGGCATGTGCATCTTTGAAGGTTTACCAAAGCTGCTGAGGATGTTGTTGAAGTTGTTGAGATAGTAGTAGCCCTCATCCAGGACTGTGTGGTTGCCCACAGTGATGTTGATCTTCTTATAGGAGTTGGCCACTGTGCTGGTGCTGGGGGGGGAGGGGGATGTTATGTCACAAACCCGAGTCACATGTCACAAACCCAAGATCAGCGAAACACGCAATGCACTGATGGAAAATTCACAAGAGACATGCAACAAACTCCTGAGGAAAGTCAACGTTTCCCTACTTTGTGAAACTCACTGTTGTTTCCTCTGACAAGGTTTTGGCGATACGAACAAAACAGATGGAAGAAGAAGCATTTAGCCTCCTACTGGTTTGACTAAGAGTCATGAGGTTCCTTGCAAGGAACTTGCACAGCGGCATACTTGCAGCAGTTGGGGTACACCACGTCAGCGAAGAACTCCATCCCGACGATGGCAAAGGAGTAGTAGAAGATGATGAGAGTCAGTCCTAAGCTGGGGAGGTGGAACACAAACGAGAATCTCATACAGTCGTGGCTGACAAACTTACAACATATGCTACTGGCACATGGGTCCTCAAAGCTTAAAACACTGAACACTAGGGAGACTCTTATTGGCATGAGGACACTGATACCAAAGGCAGAAACAGCTGCAGTGCACCATTAAGGGATGGGTGATGGTTAAGGGGGGGGCTACCTGGCCATCCTGGGGAAGAGCTCGAACATGGTGTCCAGCACGTTACGGTACCGCTGCTTGATTTTGAACAACCTATGAGAAAACAAACATTTTAGGTGAGCAGCTTAAATGTACAGTATCTAACCATGGGAGAGTACCAAGCTTTGACAGTGGCTCTGGGTGGGATTACTAAGACCAGCCAGTGACAGCCCGGTTTTAACTAACAAGAACCAATCGGTGCCTGGCATCCATGCATAACTCCATTCACTAGTCACCCCTCCACATAATGCAGGAAGCCAGAAAAACTGAGGAGTTGGTGCTGGCGTCTCTCGGTTTCACCCACCGCAGTAGCTGCAGGGGTCGCAGCACCACGATGAAGTAGAAGGGCTCCATGTCGAAGGCCAGGGCCATGAGGCCCAGGAAAGCGAAGAGGGTGACCAAGAAATCAAACCTGCGGGGAGATAAGCAGAGACACACTTTGTTCCTATATTCCTGATGGCCTGCGGGGGCATTTCCCCAGTCTCCTGCACATCTAAAATAACAGAGGTACTCACAGATGCCACCCTGAGCTGAAATACTCCATGGGACCCAGGCCTGTGACTTTCAGCAAGATTTCCACTCCATAAACTGCACAAAAGGGACATAAGGTACGTTAAGGCTGTGTTTAGAGTATGGTAAAGTGATGCCCTCTGCTGACCAACCCTGGAACCATCTATGGCAAATGCAAAACAGAATGTCAGTTGTTCTCATTGACCCTGACTGCAATGCAAAGCCCATAAAAAAAAGAATGAATGCTTCCTTTAAAAAAATAAAAATCAAAATCAGGGGGCACACAAGCCTTCGATATAGTGAGAAGATCTGCCTATGCATGTCAGCATTAGTGCAATAAAACCATTAACTGGTGACAGTACAACATCAACTGAAACTCTTCCATTATGCTTGCATAATACGTCATTGGAAAAGGACACCTTTGAAGGGCTCTTCTAACTTACTGGTAAGGAAGACTATGTAGCTCCAAGGTACCTGCTGGTTAAGGGTGAACACACCTACAGAGCAAAAGAAGCTAGTCATATGTCAGAAGGTGCATAGAGCAAAGATACAGAGGCAGAGATGTCACACGGTACCAGAGGAGGCCTTACTGTCTGATATGTACGTCTCCACCAAGATCCACACGCCGTTCACCGCAACGACAAAATCTTTGGAGAGGAATAAAAACCCTTTATCTTTATGGTGCTTCTACACACCAACCCCAACGAAAGTACCAGCTTGCTACACGGGAGAAATTCTTGGATCTCCTGCTTGGCTGATAACCTTACTCCAGCTCAGTGAGTACGCTGACTAAGCTCAGAGCAGGCAGAAGCAGGGAGCTGGCGCTTAAAGTCCAGGCCCACATCTAAACAAACAAAGCACTTACACATGGTGTACTGGAATGGTTTGGACTTCACCAGCATATTAATGCCTGCAAGAGGAATTATTCATTATTAATGGAGGTAACCATAATGCTCATCCTTGCATGCATGATTTATGATATTTTTACAAGTTAATGATTATTCGGTCCAGCCCCACCAGGATGCAAGCTAAAAATAAATAAATAATAAAATTAAATATTTTGAATTCAGGCGCATAATGCAGCCAACTTCACAACAGCAATATAATTAAAACTGGCAGCCGGTGTGTAATCTGCGTTTGACAGATACTGCTATTA
The DNA here is from genome assembly GCA_026779585.1 of Mormyrus proboscirostris. NCBI lineage: Eukaryota > Metazoa > Chordata > Actinopteri > Osteoglossiformes > Mormyridae > Mormyrus > Mormyrus proboscirostris. The sequence goes on from JAODKF010000126.1 coordinate 4,064,483, forward strand.
TGGAAGCTTAATTTCCTCCATTTTACAGGACAACATAGTAGAATTAATATCATTTGCGGACCTCCCGCACCCTGTTCAAGGATACAAAGATTCAAAGATTTTATTATAAATCAGATTATAACCTGCAGTGAAATGAAAAGTCAACTTCACCATAATAAAAAATAGTGGAAGTAGTAATGACATAAAACGTAACAATATAATAAATAGTTAATACATAATACAAATAGTTAATACAAAAAGTTATACTGAAACTAGCACCTGTACTTTACCACCAGAGTCAGTTTTATTTGGCCTAACAGTTCTAGGATCATGAGTACTCCCCAACCATCTGTGCTTCAGGTCCAATGGCCTGAAATGCAGAGCACCTAACTGTACCGTTGTCCTTTTACATGATACACAGTCCATAGGCCATCCACCATTTATTTCCATTCGTACCACCAAAGTTCCTGGACATTATTAGGCTAAGTTCACTCATTGCTACTTTATTAGCTACACCTTGATAGAACCAGGTTGGTCCCCCTTTTGCCTTCAGATCTGCCTTAGTCCTTCTCCACCCTTCAGCCATCAACAAGGCATTTTTGCCCAGAGAGCTGCTGCTCACTGGATGTTCCCTCTTTTTCCGCTCATTCTCCGTAACCCTAGAGATGTTTCTGCAGGAAAGCCATTTCTGAAAGTCTCATACCAGGCCATCGGGCACCAACAACCATGCGAACGTTCAACGCCACTAAAATCACCTCCCCATTCTGGTGTTCAATGCAAACATTAACTCAAGCTCCTGACCTGTATCTGCATGATTTTATACATTGTGCTGATGACATATGATTGGCTGATTAGATGATTGGTTCAGCAAGCAGTTCAACAGATGCACCTAACAAAGTGGCCAGTGAGTATATGTGGTGTGTATACTCCACCTCCTGAACACAGAACTCATCAGAATTGTTTTGTAGCTCCATAACATGTGATAAGAACACACTGCTTAAAAATTAAACACTTCGTTCCAATGCAAAACAAGTATCGCTGTGCATTTTTAATAAAAACAAATTTTTAATAAAAAACAAAAAAGGTGCCAATTTCGTTTATATCGGGTACACAGCTCATGTTACCTTTGAAAATGAGGAAAGTGGTGTGTGGAAGATCATCAAACCAGTGCTCCCCGCTCCGCCGCGGCTGTGTGGCAGAGACACACACACATACAGGTCAGCACCCGAAAGCACAAGAGAACCAATCAGAGCTCTGAAAGCAAACATCATCCTACCTTCCACTTTAAGCCAATAACTTCATAGAAGTTGTAAAATTCCTCCAGGCTGCAATAAAAGAGCACAGTGTAAGGCGAATGGCCACAGTTAGAATGAAAGCACAAAACCAGACACATTTAAAAATGTGTCTGTATGTCCCCTGTGTTACAGGTAGTGGGCGATGTACCTGAGCGTGGAGGAGTCTCCACGACTGAGGGCTTTGAATGTGAGGAAGCGGTCGCGGGCGCTCATCCGTGGCCGGTAAAAGCGCATCAGACCGTCAAACTGCTTAAGCGACACCCCGTTGGGCTTCTGCAACGGTGAGCCATCAATTTGCATTAGCACTGAGATTATGAGTGACAGCCACGTTAGACCGCAAGGCTCTAGGGGACGACGTGCAGCGGGGGAACCTGCATCTTCACAATGAATTCACTGTGAGTTTATGTGGTTAGCTGCTCGCCACGACGATAAATCACAAAGAGCATTTCCTCATCATTTGTTTTACGGCAGATGAAACCCAAGAGAATGATCTAAAACCGAGAAAAGGTGCCTGTGGGCTTTTCTGTTCAACTACGGATTAGCTGAAGGCCACCGGGCCGAAACAGGGCCCCACCGGGCTAACAGACACTAACGATGCACTGACAGCTGGTACTCACTTGCTTGCTGACCAGAAGCTGGAAGGCGTGCTCAATGGCTGACCTCTTGTGCAGCAGCAGCGATTTGAATTTCATCTTCTCCACGTCGTTGAAGGTGTCAAACACCACGGCTAGAAGCTAAAAGACAGATATGAACGCAGCATTCAAAATACACAGTGAGAAGCTATTAAATTCTCTAAATCAGAGTTTCCCAATCCGGTCCTCAGGGATCCACAGATAGTCCACTGGACCAGGGAAAGTACAAAATGTGAACCATTTGGTAGGGAGCTGGGAGGGAGCAAAAACATGCACTGACTGCGAGTCCCCAAGGACCACATTGAGAAACACTGCTCTTAATTAATACATCCAGCCCAGAAGACTCCAAAAGACACCCACCAGGTTCATGATGAAATATAGCTCAATGGACAAGTAGACGATGAAGAACACACAGGACCAGCGGTTTCTGGAGTATGCTGGCATCATCACGTCTGGAAAGCTGAAGGAAGGTCCAATGGAGAAGGTCAGAGTTAAACCCAGCCTTAAAGCACAAACCATGACATACACCAAATTCCATGTTAAAGATAAAAACAGCCAAGGCTGCCTGGTGAAATACACAGCGAACAAACAGACGGTACTCACTTTGCCGTCGTCAGGAGGACGAACAGGCTCACAATGCTGTTTTCCAGCGAATTGAAATACTACGGACAGAATTGGACCCGTTAAAGGTTCCGCAGACAACCTCCAAAAAAATAGTAGACAAAAACAAAAATGGCGTCTCTTACCGGATCTGCCTTATTCTGAGAAAACAAATAAAATCCTGTCAAGAAAAATGTTTTTTTTAGGGAGTTAGGGTCAGGACCTTTCATACAGGGGGTGCGGATGGTGCGGATGGCAGAGGGCTCACCCAGAATGGAGAAGATGAGCATGAAGAAGAGCAGCAGCAGCAGGATGTCGATGAAGGGAGGTAGGGACTGGAAGATCTGCCGCAGGTTCCTGAAGAGCAGATGGGCGGAGTTTAGCCACCACGCCCCACGCGAGGGGGGGGGGGGGTTCCGTGCGGCCATGACCCACCTGCGCACAGCTCCGCAGTACCGGCAGTCCACCAGGAAGATGGGACGGAGGGCCCGCGTGACCCGCAGGTGGGACATCTGCCGGACCAGCACTACAATGGCCTCCACGAACTGGAGGAAGAGCACGCAGGTCTGCGGGAGGGGGGACAGAGGAGCACAGGGGAGTCAGGACATCTGGGCCCAGTCTGGGAGGGTAGCCAGGAGCATGGATACCATGGGAGATTCAGGGTAGGGGTCAAATTGTCACCCATCACATACATTACAGGGCTGCCTTGTATTACAGATTAAAATGCCATCTTCTAAACTGACTCATTTTTTCAAACACAATTCACCCCACCCCCTTCCCTGCAAATCTTATCATTGAGGGGCCCAAGGTGATATTGTGTCGGGCCCACAATTTCTAGCTGCACCCCAGAATACATCCCAACACCTATCTAATCTCAGGTGGAGGTCCAGTGGTCCAGGGCACATGCACGACTTCTCCGTCGTGATAACCACACATTCAGAGTAAAACGCCCATGCCAAAAGTGTGGCCTTCATTTCTACAGAAAGGACGCACGTCCCCCCACAAAGCTGCTAGTGACTCTGAAGGCCCGGCTGTGCTCGAGTGCTAACAGAGTAATAAAGTCCCGCATCCAGCACACACAGTATCACCCACATACCAGCTCTGCACTTTCTGGTCACACAGTCTTCATATTGTCTTTGCACAGCATAGCTAATGCATCGTCTAACAGTGAGCTTTCTTTATCTGTTCAAGACAAAGTACGGAGACACACAAATGGACTGTGTACACAGCTGTCGCACACATGCAGCCTCTCTGACTGGCCACACTATCCTGCAGTAGTAAGTAAAATCTACAGTGAAGTTTCATGGGGGGGGTCCACATGTCTACCTTCACCATGGTCCTTCTGTGGCGAATGAAGGTGTGGAGGCCCAGCCAGCGCATCTTCATGCAGAGCTCGAAAGCCACCATGGCCAGGGCCAGCAGCTCGAGGGGAGCGTGGACCTGCAGGAGCAAGGCATCAGAGCAGGACATCCAGCACTCAAACGTCGCAGCACACCCTGCCCTGCTCCCCACCACCCTGGGAGCCAGCTATCTGACACTCCCTGGTTACCAAGGCTGGTAGCTTCATGACCGAGCATCATCCTAATGAGGTTTCCACATTCGTAGTAGTCAACAGACAAGCTAATTATTTGTAGCAAAGAAAGGTTAGCATACACGGTGCTAGCAATCCTCCTGAAGCCCGAAGGTGTCATAGCGACTGCGCTAAGATAACGTGCTTTACACAGGGTGCATTAACCACGTGTCGCATTACATGCTCATGCAGCTAGTGCAAGTTTACGGGAAATGCCGCTGACGCGGAGGAGACAGAGCAGGGGAGGTACGCACGTAGACGTCTAGCCGCAGGGAGGGGACCGCCGGCGCCTCGCACATCGATAGCACCATGAGGAGCAGCCCCGTCGTCAGCTCCATCATGTAGAAGGCGTGGTTATGGGCGAACAGGTAGGCTGTCAGCGCCTTGGGGTTCCGTGGATGCGTGAAGAACTTGTCGTTGTTTTTGCCTTCCTGCAAAAGGAAGACTATCCTTAGGACAGTCAGACAGACTGCGGCCAGCCACACTCCTAACACGTACACGCTGGGCTGCTCTGGGCTCATTACTGGTCCCAGTCCCTAAGCAATGTGCCGTCTGAGTTACAAGATTGATTCTTATTTAGTACAGTAATCCTGAGAACAGTAAGTTACCTCACCTGGCCTTTCGGGCATTAACCCTCTGGGGTCCAGGGGTAGGGAACACACTTTCACTGACTAGGGCATAGTCACACATTTCATTCAATATCATAAACTTAATTCATGGCAAATGAATTATTTCTTATATATTTCTTTTGGCATTAAACTCATCTTAATCTTGGTGTACTTTGTAAATATGTCAGATTTATGTGAAGTTAAATTTGACATTAAAAGTATAGAAATTGCAAAATGCAGTTAGGAACACTTGCAGAAACATTACAAAAGAACATAGTAAGTTTGTTTTGATCCCAGATACCTGGGATTCATGTAGTCTTGGCTACATGAATATGAATAAATGGTGTAGTTTCAACACTTGTTACTTCCGACAATGGATGTTTTGAATAGATGACAGATTACGGATTTAGTCAGCGTTTTTTTCATGCTTCTGTAATAGGATTTCAGCGAGTTATGAACTGAAACACACGAGAAGGACACGCAGCATCGCCAACCATGCCGTTGACTCCAGAGGGTTAAGCAGCTGTTAATTTGCGACTAAAAGTGCAAGTCTATATACAGTCCACAGCCCTGAGGTTCTGGGGGGGGTCTAAGGAGGGCCTAAGAAGCTTTCTCACCTGCAGGTAGATGGCAGCTTCCTGATAATTCATTTCCCAGTTCTGCCGCAGGCCAGCAGACTGGGACCGGCATTCCAACGGTCCTGGGGTGGGGGTGACCGTGCTGTTGACAACATCGTAGCCTCCGCCATCTGCATGGGAACAGAGATTTCAGGGTGGTCTCCATCATCTGCAGACATTTCATGAGGCGGCTTCATAATATCAGGAGAAAAGATGACCAAGCACTCATTTTGGATGGAGAGTTTTTACTTTTGCGGTCGACATACCCAGAGAACCCACAACCAAGCAGTAGGAGGAGGTCACTAATGGGACCTCCTTGAACATGGCCAGGTCCACACTCGCAATGTCAACCTGGCCTTCCTGCATCGCCGGAACCTTCTGTGTAATCGTCACCACACTGCAGCTAGAGTACAGCCAATCCAGAATTATTGTCCCTCAAAAAGGCATCAAGACACGAGGAAAAACACTGCTAAAACATCCACTCTTACTTAGTCCCACGCACACCTTGAAATGCATCCAAATCCTCATGACTAGTTGACTGGAATAGAGGGCACCTCCTCACTAAAAGAGGTACCTCCAAGGTAAAGCCTGGATCCAGCGCAGTGTGTAAAAGGGAGGAGGTTATTATTCCATATTAGTATTCCACATTCGGTGGCATTCGGTGCCACTCACTGACTGGTGAGTCTCCGCCTCCGAATACGAAGGCTGCCGCTGGTTTAAATATCTGCCTTTCACTTCCCCCGGGGGGGGGGTAACGACCCTCTTCAGTTTATTTCCTGCCTTCCCAGCCAGGCAGCTTGCCAGAGGGCTTATTCCTGTAGCTGGTTAACCTTTAACGAGAAGCGCCATCTTGGTTACAGCCTGCCAATGCCACTAGACTGCACCAGGACACTGCGATAAGGCACGACTTCACTGGGTCAGCCCAGCGGACGGGTCTGTGGTGTCCCTCCAAAGTCCAGATGGAAACAAGAAAGGTCAGTTTCTGTTCCTGTGACAAAAGGCCACAAAAAACACGAAATAGAAACAAAAAGAGAGAGAGAGCCCCAGAAATAATTTTGGGATGAGCTTTACACTTGTTCCCTTGAAAAAAAATAAAGAAAAAGTTACCCAAAAATGTATTCAAAGCAGATCCTCAGCCTAAAGCGATCATATTAGTAACAGAAAGATCGCTCATGAAAGATGCCCGAATCCAGACAGGCGGGGCCAAATTTAAAAACTTTCAGCGATGAACTGATGAGATGAGTCAAACTGCGTAATATTGGTAAGGCTTGATCCATGAGGCAAAACAGAGCAAGAACGCCCAGAAGATCTGAATATAAAGGGTGGGGACTCCAAATTCCAGGGCAAGTCCCTGCTTCCCTTCCCGTCCCACCTCAAGTTTCCGGACATATCGCTAGGAACGCGTCTGACGACACACACAGGCAAATTCCGTTTTGAACAGCCCCATTTTGTTATGTGGTTACATAAGAAGACCCCAAAAGTTCTTGACCATTTGCTTTGCTCTTTCGCCCCTTGATGCCATGTGATCTTAGGGGGATGGCCCCGTAGTGGGATTCTCTCTAAAGGATTACAACCGATCTCGCCTAACTTTCACCCCACTTAAAGGCTAACTTTTTTAAACGTGCTATCTGTCCCACAGTCAAGAGGACTGTAAACAAAGAGCCCTGCAGCTTGCAGTGTTTGTTCACTGAAGAACAGCTCTACTTTTTCTCTCTCAGTCAACAATACAGAGTATTCAGTCCAGAAAAGGGCCGCCGCTCACAGTGGGTCCCCTGGCTGAGACTCCATGGGGGGATGATGGGCAAATCAAAATCAAATCAGCTGGGCCATTTTCTGACGCAAGTAACCGTTCACAGAGTCCACTTTGTTGACCCTTCTACTGTCTGCTAGGCACGGCACTCTTCAATGCATCTGTCGCCAAAAAAAAAAGCTGGCTGAAACTGTCGTTCCCTGCTCCTTTCATCCGCGAGATAATCCAACAAGTGAACGAGGCACATGCCATGCAGACAGAGGCCGGAATCCACACAGTGCACTCACATCCAATGGGGCCCACAGCAGCGTGGGCGGGGGAGGGGGTGCTGCATCAGTTACACTGCTGACGGGGCAGTTTCTAGCGACCAGAGCGGTACAAAAGCTGCAATATTAATGACACGGACCAACGAACAAGTGGACTTCAGCCTGCCATGTCCTTCACCCTTTAAAAGATCTCGCATAGCTCGTCACGTAAGTGCAGGGGACCTTAGCTGCACTTCTGCAGTAGATACTGCGGAAGGCCGAAACCTAACAGTCAGAAAACATCACCGTTCAAATCCCTAGTAAGCAGTCACTTTTCACGTGAAAGCACCTCACAATCACAGAAATTCATGCAAGAAAACATGAAAACAAGCCTGAAGCTAAAAAATGCTAGCAAATACAATTTTACATTTTTATGCACTTTTAAAATCCGCAGCAATTAGGTCAGATGAAATGCAATGAAATAGCAGAATTAAAAGCTACCTCTTGTTAATGACAATGCTATTGTCCTCTATAACTACCCCCCCCCCACCACCACCATCAGCTATAGAATCAAAATTAAGTGCTGTGGGGAATCCTTAGCTTCCTCTTTTTAAATCTTGTCCACACTTTATTTCCGTTATCCGGTTTAGTTGATTTATATTGGTCATCACTGTGTTCGGTCAGTCACGTGTTCTGCTGCCCTAAATAGACCAAACGAGATGTGAGGAGGATCGCTACACTGTAGGGCTTCACAAGGCTGCATCAGAAATGTCAGTGCGGGACGTATCATTGCTCAAAGCGTTCCATGCGATCATCTTCATAACAATGTGCAAAAAAAAGACAACACCGTCTGCATCAAAATCAAGCAGACAGGCAGGATGCGCATTTTCAGTGCAAACAAACATTCTTCGTGACAACTTTGAATAAAAACAGGGGCTTGAATCATGGGCTAATTTACAGCCAAGACCCAGTCATTGCATATCCTTACGCCACCCTCATGAAAACAGCACCATGACAGTACCTGTGTGTCACACGACACTGAAACCCGCTGGACCTTCAGCCACACTAAATACAAGCGGGCGCCTTTCCAAAAAAACTACTACTTCCCCTTTTTATCAGGTGGGAGGTTTATTTTCTGGAAAGAGTCATAGCAACTAGCAACATGTCTTAAACCTAGTTTAAGTTGGACAACCTAACTAGGTTCTTTTAATAATCTATCAGTCCATCCATCCATTCTCACGTTGAGTTTGAAGTCTATCCCAGGAAGTACAGGGAATAACACCAAGGGACAAGACAGTATGCCAGACACTTACAGGGCACCCATTCTGGACAATCGAGACACCAAACTATTTAACCACACGTCTTAGGCCTGTGGGAAGAGACGCGTGTCAGCATGGAGGAGCAAACAGCATAAAGCACAGGAAGTGACTCGCTGACCCTGAAAGCGTGAGGCTACGGTACTAAACCACAGCACCACACCCCACCGTTTAAGACATCTAGCATAAGGAAGCAGAGAACTGAAAGCGACATTTACTGACTACAGTCCTGACAACAAACTCTATTAAACAGAAAACTGCCTCATTGAAAACACATACAACAGTCCATAAGCGGTGTTGGAGAACAGTTTAAAAAAAAAAAACAAAAACAACATAACAAGGTTGCAATTATTGTTATTTTTACTGTCACTGTCATTATATGGTACTGTAATTTTGTAGTGTGCTCTTTGTCTTTGTAATTCAACTTTACTTTCAAAATAAAAAAAAAAAATCTTAATTACAAAAAATTGGGTGTTGAAGAAGATCGCAGGGCTGTGTTCACGCACTACGATGACTTACTGAGAGCAGTCTGGGAGGGTCAGTCTCTGGAGACCAATGCCAAGCGTGCTTGGAGGATTTTCTTGATTAATTCAAGATTCATCCCCTGCCAATTTCAGCAGCTACCCTCAGACTGCTAAGCAGAAAGTGTCAGGTCGCATGGAGATATTTACAGTAACATTTAATTACAATATTTTTCAAATAAAACCCAACATTACAAAACTTACAGATTTTGAAAAGGTTTTTCAGCACCGTTTTGAGCACCACATCATACAGAATAAAGCAGGGGTCTCCAACTCCAGTCCTGGAGAGCTACTATCCAGTAGGTTTTCTATCCTACCTGACTTTTGATGAGCCAGTAGGTTTTCTATCCTACCTGACTTTTGGAATGGAGAGTGGAATGGTGGTACAGGAGATAGCACTGTTGTTGTACCAGCTCTAGGGTGGAGGAGTTTGCATGTTGCCATGTCATTGTCAAAATAAAAGGCTATGGTGGATTGGAGTTAAACTCTTCATAGGTCAGTGTGTGCCCCATGATTGATTAGTGACCCATCTTGGGTTATTCTCTGCCTTGTGCCAGTAACTTCCAGAATAACCCTTAGACCGCCATGACAATGCATGGGACAGGTGGGTAAAGAAAAATTGATTGATGATCCTTACAGAATTGCATATTTTTTTTTCTTTTGAAAAAGTCTTCGCTTGAAAAACAATTTACATTACTTAACAACATAGTCTTTTACATTTATTTTGATGACATCATTGTTTCATAGTTGCGGTAAACACACGTTCACTCTAAATCGCCCACAGTATACAGTATAACGGTATGCGTGCCAGGTGATTGACTGGCGCCCCCTCCAGGACGTCTGGGACAGACTCCTGCATAAGTCCCCTCCATGGCCCTGCACTGGATATGCGGCTTGAAAATTAAAGGATGGATGTTTATTCAACAAATGTTTACAAACAGGGCTGTCCAGCTGAAAGATTACAAAGTGCCTTGTTAAAAAGAAGCACTTACTGCCGCCGGCTGGCTCGGCTCTGTCCCCGTCCTCTACTGGCAGCAGACCCCCGCTTGCGTCGTCCCAGGTGAGGATCAGCGGCACGTCGTCGTTGTCTGTCTCCGCCATCCCGGCGCAGTGACGGCGCGGAGCCCAACCCGGTCGATCCTCTCTTAACAGTACATTAATATTATTATTACTGCTGTTGTTACTAATAATGGCAGAGATTAATACACAACAGCTCCGTTTTTCAGTGTCAACATGTCCTAGTGCAACATTTTGGGGCTTCCTACATAAATATACATTTAATTTTACATTAACCGGATACGCTGTACATAGACAACTCGGTAAACTTGCATAATAAGGTTGTGATGTTACATAACTAACCCGCCTGCGCTCCTGCTGCTGGCCAATCAGTGCATGTTTATTACGAGTAAAAACTCCTGCAAACTTTGTCCGACCCCAACCGGGATACCTGACTCAATACCTGCAAATGCGCGCACAACGAGGGCCGGGTTTACCAGGCAAACACCGTTACGGTACACTGGTTAGTTACGTGGGGACGACTATTTAACAGCTAACTAGCTGCGTAGTTTAAGTTGCCTATTCGGCCGCCCTCGTAGCACTATCACTCTGACAGTTACATTAAACTAGACAGCCGGTCAGTTAGCCTCTGTAAAACAAAGTACGCAGTCGTGTTCTGTATGTTTCATTAATCAATTACTTATATGACAAGTGCAGAGTTACAGAATGAACAAGTTAGCAAAGTTAAAAAAAAAAACATTCTAGCAATGCACTTGGCGGACTGTCACCAAAGTGGCGAGCTCGCTAAAGGCTTAGCTTAGCAAGCCTCCAGCCCCTACAGTCAGATACCGAAAAGACGTGCATTACCAGAGAAAAGCCAACCAACCTAGCTAAGCAATGACGACTTGATACATTCTGATAATTGCTTTTCCCCCAGATTTCAACACCGTCACTGGTACATCCTACACTACCCACATCCCGAGTAAAGAAACGGCTAAGTTCAAGGCTGCTCTTTCTCACGTGAATTTCACAATATCATGATGAACAAGAAAAGCGCAATATCGCCACCTTGTGTTCCGGAGTTTTTTGCTTTCGCCTCAAACCATCCATGCATCCATGCATCCATCCATCCATCCATTTGTCTTATGCAGGGTCGAAACAGAAAATATTTTTATAATTGTAATTAACCTAAAGTAGCATACATTAGAAATTAAAATTTCTTTTTTCTAATCATTGATATGGATTTAACTGACAAGGGTATTGTAAGATATCTTGCATTGAGAAACTGATGGCCAGGCATGGCCGGCCCTAGAATATAATGAGGGTCTGCTGGGAACATCTGGCAGAATCCCCTGTCAGGAGGGGTTTCATCTCCTACCTCCGGGAGAACTTCTCCCATGTCCCAGGGGAGGCGGGGGACACTGAGTCCGAATGGGCCATGTTCTGTGCCTCCATTGAGGAGGCGGCTGACCGGAGATGTGGCCGAAAGGTGGTCAGTGCTTGTTGCAGCGGCAATCCCCGAACCTACAGGGGAACACCGGCGGTGAGGGATGCCGTCAAGCTGAAGAAGGAGTCCTATCGGGTCAGTTTAGCCTGTGGGACTCCAGAGGCAGCTGACGGTTACTGGCAGGCCAAGCGGGCTGCAGCGTCGGCGGTCGCTGAAGCAAAAACTCCGGTGTGGGAGGAGTTTGGCGAAGCCATGGAAAACGACTTCTGGACGACTTCGAGGTGATTCTGGTTCACCATGTTGCAAAGCAGTGCAACATCAACACTGTTTATGGTAGGGATAGGGTGCTGCTGACCTCAGCTCGGGACATTTTTGGTCGACAGACTAACACGCCTTCCAATGTGGAAGCGGAGTATGGGGACTTGGGTGTGGATTCCCCTATCTCTGGGGTGGAGGTCGCCGAGGTGGTTAAAAAGCTCCTCAGTGGCCGGGCCCCGGAGGTGGATGAGATCTGCCTGGAGTTCCTCAAGGCTCTGGATGTTGCGGGGCTGTCCTGGTCGACACGCATCTGCAGCATCGCGTGGACATTGGGGGCAGTGCCTCTGGATTGGCAGACCGGGGTGGTGGTCCCTCTCTTTAAGAAGGGGGACCAGAGGGTGTGCTCCAA
>JAODKF010000126.1:4076825-4090528 GCA_026779585.1 Mormyrus proboscirostris
CGCATCTGCAGCATCGCGTGGACATTGGGGGCAGTGCCTCTGGATTGGCAGACCGGGGTGGTGGTCCCCCTCTTTAAAAAGGGAGACCGGAGGGTGTGCTCCAACTACAGAGGGATCACACTCCTCAGCCTCCCGTGTAAGGTCTATTTGGGGGTTCTGGAGAGGATGGTCCGCCGGATTGTCGAACCTCAGATTCAGGAGGAGCAGTGTGGTTTTTGCTCTGGCCGTGGAACAGTGGACCAGTTCCATACTTTCCACAGGGTTTTGGAGGGTTCATGGGAGTTTGCTCAACCAGTCTACATGTGTTTTGTGGACTTAGAGAAGGCATTCGACCGTGTCCCTCGGGGAGTCCTGTGGGGGGTGGTCCGGGAGTTGGGGCTGTTCGGTCCCTATATGACTGGTGCCAATAAGTCGGACTCATTTTCGGTGAGGATTGGACTCCACTACTGCCCTTTGTCACCGATTCTGTTCATAGTTTTTATGGACAGAATTTCTAGGCGCAGCTAGGGCATTGAGGGTGTGGTGACCTCAGGATTTGGTCTCTGCTTTTTGCGGATGATGTGGTCCTCTTGGCCTCATCAGACCCTGACCTTCAGCTCTCACTTGAACAGTTCACAGCCGAGTGTGAAGAGGCTGGGATGAGAATCAGCACATAAAATAAATAAAGTCAAATTTGAGACCATGGTCCTCAGCCGGAAAAGGGTAGAATGCTCTCTCCGGGTCAGGGATGGGGTCCTCCACCAAGTGGAAGAGTTTAAGTATCTCGGGGTCTTGTTCACGAGTGAGGGGATGATGGAGCGGGAGAACGACAGGCGGATCGGTGCAGCGTCTGCAGTGATGCGGGTGCTGCATCGGTCTGTCATGGTGAAGAAAGAGCTGAGCCAAAAGGCAATCGATTTACCAGTCGATCTATGTTCCTACCCTCACCTATGGTCACGAGCTGTGGGTAGTGACCGAAAGAACGAGATTGGGGGGTAATTTGGGGAAATTAATTAGCCAGTGAGTCTTTGGACTATAAGAAGAAACCAGAGGCCCGAGAGGAAATCGCTAACATTACAGGTCTGAGGCAACAGCGTTACCCACAGAGCCAATATGCCAGCATGTTATGAATCCATATATAAATTTAATTCATACAAGAAATGATCATTTGCATTGGTATGACTTGTATATATACTGATTGCCCCGACCATAAAATTGTGTATTCATTTTGTGAAGGTGTCGACAGTAGGAAAGCTATGCTAGCTAAGTCAGTACATGTGAACCAGTGGTAGCAGTAACCTGAGATGCAGAGCGGACGCTGTGTGCATCTGCATTTAGAGAGTGACCAGTCTCTCTATACTAAAGATCCCTGCCCCAGATTCCTGCGGATGAGGATCAGTGCCTTTAAATAGCCCTTAATGTACTGTATGCCCATGCACATGAATGTATGCGCGTGTTAGTCAGTGCTCCTGTGATGAACTGATGGCCCATTCAAGGTGTACCCTGCCCTGGATCACCGTGCCCCAGTTTGAATGACTGGCTATTTAAAATGGATGTTTATCTGGATATTCAGTACCGGGCAAAAGTCTTCGGCAATCAAAGATATTCATGTTTGAATGATCTTCATGTTCGTGTAAAACTATGATATGTCAGCTTAGCCGTTTCAAAACCGCTCCTAAAATCACCTCAGTGTTTGCAGCAACCGTCCAAAGGACGAATGTGTTTTTTTGGCTGACCACTACCCTTCCTTGTTTGGGCAATCATTACCTCATTGAGTTATTTAACAAATTAATGAATTAATTGAGCTGATGGTAAAATTTAACAGAGTGGCTAATATCAGTAACTGATAACATCATAATATCAGTAACTAATTTCTCCTGGATAACAGGAGAAATTCTTATTTTTTATTGCCGCTGTTAATTTGCATATGTTCTAATGTTAAATTGTGTTTTTTTATTAGCAAATATAGACTTATTACCCTGGAAAATATCCTTAATCATTATCTTTGACTGTTTAAGACTTTTGCACAGTGTTGTATAGTGTAGCTGGCTGTCTGGATACAGACGCAAGATCTCAGCTCACAAGAAGGTCTGCATGGTCTCCAGTTTTAACCGAGTGCCTAATTAATAGTGTTAGATCGCTCCTGGATTGCCTCCACTGGCTGGTGCTGTGAACTCACATGATGTAGAAGGCTTTGCTGCTACCATGCATGGCTGGCAGGAAAGCTGCACCACCTGACCAACACGGTTTCCATAAAAGCCACTTTGGACCTAAATACTGACACATGCGAGTGTCCTCTATCACAATGTTTCCCAATCCAGTCCTCAGGGACCCAGAGACAGTCCACGTTTTTGTTCCCTCCCAGCACTTTGGGAGGAGCTACTGGGAGGGAGCCAAAACATGGACTATATCTGGGTCCCTGAAGACTGGACTGGGAAACACTGCTCTATCAGAAAGGGCCAGAAAAACAGCCACTCTCTGCCTGGGCTTCATCCTGACTTCTGCTTATGGCCTTGTCAGGGGTCTTGTCAGAGATCTTTTTTACAGTGAGAGCTACTTGTAAAGTAAGCTGCCGGCTACGCATCTGCAGGAGTATTGGCAGTAAAACTGGTTGACTGGACAGAGGGTATCGGGGAGCTTAGCGACAAGAAAAGTTGCAGACTACTCATTGGCTCCTTCTGAGCTACTGTAAGCCCTCAGCCAACATGTTGGAAAGACAAATTAATTTTGCTGGCACTTAATTCAGGGCCTCCATCAGTTCACTCACATTCCATATCCGCTTATCTAATGTATGCTCTCACTGGATGGGAATCCCCACAACTGCAGTGCTGTATAATATGAAGCAGTGTTTGTGTTTTCTCATAGGTCAGGGGTCACCAATCCTTTTGAAACTGAGAGCTACTTCACAGGTACTGAGCCATACAAAGGGCTACCAGTTTGAAACGCCCTCCTAAACTTATCTAAACTTCATGTATAATAAGCATGTTTAAAATGCTTTTTTTTTTTTTTTACATATTGTCATTTTCAAAACTATATAAATGCAAATTTGATTAAAGAAGAACAACTGGGTAAAATTAGACGCTGCTCACTGGTGGTACCCACGGGTACCATGTCGGTGACCCCTGTCATAGGTAACTAGTGCAGAACTTAAATGTAAGTTTGGTATGTTTAAAGCAAAGGTGTTCATTCTGAAAAAAAGTATTCTTCCATGTGAAACATCTCCCAGGCAGATATTTATCAATATCCTGAAAATTTTCCTTAAAAGCCCAGATTCAGAATATGGCCCCTTTGCATGTTTCTCTGTCTGGATGCATTAGTCTGTCATTCCAGGAATCATTTGGCCAGACATTTTGATTTCCTTAAAAAGTCATTACTATCGATTAAATCTAAAATTATTGTGGAGTGACTTATTTGCTTTTATGTTCCTGCTGGAACAGACTGGCCATTGCATAAATCAATACTTCATGTACTTTAAATTATAATCGCATCAAAAGCGGATGGAAAAAATTAGAACGCTATATTGAAAAATTCTGTATTTTCCAGTGCTATAGTGATTATTTTCTATATTATTTTTTTATAATGAGTATTTTCTTCTCTAGATTCATTTTTTATTATATCTATCATATAATATTTATATGTAATTATATATATATATATAACATCATTTTATATTTTATATTATTTATATCATTTTAAAAGTATAAATATATATATCATAAAAGAATAAAGTTTGTATATGTGAACCCTGTAAATTTCCAGATATTAAATGTGATGGTTATGTGTGTTTTGTGTATCTTATCCTACTTATTACACTTGCCTCAGCATAGGATGGTTACGTCTGCATTGCTTATAGAGGTGAATTTACAGACCTAATGCATTTGGAGGTAATTGCTAACATTACAAATTTATACTTTCCTCATTACTGAAGCAATTTCTCCAAGGTACAACAGGATGGTCCTGCCAGGAATATGAACCGCCAACCTGGATATCCATAACCGGCCTGCTGCAGGCTCAGCTTTGCCGCAGTTTTTGAAATCTTTAAAATGACAGCGGCATCTGCGCTGCCTGGGTCCCAGAAACACTGCAGTCCCTGCTAATCAGCCAGAGTAAGACGCATGTAAAACGTGCGCTTTGCCTTGGGAGTTTTGTCCATCCCTTATACCCAGAAGTTTCTCTGACTTCTTAAATATTTCCTTGGACCAAAATCAGCTTAACATTCCCGGACAGATTTCAGTCAAAGCAATTTTTATGGTTCGACTTAGACGGACGACATGCCGGCAGCTCTCACTGTTCACACCAAGAGGGATTGGTCTCTCTTTCCCAAAATAGTGTGTAAAGGTACAGTAAGCCCCTCTGCCAAGATCATACTGACTTAAAGCTCCTACACAGAGCGACGCATGTATCAGGGTGTGAGTGCGTTGTGCGCAGTGACAGTGTTTGCCACAGCTCCAAGCACACATGGGCGCCCCCTGTTGACCACAAACAGTCACTATGGTGGGGAGGGGTGACTTCATGTGTAATTAATTTCTCACGCTTTAGCACATTTTAACTCAGCTTGTTGAGAATGATAGCGTTTTGATTGGTGCCCAGAAACAACACCCCATCCCTGATTAGGTCCACAAAAGTTCGGCTAATGGCCTCACTTGTCTTGTATGACCAGCTTTTGTGATCCAGTGCAGGGGGGTGTGGAACCCATCTCAGGAAGCATTAGGACGTGTAGCAGGAGAATACACCAGACAGGATGCCAGTCCATCGCAGGACATGCCCTGATACACCCTATGAGTATATTGAGGACATAAGTCCTGCTAGATATTTTGGGATCCATGAAAGCATCCTATACTGGGCCCTCAACTCAGACCAATACAATTATGTCCCTAAATTTTTAAGACCCCTGAGTGGAACCATCCACCCGTGTAAGGCACCCCCATTTGGAGACGCCAACTCATTTAACCCACATGTTTTTGGACTGCAAGAGGAAAAAAAGAGTACCTGGAGAAAATCAGTGCAGATGCAGAGAGAACAATGGAGGAGATGTGGGGACACAGGGCTCCCTGGTCTACATGTTAAGCTTTGTTCTGGAGGCACAATTAACAAACAAGACAGTGCTGTGTTCCATTGAAATAAAATGGAAATGATATTTGTTTTATGTCTTGAGAGAGAGACTTTCAGAGAGTAAATGTCTATAGCATATAGATTACACGATCTGAAGTGGCGAACGTAAACGATAAGCGGCTGATCACCATGGAGATAAGTGAAAGCCCCTGATTCCACAGACGCAGGAATCAGCGTGTGCAGGAGTGCAGCAGGAACGACATCCACATGGCCTTTCGACGGCATCGGACACTCGGGCTCTAAACAGGCAGCTCCTCGTATCGGACGGTTAGCTGTTAATCTCACCCCGGGCAGCCATATTAACTCGATTTTCAGGACGCGTGTCAGCAAAGGTGCTGAGTCTCCCCGGAGGATGCCGATGAGACCAGAAAGGATTTCGGCCAGGGGGGAGCCCGGCAGCCTGAGCTTTTCGGGGGGGGGCACAGAAAAATCCACTCGGGTTGGAGGTGATTTCCCTGCTGGCTTAGCTGCCCCTGGCATCCTGCTTATTGATAGCGGCTAAAACTGCATGTAGCTTGTAAACAATTGAAAACAAACTGCTGTAACCTTCTCCTAGATGCAGCTATTGGCAGATGCTCGAGTAACCAGCCTAGGAGGAGAATGAACCTTTTCACGCCTTTGTTTTTTTTTTTTGGAAAACTTTGGAGTCCTTCTCTCTCCCTTGCATTTCTTAAACTTTTATTTTAAATATTTCTGTTTATTATATCTCCCTTAAATGCAGAATATAACTCTGTCCTCTTACGTAATAAAAAAAAATAGACAAAAAAACAAGTCATGTAATTACCTTAAGACATAAACCTTTGTTTTAAAAAGGTGGAAGAGGTCAGTTATAATTCATACTTTGAAAAATTATATTTGACCAATGTTTTCCAGAAAGGAGACAGAATGTTCCGGAGGAGTGCAGTCTACAATGGCTGCCACATATCAACATCAACTTGACAGCACCAAACAATAATAAGGGCAATAATAAGATGGTTGAAACCAAGAGCTATACAGAAATAGTGTCAGTTTTTGTTCAGAGCACAGATATCAGTCTAAGCCCCTCAGAGTTTCAGATTTCTATTTCAGTACAGCTGATCTTCACGGGATTGTCTCTGTCACCATGTGTTACCGAAGGAGACAGGGTTCATGCCAATCTCTCTGTAAACCTGGATGCTCAGTAAATGAGTTGGATGGCAAAGTGTAGGTGGCTGTTAAATGAAATACAGCCAGCGACACCGCTGGTAGACGGAGCCAGAGAGGCCCGGAAGGTGGTATTCAGGACCACGCTGCTGGACAGCGATGGCCATCTCTCTGCAGACGGGCGGGGAGCCACCTGGGAGGAATTTGGACAACTTGCGAGCGCTGACTTCTGCAGATAGAGGGCGGGACCGTCTCCTTCAGCACGAGCTTAACCCCTCTGTCATGGGTAGACAAGGGAGGGAAACGTGTGAATGACCTGGCTGTGTTCACTCACTAGAAGACTGGAAGACTGAGGGGTACGTCTGCCTCTGACTCGGGCCAGATTTGGTGAAGCATATGAGGGGCTATAATGCGCATAGGGGTGCCAAACTTATTGTTAGCCAATGACATGTTTGGAATTGGTGAGTGACAGGCGAGTGGGCACTCCAGGCACCAATCTTCTTTCAGCTGGGGGCACTGACCCTGTGACCCCTCCCCTATATATGCCCCTGCTTCCAACCATACCGACCAGTTACATAGGACTGGTAACCAGCCACTGGGGGGAAGAGGCACCTTAAATCCAGCTACAAACCCCAAAGCACACCCCTCACCCAAGCTGTGCATATGTGAAATGTGCCGGTTTCCATATTCCCTAACTGCCTGCCAGCAGGGGCTTGTGGAGGCAGGGGAGGAAATTCTATTACGGGGAACACACTGGGGGCAATTTATAGACCATGTGCTCTCGGACTGCTGGAGGAAATCCGCACGCAGAGCATGCAAAGCTTCACACAGGCAGGGGTGGAAATCGCAGCCTCGATTCCAGAGGTATGAGCGCATAACCCCAGCCAATGGGTGTTGGGCCCCTCTTACTCGCTGAATGGCACCATGCTGCCTCAGTCTGCAATACGTCCGTATTATAAGTGCATTTCGATGTGGTTGGCAAAGAAGAACAGTCGCGCGCAAAGATCCATCGAGCAAGACCATATGTCACCCCTGCCAGGGAGGGAGCGGACAGGAAGCTTACAGCCAAGCTGGCCTCATCCCCAGCATTTGGGACTCAAAAGAAAGGATTTACTCCTTAAACCTTGATTAGATTGAATTCCCTTCCAGAAGCGAAGCAGGACGTCTGTTACCAAACGCAGGGAGATGTCCGGTGGCTCGGGGTAGGGGGGCGGATGTGATTGAATAAGCCCTGTGATTTTTGACGTTCCACACCATTTGCGTGACTATGATGGCCAAGCCCTGACTGAACCCCATGGCCAAAAACCGAGGGGAATGTGGATTATCAGCCTGAACGCAAACCCGCTTTTATCCTGCCCCTATCCAGGAGCCAAAGCATTGTATTGTTTGTTTTTTGCCTCCTTCGGGGGATGTGAGGAGGAGGAGTGAGTGGAGTATAGACGTTGGGGGGGGCCGTGACTCCTCCATTGATCCTCGCCACTGAGGCGCACGCGGGTGTGCACTATTGCTGTGCCCCCTGGCCCCCCCCTCCCGCACAAGGATTTGACTCGAAAGTGCCGCCCCGCATGTGAGCGGGAGAGAGCGAGCGAGTGCATTCGCGCCCTCCCCAGGAACACGGCTGCCTACGAATCCCGCCGGAGCTCCGCAGTGGATTCCCAGCTCCCGCAGGCGCTGGATGCGAACGAGAGGCCGCCACTTCTCCCCCTTCCCCCGGCCCCTGGGCACCAGCACTGCACCCATGACCGCACGGACCTGGCCGGCTTACTGCTTCGGGTTCATGCTGACATCAGAACTGTTTGTCTGGCACGGTAAGTGTGGGGCACTGTGTTCCCCCGGGAAATGCGTGTGTGTTTGTGTGCACGTGTGTGTGTTCATGCACACCTGTAAACATGTGATCTAGGTGTAAGCAGCTATCATTAAGTGCTCCTATCAAGTCTGACTTTTTCAATGCAATATGGACTGTTTACATGCACACGTGGTCATTATCGCTCCTGCTTGGGCTCTGTTACATGCTGACCCTCTCGTTCTACTCTACAGCTGGTCAAGCATAGAGAGAGGCGGCGGGGGGGGGGATTCTCCTTTGATTTGGAATTCCCGTCACCCCTCCAATTTCTTCATGGCTTAATGAACGATATTCAGGCTTAGTGAGCCAGAACGGGGCAATGTGAATGAATTGATTTTCAGACTGGGCTCACCTGGCAGATGCGGGATCCTTCAGGCTGCTGGGGGATGCTTCTGACTGCCTTATTCTATTCTCTGCGGCTCTAGAGTATGAAAGTGCACTATTTCCATTCAGGGACCAGGGCTCCATTAAAGGAACACTGCATGTATCGATTTGTTTGAATGGACTCTCTCGTTATTTTGGGACGAATTTTTATATTAGATTGAAGTGGGGGACGAAGCTGGAGCTGCATATGCGACCATGCCGGCTTCAAGTCCCGATGAGTCGCTGGGGCTGGGGTCACCCCCCGATTCGGGGGACGAGGGGAGTGGGATTTTCTCCTAATAGGGCGGCACAAACGGCTGCACGTGCTGAATCCTCCGATGCTACAGACCGTATTATAACAAGGTGTCGGGAAATGAAGGATAACCAGCTTGGCAACAGTTTCCTCAGCATTGGAATAAAGCTGTGGGAACCCAGTGTATGAATATCACAGAATTAACCTTCGTCTTATTATGGCGTCAGTCCATACAGTGACTGTATAAGAGAATAGGACGAGTCAGCAAAATCTCACTGTACAATGAGAAACCACCAGGAGATGCATTAGATATCGTTAATCAGATACTGTTAGCCCATATACAAAGTGGTGTTGGTGTTTTCTGAAGCGAAATGCAGTCTTCCTGACTTCCTGGCACCACTTAAACTGACACATGCTCAGTTAATGTGCTTGCGAGTAGCTGGAAGACGTGCTTCACGGTAGATGTATCGCGTTTCTGCTTCACAGTGAAGAGTGCTGCACAGAGGGTTTTCTAAGCGTAAATTTTGCCAACCGGGGGGGCCCTGAGTAAATTTTGTGTGATCATTGGTTATCAAAAAGGGGAACCTGGGGAGATGCTTCAATAGTGCAGAGGATAGTGGCATCTTCAGCCTCCGCTCTCCACGTGCCTGGTGTTGCACATCAGCAGCTGTCCATCTGTCATCCCTGTGATTCTCTTTTTACCCCCCGCTGGATCCCAAAACTCCTTTCCCACCCGTCGCTCTTGGTAACTATTCCCTGTCAGCTGTTTCCCGAACACTGTTTTTCATCTTCAGCCCCGCGCTGATTTGTTTTTTTTAAGAGCATTTTGGAGGATTAATCTGCCTCTGGTTCTGGAACAGAGTTTGCCGGATGTCTACATCCTCTTCCTCCTCCTCTTCTTCCTCCATCCCTTTGTTCTTTCTAGAGAAAGAGAGAGAGAGAAAGAGAGAGAGAGAGATGGCAGACCCCGGGGCAGCTGGTACCTTATTTCACACTGCGCTGTGTAATCTCAGCGTGTCGGACATCGCTGTGCATGAGGCAGCACGCTCACACCTGATGGGGTCGCACCTTCGATCCACTCGGTGGCAGGAAATCGCGAGGTGCACACAGCCACCGGCTCCGGGTTTAAAATCCCCAAGTGCACAGCCCATAATGGTCCCATAATTTTCAGGAGGGCCACCCAACAACAAGGAGAAAAGCTCAAACATTAGGGGGAGCCCATGAGTGTGTGCGTATGGATAATGGTAACTTTGGTTTGGAGAGAAATACCCCTTCTCAGAGGTGGATAATTCAGGTCCAGAAAGAAAAAATCCAGACCAGGATTTTATTTCAACCAACCAGCTGAGTATAGAGCCTCATAGTACTAAGAGTACTAAACTGGTTTGTTGAAACAAAATCTTGATCTGGATTTTTACTTTTTTATTCCAAGGACTGTTGAACTTTTGAACTTGAAGCCACTATTACCTTCTGCCATTATGCACCAAACCCCATAAAGGTATAACCACATTCCCATTCCCCACTACCTATTGATCTCCCCATTTTTGCATCTTATGTTAGTCTGTTAATTTACTTACTTGCAATTGCAATTTTGCACCTTATGTATATATTGAAAACCATTTATTACTTATTTCTTTATTTTTATTCTTATTATTACTTTTATTCTGATCTTTTATTTTTTATTTTATTTGTTCTATTTCTTTAATGTCTGGTTCTGTGTCTGTGCAACACTGCCCTACAAGTTTTTTGTTGATTTGAAACTTTCTGGACCTGAACTACCCACCTCTGCCCATTGTGTAGAATTTTTCTGGGGCTGAATCGTGTCTTTGCGTGGTTTTTGGTAAGCGGCTCATGCGGGAGGCTGCCTGTGCGCTATTGTATTTTCTGGATTGGTCTCATGCTTCAGCCATGCAAACACTGCAAATGGGAAAATGGGGGAGGGAACAATGTGAGCAGATAATTTGAAAACTAATGTCATGTCCAAGCCCTGCAGTTAACTTTCACTAAAAACATGCAGGAGGAAACGGAGTGTGCACGCCTTTTATTGCAGAAATAACACAGCCACCCCCCCCCCCCCCCCGCCTTCTTTACAGTCACAGGCCTACAGTGCTATGCCTGCAATGTCGGCTCAACCCGCAAAACCATCGATGTGGGCTGCTTCCACCCCGAGGTCATCACCTGCTCCCAGTCCCACAAGGGTTTCAAGCACCGCTTCTGCATCAAGACGGAAAACAGTAAGTCCATCGCCCGGCCCCACAGCCCATCCCACGCCAGGTTCCCAGCAAGCTCTGACCTCAGGGCTGCTGTTGCGGGATGCCAGAATACAGCCATTTGATCACTTGGACGCTGGGTGTCATAAGGGCGTCCTGGCCAAGGTTCTATGTTTGAGTTCTTCCACAGGAAATATCCAGGTCATGATTACTGATGAGGATCTCTGATGCCCAAAGCGTCGTAATTAAATTATGGAAAATTTATTGATTAATTAACTTAATTACTCATCCATCCATCCATTTTCTCATCACTCATTCAGGTCTGTGTTGTAGGGAAATCTGGAGCCCATCTGGGCAGCACAGGACAGAAGGCTGGGGAACACCATGAACGAGATGCCAGTCCATCACTGTTAACCTAATTATTTGACAGATTTCATCCAAGTTATAACAAACAACAGAAATAGGCATACTGAAATTCATATGACTCTTTGATTTTTTTCCTCCGTTTGAGTGTTATAAGCCGGTGCTTACGTCTAAAACTGTCGTTCAGAACATACACGTAATCTCAGCTTTTGCATGCGCTTAAATCGCCGGGAAATTCTCACGAGGCGTTTAAGAGCGCGAGCTGGCGGAGTGTTTGCTGTGACAGCAGCGCGCGCGTTCGCCAGATGAATGTATCCCGCTGATTGATGCACGTCGGGCGGGAGATCCGACGCACGCCGGAAACTTCCAGATTGATAACGGGGACCCGGAGAGCGCTAATCGCTTCTTCCACTCCACCCCCAACGAGACGGAAACACGGCTCCCAGCTGCGCCCCGAGGTGAACGCGGCACAGTCACGACCCCGCAAAGTTTCCGGAATCAACCTCTTGATCGGCTGCCTTTCATTCCTTTCCCGCTTTGCTCGGAGGAAGGGAACAGGTGATGCTGGGTAACATGAGAATAGAGTGTCATACGTCCCATATACAGTTTTTTCTCAGAAGCTTTGGTGCATTTCTTAAATCAGAATTGAAATTCTCAAAACTACTTGCCCATCCCTCACATCATCAAGTCACTTATGCACATCATATAAGGAATATCTCATTATTTTGGACAAATTGCAAATACTTTTGTATATTGAAGCAGATGATTATGTACAGTTGTCTGTTATTTCTTACATTATCAGTTTAAGTCATATGATATGACAGGGCATGACAAAGGAGGCACGATCCTCATACCAAGTCTCCACAAATGGGGTTTATTTAAGAAATGGAACAGAGGGAGAACCAGAAAACAAGCAGGGTCAAAATAAAACAGGTAAAACAAAGTAAGGCAGGGAGCAACACCGGGAACAACAACACCAAAAGTGGGGAGGAACAGGGAGCTACAACAACTGACATGAAAACTATAACTAAAAATCACACAGCCAACACATGGTAAAAGCCACAATGAATCACTGAGGAACAGAACAAAGGCAGTCAGTTCAATACACTACTAACAAGACAAGACAAAGGACAGGTGAGAACCATAGCCAATCAACCAATCACTAAGGACTCGGGGCAACAAGGAACAAGTGAGGTATGTTACAATTAACAGGCACTAGAGACTAGTGCCTAGTCCACACGTACCCAGGTATTTTTTAAAACGTACGTTTTTCTATATGTCTTGGGCTTCTGTCCACACGTAAACGGCGTCTTAGGTCACTGAAAATGGAGCTTTTGCAAAACTCCATCCAGGGTGAAGATTTTAAGAAACTCTGTTTTCATCGTCGACATGTAAACAGGGAAAACAGAGTTTTTGGCTTGAAACGTCACATTGTGCGCCATTGTTCACTTTGTTTAAGGTCAGAGCGTGCACTGTTTGCTGTATACATTAGGCGAGTTTGAGCAATGGCAGACTTAGCCGAAAGAGTGCTTGTGCTAACCTTGCTGACAGGACTTCTTACATGTGTACAGATAAATGTTGAGTCACTCTCGCATTATATTGATCAACACAGGTGTTAGAATGTGCGCCATGGTTTTCAACTTAACAGGACTGGCTATTAGGCTTCTGATTGGCTAATATTGCAGTACGGTTAGAGTTATAATGCCGCCTGTTGGTTTGGCATGCTCTTGACGGCACATTTTAGCAGTTTCATGTGGACGGAAATATTTTGGAAGACAATATTCGTGCGGATGGGGATTTTTTTAAAACGGAGGAGGAAAAACACTGTTTTAAAAAATACCCGTGTACGTGTGGACAAGACATAGGAAACATCAAGAAACACTGAGGGCTACACTAGACTAAGAACACAAGTAAAATAAGGCTAACCAATAACTAAACAAGGCACCGGCAGGGTAACCGTTGCAGTTTTTCACTGACACTGAACATTTCTTGAATCATCCTTATCATTTTCAAGATAGTAACTGCAATTCTCAAAACAATTCATACAAACAGCACTACACAATGGATTACCTGCAAACTTCCTCAAAATCCTTATTTCATCTCTCAATAATAAGGATTGTATCATTGTTTACGAGCAAGTCAAAATGTTGTCATGTGAATTTAACAATGTAAAAAATTTCTAATGCAAACTATGATGATGAAAATGCACAAGGCTGCACTTTTTCTATATGGCATAAATCAATTTAAACAGCACTAAGTAACACATATTGTACATTGTGCATATACTGTAACACGCACACATATGTATCCATCTATATATATATATATGTATCCATCTGTGTGTATATATATATATATATACCCTTTATGATGAGCCACAACATAGATCCAAGATTTCCCTTGCCTGGACGCGGGTCACCGGGCCCCCCCCCCCCCCCCGGGGCCCGGCCGGGGGGTGGGG
>JAODKF010000126.1:4091221-4109100 GCA_026779585.1 Mormyrus proboscirostris
GACACGCTGGAGGGACTATGTCTCTCGGCTGGCCTGGGAACGCCTTGGGATTCCCCCAGAGGAGCTGGAGGAAGTGGGCGGGGAGAGGGAAGTCTGGGTTTCCCTGCTGAGACTGCTGCCCCCGCAACCCGACCTCAGATAAGCGGAAGTTAATGGATGGATGGATGGATGGATGGATGGATAATTGCAGTGATATGTTATCTTTGGTTCCCACAATGCATGACTGTGCTGTTTCGTGTTATACAGTGTTGTGTCACTTTTTTGTTTGCTATTGTACTGTGTTTTGAGATCTGAAGAAGTTACATGTGCATGCGCGTGCTTTCTCTCGCTAGTAAACTTTACTTACTGTAATGTAGAGCCTTGCAATGTTGATCCTGGTGTCTTTGACATTAATAAGTATCAGTTACCTAAAGAAAAATGATCTGTCAGTGACAGTGAGAAAGTGAGAACCGAATATCATTCAGAATTGTTGAGCTGAGGAGAATACTTACACTGACATACTGACAATATATCTAAGCATTTTGACTTTCTTGGTTAAAGCTATGCTGATTGTACCCTTCATTTTGGTGGTCTAAATTCATTGGTGGAATTATTGGCTTTTGACACATGAGTTAAATGTTTTGGGCAAAATACAGGCTTTTGCAACTAAACCATAGTGTTGTACTACACGCATGAACTGTTTTGAGAAATGCTCTTATAGTCTTAAGAATGTTAAGTATGTTTCATGAAATGTGCCCAAGCAATTGAGAAAATCTGCCGAACCAGTTATTTGCCAAAAGTATTGCTCTCATCTTTGGGGTCAGTAATAGAAACTAGCAGCATTGAGTTAAGCTGAATTGACATTGTTAAGTTATAAAACCAATGAAGTTATATAGGTTTGACATTATGTTATGCTATTTCCAGCTGTGGTAAGACAACAGCCAGAGGAAAGCAGCTTATCCATTGTTGTTCACCAAGCATGAATTCCACAGTAATCTCCCCAGAGATGGCCCAGCAGATGCCTTCCATCATTAGTCTGGCCTGCAGATTATTTTCTTCTACCTTTAGAACTTCCTGTCTCCAGTAAAACTACTTCTGCTCACCACCCGTCAAATCTGCCTTTCTGTTCTCACAGCTGCCTCAGGAATTGCTCTGACCAGTGGCTGTGCAACATCCCGGCACTGCCAACAGCAGGAGCTTCCAGGCATGCGCATCTACTGCTGTGATTCGGACCTCTGCAACGGCGCCCCCTACAGGCGTGGTGGCACACTACACTGCTTGTGCACAGTTCTTAGCTTGCTGTTGCTGTGGCTGCAGCAGTGAGACTACTGCTGGCTGACTAAGGTGTGCGTGAAAAATAAATAGCCAGGTCACCACTACTTTACTGTTGCGCACTGGACTCCACCATGTAATCAAAAAGTAATTAATAACAAATACTAGTCAACAGTACATTTGTACTTTTCTCTGTTTATATGCAGTCTGCTTGTGATTGTTTGCCTAAAAAATCTCCAGATATCAATCTGAAAATCAAGAATAAGAGCAATAATCTTGAGCATTTCCCAAACAACTGTTAACATTTGCAAAACAAGAAGTTTACTCTCCAACACACACATAATGTCAGTTTTGCACAGCAGAACATCATTTCTCATTGGCATATTTTCAAATGTTTTAGTACATGTATGCAATTGGTTTTGCACAATTGTTATCATTTGGCACAATTTTCAATTGCTTTAGTCTTGTTGGTCAAAATAGATTATTTAGTTTCCCACTGTGATGATTCTGCACCCAAAACTATATATGTATGTGATCATCGTGTTAGTTACCACATGCAAAAGAGTCAACCAAGCTTTCAAAATATTTAAAAAATATATTCTATAAATTGCAGCAATTTCACATTGTTGTGTTTTTGGTTGCAGCAGCATCTGATTTTATCATTTTTTGTTAATATTTTGCTATTTTATTCTGTTTGACTGTGTGGCTGATTTGTTTACTGTTGTATTGTGTTTTGACAATATATCTAAGCATTATGACTCTCATGGTTAAAACAATTTTATTTACTTTTTTTTTGGTGGCACTGACTAATCCATAGATAGAATTATTTACTTTTGAGACAAGTTATTTTTTTTGGGTAAGTTACAGCCTTTTGCAGCTAAACCATAGTGTTGTGCTATATGCTGAATTGTTTTGAGAAATGCTCTAATAGTCCTGAGAATGTTAAGTATGTTTCATGAAATGTGCCAAAGAAATCAAGAAAAACTGTAAACAAGTTTCAAGCTTTATCCGTCTGATACCGGTTTTTCATAGTTTTTAGTGAATGAAGATCATCTTCATCTTCATGCAGCTTGATAATACTGGTGAGGGTTGCAGTGGCTACAGACTTTAGCATGTTCTGGGTGATCTCCAGATCTTCCCAAGCCAGTTGGGAGATATAATTCCCCCCAGTGTGTCTTGGGTATGCCATGCCCTCCAGCCACCTGCTGTGACATACCGTGAACAGCTTGCTTGGGAGTCGACCAGGTGGGATCCCGATAAGATGCCCAGACTGCTTCAGCTCCTCCGGATGCTTCCTTCGGACCTCCAAACCCCTCCCCCGTCACGGAGCATCGGCCCGGCAGTAGGGAAACCACGTTTCGGCTGCTTGTATCCGTGACCTTGTTCTTTTGAGCTCTACACACAGTTCATGCCCGCTGGTGAGGATCTGGGTGCAGACTGACCTGTGAACCACAGCATTTGTCTTTTAACTTCACTCCCCCTTCACCCACTCAGTCCCTGAAAAATTGCAGCCACTAAACTCATCCGCCTGTCATCCTATTACTGACACTTGTGAACACCATCACGGTGTCTTCACTAACACCTGACTCATGTTTCTGGCACTTGTGAACACCTGACTCTCCCCGTCACCTGAAAGGAACAATCCAACCCATTCCCAGAAAAGCACTATGGCCTCAGATCTAGGAGAGCTGAATCCCATCCCTGCCACTTTACACTAGACACTGAAGCACTCAAGTGCATGCCTTAGGTCCTGGTCGAAAAAAGCCAGAAGTGTAACATCATCTCTAGCTCCCCATAGCAGATGCTCTTCTGGCCACAGTTGAGTCTTGATATCCTGTCCATAAAAATCTCAAAAGAGGAGTGCAGTTTGCTTGCATTTCTTAAAGGGGTACTTTGCCCCAAAACTAAAAAAAGGTATCGTATGACTGAGTAGATGATATTGCCAGGGTGCTTGTACTCGTATCTTCTGCTCAGTGATATGATTGGTGTGTGGAGTTCAGTAGAAGAAAATAGTCATTATATTAAACTGCTCACCACAAAATCTGTGGATTATCTTCAATAACCGGGTCATGGTATCTGGTAAGAGACATTGCTGTTGAATTTTTCAAATGTTTTTTTGGGTGCTTTAAACACCACAGAAAGAATGCCATTCACTCCCATTATATTTGATAGAAGCATGACATTTCCACATCCAATATCTCCAAAATGAAGCAATTTCCATGAAAACGGAAGATGGATAGATAGCACGGAAGTCCCACTGAAGTCCCATAGCTATTAGCAGTTTTAGGGTGAACTGCCCCTGTAATGTTTGTTCATGTTTGTTAGGACTCCACTAGTACCTTCTCGGTATTTACTTTGAAAATAGTTAAGCAACCCTGTAAGACGCATACAAAGGTTTGCCATGGCACCTCTTATTCGCAGAGAAAGTAAATAGACCCAAGTGTGCAGCTGGCTGAAGGGTGGAGGGCACGGAAAGTGGGGCGTGGCTGTGTCGTGGGGGTCATTCTCCTGAACAGCAGACTGTTTCTTTATTAGCCAGGCCTGCATGTGCCCAGCACATGGAAACACAAGCCTCCATTGATCAAAGTGTGTCTGATATGCTTTTTTACTTTTTTTTTGTGAACTAGTGATTTATGTGCTGTGAGGGCTTGTGTTTTGGTTGGGTAGTAAAAACTGGGAATGACTTTATGGCATCTCTCTGCTTTTTTAATGCATGTAGCGTTTTCTTGAAACCATTTTCGACGCGACCGATTAATATGAGATCCAGCAAAGGGGAAAATGTTCATTAGGACACAGAAGAAAGGTTATACAGTAGAGAATGGGCATTGAATAGTATTCCACATTTTTATTCAGCAAAATTAATGTTCCTGTGGGAGAGGTAAGGACTGTTTGAATCTAGGGCACAATGGGATGACTTGGTTATTTCATCTCACTAGAAAAAGTATAAAAATAGCATATTTAACTCTGACATGCAAAACCCCGCCACCCTGGTTTTAAAGATCGGCAGAAGGTAACGCGGTCATGGCGAGATCAAGAGATCAAACTGCCAGTGCATGAAGATTACTGATCACTGGCTGAATATGCAGCGGCCAAACATTCTGACTACAGCAGCAATGAAATATCACGAAAGCAGAAAGCGGACCGCAAGCTAATAACTTAATCAAGAAATGTATACTGTAGATCAGTCAGTAACACTTTACTTAAAGTAGTCATCATAATGAACTTTAGGTACCTTAATCATGCATTATAATGCATTATGAAGGTATTTATAGTGTATTATAGAAATTCATAGAGCATTCATAATGCATAATAAACATAGCTATTATGTGTTATGCTTTTTTATAAATAGTGATAGCTGTGTTTATAGTATAATACTTCATGAATACATTATAATGTATTATGAAGGTATCCATCATGCATTATACAGTACATGAGTGCTTTAAGAAAAGTTTTACTAATCAGTCTATCTGCCATATTCAGGTGGAATCTGAAGAACCACTTACAGAATTTTTGTGAAATGTAATTAGTTTCCTGTTTATTTAACACAAATGGTTTACTCACGTCCCGAGCATGATGCTCCCTGCCTTGTAATTTCAAAGCATTCTGGGATAGGCCCTGTGCTAGGTAATCAGTTACGGAGGATTTATGGATGGACAAATGGATGGATGAGTGGCATTTAGCTACAGTGAAGTGCAGAGCTTACAATCTCACTCTTTTCCCCGAACTGGAGCTGCCACGTGTTCAGCAATTTACTTGAGCAATTTGTGCTCCGGCAATCCAGCGAGGCGATCGAGAGCGCTGCCATTTTCTGCGGCGATCGAGGCCCCAGCGATTCGCAGGCTTTCATGTCGCATCTTCTGTGGATTTCGGCCTTTCATGTTCTGAAAAAGCTGACAGGTGTTCAGCAGCAAATGGAACAGGAGGCTTTTGGCATTAGATTCAGAGCCTTTAAAGCAGTGCTGGCCTTGGAATGGCAGACATACTGTAAGGTGCTGGGCTCTGTCTGAACAGCCTCTGTAACGCAATTGGCTGAAAGACAGCAGGAGTTCTGAGGTGAAACATTTACAACACACCTTGCTTCTGGGTGTGCTACCCAGGGCTGCATCAGTAAGATCATCTTCCCAGTGCACCCCTCCTGTGTTTAAGTCATGTCCAGTTTTCTCCTTAGTAAAATCCATCCATACAGACTGCCTTCTGTCTCACCACCACCCATAACTTGGGGTTTGTTAGGCTTTTCCTTATCTATCATGGGATAGACGCCCAGTATGGCAGCCTTGGGCACCGTGAAACCCTACACACTGATTTTACGTGGCTGCCATTTTGAAATAGAAAGCAAGGCTGAGGTGGGAGTCACCTCTAGTTGAAACCTGGAAGTGACATTACAGGCAAACAATAATGGCTTGTAGACAAGACTCACTAATCCATGTCTGTGGTATTTTTAATAACACATTTGCTGTGTTCTACTCTAAAAACCTTCCGTGCAGCAAACATTAACTCAGTTATGTTCCGCTTATTATTTGGGATGGTTTCTCCATATTAATTCCCTAATTTCAAAATAGCCATAATTTAAAAAAATAATAACAAACATTACGATTGCTGAGCTTACATTGGCAATGTAATAAGAACTCAACAGGCTGCACCTGTAGCGGTGAAGTGTGAACTGTGACACAATTCATAAAACATAAACAAGGATACACCAAATTTATGCCGATTACTAACTTTTGGGTGTCACAAAATGCCCTCATTAATGTTTCAGATGTTCTACAAATCTGCTTATCAAATTGTGGATGGAAGTAAATGTCCATATAGTGACATAAAGGCAGCATCCGGAGACACGTTTCCCATGAACTGCTGTTAGCTAATTACATAGTCGGAATCGTTTCTGTTGCTTATGGGAAACGTACCCTGGACAGATTTTGCTGGGCGTAAAATATGCTGGTACATTTGTACATTTAAAGTCCTGAAATAAGGTCCAACATCTCTCTTTATATTAGCAATCCCCTGGCGATGGGTGTCATGGTTACTCGAAAATCAATCAAAACACAACACTTGGTCACATTCTCGTCTTTGATACAGCCTGATACACAACAATATATCATACTGGCATCAGCCTACAATATTTCCGGAATTCTTACCACCTCAACCTTATCTTCACACAGGATATTTTCAAAATGGCGACCGGTGTGATATAAGTGGATATGGCTGCTAGCCGGCTACGGTGGCGGGGGAGTCATGGTCATTACCTCATTACCGCTATTGAGTCCCAGCTGAGCTTCAGTCAGGCACTGGGGCGTAGTAACAGAATCAGCAGGTGTTGGGGAATAATGCCCCCCCTCCTTACCTGTATTTTTTCATGGCCCCACTTTGATATGTGTTCTTCAGCATGTGAACAGCCCTAAGCATAGACACGATAAAGCCAGCCAACCAGGACCCCCTTCCGCCCAAAAGTCACGTCAAAGCATCTTTATTGTCATCTTCAGTGATACGTTGCATAGAAATGATCACACAAATGAGCCGATGAGGAAGAGTGTGAGAGAGGAAGAGATGGAAGTGCTGATCTTACTGGCAGGTGGTGGAAACCTACCTACCTCTGACTGCAGAAGGGGCCTGACAGCCAGCTGCGAGTCACGGCTTTCTGGTGTCCTGTAGGGCCCTTAATTATTTAACCCTTTGAAGCTTGCAAGGACTCGCTTCATTTCCCTTTTGGTTAGATGCCGTTTGTGTGTTGCCCTCCGGCGCGGCATTTACAGGCTTCCTGCTGGAACATTTAACTGCTTTGAGCTGGTGAACCAAAGAAAGACTTAATGTTGTGAGTTTATTACAGCATGTTATGGGCAAAAACGTGCTACCGTGCTGTGTTTGCTAGCTGGCTTTGCTAGCATGATCACAAGTAGTGGGGTTTGCTAGCCTGTGCACCAGGGGCTGGGTTTGCCAACCTATGCAGGAGGAGTTGGATTTCCTAGCCTTTGCACGAGGGGCCAGGTGTACTAGCCTGTGTACAAGGAGCCAGATTTCCTAGCGTGTGCACGAGGGGCTGGGTATACTAGTATGTGCATGAGGAGCCAGGTTTCCTGGCGTGTTCACGAGTGGCCATATTTGGGTTTGCAAGCATGTTAGCAAGGGGTCAGGTTTGCTAGCCTGTGCACGAGGAGCCATTGTACTAGTCTGTGCACGAGGAACCGTTGTGCTAGCCTGTGCATGAGGCGCTGGGTTTGCTTAGTCTGTGATTCATTACCCCCAGCAAGCACACGCTGGGGCCCTGAGCCCTAACCACTTAAGGGTCATGACCCCACCAAGCCCAGTTACCCTTCCCTCATCAAATCCCATGGAGTGAAGTTTGTACCATAACTGCACGCAGGTCCTCTCTGTATGTTACACATACAGTGACAGATTACAGGCTTGACAAACAGCAGTGTTCTCAGCTCCCGCCTGATGCTCGCTGGATTCTGGCTCCTCAGTGATAAATGTTTAAGTCATACTTTTCCCCTGAAGTGACCCCGATTTGCAGTGAGTCATTTTTTAATTGTTTGTCTAAACAACGTCAAACTTTCTAAACATTTCATACCAGGTTTGTTTACCGAACATTACCCTTAACTGATGTACATATTATACTGAATATAATATTTGCTAGGGACAATCCATCCATTGTCTGCTGTCCTAGAATGATCTATAAGATAAATTTCGGATTTCTTCCCATTCTGCTTCAGTTACAGACGGTGCACATTGAAGCCGCTCCATATTTGGTGACGCTCATGGCTTTGCATAAACGTATATTGCTCGTGGCGAACTGTATGACAATGAGAGGTCGGATGTCAGCTGACAGTCCCCTTTCATCACGGACGCACGGCTGAAACAGAAGGAGAAGCAAAGCCCTCAGGTGTTAAGTGATTCAAAAATGGAATAAAAGCGGCAATTAAAGAACAGACTCAGCCACTCTCTCCTGGAGAACTGGCAGTCTACAGTACTTATTCTGTGATGTTATTACACCCTCGCCATCCTGAGAGCCCAGTAATGATTGCGCCGGTAGTAACAACACCCCCAAGGGTTGTTTTAATGATATTGCTGCCGGAGGGATGGAAGCTGCGGTTGCGTGTGATGTACAGTAGATGGCGACATATTCCAATAGGTGGAGCACCAGGGCTGCTAGAGCAGTAGGCGCAGGGAATCGGCGGCAGTGTGGCTGAGCACTCGGACCCCTGCAGCCGGGACAGCCGTGTTTTAACTCCTCGCCTCTTAGAGCCAGGGAAAGGGCCAGGGGTCACGGGTCAATGGGAGGTGTGCCCGGCAAAGATTCTGGACCCTAAAATGGCCCCAGGGGACAATCGGATGTGAAAATGGGTTTGGGACTGGCAATCCAGCTCAAACTCTCAAAATGCCTCCATCCCAGTGCTGTCAAGTTTTACTACCCAGCACTTAGTGCCTGTAACTTTTCTGGAAAGCAATGATTTTTCCCTTCACCTTAGAGAAACAAAAGCAAACTGATGAATATGTGTAATACCATGTGCTGACACGTACTCCTTCCAAACCAGGAAATTTCCCTCATCTGTCAGTCCTGCTTTTATTATATCTGCGGTCAACGTGTGTCAGATCCCATGTAATGGGCTGTCATTCTGAGCACGGGCTGAGGGCCATCTGGTTTGCACATGCTCGCCTCCTGCTGGCTTGAAGGACAGCATGCATCTCTACAGGTTTGTCTCGCAGCCCGTCCTCGCTGCAAATTCCAGGTTGGCGGATGCTGTACTGAAAACGGAGGCTCTCCGCTACAGGGAGATTTCTGAGGGGCCGGTTTGCGCGCATTTCTTTTTGTTTTCCGCTGATGTGGATGTCTGAATATTTCCACATCTGTCACATCAGTCAGCCAACCTCCAACAACCTCCACTTTGTACTCTTTCGAGCTTCTTGCTCTTTGTATGCATGCAAAGAATCTGTGGTTTGTTCAAAGAGGATTGTGCAGGCCTTTTCTACTGTTCAGCTATAGATTGAGTGTAAAATAAACATTTCGTAGTGCAATTTGTGGCAAATGGGAAAATTACTTTAAATAACACACTTGTAAGTTAAGGGGTGTAAGCAAGTTGATCTGAAGGATATAGTTCTGGGCTATTCAAATCACGGTCCTCAAGGGCTGAGCGCTGCTGATTTTCCAGCCTTCCTTTACCTGTGAGGAAGGTGTGACGCCTCTGTGGCCAATCAGAATCAGTAATTATTAAACTAACTAACTGGGAGAAGTGAAAACAAGGCCTGGATTTGGAATCGAGGTTCACATTTCAAGAAGGGCAATCAGGGAGCACTGTGTTAGCATGGTGTAAATACCTGCGTGGTGTGGTTCTGCGACCTCAGCTTTGACAGCGACACCCAGAGTGGCCCTAACCATTCGGGGACCTTGAATGAGCAGAATTCTGTCCTACTAATGGTTTACGGCAGGCATGTGGCTACAAAATGATTTTATTACTGATGAGGCATGTAACCATATTACATGTAATAATATTACATGTAATAATGATATTACATGTAATAATAATATTACATGTAATAGTAATAATATTACGAGTTTAAACCCCCCCTGAAATTTTGTTCGCCCCCCCCACTTCTGTTGTCCAAATTTGCCAAATTTAAGAGGGACCTATCTATAGGAGCCTCGATCAAATTTATTTCTGGATACAGACCAGGTAGACGAATGTGGGTGGCACGCTTTGGTGTGGAGATGGGGGGGTCTGTATGTGGAGGGAGGGAGCGGAAGAGAGGTAGAGGGTGTAGAGAGGCGGAAAAAGAGGGAGCGCTCATTAATGTTTTATTTATTTATGTAAGAGGCGCAGAGCAGCTCAGTGAGACGCTGCGACTCCTCCATTACTGGCAGGCAGGGTCCTCCGGGACATGTATAAATCACAATGACATGTGTGCAAAGTATCAGTGGGGGGGGGGGCAAGAAGATGAGGAGCTACAATAAACTCTTCATGTTACTGTGCCCCGGGACGCCAGCGCCATTACCCAGGCCCTCCGCTCTAATCGCTTTAACGTATGGGCCCACGATTGTTTTCCCTTTTTTTTTACATGCTGAGTGTTAGTGTAGCTGATGGCTCGCCGTGGCGTTGGGCTCGGTCTCTGTGACGACCCGCGGAAGGTGGAACTGGAGCGGGAGCTGTTCTCCGCAGCAGCGGGCGAAGCCCCAGGCCGTTACAACGTTTTGTGTGCGGCAAGACGGGGAGCTGTCAGAACAAGAGAACGGCCAGACGTGACAGCCGCTTCCGCCCGTCTCGGAATGATCCTCGCTTCCCAATGCTTGCCAGAAGTCCGGGTTACATGCCGACAGTTTAAATAATTTGTTTGTTCTTCGAAAATAGAAAGCTGATTAAGTGAGTTGTAGTCAGTCGCCATGTTCCTCTGTGAAAGTGCTACGGAGACAAATAACATTTTGAGACTTAATAAAATGCAGATTTTACCCCATAATTTGCTAATATGTAGTTTCACTGTTCCTTTACACTCTCTCTATATATATACACATCCATCCCCCAGATACTTATCTGATACTGTCCGTTTCAGGGCACACACATACACGCAGGCCTGTACTCATATCTTTGTGGGGACTGTCCATTCATTCCTAATCCCAACAATAACAACCTTAAGCCCTTCCTTACCCCCTAACTTTATCCATAAGCAACCAAACTAAATATTAGTATTTTGGCTATTTTAGTTTTTTGATTGGAGTGACAGATTTTTATAAAATTGAATGTCCCCCTGTGGGGGTCATGTTAACCGTGCTGTTGGACAGTAGGAGGAAGTCCTTTTACCAGCTGGAGACCCACATGGAGATGGGATCAGCACCCGCCGGTCCCAGAGGCGTGAGACTATAATGCCGCCTACCGAGGCACTGTGCCCCCTCACCCCCACGCTTCTGTTTTCTGTTACTTTATTTAAGCATGCGAATCTGCTGTAACCCACATACAGGAGTACAACAGATGAATCCCTGTGTGCTGGGCCAGCATATCAGCCCCCCCCCCCCCAGCTATGGTCACTCAGAATAGACCTCTGCCTCTTCCTCCAAGGCGACCTCCACCCTGAAGAGAGATAATTCACTGACCCATGCTGGAAATGCTGACTGTGTACCGCTGACTTGGGGGGTGTGTGTGTGTGTGGGGGGGGTGGGGGTACCAAAGGACTGACTCATCAGTAATAGGAGGGGTTGCAGCACTGCTAACAAACAAGCCACAAGAGAACCAACACCTTCAGACCTCCCCCCAACACGGTAACTTCTGCTTTCATTGGCATGTGTGTGTGTGCGTGTGTGTGTGTGTGTGTGTGTGTGTGTGTGTGTGTGTGTGTGTGAGTGGTGCACCAGGTCTCGGGAGGAGGCTTGGCACATTCCCCAGGGGCTCCGTGTCACGCCGACGGATCGAGACTTACGTTAACGGCTGCCACACTCACGGCGTATCGATTCCAGGGCTTCATTAAGTGCTAACATAAAGGAATGGATTGGCAGAGATCCCCTCTCAGGTTTTTCTGATAATTTTGGACTAAATGGCATCCGAAGCTCCTGTCTGCAGTTGCATTCATCAATCTTCCAAAAGCGGTCGTCTAACGTGGGGTCACGGGGAGCTTGGAGATATTCCCAGGAAGCAGAGAGCACTCGGCATGGGAAACCCTGAATGGGATGTCAGTCCGTTCTCGAGACTGAGGGTTCGAGGGTAATTTAGGGACTCCGATTTGCCTGTTTGTTTTTTAGCTGTGGGAAAAATTATTTGCACAAACACTTTCATGAACATGCAAACCCTACACACTGAGAGCCTGGATCAGGATTCAAACTCCCAGCTCTGACAACATGAGGCTGTTCCCCATGTCACCTGTTATGTTACTTTTATTCTGTTATATGATACTGCTTTTCGTATCTGTACATGATCTTTTATTTCAGTGCTTGCTGATTCATTGGTTGGCTGTTTCCGAGGAAACTGGCCCTTAAAATGCCTTCCTCAGATTCTGATATTTTTTGTTACGCTGACATCTTTTACTTTTTACCTCAATGATAGTTTGCTCATTTATAATATGCCCAGTGATGTTGGGGAGAGATACGACAGATAACCTGAACACGGATGCCCTGTGCTGACGTGCCTCGACGTGACCTAACACGGCACAGGGTTCTGCCACCGGCGGCAACCGCGTTAGTGGGGGAGAAGGAGGGGGATTAGGAGGGTGAAGATTCAGAGGCGGCCGCTTCAGCTCAGCTCACCACAGAGCAGGCAGAAAGGCAGGGATCGCTTGCGATTCACGTCTGAGGAACGGAGATGATGATTGCTGGCCTGTAGGCCCAATGTGTGCTGAGGACGTGTTTTAACCTGCTCTGGGAAGTCACCGCGCCGAATATATCAACCTCACACAGCACCAATTTGTA
Organism: Mormyrus proboscirostris; assembly: GCA_026779585.1. Lineage (NCBI taxonomy): Eukaryota > Metazoa > Chordata > Actinopteri > Osteoglossiformes > Mormyridae > Mormyrus > Mormyrus proboscirostris. The sequence goes on from JAODKF010000126.1 coordinate 4,103,853, forward strand.
CATATTGTGACAGTACAAAGTTTTTTTTAACACACAAGCTGGTATAAATCAAATTCTTCTGGGAATTCTCCCAGAAAAAGCCAGGCTTTGGTGCAAATGAGTTTTAGAACTGTTTCAGGCCACAAAAAAAAAACAAAAAAAACATGTACGCAAAGAGAGAAATATTCAGCTAAGAGTTGCATCAGGCTCTGTTTCCATGGGTATGAATAGAGCGATTCGAAGGAAGTCGCATCCTGTACTAAATGGATACATTAAAATGTACGCGCCCGTCGAATCAGTAGTTTTTATAAGGATCAGTTCCGGATGACCCATGCGATACTTAGCTAACTAAAAATCATCAGTTTTAGCGAATGGCCTACATTAAACTGTTGTGTTTCAAACAGCAAACTGGTACAGGCTGTGGTGAGTCTGCCAGGGGGTGGCCTGCAGCAATACTCAACCTTGTTCTTTCCTGCTGAACCCAAGGCCTCTTTATGCAGCTTGTATGATCTCCACGCTGTACTGTCCTTTTGCAGATTCACCATAGGTGAGACTGAAGCCCTGTCTTCTTAACCACATCAGCGATGGCTCAAAACCCCAGAGATCCCTGAATTGTTGTCCTTGTAAGTCATGCACTCTGTGTGTATATATATATATATATATATATATATATATATTTCCCCATAAATGTGCCTTTATGTTTAGCACAAATATGAAAAATGTAAGGCATTTAGCAACATTAATGCAAAGCCAAAGGTGACATTACTTGCATTAGATGCAAAGCCAGCAAGGACAGATTCCCGTCGCATGTTTCTCCTCATCACATGCTGTACATCTACAATGTCGTCCTCACTGACCTTTGCTCAGCCGTGGTCCTGCCCCTAATTCACAGGGAACTCTTGAAATCCTCTTTTACCAAGGTGTGGCTGCTTGCAGCAGGCTGCTAAAAGCTGACACAGAAGTAAATGTCTTGACCTGAAAAACCCTCAAGCTCGTCCGGGCGTAAAGGTGAACTCGTGTACCTGAGTGCCCCCCCCACTCTTACTAAAAAGACCTGCGTGGGTATTTTCGGCAGGTGACTCTCACCCCTCGGTCCTGCATGCATCCCTAATCTGGACATCCTTCCTACTAACACTTGGGACGTTGTCAGAGCACTGTACCACACCCTGCGTTTCCCTGTGCTTCTTCCTGCTCTTTTACCTGCGCTTTTCTGTGCACTTTTTCCTGCACTTTTCCCTGTGCTTTTTCCAGAACTTATTCCTGCGTTTTTCTGTGCACTTTTTCCTGCATTTTTCCCTGTGCTTTGTCCAGCACTTTTACCCTGTGCTTCTCCCTGCACCTTCTCTGTCGATTTTCCCTGCACTTTTCCATGCACTTTTCCTAGTACTTTACCCTGCATGTTTCCCTGCGCTTTCCCCTGCACTTTCTCCTGCACGCTGTCATGCTGCTGGCACGTCCTCATTGCCGATGTTGCTGCTCACAGCTCAGCAGGACTCCACCGCTTTGCCGATTCCCTCCTTGCCTCTCAGGGCCCCGCGCGAGCATCAGGGGAAATGAGCAAATGCAAATGTGTGAAAAATGTTCAGTGACGGGCAAACTGCACAGGGAGATCACTTAATAGATCCATGCATCCATAATCCTCTCTTCCAGAAAGCCATCTTAAAGCCCGCTTTTCAAATATCAACATCGTTAGGTTCCTGGTGTATTGTTGATTATTTATTGTTATCATTAATATTACGTATTTCAGTTATTAAAGAAAACAAAAGCACTGCTCTCTTTTTTCAAACCTCAAATGAACATTAGATGCACGATAATGTCTTTTCCAATGCATAGAATCCTCCTTTAGACTTTAAATCTGAACCTCACTTCAAACCTACATGTCCATCAGTCACTTTCATGGTCAATAAAATCCCAAGATATAAAGTTACAGAACAGATGCGGTATTTTGTTTTAAGCAAAAATTGTATATTATTGCATGATGCATCTTGATCTGGAACACCGCTGAATCATCTAGTGGTCTGCATCCCTTCCTTGTAAACTTGAAAACCCAATGGTTATGGGTTTGAATTTCATAAAGTCAACTGCACTGACCTAGCACATATATGATATCCATAGCAGATCATTTGTTAACAAGTAGATTATTTGCTTTCTTAGTGCATAACTAGCTAGTTGGCATTTCCCTCACACACTTGCATATTTATAGCCCAATATCCACGATAAGTACTTTGCTTGAGGGCCCAGAAATAAAACAATGAGGCAGCAGCAGCCCATATAAGCTTCATGTGGCGTTAATATCCCACGGCCTCCGGTAGCGAAGCGGCGGTAGAGGGCTGTCATCACCTCTTCATTTACGCTATCATACGAACGAACCGCTGCTGGTTTTAAGCCCCGGTGTTATCGAGGCTGCGGTCAGGCGCACATCAAAGGCAGGCAGCTCCGAGTGTGATGCGGTGTGATGAAATCTCGCGAAAACCTTGCGAAGGCGCCCAGAAAGTGGCGCAGGGTCATGTGACTTGGAGCGGCGGTAAAAGACTAAAAGAGCCAATCACATGCACCTGTACCGCGGTGATTTTTCAACACCTCACCTTATATGCTGACTCGTGCGGGAGGGAGTCCGTGATCATGACGCGGAAACTCCTACTGCTGTGTCTTCCACTTTTACTATGTATATGCAAAATATATAACAGACAATACGTCTTCCGAAAGGACACAACACTTACGGTCGCTAAGCATTGCAATGAGATGATCTGTCCCCCCCCCGGCACAGATTAATGCACAGCTGACGGCTCACCGTGCACCTCGATAGGGTGGAATCCCGTTATCTGCCTGGATGGGCCCATCAGCCGTTCCTCGGGCCGGAATATCGAATGCCGGCAAGACAGTGCATCCGAGGAGCCGTCGCCGCGGAGACCAAGCTGCCGGAGATGAATCTGAGAGCTGCTGTCTCAGAGTGTGGGCTGTACCTCTGCAAGTGAATATCTCGACAAGGGCCTGGGACAATCTGTTTTCTTTTCATTCGGGGGCTCAGCGGTAAGCGTTATTCAATTAAAACAACAGTCAGATGTATCTGCACAGGGCACACCTGCAGCTAAAATATAATTTACATGGTTGTGGAGAAGCAAGGAGTAATTTTTGAGTGCAAGAGATAAACTGTTCTTTAAAAAAAAAAAACAAAAAAACTTGTCTTTCTATTTGTCATCAATTCGCATGATTGACAAACTTTACTGTTGTTTTTTCTTTTTCGTAATAGAGCGCGAACCATCACTCGGCAACGGTGCAAATGTAAGGATGACAAATAGCGATGTCTTGGGGCCGAATGCGTTCCCTCTACTTTGCCTTGACAGGCCAGTCCATAATGATTTAGCAATGGATGTCGGCTAAAAGGGGGGAGGGGGGTTTAGCAATACTTTCTACCCTTATTCAGCAATCCGGGGCAGCCCGAGTTCATCCCGACCGGCGACGGAAAACAGACCCCAAAGAAATGAACCAAATTACATTATGCAGCAGGCATGAAAGAATGGACTTTTGTGTTCAGCAACAGCGCCTCAGAGTCGGCGATGCTGTCGGAGGCTTTCGAAACAATGGGGCCCTTTGAAACCTGTGTTTTGTGATTCTTAAAAACAGGCCATCAATATTTCAGCTGTTTGGACGAGCTGCCGCCAAACTGGCCCAGCAACAGCTGAAGTTAGCACATTCTCCCCCCCCCCCCCCATGGTCCTCCTGCGGTGGGCTATGCAGACCCTGGGGTGCTGGTACGCTGGTGTGTGCACGCACGCGCGCGTGTGAGTGTGTGTGTGCGCCATATGCTGACGTGCTGTAATCCCTCTGCCCTGTGCATTGTGGGCCCGTAACCGTAGTAACCGTATATTCATAGGGCTGTTCAAGGAAGTGTACCACCGTAGACCTAACCCATGTCATCCAAACGCAAAAACTACCCAGTTGTTGCTCAATTCGGCAACAAATTTGATTAATGAAAGGGATATTTTCTCTTCGAATCCAAGTGGAGCTGCCAGATGTTCTCATTTCACAATGTTTCATTTATGAAAATTCAATTTATGGTTTCATAAATCAGAGTCGCTCTGGCTGTGTGACTTCATCTTGCAACATAAAGAACTCTTATGTAAAGTGAAAACCTCACCGGGGGCAAAACACTCCAGCACAAAGATTGTTCCTGTCCTGCTTCATGTGAGATTTCGACAACAGACTCAGACTGTCCTGTTCTGTGGTGCATACATTTCCAAGAAGATCTTTTTTTGCTGTTTTTTTTTTTTTTTCTGGTGGCATTCAGCACAATGGTCAAAAACCATTTCATGTTTATATAATTTTTAGTTGCCATTGCTTTTTAAGAGATGTTGCCATGGCATCGGCGGAAAATAATGATTCTTCCAAATGACTGGTTTCCTGAATTGCTGTTGTTTTTCAGGGCGCTGCTGAATTCAGAATCGACCTCTGATGCATCATGGCAGAGAGCAACATTCCCAAAACACTTGGGAGCTGTTAAGCTGTATGTGTCAGTCGAAAATAAGGGGGAACAGGGATGGATAATAGAGGACGGCCGAGAGGTCTGGGATTCCACCAGCCCAAAACAAAAGTTAGGATTTGAAAAATGAAAGTACTGTATTTCTCCTCAAAGTTAAATGTATAAATCCTACTAGAAGGGCATAGGGCTTAGATATTCTGGGAGGGGAAGTCAAAGGACAATACCCTTTCTATACTTTTAATTTATTATTAATTCATAAGGATGTGAAGCAGGCTATAGTTTGGGGAGGGGAGCATGAGGAACCAGCTGTATTCTGGTCCTCTGAGTTTTCTTCTTAGTTCTCCTTCTGTTAGAGCTCAAATGGATGTCTTGGATCTTTGCTCTGCCTTTCCCAAGGTTGACAGTAAAGCACCCATTCCAGCCTCGTGCGGATCTGTTGGCTGGTGTTAAACATCCATGTCAGGCAGCGCTAGCTTTGCCACAGTTTCCAAGAGGCCCTGTGAAACCCATCCCCACCCCGAGGGTCATCTGCTTCCCCACCATTCCCCAATACACCCCCCGCCCCCCACCTTAAGCTGTCTGCACCAGTCTGCTGTGCGCGGGTGCGCACACATGTATGTATGCACATATGTATGTATGTATGTATGTATGTATGGGTACCCACACACACATACAAACACACACACTATTACAGTATAAGTAAGTCAGGTTGATGACTTCCTATACCACCAAACAGCCAGTATGGCTGGGAGCTGGTGTCGAGCTGCAATCTTTGCCCTCTGAGTGAGA
>JAODKF010000126.1:4113194-4124263 GCA_026779585.1 Mormyrus proboscirostris
GATCACAATCAGGGTATCACATGAGGAAATGAGGTGGGCGTGGCACACGGGAGGATCGGACGGAGCGGATCATGACATCTTGTATTTTCATTTTTTTTTTCTCTTGCGAGGGAACACGATATCCATTACACTGTGTGCATCTGAAAACTTTCTGTTCAATATACCAGTTGGCAGAAATGCAAATATGTTGGCGGAAATGTAGGATAGAAACAAAGAGAGAAGCACCCTGGCAAACTGCTGCCTTAGTACAAAGAAAGGAATCACATATTAGCACATTAGCGCATTAGTGCCTAACCCAATGAGGTTAATTAGCAGTGGCAATGTGGTCCCTCGATTAAGGCCGGAGCGACAGCTTAAGCACTGGCGTGCATCAGGAGAGGGAAAAAACAGAAACAAGCATTGATGTGAGGATAGGTAAGCAAGACAAGAGAACGGCCTTCGCTGAATAGCCTTGGAATGGAATAGCCCTGGAGCATGCTAGTAAATCGATGTGTTGACATACAGGATTTATGCTGGAAAATAATTTTAAGAAATTGCCAGTAATTGAATTACAAATGCAGAAATGCTTTTAGGGAAAATGTGCGCAGATAGGATGTTTGTGTGTGTGTGTGTGTGGGGGGGGGTTCTGGGGTTTATTTTACTTTATTTTACTTTGGTTAGAATATGAATATGCTTGGCATGGTGAACTGAGCCAGGATGGTAACCTCAGTAATCGCGAGTTTTATTGCTCTAGTCATATTTAGGTAATTGCTGGTTATTAAGGGGTGAGATTTAGTTACGGGTAATGGTCATCATCATCAGTTTTTGGGGGAAATCGTTTAACTTGTTGGAAAAACACAAAAGCACATTTTAGGAGTATTATAGCAGTTAAAAAAATAAATGAAATTATAGAGCACTTTATGTTCCCGGGAGAAATGGTTTGACCCATAAATACCAGAAAAAACAACAGAAGGAACTGCAGAAAGTAAATGATCATTCTGTAAATGTATGTAGGAACTGTAATCATTTTGCTACCGATTCAACAGGTTGGCTTGTAATCACATTGCACACAGGGAGTACAATGAAACAGGGTGAGATAAACTTCATTGATCCCAGGGGAAAGCAGCACCCCAGATGGAGCTCAAACCCACAATCTCTGGCTTAGGCCACTGGGGCAGATATGTAACACGTTTTAACCCAACATATTTAGGAAAATTCTGCCATGCTAATGATTTAATCATGGTTTATGTAGTATAGGACACAGATTATAGAAGATTATCTGTATAGTTTCAACAAGATAAATTCTGAAATGAGATATGACTCGAGTATTAGACATCTTCAGTGCTTCTGCCTATGAAGTCTTCTTCTTCAAATCCACATTGATGGTCTTTGAAAAGTTCACTGTCATGAACTGAACTTGGTGTAGAAATTGGTTTTCACTAGTCTGATGCTAATTTAACCTTTTGATGGAGGACAGTTGATGTTATGAAGCACAGAACACTCGAGGGATCCGTGGACGGGTTTTATTAGTAACCAGAACTGAAAGGGGCGATCAAGGGGCATAGTCAGGGCACGGTGATGGAGGTCGAAGAAGCCGGGGAAGTCAAGCCGATGGGGAGCACAGGACGCAGGAAGGGCGGACACAGGCAGGAGCAGAGGTAGCGGGGACTCACGGAGTCGACACGAAGGGACGGGACTAGGGCTGCAGACAGGACAAGAAGAATAACGCTCAGTAAGTTGCATAGAATCAACAATACCTCGCGCCGAGGTGAGTGAGGCACCATCTTTTATTGCTGCCAGCTCATGTGAGACCGATTTTGTAGAATTGGAGGGGTAGCCCGACCAGCGGGGGCGTGGTCCGGACCTGACAGTTGATTTTTAGTTGAGCCCAATGCACTGTTTTTTGTTTCTCGTAAGTTGAATGACGATGTGTCATATGCAAGTGTTTTGTTTACGACTAAATTTTGGTTTTATTTATATTTTGTTTAATCATAAATAAAATTTTTATACAGCTATTTTTGAATTACCTCAGTGTTTTGTATAACAACATTTACAACAATGTGTGTCTTTAAAGACTGCATGATCAAACAGATATACAGATGTTTCCTTCAGGAATATAGAGGGGATTGAAGTAGACCAGTCTGTGTGTGTGCGTGTGTGTGTGTGCGCATGCCTGGGTACACATGCGTGCGTGTGTATGTACACAGAAAATTCAGTGATATTTTTAAATAAATGTGAAAATGTTTTAGACTATGACTAACCCTGTTAGTTTCATTGACTAAATACCATGTCATTTTCAACTAAAACTAGATAAAAACTAAAAAAAAAATCCGATGACTAAACAATGACTAAAAACGAACATATGTAGATATGCAATTTAATTCTGCATTGCTCAAACTTTTCTTCCATGTGCTGCTAAACTTTTCTATTATGTTTACCCCCAAACAGTGGATTAACTTTGAACCTTTTTGTTGTCCAGCCATATTTTTCTCCTGTGCTTGAACGTAGTCCAAGTGCATGTTCTCCAAGCGTGTCAGAGTGTGTAGAAAGAATATGGAGTGAAATAAGACCCAGGGGAGACAGTCTGCAGGGTACTGATTAACAAGCTCATCCTGACACAAGTGGACCACTTTGTCAAAGGTCAAAAGTTTCAACAAGAGCCTGTCATCTGCTACGCCAAACTGCTATTCAGTTCCTTGCTTCCGTTCCTGCCTAATATGGACATCATTCCGTTTCGTGGGGCCATTGTTTAATTGCATTTAATTTCATTTAATTATTTATTAGTTGTTGTTTTTTGGCAGTTGTCATAGTCATTTGTGCATCTGACACAGGGGCTATAGCATTTTCGGTGGCGGATCAGATACCTTTCCGAGAAGCTGCTTACTGTCCATCCCGCTGTCGTCGGACATAAAAGAATGCGACAGCGGGATGCGGCCCCCCGTTGGCGACGGAGGGGAAAGACAGAATAGGAGGTGCACAGGTGAAGGAGAGGTTAGCGACAAAGTGCTATTTGCGGATGAGTGCGGCGTCGGTGGGTTGGCGCTGGCAGCGGTGTGTGGATCGTGCCGTGATTGAGCTGCAGAGGCACGCAGTTATTGGCGGCAGCTGTCGTCGGGGTCGTGGAGACACGGGCCACACTGTCGCGGTGCTGGCCAGCGAGGAGATCCAGCAAATCACGGCATAACGAGGCCGCCAGTCTGAGGACCTCCATCCCGTTTGGCCTTTCCTGCGGTGGTGGTGTGTGGGAGGGGGGTACCAACCGTCTGAATGGATCAGAACCGCTTAGGCAGTAATAGAACAGTCCCTCATTCTCTGTGCAGAACCCACTGTGCAATTCTATTTATTACTATGGAATTCCAGGCAATGCTTCACCTGACATTCCATGCGCTGTTACCATCTATCGCTTATTGTTACTGTCTAATAATATTTGTCTTTTTATTGCTAAAATGTGTGCGTCTGACCGAGGGCATAACCTTGGTTTGAACATTAGGGTGGTTAAGGTCTCCACCCATATAGGGGGAGATGTGATTTGGGGACATTATATTAGCTGGTTTCGATTATTGAGGGGTTACAACCCCCGACCCACAGTAATGTACTGCTATGTATTCAACTAATGTAAGCCTGCAGTTTCCTTCCTTTTGTTTGCCATCTATCTATCTATCTATCTATCTATCTATCTATCTATCTATCTATCTATCTCTTACGGCTTCTTTTGCAGACTGGCCCAAATCTACAGCATCACATGCCTTTCCGAAGTCTGAGGATGGATGCCATTCAGTGTGCTCTTTCACTATAGGTAGCATTTAATGCTATGCTTGGTGATGTTTCTGTCCCAAAAAAACAATAAAAAGAAATACAATTAAACACCGGAAGACAAAGGAAGGCATGATTGTTTGGTTTTTGCCGCTGCTGGTTTCTAAGTGTCTGTGCCAAACCTCAGAGTTACCACACGTCAGCTGTGATTTGGCCGGAACGACACTCATCTCTGTCCACATGTCCGGAGCTTTAATTCTGCTTTCGAAACAGCCGAGCCATAGGGCTGCTGTGATTTTTAAGTTTATCTTAAAAGAATGGATCCCACGCAACAGAATCCGTTTGTTTGCACGAATATGCAAATGTATATTGACCAAAAACCGTGTTTTTAAAAACCATCTGGAAGCTTAACAACCTGTGAATCAGCTCAGCCAAACTGAAAACAGCCCAGAACATTTTCAAATGAACATATAAATAAATATCTGTATAAACAAGACAGGCTGAATCGTCCATGTTTGTTTGCAATACGTTTCATGCTCCCAAAACATCCTGGACTGGCAGTATAGCCACAAAAGTCTTTTTTTTTTTTTTACTTGGACACTGAACCCTTGTAGCCTAAGTTCCTGGAAAGCTTATTTAAGGCATTTTTGCAGATTTTTGTTTTTCACTCAGTAATAATGTCACCCGTAGTGTAGTTAATGACTACAAATTATTCACCCCATATTCTACATTGGACCGTCAGTGTGATCTATGGTGTCTCCCATAATCCCATCAGCAGCCAAGACTAATGCTGAAATAATCCGACATCATACATCACTTTAATTTAAATCGATACTTGGGGCTTGAGGCCGTGTTCGCTCACGGGGCCCCGACGTGAGTGATAGGGCGATGCGCTTGAGTGAGTGCCACTCGCGTCTCCCCTCCACTGCAAACTGGAACTGGGAGAGGCAGAGGTGTAAAGAGGAAGGGGAAAAAAATGAAAAAAAAAAATGAAAAAAAAGGAAAAAGAAGAAAAAAAGAGAAAAAAAAAAAAAAAAAGAGGAAGGGGAGGGGGGCAGAGGTGGGACATGGTCAGGCCAGCAAATGGCCTTTTTGGGCCTCCAGGTGTCTCCAAGAAAGTCCCACCATGTCCCTGAGGGAGGGGATGGCTGGTCCTACAACTCATTGCCCATTTCTACAGCTGTTTTTTAACCATTTTTAATTTGTATTTTTGTTTGTATTTTTCTGTCTCTCATATCAATAAATATTCTATTTACCACTGATTTTCTGCCTTATGACCAACAAGATGGTAACTGGATCTTAGCATGTGACCCCTGGATGACATAGCTGAAGATGATGATGATAAAGACACTTTAGCTTTAAGTTTTCTCGGTTTAAATTGCTCTCTGCCTATTTTTGGAGCCACAAACTGTTCAAACTGCTACTGTCAAGCATGTGGCCCTGAACCAGCAGACTCAGGGACAGTGTCTTCCATCAGACCAATCAGCCGCTGAGCTCCATCAGACCAATCAGCCGCTGAGCTCCATCAGACCAATCAGCCGCACCATCATTGGACCATTCTGTCATCCATATCCTCCAGCCATGCTCATATTTATGTGGTGTTGGTTGAATTTATTATATCTATCGTTGCAATCTGCTCATTATGTATTAGCACAATGCTCTATATCGGCGTTTCCTGTACACCTTCTATTGCACTATTGCTCATCTTGTTTTGTTATGTTTTGTTTTATTTGCTGCTACTTCGCTGCTGCTGTGGGACTTTTTCCATACAAGTTTTTTCATTCATTTCCAATTACAAAGTGTCAAATGATGTGACAAATAAAGTGATTTGATTTGAGCCATATCCTTCCCAGGCACACGTGTCCCACCCAGCATTCCGTCCTCAGCGGTCTCTGACACTTGTCTCCCTCCGCCCCCCCACCGACATCACAATCGTCCTTATCATAAGCACAAGTTAATAATGTATTTTCAAAGATGCAAGTTGTTAATCCATTAGCTTTTCGCTGCTGACTATTTGCCATGAGTGTGAGAACCTTCGTACAACGAAATACACTGGAATCTGCCTTTGCTACTGAATATGCAAAACCGTCTGAAAATAGATGCTGATAGATTGGAAAGCCCTGATTTCTTGGTTTTGGTTTAAGATCTGGAGGAATGTTCATTCATGTAGCTGTTTTAAATTTTAGTTTGTTTTTTTCCTCCGGTCGGGGTAATTGATAGAATGACAGCAGACAGCTGGCTTTTCGTCGTTCTTGGCGACAGTGAGGCGGCAGGTCAGATTCCACCACGTGTCCTGAAAAATTAGGTGTGTACAGCCAGTAAGCGCGCCGCAACTGATAAGCCCGCCCCTTTTCCCACTCCAGCCAATCCAGACAGCTCCTGGGACAGCCATTGCTTGTGGGGTTACAGGAGGAGAAGAGCATGTAAATTGGTCTGATCTGGGTGCTTTTTCTTACTGAGAGATGAGTGAAATAGAAACACACACACACATAAACACATGCACATACCCCAGCTAATTTCACTTCCTGGAGAAAGTATGAGAATTTCCAGTGAATGCAGTGACACATCACACTCGCTTCCTGCTCAGTCATTTTGTGCTGAACAAAGTACTTTAAATGTCCTCAATAAGAGACGCAAAGTCGGCAGACATTAGTCTGTACAGACGCAGCACTTTGCCGCGTCACCTGACTTATGACTATGACTCTTTTTGTTTATACCGAAATCTGCTACAGATTATTCATGTGTGAGAAAGACCTCTATTGGCTGTTACCCGAACTGCTCTGAGTCGCCTCCGACATCAGTCTCCACAATGAAACTCCAAATGAAACACCCACAGCTCTGTGATATGTATTTATATTTATGTATTTAGCAGATACGATTACCCTAAGCGATGCACAATCAAGAAAGCAAGGGCAGTCGGTTCCTGGACACAGTTGGGGTTTTGAGCCTCATACGAAATCCCAATGGTAAAATCACACGGGCAGTGATAGGATTTGAACCAACAACCTTCTGATCACGGGCACTAAATCTTAACCACAGTCACACACATGAAGCCACAAATAAATTAACCCCCAGTGCCACTAAAAACAGCCAAACCCATAACCATTTAGCTTTGGAAAGGTCCGAATATGACATCAAAATGCATCAAAAGCCTAATCGTTAGCGATGCAGGCAGGAAATCGACATGAAGCAGCAGATCGCTCCCCACATGCGGCTGGAGCCGGTCCCACGGGGCGTCTAATCTGATTAATTCAGTCCCGGTATTATCAAAGGAAGCATCCCACAGAGACATCTCCACCTCTCCATCTCCCCAGGGCTCCATTCATTTCCCACCTAATGTTTATTAGATTCCCTTTAGTGTCTAATTCTTTTTCAAGTGAGTCGCTGATAGGCACCAAAGTGAGATGCCCTCGTTAACTCTAATTTCTTAATTGACACCGGCTGCCATTGTAAGCGCGTGTGTCACAGACGCCGCTCTTTTTCCATTTTGTACTTGATGTGGATAAACTTGGCCCTTGTGCTGGAACATTCTCGTGATTACCGTAACAAGCTCTCCACCTGCACCGCTCACATCCCTCGCCCCTTTGCCTCCGCAGTCTGGGAGTACCACGGGGGCCTTTCTATTGTTTCTGTCAGTCTCCCAGGTTTTCCGGATCGTTCCCACGGCAGTCTGAAGCCAGCCTTCTCATGGCTGAACCAAAGCCGAATTTAAAGCCATTGGCAGCCCATGTTTCCAACTCGCCAGAAGTTTCTGTATCACTCTGCAAGTTCCCTCGCCACGACTTAATCAAATCAATTAAGAACTAATCATGAAGGAGACAAATCTCTGTAATTAAATATAGGCTTATTTTCTTTGTTCTGCATCGTATAAAAGGGTTTGTCATAGGAATGGATGTCCAGATGATATCACAGTATGGGCTGTGAGGAATTTTACACGGTGATTTAAGTCATTATTTATTGTGGCAAAAACGAAGGGCGCCACTGCTGAAGGAATGTCGGAGCATCGTACTCTAAACAGATTAAGACCTTTTTGGATATCACTTATGTCATAAGTCTCCAGTTTTCATGATCCACCAGGATGTGCTGAGTTCATTGTGAACATCAGCAGAACACCAGGGCAAATAGCAGTCAAGTTTGACAGTGAATCTGGTGTTCGGGTGGAGGAGCTTATTTAAAGAGTTTCAAGTTCCTGTGGAGAAGGGAGGTTTTGCAATGCATCCCCATCAAAGCCCCAGAAACTGATTTTCTGTAGGGAGGGGCAGGCAGACGGGGTTTGGGGTGGAGGAGATGGTGATGATTTGCCAGGCTGGCTTCCTGCAGGGCTCCGGAGTTGCGCTGCTGCCTTCCAGGCGCAGGGGAAGCCCCGTCTCTCACTTTTGTTGACATCTTTTTATTTAAATTAATTTTTCCTTCCCCCTCGGCGCCCCCCCTTGTTTGATCTGCAGAGTGCCGTGCCACTTCACACTGGTTGCCCACCTCTGCCCAGAAAAATCCCAGGACGCATACGGATTACAGAATTTAGATCAGGGTACAAACAATGCTGGGGGAAAACGGCTCCTTTGTAGTCCATGAAAGAGTTATGAAGGCAGACGGAACCAAACCGCACAGCCCAATGGCGTGAAATGGAGCAGAATTGTTCTCTAAATGCTAACATCTCCCAAATATGAGACGGACAATGTCCAAGAGAGGTTTTTTTTGGAGCTATTAAATGAAATAAAACTGCTTGCGCTGTATTCTTTTACTTTCCCCTCAGTCAAAGGGACTTTTCAGTACTTAAATTAAATCTACATGCCACATCTCTGCTTGATTTAATGGCTTCAGAAAATCTGGTGCTCTGCTTTGCCGCAGATCCTGACACTGCCAATCAGAAATGCACGGGCTCCCAAAATGGAACTTGGAGACCTTTTCCATATTAGCATAAACCCATGAAGCGTCTAACGGGACATGTCACGAGAGAGACGGAAATGCAACGAAGAGCTCATGCTTTGACGGAACCCGACACACCGTTTTTGAAGAGCGGACCACTTCTGCCATTTCGGAGTCCTCTTTTTTTCGGGGCCTTGGCTGCGAGCTCGTTGGATTCGCAGCTTCGTGGCACCGGTCCTGCTTGGGAGAGAAGCGGTTTGGCCCGGGTATGAGTGGAGCGTGGTGGAGCTCTGGGAAGCCGTGCTCTCCCACCGTCGAACGGACACGCATGGATACATGCCAGCAAGGGACAGTGGGGCTCCCCAGGCCCCCACCCTGCCAACAAAAAATGGGGTGTGAGGTTATTAGTCAAAATACTTTGCAGCAGAGGATTATTGCCCACTTTCTTGTGAAATGGCGTTTCGGGGCTGGGGGGGAGGTCAAGCTGGCACGCGTCTGATTGGCCGACTCCGGCGAGCTTGTGGCCAGTGGGCACGGTGCTGCAATGACAGAGAGGAGGTTTTCTTTGGCAGTCGGGATCTCTAGCTGAATGGCCCCCACCAACAGCCTGCAGAGATTTGTCCTGGGCCTCACGAAAGCATGGGAACGTGTAGCCAGGAGATGCAACGGCTCCGTGGGTAATGCTGCTGAGGTGCGGTCTGGATGAGCTTAGGGGTCAGCAGTTTTGATGAGTGCCGTGTAATCGAAATATGTTTATTCGCCAAGTATCAAAGGTACCAGTAATTTGTTTGGATGCAGGTGGTGACTTGAGGTGCACAATGAAAGATACAATCAAGACAGAAATGCAAAAGACAATATAAAGAATAAAAATGAAAACAGAAGCAGAAATATGAATGTGCAAAAAAATGTACATGTAGACATGTAAATAAAAGCAAGACAGCCGGGTGAAAAAAAGCTTTGGTTTATGTGCGGAAAAGCTATTGAGATATGAATAAATATGAAACAATCCCATCAGTGTCAGTGTGCTACTCCTGGATCCTTATTTCGGAGGATAATGAAGGACCAGAATGCCTTTGGGCATTTCAGGTAGACACTGATGACTTCACTTCCTCTGGTGTACCTTAAGACCACAATTTGCCTAACTTCATGTTTCAAAACTGAAACTGGAAAGTGGCAATACAACGAAAGCGCCATACACTCAGCCAGGGGGTTGAGACCCGAACCCTGCAGGTGTGAGGGTTAAAACCCTAAGTCTATATGCCGGATATATTTAGCCCATACATCTAAGCTGTTCACACAAAGTATGTAAATGAGGCATATTTTACACTTCTGTTTAAATCAGTTACTGTTTAATAGAATTATAGTATCTCCTCTGTAAGAATATTAGGAACATTTGCTACTGCAACAAATATTTGCCAGAAGGTCACGGGTTTGAGTCTCCTGAATAGTCACACATCCGTTGGGCCCTTCAGCAAGGCTTTGAACCCCTAAGATACTCCAGGGGTGCTGGACACATAGCCTGACCCTGTGTTCAGACCCCAAACCTCACCCTTGCCAATATGTGTGTCTCAAAGGAATGTAAGATGGCATATGTGAAAAGAAGCATTCCAATGTACCTGTACTTGTGCCAATAAATCAGCATTTCATTTTTAAATGAAGCAATATATATATTTTTTCCACCAATGCAGTCAAGTGACTTGGTAAGGGCCGGATCCAGCGCCCCACCGGCTCCGAACTCACATCGCTCCACTTCCTGCTGCCCTACATCGAGTGCGAAATCTCCATCATCCTGACAGCCCATTTGTCATCAGTCATTCTCAGCTACTATGGAAAAGATAACAAACGTGTCCCCTGCGTCCCGGCTATGGAGTCACCACTGAGGCAGCTGTGGCTGACCCGAATCGTATTAAGTAACCATGTGATCCGTCTTCAGTCTCTACCTGCTAAATATAGATTATAGCATTTTAAACTCCTTGTAAACATGATTGAAGTGTGAGGATTAAAGCTATACTTTTAATCAATTCTTTTTCATTGTCTTTTAAAGTTTTGGTTTTATGGCTCTTTTATGGTCTTTAGCTTTGTATCGAGATATTATTTAAGTATCAAAATTTACGGTTTGATCCCAGTTTTGGGGATGATTTAATGACTCTCTTCATGTTTCCATACTGTAAGGCAGTGTTTCCCAATCCAGTCCTCGGGGATCCACGGTTGGTCGATGTTTTTGCTCACTCCCAGCTCCCGAAACGTGGACTGTCTGTGGGGCCCCAAGGACCTGATTGGGAAACACTACTGTGGAGCAAGAGTTTAGCATCTCTGCGATCCAGCAGCACAGCACTTACTCACGCTCACGCTCACTCAGCCGTTGCTCAAAAGACCAAAGTTTTTATGTTTAAACGTGCCCTAGATCCACAGATGTAAATAACACATGAACTGCACATTGTGACCATTCACCTCCCTATGAATTCTGATGT
>JAODKF010000126.1:4125555-4138473 GCA_026779585.1 Mormyrus proboscirostris
CAGACTCAATGTAGGTGGGGGGAGGGGCTCCTGTTTTATTACTGAGCTTTCAAGAGAGCAGATTATGGGCTGCACCATCTGTGTCTGATCTGTCCCGTTTGGTTCAGGATTTTCTCGTCCCTTGTTTTGGCGCCCGTGTAAGGTGAGAGTCAAACTGGCACCGGCAACCAGAAACGTTAGCAGTGCTCATCACCAGCCCCTGCCAAGCCAGCTGCGGGGAGGCGAGTCCCCTCAAGTCACCTGGAACAGAGAGATGGAGGGAGGGAGGGATGGAGCAAGAGAGAGAGAGCAGAGAGAAGGAGGAGGGAGAAGGAGAGAAAGAAGGAGGGAGAGAGGGAGAGCGAGGGAGAAAAGGAGAGAGAAGGAGAGAGAGAGCGAGGGAGAAGGAGAGAAAGAAGTACAGAGAGAGGGAGAGAGAAGGAGAGAGAGGGGAAGGAGGAGTGAGAAGGAGAGAAAGAAGGAGGGAGAGAGGGAGAAAATGAGGGAGAAGGAGAGAGGGAGAGAGAAGGAGAGAGGGAGAAAAGGAGAGGAAAGGAGAGAAAGAAGGAGAGAGAGGAGAGATAGAAGGAGAGAAATCCCTCCACAGTTCCTCACTCCGTGAATGGGACAGGCAGCATCTCCTGTCTATTAATATGACATCATAAACAGAAGCGAGGTCTGAAATGAGCCCAGGCAGGGGAGGGGAGGTTGTTAAAACAAGTACCAGCGGCTTTGATAGTTTAACTACCTTAAAATTGCCTCCCAGCAGCCCCTAACATAAGATTTCCTGGGCCAGCTCCAGCCCCCTTCTCCGACTGCAGCCCTACGACATCTGCTGTGCCTATTAGCTTGCTCAGAAACGGCCTGAATCATTACCCACTTACAATGTGGCTTTAACTCCAGAACTGTTTTGTTCGTTAAAATCTCCAGACATAACCTTGCCCTAATGCAACGTTATACCCACCATGTCTTTTTTTATTTATTTCTGTCTCCAGCTCTGGAGGTTCGAATCCCAGCCCCGCTCCATGTGCGTGGAGTTTAGACGGCTGCCGGTGGTCACCGCCCCGGGCACAGTGTGATGGTCTGTGGTCTTTCCCTCCCACTAGGTACCAGACACATGGGTATCACAGACATGCCAAACCTCTCCTGCCCTATCCATGCCCACAATGCATCTCCATTTCTTAATATAATCATCTATATTTAATACCTACACAATATCTATCATATACAAGCTCTCACATTACAAAACATACATCACTCTGACATCACATAATTTGTATGTACCCTATTATAGAGATATCCTTTTCAGATTCATTCTATATGTAATCTATATATAATATATAAACACATTGTACTTATTTTTCATAATATATGATGTGTTCTAATAATACTTCATTAAATCATGCAATATGCAATGCAACTGATCCCTCGACCGAACACATAATATAACCATGAGACCTGCTGCATTGTGAACAAAATGGATGCTGTATAAGAGAACCAGTGGACATCAAAAATAAAATAAAATAAAACGAAATAAAATTACCTCGCCTCCCAGACGGCACAGAGCTATGCAGTTACAGCAAGAGACACTGGGGGCTCAGCGAGGCTCAGTGGGCTTAAGCCTCTGTGACTCTGATCAGAAGGTGGCCGCTTCCTGCTTTGGTGGAGGAGTCACACAGGGCCCTTGAGTAGGGGGGCTGGCTGACCCTGCACTGGAACCCCATGGCCCCCTCTCACCTGTATGCGGTGTAGGCAAAAAGAGAATTTCCCACATGGGGATTTATGAAGAATCACCCTCTTAAATTGTCTGTAGCCTACGACTATGTATCCGTGTATGTGCCCTGCAAAGGACAGGCTTCCCATGTAGGGTGTACCTCAGTCTGCACCACCCCCATGCTGCCTAGGACCAAGCTCCAGCCCCCTTCCCACCCTCCAGGATAAGGGGTTTGAAGACAAATTACTTTTTGTAGTTGAAGATATAAGAGAATGAAGTGTTGATGCAAAGTCAGATACAATTTTTAGCGACAGGATTTTCTGAACATGGATTTATGGATGTGTGAATGGATGGATATCTTTCTTTGAGATACTTTTTTTCTGGATGGTTAGAAAATCTTTTAGAAAGAAAAAAGTTCTTTCTAAAAATGGATCTCATATACATTATTACCCACAACCCGGACTAGGATAAGCTGTTGGTTGGATGTATATTATATTAATATAAGTTAATATTTTTCATTACTGTTCTTACAGTATTATGGATGGGCATCTAACCAACTAGCTGACTGCTAGCTGTAAGTCAAACACCCTGATTAACATAAATAATGTAAGAAACATTGTTCATGTTTGTCTCGCTCAAGACATAATCCTCGCTTCCTCACCCGAAACCTCTCTACAGAACACAGCAAATTTTGCGCAACCGATCCATTCATTTGAAAACAAGAAGAAGCACATAACGAAATTCTCCTTTTCCGCCCGTTTCCCTCTCAGTGTTTTACGAAACACTTCAGAAGCAGGGTAGGCTCCTCAAGTGCACCTATAAATTAAAACAGAGAACACAGGTTCTCGTTTCGAGTGAGTAAGTCCTCCACTATGAGTTAAAGGTGTTTACTTTATCAGTGCAGTAAAGCTTCATTTTCAGATATTTCATTTGTTAATTTGTTATTCTTTGCTGATGTCAAGGAAACGCAGCATCTCAATTGTTGCTTGGGACCCAGCTTGATTGTGTTTGCCGGACGCACAGGGTTTTAAAGCTATCCACGGCTTTTTGTCCTCAGGAAGTCGAGGTGTAAAGGACAGTGAGGTCACGCTCTGGGACAGAGCAGGCCGTGAGTGACATGATCTATGGCTGCAGGCCGTGGATTTATGCCACCTCATCTCCAGTGGATCAACACCAACCTGGTCCACTAATGCGACACCAGAAGGCCAAAATCTTCGTCAGACAGAATGAATTATTCTTTCTCGTAGCGATGCGTGACACACTTTACCGAAGTCATTTAACAGACGGAGGCTAGCTACAAAGAAGGAACGCCTTTGGGCGTAAACTCCTCCAGTAGTAGGGAGAGAGTTGGAGGAATAAAAGGGGCCATAATTCACGCGGGGGGGCGTGGGGGGCATCCTTAAAATTAGCCAATGACTTGTTATGGATCAGTGAGTGAAAGGGGAGGGGGCACTGCCGGGGCCAATCAGCTTACAGCTTAAACCCCTGTCCAATGGACTTCACCACACACTCGCAACCAATGCACTCACAGGCAGGACAACAATTTATTGAACTCCACTGAATTTTTATAAAGAACTCCCTCCTACGTAGTCGTGCTCATATAGATTAATGTTTGCTCATCTTCAAAGACTGATTTTTTTGCCATCATTTTACAATGAACCGGCATCCTGTCAGGGGTGTCTTCTGCATCGCGTCCCGTGATTCATGGAACAGGCTCCAGACTCACCATGAACCTGTACTGGATAAGCAGTTATGGAAGATGGATGGATGGATTTTACGACAAGTGATTTTTTTTTTTTATGAACCGCACCTACAGTATTAGCTTACATGGTAAACACGAGTTATTCTTTTCATGAAAGCGAGGCCGGTAGTTAATGACAATTCATAAATTTATGATGTCATAAATTTATATTGCTACTTTATACAGTCTATATGTACATTAGTGTAATTAGGCACAGTTTTGGCTATGTATCCTATGATAAGGATATAAATGTAGATGGAATCCATGGTTGTTATGCTGATTATGCTATAAATCAGGGACTAAATGGGGAAGCCCTTTCGAAGCTGGGCAGCCGAACTGTGAATTGGGCATGTCTGGCTGTCTTATTCTATTGGTTGGGAAATCTCTCTTGCACAGCTGATGAAATTCCAGACTTGTATACATTGTATTAAATATGTGTGCACTCAGCAAAGAATGTATAAATCTCCGCAGTTCAGCCAGCCCTCAATTGTCCAGCAACTTCTATAGTAGCTCATAGTGGCCTTTACCATGAAGACTGGCTGCTGTGAGTGAAAACAGATGTGCCTCACAGTGCAGAGTCTGCAAGCCTTGGGCCACCTGATATAAGTCTTTGGTTCACAGGATTGATTTACTCAAACATCCGGTCCTGTGTGAGGCCACGACTGCCCTGTACGTCCGGCCTACTTTTTCGGAATTAGGAACTATTGCTATGTAGTGGCACATACATAAAAAGATGACAAGAACGTGCATGCCTGTGGGCTAGAGTAAAAAAAAAAAAAAACAGCCATATGGAGAGGATGTGCACTGTGCTGGAAGCTTCACTCTCCTCTGATTAACTTCGGCACCCGGAGAGAACTTGACAAGCCACGGTGGTTTTTTAGCGGGCGGCTACAATACGATATAGCATACGGGCTGTCGATGTGATCGCTTGTTTACGGAGAAATTGGTGTATCGGAAAGGCTAATCCTGGCAAAGCATTATTTGGAATATTGTTTTTTTGGCAATGAGGTAGTCGGATTGAGTGCTGTTGGCCCACCTGGTGCGGAACTGTGATGTCAGATCTGGGAAGGATTCGTGTAACATGAGGAGAAGCCCAACACAGCCCCAAGCACAGGGAGCTGTCCCAAAACAATTAAGAGAAGGCGTAGGTATGGCTAAAACTCCACAGTTGTGCAATGCAAAATTTCTTTAATGTGTTAGGAAAAGGTAGGCAGTCAGCGAAAGACTCTCCCAGTCCTGTTCTGGGCAAAAAACAATAGGAAATAAATGCGCTGCTAAAATCCCATTTTGGATAATCTCATTTTGGCTCAGAGGTTGAACAAAAGACCCAAACATATTTCAAGTCCCATTTTGGAATGGAAAACCCTTAAACTGGAAACAAGACATGCCATGTATGCCTGATGAAATGGGGGTGTTCTTCTGCGAGCTGTTTGAATAGCATCAGGTATTCAGGTAACTCCCCCCACACATTTCTCACAGAGGTTGGACTCCATCGTTTTTCAGAGCCTCACCGTGGCAGCCTCACACATGGCCAGGTCTTCTCCACACTCCTGTTCTCTTCCAACAATCACGCTCATCACATGAGTCACCCTGCCCACCGAGGATGAAACCGTCTTTGGTTTGCAATGTGTAGGTAATGAGTATTAGGTCTGAAAACTGAAGGTGAGGAAAAGCTAAGCAAGTAGATAGATAGATAGATAGATAGATAGATCATTTTTATCCCATTCATAAGCAGTAATCAGCGACAGAAATGGGGCCACGGAAAAGTGGCCAAACATAAACAGTAATTTATAAGCAGTAACGACAGAATATTCCTTTATATTTAAACATAAAATCATGCTTTGTGATCCTGACATACAGTAGATGCCGTGTATGTTTTTCTTTGACAAGCATGTCTGTAAACATTTATGACCACAATTTGGACAGGCGATGGCGGACTGCGCGTGCAAGGAGCGTAATGCATCCGAGCGAATCACCGCAAAGCTCTGCCATCTTCACAATTTTTCCTGGAGCCCAGACGTGAGTTCGGAGAAAAAGAAAAGGCGCTGATGTAAAAGAGCACTTCAATAACTTATCTAAAGCTCCTGCTAATGGCTGGGCTGAAGTGCGGAGGAATCAATAGCCTGTATCTCTCCCGTAGATCAGGGCCTTTCAAAGGAAGAGGATGTTTTTTTCCAAACCAAAGCACTGCAAAATGTTGCTCTGCTTAGGAAACACTAATGCATTAGGAAGTATTTGCAATTTTTTCTAAATGGGCTAAATAAAATTCACATGAAACAATTTCTTGGAACTGAAGGATGAACAAAAATAAAAGAAACATTTTATTTACTATGGTTGCTAAGGGGGGCATTTTTTACATTTTGATATTTGTTATTTGAAAATATCCTTAACAACTGACCTTTCTTTGTACACATCTCACAGTGCTACCTAGGGGAGAGTGCATTTTTGAATAGAAAGCCAAAGGGTTTCTACACTACCACCAACAACAGCACCAACAACAGCACTACCACCAACAACAGCACCAACAACAACGACAATAAAAATAATAACAAATTACATTTATATAGTGCCTTTCACAAACCCAAGGATAAAAAAAGAATTAAATATTCTGACAGTGTTTAAAACTGTTAAATCACTTTAAAGCATTATAAGTAAAAAAAAATTAAAACGCTTGAGAAAAGCATTTTATATAAGACGTTTTGTATTATAATGCTTAGCTCTGCCTTGCGTTGTCAAGATAACAGAAAGAATGGCCGTTCCATGGGATAGGTGCCATAGGTGCGCCTTCGACTGACCGCCTGACTTCTGTGGACTTTCCCGGAATAAAACCTCAGCCGTCTACGTCTGAAATCAGCCCTTAAGGGGCCTTCTGCTGCTCATCAACACGCAGCCTCGCCACCGATTCTAGGAATCGCTGTTGTCGCACATCTGGATGTGGCGCTTAAAACGGAGTCGCGGCCCTTGTTTACTTCCAGTCCGTTGCAAAACACGTCCTCCACAAGAAGATCACGTTCTCCGTGAGAAGATCATGTCCTCTGCCTCGGCTTATTTGGAAAGAGCATCACGGGTACTGGAAGTGGTGTCTATGCGCATTTCAGTTCCCTTGCCAGGATGCTGTGCACGTTAAAAATGAGTTGCTGTGCTGTGTTTTTGTGCTGACAACTTCAGAGTTACAGCCTTATGTGAATGGCTTGTTTAGGGGAAACATTGAGTGTTCTGGGATTATCCCAGAATACCATACTTCTACATAATTTTTACCAGGAGTCATAATAATAAAATTTAACAATAGAGAAACATTTAATGATATCTTTTGCTTGGCATGAATGATGTAGTGTCATACAAAACATCCATCCATCCATTTTATATATCTGCCATATAACCTGGGGCAGAAAGGGTAAGGATTGTTTTCTATGGTGAAAATTTGCAGTATTTCATCTGACTGCTTGAATTTGTTTAAGTCTCATTGGGACTATGGATAAGAGCTTAACAGGCCATTATAAGAGCTCTTCCTACCGACCGCCTTCTACGAGTTTTTGATACCGTTCTTTAGTATCGTCATTGTATATTAACGAAGTCATTCACTCTTGCTCAATGGCTCATTTGTATGGCCCAGTCATGGGTGCAGTTGCATTGAGTGGTTGGGAACTGAATGAGGCCTCGGTCAGGGTCGACTCTACAATGTCAGAGGAAGTGAGGTCGACCCCCTCATTTATCTCGCCAGCACCAGGGACGGTGATTTAGTAAATGGCCTCAGTTATAGATTGTAATATTCAGCACTGTATATAGTGCATAATAACCGTTTTGGGGTACTTGATTTATGACAGAATCTCATGTCTTTGCATTACAGAGACATCGATGCTGGACAGTCTGGAAAGTTACTGAAAAATAAGAAGAAAAATAAGGAGGTGAAAAGTTGGGGCCCAAGTGTTGTGCCATGGAGCACACCTGTGGAGAGGTTTTGTGGAACTTCTCAAGGTCCTAAATATATGGATATGTGATATGTCTGTCAAAGCTTTTTTGTATTTAATATATATCACTGCCTAACAGTGACAGAGAGGCTTTGATATTGTTTGTTGTATAAATATATCAGGAATGTCCATTCCATAACATGTAGTCATGAGTGGCTTTCACAGTTATCCTCCATTATTTCAAAAGAGGGTTATATATTTTCTTTTCTATATAACTTTGAGGCACAGTCTTCTATGGATAATACACTTCAATTATAGACCTTGTTAACATATAAAAGAAAATACCAACCGTCTGTCATTGAAATCTCCAGATACTGCTTTATGGTGGGCTTCTTAATAGACTGTGAAGAACAGTTAGTAAGCTGTGTTAAAGGAATATAAATCCCAGAGCGATGTTGCTGTCCTTGAAGGTGCCAGACTCTTGAGTAAGCCCCCCTTATTTCATTCCGCAATGCTTTCATTATTACTTTCCAGAACATGAGAGCCAACATTTCTTAATACGTGGAGTCGGGAGTTCTCAACAGATTGATCTGCAACAGGGGACAGCCCTTTGTGTAAGGACTCTGTGTGGTAAAACGCTGTGGTGTGAAGCCTTATTTAGGTGCCCAGAGAAGCTCTCTGTTCTGCAGTAGCTGTCTGAGAGTGAGGACTAACCTACTGGCCACCCGCTGGCGGCGTGATTCACGCACACTCAATCGGATGCCCTGCACTTGTGGCCGAACATGGATCCCTTCTACCTTGACATTCACATGGGTGAGTCTTACTTTTGCTATATATTCAACTGGAACTCAGAAGGTGTCCCAAGTTCAGTGTGAATATTATATTTTACACATATATTCCGAACTGTAGCTGATCATTACTGGAGCCGTGAATGGTGAATGACAGGAATGTGCGATATTTTCAGCAAATAGACTAAGATGTTTTCTTCACATGACAAGGGCAAAGATATTCAGAGTAAGTACATTAGTAAATCACGAGACACCATTTTTGTGAAATGTGGTACTATGAATCTGTATATCAGCGCATTGGCACATGGACAGAGGTATGTTGACTTGAGCTTTATTATAACCGTGGATTTGTAACACTGGGGAAAATAAGACAGAAAAAAGTGGAATTTGATCATATCACTAAATTAAGTTTTGGCAAGAAAAGGTTTCTCTCTGTTGGGGCCGACTTGTGTGTTTGTTAAGCAGGGGTTTTAAGTATTGATTTTGCAACGGGTCTGGCAGAAGACCCGGGAATGCAGGCCTGTTGCAAAAGCTGGAGCGTTTTCGGAGGTCGGAGTCGATGACCCCGATCCCCCATCCCCACCTCAGATGGTGGCGTGACCGTCGGCTGGCACACCTCATGTCGCATCCGCCCCGTCTCAAACAGAGACTCCCCGCACGACAACCGCAACGAACTGGCCATGCGGGATATTCTGGCGAGAGCCAAACACCATCGCGAACAATGGAAAATGCAGTGAATTACTGGCAAATATGCAGGTCAGATCACAGCATGCCTCAATCAATCAGAATAAGCAAAACAAGTCCACGAGTAAAATCCTGCTGATTCCCGTGCTCGTGTTCTGCATGGGCTGTATTTGGGCAGGGTGTGGTCAGCCCTGCCAAAAATCATCTGGACGGCACATCAACATCTGCATGGAAAGCGGTCTCCCTGCATCTGCGGTTCAACAGCGGTGCTAATCCCTGTCTGCTTCCTCTCTGTCTGCTGATGTCTTGTTAAGGCGGATCATCTTTAGTCCTCAAACGTAAAATTTTTCAGCTACACCGAGCAAAAAAAAAAATGACATGGAGGGAAGTGTACAGCTCTCTCCCTTTCTCTCTCTCTCTCTCTCTCTCTCTCTCTCTCTCTCCCTCACTCCTCATTCTTGCTAGAACAGGGCTCTGCCGTTATCGATCTGCCAAACGCTGAGCAGTAATGAGGCTCGACAGCCGTGCCGGGGATGGGGGCCGACTGAGCGTCCAATGTGCGCAGAGAGGAGTCGGTGCCGAGTCCCCCATGCACCAGCGCTCCGGGGCAGGGGCTGCAGAGCGCACACTGAGCAGGGACAGGTGTTTGCAATCCCCCTTCCATCGCAGTTATTTATAGGGTTCCGGTGTAGTGCAGTAAAGTCCTCCATCCCCTCTCTCTTGCCCCCCTTTTTTTGCCATTTCTGCCACAGACCGGATGCAGGAAATTAAAGGGACCCTCCGTTTGTTTGTCTTGCCGAAGCTAATGAGCGACCTTGGCAGGAAACTTTCCCTGGGACCTCTTTAAGATCCCCAAAGCCTGCATCACCTCCAGAGGTGTCCTTGAACGGTGCAGGCAACTTCCGAGTCTATCGGTAGAGTCGACTTATTAAAGAGAAAATTCAGAGGAAATCAGAGGCACATGTGAATATTCATTTTATCTCTGCACATGTTTTACATTTTCTGGGAGATTTTCTTTTTTAAGAATCTTTCTAAAAGGTGGGTGATATTCCAGAAAAAATGTTCTCGGTACAAGGTTTGGTTAGTGACCAACAAGCCTTTATTGGGCAAGTGAAGACTTGCAACTGAAAACATTCTGTACGCTGGATTTGCTTTGAAAGACAAGATTGACGGGTGACCTTCACAGGCCGGTCCAAGGAGCCCAGAGTTTAATTTAATTTAATTAGTTAACACAACTACCTGTCAAACATCCATGACTTTTTTTTTTTTTGGCCCGAGTAGAGTTGTTGGTTTTTAATATGGCTTTTTAAAAATGTGTTTTTTACTGCTATGGAAGATGCAAGTACAGCTGTCATGTGGGACAAAAGAGAAGTATTGGGGATGGGTGTCGAGTGAAGTCAGTGGTTGTTATTAAATATAATTCCTGTATCCTGTTTTACTCCTGCAACTTCATTACTGATGTTGTTTCTGATCCGGCTCTGTCATCTGCTGGCTGCTTTATCAGAGTCATGAAAGCCTGGCAATGAACAATAAATAAAGGAGAGGATTTGGCGTTATGGGACAGCCCAGGAGATCTGGGGGAGAGTGATAGAGGCTAACAGAAAAGGCTTTCTGTTTTTACAGTCTAAGCAGCTGCGATTATTATTGACAGCACACGATTCCGTTCTTCCCAAACTAGGAGTAATGCTTCCCCGCTGAGCCTTCTGACATAACTTGTCTAGGACTGAGACATTTTCCTGTCCAAGCCAGCCCGTTAAATCACCGGTGTTCCCCGAAGGCTGTTTGTCCTCATGAATATTTATCGCAATAACACGATGTCTGGGGAGGACTAAAACTGGGTTCAACACAGCAGCTACAACACAAGGGAGACGAAAATTATGCTTCTAGAACAGTGAGCTCTTGTGAGTATGCTGTTACATGAGGACTTAAGAAGAGAAAAATAACATTTCCATCTGGTTCCCCTCCCACATCTGTACCCCACGCCTTTTCTATCTATTCTAAAAATATTTTTAGACTGCTTGATAGATAGATAGATAGATAGATAGATAGATAGATAGATAATGTAATGTACTGTTACAGTTCTATACTGCTGCTGTTCTGTTCTGCTACATTATTTATTATCATTGATTACATACTCAGGCACCATGTATATATAGTCTAAAGCCCTGCCCTGTGTTTTTGAACATTTTTTTTCATGGCTGCGAATCCTTCCTTTTACTGTCACTGGCTGTCTGTATGTCGCGCCACGTTCCCTGGAGAGAGTTATCTCATGCCGGTGTGTACTCGTATAAAGATGGTATGACAATAAAGCCCACTAGGCTTGACTCGACTTGACGCAGGGTGTCATTATGTGTTTTTAAACGCTCCCTTGGCATGTGATATGGCTGGGGGTGGCGACGGGATTGTTGGGAGGAGATATTAAAGTGCCTGGTGGTAGCAGGAAGCGTTTTTTAGCATGCTGTGGTAGAACTTTTCTGCATGTTTGAAAGCTTTGCCATACTTTCTCCACAGTTCGCCACACTTTGCTCCACACCCCTTTGCAGTCACACTCCAGCCCTCCCTCACCCCTCCTATCCAGGACACTGGCTGTGTCGCCTCAATGCTACAGAAATATCTGGAAAACTGACCCAGGATGACCGAATTTACCATCATATGCCATTATTATAGATTCCGCCACCGTGTACACCATGCTTTTAGCAAGGAAGCCCACTCTATCTGTTTCAATAATGTTAGCATGCCCAGGGGGGTTGGGCCCCTAGTTGACCTAACTTTTTAGAATTTTTGGTTCCTCTCTCCTGTTGTCATCTGACTTTCTTTCTTTCATTTCTGTGTTTCCTTTTCCCTGTTTTTGTATTATCCTGTCTTAATGATGTTGTAATGTATCACAATACATCCATGTAACACACCTTGCGGCCACTCTGTTGTAAATGGCGCTATATAAAAATAAATTTAATTGAATCTCCCAATCAACCACAATAACGGTGACTGGAGCCCCACCCCTAATTCCCTGAATGACCAGGAAGATCTAGGATTTTGAAAAGGGGAAACAATTATACAATGGAAGCTTAAATATGTGGAAGTATAAATTGGTGGAGGTGAGCCCAAAATGTCTTGTGGAAACCAAAAAAATAAGGTCACTGCATATGTGCCATGGTAAGGCCTTCCAGTTACTGAACCAATAGATACCACAGTACTTTGTTGTAGCTTTTACCAAGAATATGGTACAAATCTGTGATTCACCTCCAGCAGAGGCTCACGATTGCATTACGTGGGGAAGTAATTTCTGTAAATTTCCTTTTTCCATTATCTAAGGTCACCCATACCAGTGACTCTCTAACCTGTCCCTGAAACCCCGAGTTGCAGTGGAGTGCTTAATTAATGGGGGTGGAGGCTGCCCCAGTGGCTCAGGACACTGTATCTGCACTGTATCCCAGTGTCGGCAGTGTCACCACTGGGGCCTTGAGCGAGACCGTTAACCCCGATTGTTCCAAGAACTGACTGCCCCAACTTTCTATATTGTATGTCGCTTTGGTTAAAAGCACCTGCTGACTAATTTAAGGTAATTACACTCTTAATTAATTACAATTGGTGGTTTTAAATACAGTTTTCAATGTCTTTTTTTTGATGATATATAGATACAGCCATTTTCCATTTCACAAAAATAACATAGTATATATCACTAGAATTTGTTTTTTAGAGTAATGATTACTGAATATGAATTTTTTATAGGCTAGAAAGTACAAAATAATGGAATTATACATCTGTAGCTTGCAGCAGTTCTTAGATATAAATCAGAGTCTGGCACCAGCCTAGTTAATATTAACAGTTAATGGCTTATCAACGCAGAGCCGTGTACACAGCACTACCTCGAAACCAGAACGTGATTTACCATCTGTGGAGCACAATGTCAAACGCCTGTGGTCTTTGCCAACATTTCCCATCTTTGTGCAGTAAAAACAACTCCAAGTGCCTCACTGAACCATAGCCAGTGTTTGGCGTCCCCAAGCCAGGTAAGGAGAAGACCTACATCAGTGGTTCTCAACCTTTTTTTGCAGTGGGCCGCACTATGTCCAAGTTCAAGTCTCACGGGCCGCATATTATTTA
>JAODKF010000126.1:4141799-4160687 GCA_026779585.1 Mormyrus proboscirostris
CCCATAAAACAGCTCCCCAAAAGCAAGACGCCGTATTAATGTCACGAGCGAGGGGGCCGGGCCCATCAGTCCAGGGACAGGGATTTAACATTTCGCTTTAAATTAGCATGTCGCTCAGGCGGCGTTATTTAATATCCCATCGGGATAGCAGGATGGCGCACAGAACAACTGAACATGGAGCTGGGACAGCGAGCTGGGCGAATGCTCTTATTTAAGGGAGTGATGGCAATCAGGTGGGAGTGGGCCAGACACCGCACAAGGACACACGGAAAATACCATTTCAGAAAAGATGGAAAAAATCAAACACAGGTTTGTGGAATGGGGACAAGGAAAAAACAGGAACTGAACACCGGCCACCGCTGGCTTCGGTACTCCAATCCAGGTTCCTGGGGGTGGAGGAAAGCAGAGCACAAGCCAATCAGTGTATTTAAACCTGGTCACCTGACTTTCCCTCCCAAAACAGCTGCTGCTCTGCCCCTTCGCCCACTCGTGTCGCGTTGTCTTTCGCGTTTCTGTTTTTCTGGCCCAAACATAGGGGCGTAATCGCATAAACACACTGGCACAAACATACACAAAAGCCTGCCTCTGAGCCGCACTCACAAGAAGCTGTGAATTGTTGACAGAATGCTTCACAGATGTAATTCGGGGACTGAGGTTGGGTGGTAACGTCAGCTGGACCTTTTGTCAAACTAACAGCATTTTTATTCCTCATGGGAGTTTTACTTACACAAAATGTTCTGCAACTGGTGGAGGCAGGACCAACCAATCAGATGTCTTGGTGACAACTCCTCAGGTTGATTGGACCCACGTCCTCTACAATCTGATTGGTTGTCTCTCTGAAGCAATTATTTTTCCTTCAGCCCTCACAACATTTTTGTGTAAGTAAAACTTACCTGTGCCAACACCCATTTGCTGTTGTGTCCTTTCTATAGTTTTTTTTGTCCTACTAATATTTTGGCTGTCCCTTACCTGTGCAAACATCGTAGACTGTAATATAACTTCAAAATTCTTCACTTCAATTTCAATGACAGGTTCCTTTGCTTATTCTCAGCAATGGATTACCATTTAAAGTGGCACGTTTGTGAGGAAACGCATGTGTGTCTACATGTACATATGCTTAACCTGAAGGGCTGTGGTCAAGAAGGGATCTTCTTGAGCCTCTTCACTTGTCATTGGTTTGGAATGGTATGTTGCTGTGTGATTGGGTAAGGGGGTCAGATTGTGGGTGGCTCAGTGACCACGCCCCCGTGACCACGGAGGAGGCGGGACACTTGAGAATGCCTATAGTGTTCTGCTCCAGTGTTCTCAGGTGATCTGCCCCCTGGATCTGCTTACCAGTGGCAGCTGGATGAAGCCATCCGCATCTCAGAGAGTTCAGGTCCACCTGGGGTTCAGTTACGTGGTCAGGTCCACCCGTAGCAACTCGACCCCCCACCATAGGTTCAAAGTGAGGCCCCCACAGCTGCGTGCTGATGGGAGGGTATGTTAGGGGAAAGGGGCACTCAGCAGCACCGATTTTGTGGATTCTCAGTCTCTAGTCTTAATTAGACTTGTTACTATCTGTTTGCTTTAGCTCTCTGACATTATAATATCAGCGCTCTCTCGCTCAGTAAAAAATTGATGAGAAGATAAATTTTATTTGGAAAGAGCATCTGTGCTGGTAAACTGAAGCTAAGCTTGAAGTTGCTGCTGTGTGGTTTGGAAGCGCTGCAGTACTTCATGTCGTCCTCGTTTCAGTCTCGCCATGATGTAATACCGCTTATTTCACCATATTAACGGCGACGTCATGGCTCGTTAAATAGTAAATGGTTCCATTTGTCACCTGAAGTCTTCATTCTTGCCTTTCACCATAAAGTCCTGTGATGGAAATTCCAGCAGGGAAACTGGATCTCGGTCAGGAATTTGGAAACATTAGAAACTGACATCTCCAAGGGGTACCTTACATGGAGACCTGTCACAGCTTATGGAACTTTTAAACTCCATATTCACCACAATTGGACATAAACAGATGGGTCCCTTTGTCTTCTGGTGAAAACACTTCAATTAAAATTAGGAGACGTCAAAAGCAATGAGCTGCTTTGTATTTTTACGTCTTTATGCTCAAATTAACCTGGTCTCTGGTTTCTTTCAGTAGTGCAAGACATTCATTCACTACCCAGCATGAAATGGAATAACATAAATGAGGGTTTTTCTGAACATGTATGTAAAAACCCCAGAGTTCCCAAAAGCTAAGAATTAACTATTATATTAAGGTTTATTAAATCCACCACTGAATCCTAAACTGAAAAATGGATACTTTATTTCTTTTGAGAAATATTTCTTTATTCATGTTACTGCTGTAAGAATTACCACACCATCTTCACAACCTCCGTTTCCTGGCGAGTTCCTCCATTTTTTTTCACATGTATATGTTTACATGAAGATTTTTGGATGTGATAAAAGTGTGTTACACATGTTTTTGACTTTCCTATCGCATTATCTATTCTAGCTCCTAGCGCCTATGGTGTTCCCGTAACTTGAGGTTGCATAAGAGTCTGTTAAGTATGACTGCCACGCCAATCAGTCGATACCAGCACCGTAATCCTACCTCAGCTCCCAAGGTAACTTGGGAGGTAACTTATAGGCGGTTATGGTCATTATTAATGGGCTGGTAAGTGTTACAGTTACAAACCAATTACTCTGTAATTAAACTTTAATGGAATGCACTACAAATACAGAGGGATGCGCATCAGCTACCGATCTCTGTCCTTTACTTTCACCTCACGTCACACGTGCACCCACTGACACCCTGAATCCAGTAAGGGAGAGCAGGCTGCCTCTCCCACTGTCAGGGAAATTTCTCAGCCCCTGAATGGCAACTGTGAAATTTCTCAATTTAAGAGGTAAAGGACCCAAAATGTAGGAAGTAGGTGCTTCTTCTATGACTTTACTGGCCCAGGTAAACTGGTATCACAGCAGCAAGGGGAACGAAGAGCAACGTTACGGCAGTTATGCTTCACCGGCAAAGGAACAACATGTGGCTGGTTTGACAGTTGACGGAATTATACGAATACGCTCAAACACGCACACACATCTTGCCTGAAGGCCTCTGAGACTCAAGGCATGCGTCGGGCGGGGGGCAGGGGGAGGTTTACGTGATTTCACTGATGAGTGGCTTAGCTATCCGCACATGAAGAGGGTTATCTGCCAAGGAGAAAGTACAGGTACTTTGGTAGAGGTGTCAAATGTTTAATAGATTCCATTAGTATCACTGGTCTGTGAGAGTCATATTTAACCATTTAACCATCCAGCAAATGCAGCGTTTATGTGTGTAACTATGACAATATTTACATGTAGGACATTCCAACGGCTTGAGAAAGAGAACCGATGATGATGAAGACAAGGCTGGTCACAGGAACAGTCGGAAGCATCTCCAGGAGGAGAGGCAATCTGTCGAGGCCGTGGGACCTCGGCTAAACCCATGTCTGTGTGTTTAATCGGGTCGGATGACATTCAGGACCCTTCACGTGGAGGGGATCCTACAGAACTATACGCTGGTGCCAGCTCACCTCAGGAACTTTGAGATTGCGATGAAATGGGTCATGCAGTTGATATGAAACCAGCCCCAGACTGTGCTTTTCTAGGCTTGGTGCTTCTCTGGAAAGCCAGCATTTGAGTGCATAATTCTGATTCCAGCAAATACTGCTCAGTCAGCAGTAAACTAGCTACGTTCACACCCCTAAGTATGAGATCTGAAAAAAAAAAGGAAACAGACACTTCCTTGCAAGGAAGGATATGCGTTCCATGCATGTCTTCCCTGGTTCTTAAGAAAAAAAAGACTCCGATGTCTTGCAGATGCTTCAACAAAAGAAACGTTTCATTAAAAAACAATGCAAGACCATTATTTTAGGGTGCTCAATTTGGCAGACACCCTTCCTTTCAAAACTTGATCATGGCAGTTACGAGGAATCTTCTAAGTACCCATGTGGCAGGAATTTGTGCATGGAATTTTAATTCTATATGAACTGATTTTCCCAACCCTGAACAAAAATAGAAATCTTGGCTGCACAAAGCATTATTCTTAGCCTAGGATCATGGGTAATCGTGACGTGGGGATGGTTCATTTGTAAAACTTTTCACTTTAAAGAGAAAATACAGACACCCCCCTGTGTGCTGTATATGGGCCAAAGTAAGTCAGAGCTAGCAACAGTTGCCACGTTAAGTACAGCTTTATTGTAAGGTCAGTTGCTGAGGATGATGTGGTCTCATCATGTGCGAAAAATAAATCCTTTTGGGACACCTTGGACCAGATCCGAACCACATTTCATTCCTTAGCAAGCTAGCATTTGCTTTTGTACGAAAGGACTTTGGTACGTGCGTGATGCGCTAAACAAATGGACATAGTGGTTGAATACCGATTTCAGAAATGTGTTCAAATATTTCAAAAATTCTCTCGCATCATGCATCTTTGCTTTAATGGCCAAAGATAAAAACCAAAAGCTTGACATATTTGCACGCGAGTTTATTTCAGTATATTCTTTTTATATTATCCTCTCTTGCCCTCTTTTCACCTGTCCTTTCCATTTTCCACCCCACCCTCCTTCCGCTTTTCTGCCTGCCAATCGGTAGACGGGGGGGGGGATGTCACCTCCTGTTGCTGTCCTTCAGAGCCCCCAAGATGCAAACTAGTAGATGAGGCCGATTATTGTAGAGGTGTGGGACAATAAGCATGATGTTTCTCGATGATTAATGGGCCTCTCTGGGTGCTAATCGGCTCCTGTGGTGTGTGGTCCGGCCCCCACCACCAAGCTTGCAGCGAACCATGGCCGGAGGTGGGGGTCACAGCAGTAATGGCTGGAGCAGGTGTCGCGTGCCATGTGCACATTGACACATTATAAAGATGAATAGGGGCACCGGCTGCCTTTGTGGGGCATGAAGCTGGTGCAGGTGGATGGGCAGTACTTCCATTTGGTCTTTGCGGTGCTACAGGATCGACAGCATCATCCTCCACACCCATTCTCAAAAAATATAAGCAGATTGTATTACTGGCCCTCCATGCTGAAAATGACCCTCAGATATCAATAGACCTGGATATGACAAATAAACAAGAAAGCAAAATTGGGAAAGTCAAAATTTTTCTAGGCAACTGTTCTAGACTTTCACCAATTTATTTGTGGGAGCTGGTGGGGGGGGGGGGGCGCCGTGTCCAATGGAAATCCCCTCCAGTGATTGTTGGAAATCGTGGTGAGGGGTGCAAAAAAAAGGGCATTGAGCAACCCACCCTTTGGCAGGGACTTAGCACTGGATGTGGAAGCTGAAATCTGGCTCTGTGAGGTCGCACGCGGATTTGCTCCTTGTGGAACTGGAACCAACAAAACAAAATAAACAGTGTGTTAGGACATCGCTAAAAAAAGGCTGCATTGTTTCCGCTACAGTGGTACTGAGAGACAAATACATGATATGATTAATAATGCACTTCATATGTGCACTGTGGAGGATGTTTTTTTTGGTCTCCTAGACGTCAAAGAACTCAGAGGCAGAACCACAAACAACGTGGCAGGAAGCCAGACACTGAGTCGCGTGATGTTGTAAGGTCACTAACACATAATCAGCCATGTTTGGGATGAGGGAAGCATGACACATCGCTGCAGGACCATAAGATAACCCCAGGGTGGTCTTCTGAACCTCCAGAGGATACACAGCAATTAAAGCTAGTTCTGTCCATCACCGGTCTCTTTATGCTACTAGTCCCAGTATGTTCTGAAACACTGAGGAATCCAAGACCACTCATGCCAGAATGCCACTCCCTCTATTCCAAAAATGCCCTTCTCTCGATTTGCACAGTTTAGTTTCCACATATTTCTGTTGGCTAACAGTTTGAGCCTGACCGCAACCATAAGATTGGTGTGGTGTAGCTTGCAGGGGCCTGCCGAGGTCTGGGAAAGCAGTACAGCTCATTTCTAATCATCGGTCAAAGGGCCGAACTCTGGTGTTTGCGGATGCTGATGTATTACGTAGAATACAATGAAAGTTAGTGGGGGGGGGGGGGTGTATGGCTTAGGAATTTGGGGTGCTGTGGTTGTAACCGGAGGGTTGCTGGCTCAAATCCCGTGGTGGGCAGAGTGATGTCATCATTGGGCCCTTGAACAAGGCCCTTAACCCCCACTTTCTCCAGGGACTGTCTGGCCCTGCTTCCTCAAAAATGTGCATTGCATCGGATAAAACCATCTGCTAAATAAATAAATGTATAATGTAATGAATCTGGCTTTTAGCTCTTGGAAGCAGAAAAGCTTGTGCTGATTGGTGCTTTGCTTCTTACACAAAGTGCTAACTTTATGATGAACGATCATTCATAGGAGTGTTACACCTGCATGCTACCTTCAGGGATAGTCTGGGGATCTCGTTCGCTGAGCTGGGTTTCATCTCGGGAAACCTTTGAAGATAATTACGCAAAAGATCCGGCC
The DNA here is from genome assembly GCA_026779585.1 of Mormyrus proboscirostris. Lineage (NCBI taxonomy): Eukaryota > Metazoa > Chordata > Actinopteri > Osteoglossiformes > Mormyridae > Mormyrus > Mormyrus proboscirostris. The sequence continues at coordinate 4,148,243 of JAODKF010000126.1, forward strand.
TTTGATGTTGGAGTTAATGGTTTTCTTGCTTGCGGGCTGAGACGTCCACATGGGTCCTTTTTTGTTCTTCTGTCCATCCGCTGTGCTGCCAGTGATACTTCGTTCCTTGCTGGTGTACCCGGGTGATTGTTTTGCAGCATATTTCCCTGTGAATCAGGCTTCGATGGTGACCCGCAGATAGCAAGCTTTGCCTCTGTTACACTCTTCCGACCACATACTTTGGCTCAGTCCCATGTGTTCGCATGTGACTTGTTCCACTGCTAAGAGAGTCTTAGCTGTCCATCCAGATTGCCTGAATTGAAATATTAAAAGGCAGCAACCCAAATGGGGAACTATCTAGTCACAGAGAGATGGGAGATTAATCATTTTTGCAGGGAGCAGTGGGCCCTCGACTTTACCCAAGTTCCCTGACCTCTTTGACAAGATTGGTGTCAGACGGATTGTAAGTGCACTAATGACTGAGGGTGCCACTTTGGGGATGAATATTGGATACATATATGCATCTGTTTTCGTCAGCCTTCAGCCATAAGCTCTTGAATCTCAGGAAGCCCAAGAAATGAAAAGGAAGGCAACAACCAGGACGGAATTCTTTCCATGTATGTGTGTAGGGGAGACCGAGGGCGATTGTTGAATGGGGTCAGTTGCTGTTAACAGGCTTTTAACACGCTTTAAAAAAGTCAAGGAAATACTTCCTTCAGGCTTTCGATGTGACAGGGAGTTCTTGCGTATGCACAAGATTCAAGTCTTTGATCTGACATTTTTTAAATGTGTTAAACGTCTCTGCTACTCATTCAGTTTCTCAGTAAGAAAGTTGCTTGAAATATCGCACACCCTTTGTCTTACTACTACTGTTATTCCTGCTATACTGATACATGTGGCATCTGGGCATATACATTTGGGATATTGAGTCAATGAGCTATAAACTGTGGCAAGTCACTTTGCCAGCTGGATAACCAGTGTGGACAGAATGGGGCGGCATCGATGTGACCCTACAAACCACAAATAAAACATTAACTATTTCTTGCGGAGCAACTAATTTATGATGTTCACATCCTCTTTGGAAAGCTGGAAAAATTGTTATTTACTCATTTTAACTATTAATACATACATATTCGTGCAATGTTTTGCACACCTGTTCAGCCCTTTATTTATGATGGTAATGATGCTGGAAATATAAGACATTTCTGTGTAAGGACCAACAACAGAGAGTGATGTCATAGACAGCAAAAGCACACTCATGAGATGCCTAAATTGGCTCATCGAGTGTCTGCATACGTAACATAATGGATACCATACAGTGATATGAGGCACACTGTATTAAAAACATTCACCATTAATGAATGTTCCAGAGTTAATACTTGATCTGAGTTTGATAACAAATCACACCACAGTTATCCTGCAATATTCTGCTTTTTGCTTTCCTGGGAAACATAAGAAACCATAAAAGTGATTAAATCAAAGTGTATTGTTGGGTGCACTTCTATACCAATAAACAGCAGTTCAATTTGCAAGAGTGGAACATGGGAAACGTGTGTGTAAATGTCGTCATTGATCAGCAGCTTCTCCCCAGTGTTTGCTGCACTGGCATCAAGCGCTCGCCGCTGATCTTAAAAGTATGATTCTCCATCTCCACTGAATTCAGACTTGGGGTGAGAGGAGGTGACGAGCGAGAGTGAAAGGAAATGAAAAATATGGGCTGAGGTTAGAGGATATATTGTCCCCCATGCAGGGATTAACTCAACCTAATCAGTCAGAGTGTTTCATGCAAACTCACCCCGCTTGCCAGCGCCATCTTCGGGTCTCGGGTAACCACTGCAGGCCAGCTAATAAACGGGCCCCCACCCACCCACACCTCTCTTTATTTGCTGGATGGATGCTGCCTTGGTCAATCAGCATAGATACTTGCTTCACCATTGGGCTGTAACTTAGCCGTGAAGATATGATGTCACCTGTTGGCGTCTATTCTTCTCAGCATCACATCTCCCGGCAACCAGCATCCTGCCGCGTTTTTACAGGCAGTTGATCTTGCATGGCAGGGCCATCGCCCGTCGGGGAGCTCTGGATCCAGGGCGGTGGCGTGACCATGGGGTCGCCCCAGTAACCGCTGCCATTACGTTAATGACTCCTTTTCTGCAAGAAATACGAGAGCTGTTTTGAAGGTGCTGTGGCGGGCGGCACAAATTGAATATTGTAACAGGTTTCGGGGAACGCCATCTGGTGCTGTTTTGCGATCCGGTGCGGGGGCTTTGGTCGGACATACAGGGACGGGGAGCTCTGATGTCCGGGCAGCAGCGCCGGCAGCCGCTGGATACGGCACATGTGCATCCACAGCCAGGGAACACAATACCTCACTTCTATTTTATTGCCCAGTGTTTCAGGCCAAAGGATCATTCGATTTCTTTTCCGGCCTCCAATTTGCCATCCATTCCCCATTGCCACCATGTTTGGGCTCACATACAGTTTGATATCTGTAACACGATACGGCATTGGGGTCGACGGGGGCGATTTACGCCTCAGCTGGGGTAAAGGGAAGGTCATAGGTTTGAATCCTGTCCTCATCATGTCTGCTGGGCCCTTAAGCAGAACCTTTACCCCTCCTGAAATCTCCAGGGACACCAGATTAATGGCTGACCCTGTGATTGGACTCCATGCTTTACTCTTGCTTGTTTGTTTGTCTCAAGGGAGAACAAGATGTGTAAAAAGAAGCATTCTAATGTACCTGTATTTGTGCGAACGGCAAATAAAGCATCATTTAATTTCAGAGGAAATCAGTTACCCTTCCTTTAAAGGTCTGCCCAAATCCTGTACCATGAAACTCTTCGAGAGAGTCAGAATCATAGCGCCTATGCTCAGGACAGCAGTCCGTGGCATTGCTGTTAGGGATGAGCTGCTCCTGGCCAGGGGGCTGATTAACTTACCCTAGGCCCCTATCCCGTTCCAAATATTTCCCCAAGGCGGGGAGGGGCCCTGATGCTATAGCCTAGGACAGCCTATGCATTAATTCACCCTCGCTCCTGAGTCGTATCAAGTCACAACACCTGCCCCAGATTCACGTTTGTTGGGCGGGGGGCTGTGGTCCCCGGGGGTTGGGTGCGAGTTCTTGGTGATTTTCACGTGGGGTGAGGAGAAACTTGCCATCCAGTGGCTGCAGTCTGAGTTGGTATAAAAAGAAATCAGGAGAAGCCTTCAGAAATGTATGACCCCTCAGGAGACGTCGACTGTAAGAGAAAACCTCAGGAGCTGATGTTCCTGGAATACAATGTATATGTTTATATATAAAGTGCTTAAAGAAAGTCTTAGGACGCTGTCTTTAATTCTGTAAAAAATATATGGAAATTTATTGGTTTTATAACCAAAATCATTACTTCTCATTATCACATTAGAAACAACCAGGATGTCTAAGTACAACATTCATTTCAAGTAGTGATACATTGAAACCCAAATTATAGTTCTAATATAGCTGTTCTGAATTAAAAAGTTAAAAAGCTGATTGACAAGCAGGTTTATTGGATGCTTTGTGATTAGTAACATATTTGCAATAACATAAAACACCAAACTTCTGTGTTTAGTAGCCCATTTGGAGCCAATGACTGCAGTTGCAGTTAATAGCAAAATTGCAACAAAAGAACTGAAAGAGTCAGTCAGAAAAATGAAAATGACTGTGCAGAAGATATTTGCAGATATGTTAAACATTGCTGGTCAATGGACTTGTTATAGCACCAATAAATTAGCAATATTTTTACAGAATTAAGCAAGTGCCCCAAGACTTTATATGAGCACTGTACGAATTGGTATATATGTTGTATATTTCTAGGTCTTTGGTTTGTCCTCCCGATATTTCCTGAGGGTGCACGTCGAGCTCTTATAAAAGACAACCACTTGCATCCAGTTCAGAATGTCCACTACCTCGTGCCCTTTGCATTCTGGGATGGGCTCCAGACGTGCTGTGACCCTGCACTGAATCAGCAGTTATGGGAAATGAATGGATGCATGTATTTTGTTGCACAGTTTATCACATTCGAAATAAATTTGGAGAAGCAAAAATTCTATAAAACATTCAGTCTACATATGACCTGTGTTTAAAAACCAGTCCCTGTTGGCAGGTGTGCATTGTTATTAACTGGCAGCTTGTATACAGTAAATTTTCTCGAAAAACGATTCAGCAAAATCCGACTCGATCTGCCATTGATGCCACATTCCCAGTTGCCAGATTAAAAGTGAAATGTCAAAGGCGCTTTGCACTTTATGTTATTGTCCATTAATCATATCGACTGTCCATCTGCGAGTTTATGTTGGCCACATACCTGGGTACGTGCGGATGCACTCGTGTGTGTGTGTCTGTGTGGGTAAGTGAGAGAGATTGGATTAATAATTTAATTGCTTAAGACAACAGATGGGGCAGATTAATTCCAGTAAGGTCACAAAGTGAGCGTTGGGTTATCTCTGGTAGAATATATTTTCCATATCACACAATCAACTAATTGTAGTTGATATTTTTCACACAAGCATAAATTTTCTTTTATTGATAATTTTTAACTAAAAACAAACTTGAATTATTCAAGAGATTTTTTTTTTTATTTTTTTATTGACATTATGCATTTTAGTGACATAATAGATTTTGTTTGTTTTAGTGGGAAATATGTCTCAAAGCTTGTGTTGTTCTTCTTTCGCAGTCATTTATAATTAAGTGTTCTGCAAGCTTGGTCATGCATTTGCTCTGTTAGCTTTTGCTGGTCCATTCTAGTGACCATAAGCCATTGCGTGTGTGTGAGTGTGTGTCTGTGCCTTTAGGGAAAGACGTGGCACACTTCCGTTTTTACGGCAATCGTGAGGAAAAACCCTTGTTCCCCTCGAGAAGAAGGACAGGGTATCCCTACACTGCTGGACGCGCTGGGAAACTCTCAGCAGGAGTGCAAGTTGAAGGACCTTGCTGAGATGTGCTTCACAACATGCATTTGATTTCCATGAAGAGCATCGAGGGGCTGAAGTGTGCCGCGTGTAGAGGGACGCATTGCAAATATGTTGCCTGCATGGGGTTGCATCACAAATATGTCGCATGCATGGGGAGTGGTAAATTTGTCACATTCACTGGGAGACATCTCAAACATGGTGTCAAGTATCGCGGTGGCGAAAAGCACTTTTCAAAGATTAAATTAAGTTCCTTGAAGGTGTCAAAAATAAAGAACGCTCTTTTTGTATTTTTAGCCAATTTTATTTACTTGTTTATGATCTAGCGCCAAGCATACATAATTAGTTAGTAAATCTTAATTTTACTTCTCCACAAACAGGAAAAATAGTCTATCTAATTAGACCTTTTCTTTAATTTGACCAGAGGAAACTAGGGAATAATTTAATAGAAAGCCATTAAAACCGTCAAAAGATTAAAAAGCAAGCGAGGTTTTCATGTCGTATCTGCTGTGAGGTGTTTTCGCCTCTGCTTTCACACATTGCTCACTTTTCCTCTGTCCTTCAGCACCTGTGTCCCAGGGATAATGTTTTATAATGTGGCTCTATGAGACCAAAGAGCGTCGTGAATGCCCTCCACCCAACAGGAAGCTGGCCAGCTGAGCAGAGTACCCTTCTGCTTCAGGTGCATTTTGACCCAGTGATGTAAACATATATGTCAAGTGCCAGGTTACTGCCTCAAACAGGATTCTCTGTAGTATACGTGCAAGAGCCCAGGGGCAAAAGTAATTCACGCACGGAGTCCTAGATATTTGTACGACGCGCCGATGTGAACATGCATCCATCCTCCGATCACTGATCCAGCACAAGGTCGCAGCCAGCTTGCAGCCTACCCTGGGAAGCGCAGGGCACACTGGTGTTATAGCTCATTCCAGAGTCGGGCCACCACAGAATTTGTGAGTGTGTGTAACTGGGGGTGATTTGCAGGTAGCAGAGGATCTTTGTGCAGTGAGTCAAGTGGCAGTGCATAGTTTTTCCTATAGATCCACCAGTAGAGTGTTATGTTAATAATACAAAGGCTATGGGTTTGAATCCCATGGGGGAATGTCTCGTAATTATACAGATTAACCAGAGCAGACGGGCAGTGTAGCCAGTACTTCAAGTGAAACCCTATGCAGGACACAATGACGAAATAAAAAAATGGCAGAACTTCTTGAGGAGTGACTGTGCGACTTGGTACAAAATCTTAAACAGCTTTGTAATGTTACTTCGCCCTGGGTACTGTGACAAACAATTATCACAGAGCTGCTGGGAGGAGATTGGATGGAAATTAAATGTCAGTTGGAATGTAGCAAAGAAAAAAGGAGGAAGTCTGTGCCCTCTCATGCCCTCCAATAGATGTGTTATTCATGCCCACGTAAAGGACACATGGAAGTTTGTGGGCACTGACTGTTGCATCATTTAACAGGGACATATTTATTTTCATGCATAAGGGGAGTGTATATGAGCCTTGATGGGTAGTAACTTCAGATGTGGACCTGGCCAAAACCACAAGCGTCTACCTAGGGTAGCAGCTGCCAAATACATGCACAAAAGAAAATGTGATAGCGGTGATGGCTCCAGTTTATTTTCAAAGAAGAAAACAGTAAAAAAACAGGCCGTCCAAAGTGTGAAAATTAAGGCTGTCACTGCCTTCATTCTGCTAAATGCACATAATAAACAAAAACATGTTTTCTTAAATTACACATTAATTACAGCCATGATTTGTGTATATTTCTGGGAGTCACTAACATTAAAGCTGCATCACAGATTTCCATTTGGGAAAACTACATTCTGCATTTTATGATCAGCATCACTCAGAGCCAATGAAAACAGGGGGGTGAGAGGCACCAGCAGCCAATCAGTTCTAGGGGGGTGGTGCATTGGATCCTCCACTGTGTGAAAGGAAAAGGCATCTACGTCCTAACATCCAAGAGGTGAGCTTTACATATGGAACAAACGTACACCATACAGGAGCAATCAGGAATCGAGAAGGAGGGCTTGGAAAACAGCATGAACAACCATAAGCAAAGAAAGGAGCGAACAGGGAGGGAACATGAATTTCAGGTTGTTTTTAAAGGGAAGGCGAGAATCTGATCACCAATGGGCAGAGTTGGGTAATTCAGGTCCAGAGAGTAAAAATCCAGACTGGGATTTTGTTTCAACCAATCAGTTGAGTACTCTGTGACTGTGACTCTTTATGCTCAACTGATTGGTTGAAACAAAATCTGGACTTTTACTATCTGAACTTGAATCTGAACTACTCAACTCTGCCAATGGGAGGCTAGAATAGGGAGGTCACTAACACGGGATGGAGTGGACTGACAAATATGAGACCTGGAACAACATGGAGAGGATCACACATACAACAGGCCCGACTGCCACACAGCAGGAAGCCAGTCCCTCGCCGGGCACACACAGTCACACACATATAATCATATACTGCGAGCAATTCATAGGCAACCATTCACCTAAGTGTATGTCTTTGGACTGTAGGGGGGCACCAGAGTAACTGGTAGGTAGCTTCTCAACATGGAGAGAACATACAGCCCTGGAGGTGTGAGCAGCAGTCAGGCACCAGGTCTACCCGCTCAGCCACCCTGCTCTCCCTTGATATGAGCTATTATTATTAAACCTTTGAACTGCAGATCACCTGCTATTTTCTAAAAACGGGTGACATTATAGATTTGCCATGCTAGGTTCTCAGTACTTGGGTCCCTCACAGTGCATAAAGAGGTCTGGCTGTTACATTGCAGAAGCCCTTAAAGATCTAGTGAAGGAGGTTGTTATGCTTGGTTGTCCCTTAACCTCTCCATCCAGGTAGACTAGCATATCCATCCATCCATCCATCCATCCATCCAACTGCTTCTCTCGTGTTTCACCAAGGATCATGAAGCCTGTAACCGTGAAGATGCCTCCCTTATAACTGGATTGAAGCTTCCGACTTTTGCTCATAGCCAAGCTCAATTGGCCACACGCCTCCCTCATGTCACAGCACCGTAGTGAAAGCGTTGCACAGGGGAAGCTGTTTATGAGACGGCCAGCTGGGCCGCTCTGCTGATGCCGCAGGAATGGCGCCACAGGGCTGCCTGCGCCAGCAGCTCTGAGGAACAGGCCACACCCACACGTGCAGGAAGATGGCGCTCTCAGCTCTTATTTTTGGAAGCCTGCCCCCCAACTCCACCCACCCCCCCCCCTGGAATCTTTAGTTAAATTGGCACCACCTGAGCATCCAGGCTGATGTCAGCCTAGGGCCTTCACATCTGGGTAGTACTGCAGAATATTGTTGCTACCTTGACAAAAAAAAGCCCAATAACATTTAAATCATGAAAATGATGTTGTTATAATGGGATACATTTCTCTTTATAACTAGAAGCATACAGTATATATAGTGTAAAATGTTACAACAAGAAATAAATTGCAGTTTTTGTTTTGGTGGGGTAGGGTAGTGCTCTAAAATGTGACACACGATTAAATGTAGTCTGTGAAATTATGCTGCCAGTTTAGGCGAATGAAATTCACAGAGAGGTTCATTGACTGGGGTTAGTTACCGGTGTAAGAAGCAGGGGACAGCATGGTCAATGGGAGACGTCACAGAGTGAGTAAATGATTCAGCACTTGGAGCTGTAACCGATCGCTGTCATTAACGTAGCTGGCTGAGCGAATGACTGCCAGCAGCTGTGGCAGTAGGGCTCCTTGCTTAGACTGGAATAGCGCTGCATCGCTGAAAAGCGTGATTCTCTGCACGAGTCGCCACACAGGCCTTTATGGCTTCTTCCTTGGCATGTCTGTGAAGCGTCACTTGCTACTGACTTTCTCTCCCATGTGCCATTGTCCTTGACATTGACCTATAATGAAACTCTGTGTTTGATTTTAGGGTTTCCAGGCACCTCATATCAATGGAAGTTAGCGGAGCCTTGTCATGACACCTGCCTTGCCCTGTGTATTTGTACACTCATGATACTCTCCATGTACCACTAAATGCAGAGAAAGCCCATTTGGTGTGACATTGTTCTAACTCTCCATTGAAAACATTTAGTTGTTGACATTAGATGTTTTTTCTGACTGGCACAGCGGTCAATGTCATCAAGGTTAGAGAGCTGGAAGGAGATAAAGCAATGCTTTACTGATACTGCAAGCAATTTGGCAGGACAGTGCAGGTAGAGCGAGTATTGTTTACTCGTACTGTAGCATGTGAGTAGATCAGCCCTCCTCCAGTACGCAAGGTAGAATCTTCTTTAGAATGCTAAAAATCCCAAATGCAAAATCTCTTTAGGCTGAAAAAGCAGTCTAACATTCACTCCCTTATATGTCACCTTTGGACGTGAGTATTGTCACATCTCTTGCTTTCGACACTAACAAACCATGGGCCTCGTGGCCTCAGAGGAATCATGCTTCACGCTGTCTGAGCCACACGCCCCCTAAGGATTGAGTTACATCATATGACAACTTTCCATTGGTAAGAAACGTGACTGTTTCCCCCCTCCAGGGGGAGGTATATATGCAACCCAGGACAAATAATTAAAATTCACCACATTATGGTTTATGCAATATCACAAATTGCTGTATTAGATTTCACTCAATGTTAATATTTAAATTCTTAAATTTTTAGAAATAATTTAAAGCTATATTTATTGTGACATAATCCATCAGTAAAGATCGGACATATGAAGACACTTCATTAGCAAAAGGAAAAAAAGGAACTGCAGGAACTGTGCGATACTCAGCAGTGACACCCAGCAGTGACACTCAGGAGTGACACTCAGCAGTGACACCCAGCAGTGACACTCAGCAGTGACACCCAGCAATGTTGAGGGATTGACCTTCTCATCTTGTGACCCTCATGAATACATGTGCAATAAGAAGCATAAGGAGATTCTTACAGTGCAGTGATTTCGTCCGAGTTTGTGCAAAGCTACCTTTTAATACACAGAAATTAACTACTGAGCTTAGCCAGAAGCTAGCAGTTATATGCATGTTTGACCACTGTGGACAAAATTAAAACAGGCACAGCGATACAGAACCAGGTATTAAGTGAGGATATACATGTGTAAAGCACTACACTAGAAAGTTTAATAGCTAGGGATTATATGAATAATAACGTTCCGCTATTGGGAGTCTGTGAGGATGCTTTCAGATGCACTGATGGGTTCAGATGCTCTTGCATCTGAAGTAAATGAAACATCTTCAATCCACAAAGGTACCGTCTAGCTGGAGATAGATGTTGGTACAGAGATTAAGACTGAGCTCAGCTGAAATGATCACATTAGCTCAAAAACCCAAACACCAAGCAGGAGAATCAATTTATTCGCAAGAAGATCCCTCTGGCAGCCATGTTTATAATGTGCGCATGCTAACTGCTTTGATGCTGGAATCGCATATCGAGGCTTTGTCGTTAGACCCAAGGCGGCTGATTCTCTAGTGCTGATTTCGGAGGAACATGCATGAGTTTGAATGAGTTAAAGGGGTTAGGGTTAGGTTTAGGGTTAGGATTAGGCTTAGGGTTTGTCCTAAGGCTTCAGTTATGGGTTGTTCCAGCCTCTGATACAGATTCAATATAAATGTGTCCTCTGGGTTCTGAGCAGGACATTATTCTTTCAGTGGCAACATTAAAAAGTAAAAGGTTAACTTACCATACCCATCTGTGGTACTGTGTGCTTACGATATTTTGTGCCTGTAGCATTCTGTCCTGTCCCTAGATCGTCCTGTTGTTATGACAACAGAGCTACTTTGCAATGTGGCAGCTAATGGAGTAAACAGTGTGAGACATTGATAAAGACGGATGTGTCCATTAGCATTACTTAATGTTGAGAAAACACACCGGCCCGCTTGTGCCAGGATGTAACTACAGGTCACGCCATGGACAGTCAGCACAAGGGCACTCTGTGTCTCATCTCTCGTAATTTCATTGGCATAATCATTTTGTCTGCAAAGTGCCACGTGTCTCTGTCAGAGGTTATGACAATGCAGAGAAAGGCCTTTCTCCTGTGGGACTGAGCTGGCCTTCTGTGATGTTTTATAACACACCCCAGAAAGATGGAATATCTCCAAATATTTAGAGTGACTCACAAGGCCTAAATAAATTACGCTTTAGTGTACAACGTCACTTGTTAACATAACGGATCAGCAAGAGACTTTCGAATCAAATCATACAGTCAACAATTTCTCATTTCCCTAAAAACTAAATGAATGGTTGTTTTAAATGTGGCTTTGCAGTGGTTATCTATATACTCACAAAATCATTGTCTCAAACTAAAGTGCTGGAAATGTGCCTACTGCACCCTGAAAAGTCGCAAATTAATGAATTTAACTTTCCGTTTTTTTAAGCCCGTTTGAAGATCTGTATTTTACTGGACATGACCCTAAACATCCTGGTGCCCTCATCACGGGGGGGGGGCTCCCAGCCTCATATACAACCCGGCTGTCCAGAAGCTGCTCATACATCTGGAAAAGATCCATTTTACAGGCTATGGGGCCATAACAGAGGTCATTCTGGAAACACTTTTCACCGTTAAGGACCTTAAATGAATGGAGTGTCATTTCCACCATCTCAGCTGTGGACGGCTGTTACTCTTTTGCAGTGTTTGAAGGTTTCCTGCTCCCCATGTTTAATAATTTGATTTATTTTCATCCTAGAAATGACACTGTAAAAATGTTCAGCTGTATAACTAAAAGCAGTACATTAAGGGCAGGGTTAAAAGGCTAAATTAAACCATGACATTTACATCAGCATCAGCATACATTTTGCCACTGACAGATTCTAGAGACACTATAAAAAGAATTCCACTCATCCGTCCATCTATCCATCCATCTATCTTCTAACCACTTCCCTCTTCAGGGTCCACACCGAGCCAGACAGCATAAAAGACTGAGGTCGACAAACGATCAGATCCCATCGGTTCCCATCGATTGCATAAATTTGCGTTGGAAGACACCAGCCCCACTGGAGGTGATGATTAACCCACAGGCCAATCAGAGAGTTCAGTTTTGCTGACTAGCGCCGACAACGAATCAACACGCCAAATCGACTAAATACAGCAACAACAGCAACCAACCGTGAACAACCGTGCTGCACACACTGGTCACAGACAACCCAACAGCTTTCGACGTCCAAAAATCGGCTTTGTGTGTTCCAGTCTTATGATTGCGTGAACCGTACCACAGGGTACAAGCAGGCTTCACTTCCAGAACAGACTCTGCTGTCGCATCGTTTAGTAACATAAATGACCTGCATTATAAATCAATAAAATACATCACTTGGTGCTTCCCTCCATCTTTTTCTGCTTCCATTTCTGGAAGGCTGCCTGAATTTTCATCTGGGTAATGAGCCTGAATCGCAGGCAATATTATGACACCACATGTAGTTGTAGACAATACAACTCATTTAAGCATGCTCATGTTCCCCCAGGTTCCGTTGCCGTGGCGTCCGGGGGGGGGGGGGGGGGGGGGGGGGGGGGGGGGGGGGGGGGGGGGGGGGGGGGGGGGGGGGGGGGGGGGGGGG
>JAODKF010000126.1:4160787-4189412 GCA_026779585.1 Mormyrus proboscirostris
CCGCTCAAAATGGGGAATAAAGGAAGCAAAATTGTACACTGCTGAAATAAAACGGTTCTGCAGCAGCAAGCAATACTTGTGATTGTTATGCGCTATTTTAGCTTAACATCTTACTCAGTCAGAGTGGAAGAAGAACAGCAAGTGAAAGACATGAGCTTTAGAGAATCACTTTCATTTGATGTGCTGGGAAAGGTCACATTTGTGTGTGTGTCGGGGGGGCACAATGTTCTGTACTGTTCTGCTCAGTAAATCTCCCCAAGGTCCTTTGATCCTAGCAGATATTTTGGCATTGACCGAATGGTGGACGTCAAATATGAGCCCAATATCTATCCGTCCATCTTCTGTAAGCAGTTATAAGCAGTTATCCATATAGAGTACAGTTTCCCAGCCTGGTCCACTTCCCTGCCGGGAGCTGGGATGGAGCAAAAACATGGCCAGTTCCCTGAAGACCGAACTGGGAAACACTGATATAGGGTAGATGTGGGCCGGGAGCCCATCCCAGGAAACACAGGATATAAGACAGGGGACACCCTGGACGAGATTTCGGTCCATCACAAGGCACATGCATGCACACATAATCAGACACTAAGGGCAAATTAGGGAAGCCAGTTCATTTGAAATGCATGTTTTTGGAGCACCATGAAGTACCTGGAGGAAACCCACAAGGACACAAGGCGATTGTGCCAACTTCACCGACACACAGGGCCAGGGAATGAAGCGGACAACCCCAACCCTGGAGGTGTGAAGCCGCCATGGATATTTCTGCCTGCCATGTACTTGCTGTGACTTTAGAATCAAGTTTCTCATTGGCCAGATGACTGAAAGGCCACACCCCTTACGGGCATCATTGTCCAATCAGGATACAATGGCATGGCAGCGTTCAGGATTTTTTTAAATTTGTGTGCATTATGCCATGCATTGCTATAGCCAAATATTTACTGTTCCAGTCCATCTGGTAGCCACCCTGAACCTGTGGGGGCATCTGGAAGGTCAGAGGTCGGACAGGATGCAGGTACGAACAGTCGCCCAAAGGAAGCATCTCATTCCCGCTAAATTCTGCTATGTTTACTATTTTTAGGGCATAAATATAAAAGGCAGCAGACAGCTTTTGAAGTGCTGGCTTCCTGGCCGGCTTCTATGCATTTCTACTCCACGTGGTGGGAAGTCCTCTCCTTCTCTGTCCCCACTGGCCCCGCCCAGCCTGGCCTGACTTCACACGCGGCCAATGGGGGATGTCGACGCTGAAGGCTGCCCTAAAACAATGACGAGCGTTCCCTGGGAGTTTCTCCCTGAGTTCACCCCACCCCCCCAACCCCCCCTAGCATATCGCCGCAGATCCCATCTGTTTAAACCATCTTGCTCTCCCTAGAAGACGGGCTGCGAAGGAAAGCATATTTTTTCTCCCAGCCTGCCACATATCAACTTAATTATTGGCAAAGGCGTCTGGAATTCGCTCAGTTACCAAATTGTGTATGTTATATAAACCCTCACGAGGGGGCAAAATAATCTACGATATCCTTAAAATGTGCTGCTGGAGGTCTGCTAGGATGGGAGCCAAGGAGTTCGTAAAAAAGGGGGGCAGGACTGCGAAGAGCCTCTAGAACTCGTGTTCCTTAGCGAACCGTCGCTAAGCTATTAGGCGTCGCTCTTCATGGTAGGCCTCAGAGCAACACAATGAATAATAACATCTTTTGGCAGGCCCCCATTGCTGAGGTCACTGGTGCTTTCCTTTAGGTCTGCTGACAGTGGGGGGGGGTGTCGGAAAGGGGCGGTGCCTGCTCGGCTTCCTCTCTCACGCACACTTCACGTTAAAGAAAATTCACGTTAATTTCAGACAACAAAGGGAACCCTTCACTTTCTACGCCTCTCGGTTAAAATGGACCATCACTCTGCAACTTCGTATGTGTGGCAACTCTTTGTTGTGTCACTATGTAAAAATGTCTTACAGATTCTTTTACTCTTTTTTTTTTTGTTAATTGTATGTTTTTGAAGTCTCTTTTATTTCTGGTGTGAACCTAACGTCCCTTTCGGTCCCACAAAAAAAAAAACCTTCCTGTTTGAGGGCAGTGAGCTCAGTCCGATGGGAGCCCAGTCGTGGATTTCAGGATTTCCTTTACATGGAATGCTGGTGCTTTGTCCTGATTGGGTACAGGGCCGAACCTCTCAAGAGAATTTCTCTGGACTGTGCTTGGTGGACTCAAACGACAGGCATTAGCTTGCAAAGAGAACATTGCTTTCATATTGCCTTACTAGTAAAAAAAATTATTAATGTAACAATATAAGTTTTCCATTCATTTGAAGCCCATCTATCCATCCATCCATCCATCCACCTTCCCACCACTTACCCAGTATTGAGTCATGACATTTCATTAAAAATGTTAAAATTTTGTTTACAATATGTACTATAAATGTTGCAGGGAATGTAATTATTAAGTAGGTTAGTCCGTACCTATTCCAAAGAACACACTCTGTGTTTAACTGGAGCTGCATTGTATTGTCTCAAATATTTAAGAATATTAAAATACATTTATTAGGTATTAAAGAGATATAAAAAGTTTTGAATTTGCCCCCCCCCCCCCCCCACAGATAGATGACTCTGTTGAGACATCATTTCTGCAGTACCATCCCAAATGCTTTGTAATGTAACAGTTAAGATATCAGGTATACTTGGCGATTGCTTCATGTAACCCAGCTACGCAGAACCCTCAGAACCTGATGCCACCTTGTTTATCGGTTCTAATCCACTATCAGTGCATCACTAATGAGAGACATGATTAGTAGTTAATTGCTTGAATCTGGAGAGATGTGGGTAGAATAATTACAGCGAGAGGTCCCTGAGGAAGGCATTTTAAAGGTTAAGCAGAAATACGTAACTGCCGGTGCAGTTTTCCTATTTTTATGGTTGAAGCATCCATACATCACCAGTTATCCAGTACAGGGTTACAGTGACCCACTGCAGGAAGTAGAAGGGAGGGTGGACAGGGTGGGCACCCTGGACAGGGTTACAGTGACCCAGTGCAGGAAGTAGAAGGGAGGGTGGACAGGGTGGGCACCCTGGACAGGGCACACTCTACCCAACAGAAATGGCAAAACTGGGACATCATCAGGAATCCCGCAAATACAGAGAGGACATGCAAATTCAAACTCGCAGCTTTGATGTTGTGAGACTGCAGTGCTACACAGTGAATATCCACCAGCTCCAGCTATTGCCAAACACCATCACCTAGGATCAGTCATAAAAAATGTGAGCTATTAGGCAATCTGTGCAACACGATCATCATTTCTGGTCATTTTGCATCCATCATTTGCAATCGATCCTCTGCTTTTTTGATGGCCTCCTTCAGTGCAACGTTAACACAAATGTACTTAATAAAGGGAATTTGCCTTTGAGATCACCTGAGTGGACGTATTCCTAATTACCACGGTCGTGAGATAAGGCAGCTCTGGGCATCCGTATTGGGGGCCCAGGCTGAGCCAGAGAGTTGCTGGATTTACCCAGAGTGCAGGCATGCATCTGAGCTGCCCACACACGTGCTGATAAACATCGATTTTTAACAGCTGTTTCCGCTTAATGAGCCCGTCTGCTTTACAAATTGCGCATGCATAATTAAAGTGATGTCACAGCTGGGTCTCTCGGACCCCCCAACAGCCCACCAGCTCACCTTTAGAGGATTCCGCCTGGATCTAAGGCACCCCCCCGTCCAGTGCAGTTCCCCTCAGCATGCCCAGAGCATGGAGGATAGAGGCGGTGTGTCACTCTTCCTCACCGCTAGGGGGCGCCAGGGGGAGAGGTGACAGGTTTGAGGGGAAATTCCCTCACCTTCACTGTTATGTAACTGAATGATTAATTCACCTTGGCATGTGCTTTCAGTGCCTCACTGTTCATGACATTTGCTGCCTTTTCCACAAATAATAAACAGAAAATCACTGGCGAAATTCCAACATATTTTGTGAAGTGTTTCCCGATCGGAGTGAAGACTCCACGGACACAAAGCTGTGGTCTTTGATCCTCTAAATTTTATTTCCCCCCAAAATTGACTTTCTATATCGGTGTCCCATCAGGGGATGGTGCCCTAGGCAGCCACCTATTTCACTATATTACCTGAGGGGTTGGACTGCAACACAGCCTTGACTTCTTTGTCCAATTGACTCACCAGACCTCCCCGCCATTGCAGATGACAGCAAGGGAAGCTGTGAGTGATGTTTACATGTTGTAAAAGAGGCTGTGAAACACATTGTGCTCCCCAGTCACCTTGGAAATAATCAAAAAGAAAATAAAACAAAGCTTTATCAATAAATGGCTGGGGAAGTAGCTGTAGGACGAAGCCAATAAAAGCAAACACAAGCTGCAGAAGATCCTGAGAAGGTACGGCTAAAGTGTGCTTTAAATTGGCCTACCCTACTTTTATGCCTGACCCTGGGCCATCACGGCACCTGGGCACCAACAGTGATTCTCCAGCATTCATGTTTGTCCTGATGCCCTGATCACAAGCAGCTTGGGGGGGGCATGCCTGACCCGGTCCTGGGTCCAAAGGGAGGGAGTCTCAGTTACTCAAAAGCTGGCTGGACCTACGGGAATGACACTTTCCTCTTGCAAGCCCTGGATGGCACCGGGGTCCATGTGAGAGAGTCCCTGTAACCCATAAGACAGAGGCATTCTGGATTGCTGGTCCATTCACAGTTGGGTCAGACCTGAAGCATATGGAGAAATAGAACCATTACTCATGGGATTCCGTCCTCCATCATCTGTCCTGTAGTAATTACCCAGAATTCCCCTCACCGCCCCAGGTGCTATCCCCTCACGCACGCTGCCCTGAGCATACAGGGGAGTGGGGGGGTTGTACACCAGCATAGTGAATAATTTAATCAACTCATCTTATAATTAGAATAATTTCTGCGCAGCATTTCTTGCTTTTAGTACATACTCGCCATGTTACAGCGGAACACAGACAGCAGCTCAACTAAAACTGATATAATTTAATCTCTCAGGTTCATTCCGCTGTGATCATACAGCATGAATCACACCATTGAAGATTATCCCTATTTAGAAACCCTAGAGTCTAGACGTGTAAGACTTGTCATGATAAAGCGAGTATCACTCCATTCCTGAACACCTACTGTTAATTATGCGTGAGATAAGGGAAGATTAAGTCACATCAATAATCCATCAAGCATAATCCCATGATTCATCATCATCATCATCACTGACAGACATCACTGCAATCGTTTTTGATGATTGTATGTTGATGGGGGTACAATGTGCCGAAACAACGGGAGATAAAAAGAACAGTGGAATTAACATAATCCTAAAAATCCTGTTATATTTAATATGCCAGTGGTTAGAGATCGACAGGGCATTGCCAAGTGATCTCAGTTCATGTTCCTGTAACATCTTCGTAACTGTATATGGGCGGTCTGAAATCCTACAGGATATACCCAGTGGTGATGTCATCGCATCAGCCTCTGGGTCCAGAAAATTCATATGAGTCAGTGTTCGCAGTGTGGAAATGCGACGGCGCAGGATACGTCGCATTCTCCCCTATCAGCCCAAGGTCAGGTCATTTATGGGACTTTTCTCTGGCCTCTGCGGTTTATACATAAAAAAAAAAATCTGAAGAGTTAAAGAACTCGTTGGCCTATTTTCTTAATGACCCCCAGATGCTGTGTGGGCCCATCACCAAACATTGGAATTGGGCTTGAGCGGTCTGTCTGCATATCTTGGATCTGATGGTCATTCATGTTTGTTCACATGCAAACTATATATTCAGCACGTGGGTCACGCGACATTTCTTCTTTGCACGCCGTCTAATGACCTTGCTGATGTTGGCTTAAAAAAATGCTTAGCTCCTTAATTCTGCTGTTTTGAAGTCTTCCTATAAGGTCCATGATTCCACTCCTTGTTCGAGCTTGAAAATGACACAGAATCTCAACTCCTGGTCTGAAAAATAAAAGATTAATGGATGTAAAGGCTGACATGTTGGGGACCACAGAATTTAAACGGGTTGATTTTACATGCATCCTCTTCAAAGCAGCACATTAAATAGCTTTCTCAGCTTTAGGGGGAAGATGGGGGGGGCAAGAGACCTGGCTAAAAATTCCTGTTTTCTCACTGTGGAAAACGTGATTACTTTTGTCCTAAAATCCTTACCCATATATGATTACCCCTCCCCCATGACTTTACATCATCCAAGATACCAGCACAGGATGGTAATGTAAGACTCAGACTTATCAGTTTCCAGAATTATCTGTGGTTATATAAAGAAAACAAAAATATTTACCAAATACCCGGCATGATTTCTGATGTGAAGTCTGTAAAGGATGTTTTTGATAGGACTGTGAGGGCAGTGGGGTCAGGATCAGCGCACAGCGAAGGGGGCAGAGTCTGGTTACTGTGAGCATTGGTGGAGATTCAGTTCACCTGCCCTTGGTCCCGCTAGCTACAAATCAGTGTGTGTGCCTTAGTAACTCCATCGAAGTAGTGACCCCAGGCCGAGACCATCACAATCTCTGGTTCTTTCTCAATATACTTGTGTACTTGTATTCTTGTGTACCTGTTTTATGTCATATGTCATATTCCCTTGCCAAAGGCCAGTCCCAATACTCAAGAACAGAAGTACAGAGGATGGATAAAAATCCCCGTATGTCATTCTTGCCCAGCCTCAAATATCAAGGATCAGACATCTGCATCTTCGCCAAACGAGACCAATCCCATAATTCATTGCTCCCCAAGTTCTTGGGAGGCAAGTTAGCAAGACCAGTCTTGCCAAGACCACAAGTACAGTCTTTGTGTTCTTGGTATTGAGAAACACCCATTGCGACAGTGTCGTTTGTCCTCAGGTGTTGACATCCTGTACTTTTTCCCATTCTGACATCATTATTTTTACCAAACTATCTATACCACATATACCATTATATAGGCGTCCATTTTTCTATTTGTGTATCACACACTTATATATTGTACAAGTATTTCTAACACTTACCTGCTATTTTGTACTTTCAGATTAATACCAAACTGCATTTAGTTGTCTGAGTACTAGTACTTTGTACAGTAACGATGAACTGTAATCTAATCTAATCTAATCTAATCTAATCTAATCTAATCTAACATGAACAGTAACATTAATCTTTTTATCATACATCATGTTGGTCTTTCACAATTATCAGTGGGATATATAACCCTCGGTACATAGTGTTCCCTCTCATCACCACATTCATCTTGTACTCGCACAAAATGGAGCTAACTGAAACTAACAATTGGTGGTGGAGGAGGCAATTCAAGAGAGGGTTTTTGGGGGAACAGCCTAAATATTTGTTTAATTAAGAAATGAGACACAAACTTCCCCCCAATCCGCGTCACCTACATTCCCATCTACTGCTATAAATCACTCATGGGTAAAGCGCAGCATTGGAAAAGTAACCTATAAACTGGGTGGGGGGGGCATGGTTAGTCTGAACACGCTTTACTCCAGAAGCCCCTTTCCGGTTGGTTCTCTGTAAGGTGCAGAACGGCCGTCTGTCGCCTGTATTACACTACAACGTCCAAACCACCAATGGGTGTCTCAATGCTCCCCCCTCCTTTCACTGTTACAGCACGAAATCATCAGAGGAACAATGAAACAGCATAAATACAGAAAACACAGACATAATCACCCCTCAGCACATGAGCAAAAACTTGCCCAATTCCATGCGCCAAGAGTTTCCAGGGTGCGCCGTTTATAATCTTCCCATGCATAAATATTCAATATTCCATTGCATAAGCTCTGCTATTCATCAGTTACTCATCAAACAATTATATTTACACAGTGCTTGTACGCTTTCTGTCTGGTCAGTGGGACTGTTTGTGCAGAAAATGAGTCCCGGTTTGTTCGGCCGCGGTCCAGGCTGAGTCCATGTAGCGCAGGTGTTTGCGTGTCTTTGTGTGCCTCGCCAGCCAACCGATTTTTGGCACCCGCTGAACCGACCCTCCCAAAAAGATGGCCGCTTCTCTTCTCTCTTTTTTTCTCGCATGGAATTCGCCGAGAGATCAATAAGTCTGATTTACCGCCTCCGTCACGCGTAGAATGTTAAATGAGAGGGAAATGAAGGCAGATCCCTTGATACTGGGGGCTGGGAAGGCTGACTCTAATCCAAATAAGTGCATGTTTATTGGACCCGGAGAGGCATTTGTGACATACAACCATATACTGCTGTTAAAGCGGCAGGAACCAACAGCCACACAGATTACTGTTAATTGCCTCACTTCACTGCAAGAGCTAAGTATAAGCATAATTAAATAAATTTAATTGATAACCTGCATAACTTAATTTCAGGGGGTACATGACTCAATACGAGAGTGAATCATGAGTCCAGATGGTCATTCAAGCCGCCGTTTGCGATTACCCCCTTCAATTTGCCAGACAGATTTTGGGGATGGGTGTGTCCAGGGTGAGTTTGGGGTGAGTTTGGGGTGAGCGTCGGTCACGTTTGCCCGGTCCTCAATCGGATCTCGCCAGCGTCACCCTCCTGCTCCGGCCCAATGTCGGAAGCGCAGGTTCCTGCTGCCCGACGCGGAGCGCTCTCCGATTACACCCCTAACGTCAAGCGTGAACGAGCCGACTGCTGGCTGCATCTCATTTTCCCTGGGAAACTGGGACAGCACGCAGACAGAAGGGGGAACAGAAGGAGGAGAGCTGAAGAGGAGCAGGGTCAACCGCGGCCATCCTGACATGGAGCTCCGGGGAGCCTGCGCTGCTCCGCGATGGACAGGAGTCGTCACGTAGCTGGCAGGGAGCCGGCGGCTTGTAAGGGCCAGGACTCACTGTCTCCATCAAGTCCTGTAAGAGTCACCGCTGTGTATGCCGGACCCAAATAGATCCAATGAAATTATACAGCCATAAAAATGGAGAAATCCTGAGCAGCTTGAGGACGACAAATCAGCCAGACAACATAATCACGACTGGAGAGTATCCACGACTGATAGAGATGGAATGGAGCTGTGTGATGCATCTATTAACATGGGATGGGTGCAGGAGAAATCCAGGGGTAGTGAGTGGGATATACAGTGTACGATGTGTGGAGCATCACTGCTCTCAGGAATAGTGAAAGTTTATTCTGCAGCAGCATGAAGCAATCAGCGGTTTCCTGTACGTCAGGATGAATTAGCACGGGGCTCTTACCTGTATAAGCGTAGTCGCGCTCATCAAAGGAGACGCAGCCAGCGGCAGATGGCGGCGTCGCCAGGCTGCACGGGAGTGTTGAGGCACCCGTGGTGAACGGGCGCCGGGTTAGACGCTGCATCCCGACGCATCTCAGATCGCCGTTTCCCGCCAGGGGCCGTGTGCCGGGGAGGACGTTACTGGGTTGGCACCGGATCTGGCAGCACAAGCAATGTCGGCGTCCGAGTTCTGGGCTCTCATTTCCCCCCCCCCCCCCCCCGGTTTTATTTTAGGGCTGGGGGAAGAGTATCACACAACAAACTTTACACTGGTAGCAATCCGAGAATTTATGAATCGGCTACAGTTTGGCAGCATGGCGGGGCAGAGACAGCACCCAGCTTGGCTACATCTGTGGCCGCCACAGGCTATCCAGGCATTATTAGACGATACAAGAGCATCAAAAGGCAGAAACCAAAATGCCATGTTTCATTCTCCACCTCATCACCACATTCTGCACAATATATAGCAGTGGCACTAAGGATTAGGGAAATCTAAATTCATCCAATTTCTGTCGCAGGGATTCAACACCTATCCCGGAAGGGGTGTGCACAAGGCAGGGAATCACCCAGGACAGGGCGCCAACCACAACCTAAATATTTCTCTCATTAAGGAATGCAGGCTATACTTTAATAACATGAGACAAACCTGCCAGTGAAGCCACAGCAGAGGAATTATCAGATAATACATAAACATCTTGGCCAACTGAAAATCAACTTAAAGGATGCCTTAAAAACTCGATCTCTGAGCTGTAACTTGGACCACCGACATAAGTGTTTAATGCCAGAAGTTTATGTCAATGTTTCGGCCATAAAGTGTAAGTTAATATTTCAGTATTAAAAACAGCGTACAAGGGCCCTCCTAAAATTTCTGGGGGTCATCCAGAGTGAACGGCACCTTGTTAATGTTTTACTGGGAGAATTTCTGCCCATGAGCCACGTTCTTTGCCTGAAAACTTCAGGAATCCTCTTAGACGGAGAGAACCAGGTGCGCAAAAGGCTTGCGGGAGTTTCACTTACTCAAAAATGTTTTTAGGTCAGAACAAAAAGAAATGATTGGTTCAGAAAGATAACCGTTCAGATTGTATAGAAGGTGGGTCCAAACAACTAAGAGGCAAGATGTCTTGGTCCTGCCTCCTTTAGTTGCTTGGACCCACTTTCCCTGCCATCTGACTGGTTATTTCTCTCAACCAATCTTTTTTCATTCTGCCCTCAGAACATTGTTGTGTAAGTAAATCTCCCATGAGCGCACAAAGGAAGCTGACGACAATTCTGAGAGATGGGCGGAAGAGAGATTGCGGTGCCACCGTCCAAGTGCCCTTCCCTGCTCCACAAATGACATCACAGAACCAGGGGAAGCTGCGGGTGCGGTGACATTATTAGATTTGGTAGCCTGTCTCTTGGATAGCTGCCTTGCAGGCACTCATCTGTACTTGTCAATGAAGTTCCCCTATTAGTCACCAGACTGTCAACAAGGGCTCTTGTAAGGGATAGCGGATCCCCTGTGGAGAGCCAAGTGCCCCCCAACCCCCACCCCCATGGTATTTTCCTCAGCCATGGGGGGTAGTGAAGGGGATGAGGGGTATCCTGACCACAGGATCCTTGAGGGCGACCCGCCTTGACCCACAACGCAATGAAGTTACCTACCAATGGCTCCTCTACAGTCTGACAAAATGGTAGATCCCCAGGAAAGGGGCCCCTCCAAAGGGGACTCAGAGAGTCAACAGAGACACTCATCTTTCAGCTGAGGGAGAAAAATGTAAAGATGCCAGAGCACTTCGGAAAAAATTTACAGCAGCTGTATTATGTAATGCATGACAATACGTTTGAGTGAAGATATCTGTTTAACATATGATACATCTTGATCTTATCACTATGGCTATACAGATTCCAAATTTATCTACATTTATATTGTGTAGCTACATCAAATGCATTTTTATTATAATGTATTAGTTTAAATGAAATATAGTGATGTGTCCGTCACAGCTATAAAAAATTCTTGAGTGTATTCAGAATGCTTAGAAATACAATTTCATGTAAATAAAATCTTGCAATTATAATAGGGTCGCTTTAATTCCAGTACAGATGGTCCTGACTTTATGATAAAAACACGTCTATGTTTACATCATTTACAGATGTGGTCTCAGTTACAGCCTCAGGGGGTGGGGGGGCGTGGGGGGCTGCATCAATAACGACACCCAAGGCAGCACTTTTAATACGCGGCGCTGTTTTCAAGCTGAGTGCATTTCTGTGGCTCCACGTGAGCGAGTGACACAAACCTGCCAGCAGCAGATGTGTAGTTTCGGACTGGCGAGAGGGTGAGATCTGTGGGGTGAGGGTACGAGAGGGTAGGCAATATGTTGCTGTTCTGAGTAGTGGAGTCCAACCTGATTTTTCTAAAGTATAAAGGTTCTCTCATTCCGCTCTCATTGTACAAGCATATCTTTCCCAAAGTAATTCAGGTAATTCCTTATGGGTTCAACAAGGATTTCTGGAATTTCCACCACAGACCTTTGGTGACAAGCAGGGTATAGCTAGGGCTGTCCTGGGGGGCTTTAATCCCTCAAAAATATCCTTTAGCCCCCCTCCCCCTCAATAAATATACAGTAATTAGTTATAATAAGTGTGTAAGAATAGTGTGTTCTCATTCATTTTCATTCAAATCAGACCCCCCCTAGTAAACACTTAACCACCCCTTTCATAAATATCTAGGAATGCTCCTGGTGAGAGGTCCACTGCCTTTTGGCCTTTACACTGCCTCTGTCAACCTTGAATACACGCTGAAAGGTTCTGGACAGCTGGGATGCGAGGACAGCTTCACACCCGACACGCGTCACGTGCTGCAATCCCCTACATACGCCGTCCGCTGGAACCCCACCTCGCCGGGTGCAGTGCCTCCCATGAGCCCATTTTTGAACGTTTTGCTTTCCCCACAGACAGCGTCAGTCACACCGAGTCCGTCTGCTGTCATTCACATCCCAGAACTAGATTCTTTTCCAACTAAAAGATCCTGACGAGACATAAAATGCCATTAAATGTGGATTTGCATAAATACTAATAATTTGTCACTTTAAAATAAATCTCTGTGCTCTCGGTGGTCATCTCCACTCATGTATTCCGGCTGTCATCGCCTCATGGCTATTTCAAGATTGTTGCACTCTGACAGCTCTGCCAGTCAGTTTTTTTTAATGCTCTGGGGAGGGACACAGGGGGATTTGCAAGAGGGGTCCACCCGCACGATTAGCAATACTTTGATTCTTTATTTTCTGAGAGCAGTTTAGAGTCTACAGCAATTTGCCCTAGGTGAGGTCACATGACAGCGGACATTATCCATATCCAGACATCGGTTGTTTACGTAGAAAGAACTGTAATTCGTACATAAGCCATGCCCACAAGTATCCATCACTCTGGACAACAGGGGGCGCTCTGCCTGACAGACAGCAGTTAGTGTTTCTTCCCCTCTACAGCCTTCAGTTCCTCTTGCTGTTCAGATCAGTCATTTTCAGTGTCTCCATGCAAACCTCCATTTGTGACTCCTGTTCTGGAAGCCAGGTTTCGGTGCTGCCGTTCCGGGGTGGCACAGGAAGATGGGGGCCCAGTTTTGGGTTCCGAGCGTGAGCCTCCCGGCTAATCTTCCTCGGAGCTGTGACTCGTAGCTGCGGCCCATGGCTCCTTTCATCTCGGATTTTAAAAATGCGCTTACGCCTCTCGCCGGCGCTCCGTCTTTATCCCGGCTCGCCCCGCCCTCGCAGGTGTCTACGGAGAACGCCGGAACGCGGCTGGTTCTGTTGATCAGCGGCGGTTCCTCTCGCCGAAAGCGTTTTGTGGAAACCGGTTGGAAACTCCATACTTTCAAGGAGACTGTCCTTCACTTTGTTTGTTTTTGTTTGCCAAACTTTCCTCGAAGTGGATCTGAATTTCAAGAGAAAAGACGAAAAAATTGTTTTCTTTAGCTAATTTTTATTCATGTCGCAGTGCTTTCTTATGCAGAATTTCATCTTACTTCTAAATGATTATATTTGCATGTGGAAATTAAGCGTTCAAAATAAACAGTGCATGTCCTGTTAGTCTGAGTTTGGAAATGGGTTCCCAGACGGGCCCAGGGAGGCTCCCATGTTATGCCTGTTTGCTGTAGTTCAGTAAAAGTGGGGGGAGGGCAAGAAAGGCAGGACAACTTAATGGTGTTTGCAAGAGAGGAGGTTTCCCTTGAAGAGCAAGACAGTGGAAGGAAGTGTTCAGATTTATGGCAGATGACACCGCCGGCTATGGGCGCTGCAGCGGTGGACCTGCCGGGATGGGGGGGTGCCAGGGGGGGTAATGGAGGGGGGGTGCAATAAATCACCATGAAAGGGTGGTCTGGCTAGACACAGCCGTTGCACTTGGAGTTGCAGGGGGAGATAATGAGCATGGATGAGACGGTCAGGCGGCCGCTGCTGGAGTAGCCTAGAGCACCAGGCCAAGTCCCCTCTCCAGCCCCCCCCGCTGGCCACGTCTGACGAGAGCTTCCCCGTCCAGGTGTTTGGACTTTGCTCAGCCTCAGTAAAGCAAGTTTTGTTTTTGGCTTGCCATTTAATTGCAGATTTTTTTTGTTTAGTTATAGGTCAATTCCAAACCCTAGAGGGATAAAGGAACAATAAAATGTGGAATTCAGCTGTTTCAGTGCCAGGTAATGTCAGTGGTTCATGAGGCTTTAAAAGTCAACATCTCAAGACAAAAAGCTGAATATTACAAAGAACCATGTCCCATGTCCCAAAAATGTCTCATGTCCCACACATTAGCTTAGTGTACACCGCCTTCACGCCCCCGAAAAGGAAGCTGTACTCATGTCCGATTCCTCAGTACCTAATGGACTCAGGCGTCAGGCAAGACGACGGGGAGAGGAAAGGAATTTCTGCATCTCAGAGGAACGCTGACCCCAGGCATGGACTACTTCTCAATTTACGCTGCTGTGCAACATCCCAGCGAACAGCCTAGATCCACCCCCCCCTCCCACCCCAGGGGTCCGGAGCGCCGATGAGATGAGGCCAGAGCGCGGTCACCCCTGCTTCTTGGTGGCTTTCAGCAGACCTGGGCCGCTTTATCTATTATTGGCTTCTCTTGCTGGTCTGCCAGGAGCAGTGGTACCATGGAGGAGCGCCCCTTACTGCACGAGACAACTAAATCATGGGGAATGAACGTCACACCCCATCTGGGGAACTATACCCCACACTGGGCCTTATTGTCTACTCACACACTCAACTCGCTAAAACTCACCCATCCTTTTGGAATCCCCTCAGCCAATCCTTATGCCAGCCACTTCCTGTAACTGCGTGTTCAGAGCCTGGAAGCTACAGATACAAGGCAGGGAACAGGCAAGAACGGGGCATCAGCCCATCGCAGCACACACATGCTCACCTATGGGCAGTTTGGTAACTCCAGTTGGGAACTGCAGTACCCAGAAGAATCCCCAAGAGATGTGGGGAGAACATACAAACTCCACACACAGAACCACAGAGGTGAGGCAACAATGCTAACCTGTGCACCACCGTACTACCCCAAGTCCTTTTAGAAACAAGAAGTTTACTTTGGGGAGTCGTGGAAAACTATCAAATGAGCAAATATAATAAATCATACATATAAATAAAATAGTGATGTGCCTGGTGCAGATAATGTGTGCTGTGCAATGCGGCAGCAGGTTGGTTAGACGGGCTGAGGGGGGGTTTGAATATTCCCCCGCCCCCCCACTCATTTTCTCAGTGGAGTTCATCTGCACAAACTTGACTGCAGCTGAAAATTGATCCCGGTAGATTACCGGCACCCCTCCTTTTACTGGACCCCCCAGCCACACCCTTTTATCCTGAGCCGGATGGCAGCGGTTTCTCAGACCCAAAGGGGGCATCTGTCCTCCACACAACCCCACGGAGCGTCCCTTCCTCAGCCGCCGCCTTCTGGTACATTCTAATTCCTCCTCAGAAACCCCGCAGATTGGATTCCAACCAGCAGCGCCTAACAACACACCACGGGCAACCAAATTACACCTGACAGGGAGGAAGAGTTCCCTGCTTTTATCTCTGCTGTAAAAAAAAAAAAAAAAAAAACACACACCGCATGCGGCGGAGCAGACATTTATCGTCGCACCTGCACGTGGCCGATTTCAGACGAATGCATTATTCAAGAATGAAACATGTTTACAGTCTCCAGCCGCACCTGTGTGTGGAGTTATTTAAACACCTCAGACACATCGACGCGGCAATGCAGCATTTAATATTGATAATGGCAATGAAAAGTCATCATAACCTTATATAGAAGCATAAAATTAAATAAGTGGTGCAATGCATTATGGGGCCGCTTCATTGTCATGTGTGTTGTGTGTATTTTTCTGCTTCTTTCCTGGGGGGTAGGTAGAGGATTTTTTTTAAGGTGGGGGGGTCTAAGAGGGGCCATGACTCATACAAAGGAGCCAACATCATCATTAGCCGATGTTATGAATCGGTGAGTGACAGGAGAAGGATGCTGAATATCAGCCCTCTTGCTGGCCTGCCGTTGTCCTCAGTCATGCCAATGGATATTCTTTGCACTCTGCACCCCCCCCCCCACCAGGAACACTTCAGCCCCCGCCAACTTAAAGGTCCCATCAAGACCTCTCACTGTAAACTCTTCATTTTCTTGAGTGGTATTAATGCTGTACCCAGCAGTGCCCTTCATCTCGCCACGGTTGCCATGTGGAGATCTGCAGTGGGCCGTGCCCGCTGCCCCAGTCAGGTGTGGTTAACTCAGAGGAAGTGTCCATCAGTGAGTACTCCACTTCAGAGGAAGTGTCCATCAGTGAGTACTCAACTTCAGAGGAAGTGTCCATCAGTGAGTACTCCACTTCAGAGGAAGTGTCCATCAGTGAGTACTCCACTTCAGAGGAAGTGTCCATCAGTGAGTACTCCACTGTTCCAGATGTTGACTCCTGGCCCAGTGGTGTCTGCTAGATCTTAATGCCTCCGTGTGTGGAATGTGAGCCTAGATCCTCACAGTTTGTGCAGAAGTGTACAAATGCGCAGCTAGTCGTGGTACCCCCCACTTCAACCTATCCCCCCCCCCCTCCAGCTTCACCTTAAATAATTAGTCTCACCTCAGCCTTCCTGTCTGAGAAGAGCTGCCTGTCTGGCCATAAAAGTGGTGTCTGAATTGAATAGCACACCATCACTTGGTATTCTTTGTATCGATCAAGCATGAAACAATGTATTTGTGTATTTGTTTGTTCAGTTCTCTAAATTATTAATTAGCATGCAAATTACCACCCTAATTACATTCACCCCTCATTCATCACCCACCCTCACCCTGTCTTTAAAAATATTGCACAAAATTTTGTCAGATAAATATGAATCCAATACCGATGACAAATCTGAAAGCTGCTAAAATCAATATTGAGTTTCATTTTTTTTCAATTAATTTAACGAATCGCCCACTTCCAATATCGAGCTGGTTGCATGTTCAGACTGCAACTTTTTTCTGAGCATTTTTGTTCTGTTATTCTGACGAAAGTACAGCGCTGTTCGAAAACACCCGTGTCTTTCACGAAAAAATAGAGGTAAACTTCAGATAACAATCTGATAGCCATGGTAAAGTTGGGCTTCTTACGAAATGACTGCTGTTTAAAAATAGAACAACCTAAAAGAATCAATAAAGTCTCCTTGCTATACATAGCTATCCAAAGCTGTCTGGAGAAAGAAAAAAAAAACAGAGGGGATCACTCTGCATCCAAAGTCGCGTGGTCTGAGATTTATTCCAAAAAAGGTGAATGGTCAGGGAGCTATTAATCACAGGCAGAGAGCAGGATTAAATTGCTTGGTCTAGTGGCACAGGAGAGACTCAGCAAGCAAGGCATTTTAAAGGAATATGTTGTGTCTGTCTCAGATTACAGCGCAGGAGCCCAGGGCAAGCATCTGCAAAGAGGCACAAGAAAGTGGAAAAAAAAAGCTTTTCCTCAACTCCTCTTGACTTTTTAACCGAGAGTCTGATGAGTTCCTTCGTCTGGGTCGCCCCTCTCTCTCTCTCTCTCTCTTTCTCCCTCTCTCTTCATCCCCAGTCCCTGCTGTTACAGTTCCCTCAGTTTGTGGGTTCTCCCTGCCGGAGACAAATGGAACAATAACAGTTTCTGAAAGTGCACATTTCCTGAAGAGAAGGCCCTCGACCGACGGCGGGGCTCACATCACAACCCGCCTGTTGTTTTAACCTATGACTTGCCCCGCAGTGCATCCCGATTGGCCGAGAAGAAGCTCCCTCCCCAAATGAGGTTCAAACTTGGGTGAACCCCGCCCATTCACCCCGTTCACGTATGCATATGATTGGCTGCGAAAATATTACATTTCAGCCACCAGAAACACAGAAAAAAATTCCAGCTTTCACATTCTCTGGATGTTTTTTCCCCCCTCCTCATTTCGCCAAGTGCAGACACAGTGTATAAATATTCATACTCAGCCTTCTGAGAGGTGAATCTGAGACATGCTGTTGTGTATCCAATCATTCATTAAAAAAAAAAAACTATATGAAACAAAACAAGGCTCTAAACCAGAGTTTGCTAATCCAGTCCTCGGGGACCCACAACCGGTCCATGTTTTTGCTCTCTCCCAGCTCCCTGCCAGACAGTTCACATTTTTGCTTTTGGGAGCTAGGAGGGAGCAAAAATGTGGATTGACTGTGAATCCACAAGGACCAAATTGGGAAACCAGGGGTGGGCAATTTTATCTGCAAAGAGCAGGGTGTTTGCAGGCTTTTGGTCAGATGTTCAAATCCAGGTGAGAGGACTCTTCAGCCAGTCAATCCTGTAATATTTATCCAATTAGGGAGTTGCAGCAAAAATCCACATACACACCAGTCCTTTCTGGATATGATTGCCCCCCTCCCTGTGCTCTAAGTCAGAGGTAGCCAATCTTATCCGCAAAGGGCCGGTGTGTATGCAGGTTTTGGGGATAACCTGTAGGTCAGCTGTTTAAACCCAGGCGTGAGGACTCTTCAGCCAATCTGTCCTCTAATTAGTAAACTAATTAGGGAGTTGCAGCGAAAACCTGAATACACTCCGGCACTTTGCGGATAAGCTTGGCCACCCCTGCTCTAAGCAATGGCCACACTTGCTGACAAGCTGCACGTTACATCCATCACGTTTCCTGTGATCCCGGCCTAGTTCAGCGGGAGATGGGGGGGCAGCACAAACTCTACGCTGGAATTCCACTGACTCATGATCTCAGGAAATCAATTAATTTGATGGAGAGCAAGCTGTCAGGCTTATTACCCAACATAACCACCTCCCACCCCCACCTACCAGGCTATCACTTTTGAAAATTAGAAACACATTTATATTTTCTGGATCTTAATAATAATAATAATAATAATAATAATAATCATCATCGTTGATAATTAACTGCTTATCAGCCATTAAATATTTCATGAGTTTTTTTTTTCTTTCACTGGATTCATCCCCAAACCAAGCTCTTCCTGTATTTTGTTGTACCCACTGTGTTTGATCTCCTTATGAGCTTATCGGGCCTTGTGTGTTACAAACGGGTGCCATGATCCCGTCTGGCGAGGTTAAAGGGACAGACGGGGGGGTGTGAGACATGCTCACTCCCAAGCTCAGTGAAACTGGATCAGACCCGGCAAGGGGAATTCCGGTCCCTGAGGCCTGTGAGGTGTCCTGCCCGTGTTTTTGCGCTTAATCGGTGGCGGGATTGAGGTCGTTACCCGGACACTCAACCTCACCCGGAGCCGCGAACCGGGCCGGGTCGTGGCCCGGGGCTGGAAATGCGAGGCTGCAGATTGGGAACCCACCTCCCCCCCTGGCATCAAACCCATCAAACATTCCAAGCAAAGCAAAGAGTGCTGCTGCTTTCAGTTTACAGCATGACAACGGGTTTCGATCTGAAACTTCCTTCCACTTTTTTCTCTGGCCCACAAGATAAGGGGACACTCTAGATGGACGTCAGCCCCCCCAGGGCTACAACTGAACTGCTAAGCTACACATTTAATAACCATCTTTAAAACCGGGGGTGGGCAATTGATTCACCAGTCCAGTCTCCAGTGTATATAGTCCTGTATATCGGCATCAGCAGGGTTGCCAACTTTGGTCAGCTGGCGTGAGATTTTCAATTTGAGACAAGTCTGCACACACATGCACATGAATTTACATGCATGCAATAGCTTTATTACCTTGTAAATAATGTATTACCCCAATGCTTTTGATGTTGCTAATTTTAGGTTTATAATGGAATAGTACAGATTTTCTGTACGATTATGAGTGTGAGAGTTAGAAATTGTGAGTGTCACGCCAGATGCGTGACAGTTGGCAGCCCTGCTTCGGTACTATATGCAACAGGGAAAGAATCTGTGCAAAAGCATTTACATTATATAATAATTTGAGGATCATCAAAAAAATATTGGCATCCCTGTCACAAAGTGGCCGTTAGCAAGCCACACGTAAAACAGTGTGTCTTAGTGTCTAATCCTTTTAGGCTCCAGCACGGAAACCATCTCCCATGAACGGCAGGACAAACCGGAATTCTGGGTAAACCACCTCACTTGAAACAATGAGGCGAAGCTTAGCTTTGTGAATCAGGCATTCGTAGCGGGGTGTAGTGGTATGTGTGTCTCAGGTTGTTTCTTTGCATAATCTGAGATGGTGAAACTTATCATAATTGTCTTAATTAACCGTTTCTTTAGTAAATTTGATTGTAGTTATCATCTAAACTTCTCTAAAAACTGAGCTAAATCTGCGCTTTGTGAGCCGTGTCAGAGAATCGTGATGAACTTGAGAACCTTGTTAAAAAAATTAAATAATTTTCCGTGATAATGTATTATTTGCAAATTTACTTTTTTGTATTAGGTATACTCAGGGATTTTAACATCAGTAATTCTTGATCTTCCTGCATTGATTGCCTCTAGGTCGCCGCACGTCTGAGTACCCCGAAGACCCTGCTTACCTTTAAACACGTAAACAAGGCAAATCACTCCTGCCAGCCAAATTAGAAAAAGAAAAATATATGTACAACACGGGGGTTTCACAATACATGGACTGTCATTAGTGCTAGAGACGGTCTCTTGGTACTTAAACATTAACACAGATAAGGAATAACCACGACATTATGCCAACGCTCATTCTCCACTTTCCAAATTAACGACTTTGCAACCGCACTGCGTCCGCAACACCTCTTCCAGTTCAGACTGCGGGGATTTTTGAGTATGTGAGGGGCCCTCCCTTACGCTTTGTTAGACGGTAAATCACTGTATTTCACATTAGAACTTACATTTTAAAACACGTAAGAAAGGAGATAGGTGGAAATAATTGAGAAGTATTTATGGATTCTACAAGTATTACGTTAAATTCTGTTGTTGATAGCCACATCTGTAATGGTTCCTTGCTTAGCAGTTATTCTGTTTAATATACCGATTTCCCTTTTATATTTACAGAGAATTGTGTATTGCTCTCGCACAATTAAACAGTAATGAATCATTCTCCACGATGAGCACGTTTCATCGTGCATGACGTAATTTTCGGAAAATTTTAACGAGTTTTTAGTGTTCCCATATGAACATATATATTCACACGCACAGGAAGAGTATGGCCTTGTCTGGAAATATGTGATCTGGTTCTACAAGTTGAGGAAAGGTTTTATATATAAAGTGTATAGAAACTGCAGTAACACACTAAGTAACGCATGATCCTACCCTGCTCCTACTTCTACAGAAAGAACTTTAATAATTTCTGACAGGCATACAAAAGCAAACTAAGAAATATATATGATCAAAATCACTCAAAGCAAGCCAAGCAACAAATTAATAGTGTGAGTAATTAGCTTTCCCGCACATTCTTCATTTAGGCACGTCGTTGCGGGGGTGTTTGTGGCAGTGGGAGTCCCCCCTGGGAGGGTCCCCTTTGCAGCGCAGTCCAGTAGTTCGCGAAGTAGATGGAGTGAAAAAGAGAGAGAGGGGGAAAGAGGAGCCCGTGAACGGAAAGTACTACTTACATTCAGTGAATTTTGACACGACGGGACGCGGCTTTTTGACGCTGTCACTTTTGCTCGAGGATCGTCCTCCTGTGCCGTCAGCAACAGCCACCATCGCCTTCAATCTTGAAAACTCAGAAAACACGTTCGCGTTGGCTGGCATGAGCTAACCCGTAAGATATGGAAACAAAACCTTTCTTGTCACTGGGTAAGTTTATTTTTCGATTTCCCTTTCTTCCTTGCCAAGTCTTAATTATATACCGTTCTATATTTGTAATTATTTGGGGGTTTTTATTGCAATGAATTGTCAACAAGATTTCAGGCTTTTCATCGGCATATGATTTCCCTATTCCGCTGTCGTTTGCCACTTATTGCCGCGTTTGAAAATTGCGTAAACACGAACCTGGGAATAAAATCGTGCAGAATCCCTTTAATTAAAGATCAGTAGTTTAATATTAATGGTCTTCGCGTAGTTTGATTTTGGGTCCTGATGTATTTGAAATAAATAAATAAATAAATAAAGCTGAACTTTGGAGATGATGGGCTTGTCAAAAAGAGAGGCACGTCACCATCTCTGTAACAGTGCGATCAGAGTTTGATGACAGTTGAGTTGCAAGTGACATTTCAATGAAAAACTACAACCAGTCTTTCTTACCATGCATTTCCGCCTAAACAATTATACATTCAATTTACTGTAAGATTACAATCTAAAGTTTGCTTTATGACCAAAAGCGGCGGGGTGCGGATATGAAAGTATCATTATACTAGCCTAATTATCCAATACAACTTTAAAATAATTTCCGTACATCCCACGGCGCGGGTAATAACAGTTTATGGTGATGCTTTAAATGTGTGCGTCTTATTATTTCCTGTAATTGCGGTAAGAAAGCCCTTTTTATAGCTTGCTTTGACGTTGACATAAATACACTGCATCTGTTTGATACGATTATATTTGACTGGCATTGGCGCGGACTGTATGGTTCGGATGGTTCGGATGCCAGTAACCAAATTAGATTATATATAACGCGGCATACAGTGATGTGGACATAGCATAAGTGGGCTAAGTTCTGGTAGCTGCTTATGATCACCAAAAATATAGCTTTTCTCGGAAGCCTAAAAATACATTTTTATTTTTTCTTTAAAAAAAACTGCCCGTAGGTAGGGCACCCGTTTTCACTTTCACGGCAGCCCCAGGAAGTCTTTTCGGTCCGGTGAGTCGCATGGGCGACCCGGCTGTCCCTTGCACTTGAACACTTTGAACTTCATCGCTGAAGTCGGCCGAGATGGGAAACCAAGCGAAGCATCCCTGTTTGTAAACAGCGCTGATGTTGCAGTGCTGTCACTTCCCGGGGCAGAAGGTGTAAAAAAAGCGAAATCGTCCGTGTGCGAGGCGTGAAGATCATGCCACTTCGCAGCCTTTGATTGCGCGGCACGTCCGCAGCTTCGTCAAGGTCTTCGGGGATGGGATGGACTTTTTTTTACGGGTTAAATCAGTGAGTGGAAACGCGCAGATTGCACGTTTTTTTTTTTTGCGGCGAGACTCGAGATATTGTGCAAGTTGAAAGCTGGCATCATGAGATGTTGAAGGCGTTTCATCAAAAGCGGCAGTTTTTATCGAGATGTATCTATAAGTCAGGCTATTTAAATTTCTTGCACTTACCTTAAATTTCGTGGCTCGTTGAAGACACATGTATGTATACTGCCCGCAATGTAGAGTAGTTCATATTTGCGTTTAAATGCGTGATTTATACCCTCAGCATTGCATTCTGTTATTTATATGTGCTATGTAATGTGTATGTTACTACTATTATTTCCATCCAATCATCCACCTATCCATCCATCCGTCCAGTGCATTTTAAGTTCTGATTATCCAGTTTTGGGTCCTGTGTGTTTAATTTGCCTGTTTTCATATACAAAATGTCAAATTCACAATGTATGTTGATTATGGAGACTCAGGAGATGTACCATGTAGAAACATGACCTTGCGATTCACACGTGGTTTGATGCGCACCTGAGTGCATGCACACGAGCCCGAATGCCCCCCGAATGTGTGCCCCTTCAGTCCTGAGAGCATCTGTCGGCAAGCTCTTCATAACCAGAGCTGAATTGCTTCCCTCCAGAGGCAGACGTGGTGCGATTCAGGGTTTGGCGGACTTTACAGGGATAAGGTCTTTCTGTAGTTAGTCCTGTGCACACCCAAGCAGGAATGCGCATCTGAGAGCATGCTTGCCTGCAGTGGCAGGGTTGCCGGCAAAATTCTGCAGCCTTTGCGTGCCCCCGACCCCAAATGTGCAGGTCCTTGTGTGGTGAACTCTGTGCCCGCAGAGCTGATGACTGGCACGAGGGCCGCGTCTAAACAGGAAGAAGTGAGTAGGGGATACGAGAAGGTGGCGGATGTGCGCGACCGCGGCCCCCGTCACTCTAGCAGCCTCGTCTCGGAGCAGTGAGGGTGCCAGGAAGCAGCCGCCAGCATGCCGCCGGCGCACTGCTGTCGCGTCGGATGGATTTTGGTGTGGTGCGGAGCACAATGTTTGCCGGACCCTCAGTGGCTTCTTATGGGCCAGTGGGTTCATAGGAGACAGTCAGTAACGCACTCAGTCGTGGGGGGGGGGGGGGCAGCCAGTGAGAATGGTGCCCTAGAGGACAAAAGGACATAGACCCCGAAATAACAGGCGATGTTTTTACAAACCAGTTGATATTGTTCAGCTATTAGTTTACGATTTTGAGCCTGTGGGCTGGAATGAGTATGACATCTACCTGGAGAGATGGGTGCAGAATCTGAAAGGCAACTTTTCTGAAGGTCTCATGCATGGTGGGGACAAGTCTGGGAAGAGATCCAAAAAGATGGAGATGGTCACTTTCAGGTGGGGGGATGGTCCCGGTGTCGAGGCCCCGGTGTCGAGGCAAGCGGGCAAAGGCATCTGCTGCGCTGCTTGTTTTGTTGCTGGTAGCCTGAATGTCTGAGTGTATTTCTTGCACGTTCTGCTTCTGTGGATAAACTTGTCAAAACTTCGTGATGGGTGTGTGTGTGTGTCTGGGGGGGGTGGGGTTCAAGTGTATGGAGTGAACCCCTCCTCCCCCAATTGCTTGAGGTTCACGGTCTTTAATGAGCGCCTGAGACTGACATTGTAGGAGGAAAAAATGGAGGAGGGGGTGGATTTAGGGGGCCTGGAGTTGGAAGTAAATCAAGAACAAAGCTAATGCTGGGGGTGGGGTCTGGTTTACAGCGTGGCGTTTTTGTTGCCGGGGTAGAGTTTGGCCCCTTTGTGAACGTCCACAGCTGTCATTTTTATTGGAGAGGGTTTATACGCAACATTAATGGCTTAAAGTGACAGCACCGCTTTTTGCACCTCTCTCCAAATCAAATGCGGTCACCGTGCCGACTCCGGTCCGCATCGGCACAGAAGAGACGGGCAGTGGCGGGGCTGCAAACACAGCCGTGAGGGCCGCCGAGAGTCGGAGGCGATCCCGACAGCCGCTGGCCCCGATTCTGCGGAGGTGCTCCGTCAAATACGCACACTTGCTTGGATTATCGCAGTGTCGCCCAGTTGGTTCGATGTTGCAGTGTCTTTGAATAAAGTTGCACTAAGCCCCTCTGCTTCAATGCAGTGCAATCTGCAGGCCTGGCAGACATACTGGAAGGTCAGACAACATTGCATGTAATTATTTAAACTGACCATATTTTCTTAAATACTCAGTTTACCTTTATTTCTCCCTCTGATGTTTGGTTTTCTGGCAGGTGACGCTTTGACCTTTGCACCCCACAAAGTTCCAAGTGAATTGAATTATTTCAGAATTAAGGGCATGCTCTGTGCAATTGTGATGTCATAAAGTGAATGAAATTCCAAGCGTTTTTTTTTTTTTTTCCCTTCTCTTTTTTCTTTCCCAGGCTGTAGCTGGCACCGGGTCTGTATGCATGCCATTATGCATGCCGTTCAGGGTGCAGCGCGTACCTTCACAGCCTGGCCCTTTGAAGTGGGGAAGCCCTCTGATGAGATTCGACCCGATCTTTCTGCGTAAATCGCAGCGAGCGCGGGGTGCGAATTGCCCCCCTCGCCCCCCCCAGCCCCGCGAATTACATTTCACGGGCGCTGTGTTTGCTGGGCCCCATCTTTTTTTATTCCCCGTGCTGCGGAACACGCTGCCAAGGACGGACGTGATGTGCGATTCTGCACACGGCTGTACCGCCGCGCTCCGTGGGCCGGCATGGTCTCGGGTTACGACTTTCCGCGATTATTTACACTTGTGGCCCATCGACTATACTTGATACTCACGGACCACGAGTCTGTCTATTTATGGAAAGTCCAGTTCATCTGACAATAAATAATCCTGTTTGGATCAAATGTAGCTTTAAGCAAACAAAGGCTGTTCTTATTCATTGTGAGGAATGACGGTCTCCGGTGTCCCCAAAACAAAGACAGGTCATTATGACTCTTTAACAGTAGTGCAGACCACTCTCTGCAGACCACTGTCTTTGCGTGGCATTGATGATGTTAGATATGGTCTTGTGGTGCGGAGATTGGGCAGGCTGCTTCACGCTCACTGCAACCACTGGGGGGTCCCGGAGAGTAGCGGCAGTACTTTCCTTTGGATCAATAAAGTACTACTACTGCTCTTGGGGACCCCCCAGCGGTTGCAGTGAGCCCGGGGTGTGCGTGAAGCAGCCTGCCCAATCTCCCCACCCAGTCAAATTCTTCCCCTGACAATATCGACAAACTGCTCACGTGAGGCATCATTTGGTCTCCCTAGAGCAACCTGTAGTCTGTCCCAATGCGGTCGTCACAGGGGTCACTTTGCAAGGTCCATCACGCCCCCCCCCGAGTGAAAAACACATCCGATATACATGCATGTGATGGTGTAGGGTGCAGGAAGCGGAGCAGCATGCTGTGAGTACAGTAGTCCAGCAAACATCCCTAATCCTGTAGCTGTGGTCTCTACCTCATAATTTATTGCATTGTTGTTAGAACCTGCTTTTTAATGTAGCTCTGTTGCCCCCCGTCTCAAGTCTCAAAGTTACTGGTTCCTGTTAAAATCCCCTGATCCAGTGGCTCACGAACTTGCAGTGGCCGTCATTAATTTTAGAGTCTTCTCGGGGTCTGGAACAGCCGGCCTTTGCGATTCATACGCAGTATAATGCCATGCATTTCGCTGTTTTGCTGATGCTCTGCCTCACGTATACCTGCCTGCGGAACAGCTGCCTGTATAGACAGTGTGTGACATCTTAACTGTCCTGGACAGCAGGTCAGTTACCTGCACACTAACTGTCCCGGACAGGTCATTCTGCAGCTACTTTTCAAAACTGGAACTTTGTGTTCTGTACACTGAAGGTTATGAAACCATGTGCTAAACAGCCTTTCATGAAACAGTCTGTTCTACTGTCCATGTGTATCCTTTCTGAGACTTAGTTTTAAGTTTAAAGTTTCAGATTTTATGCTAAATTCCTTGCGATTAAATTTCTTGCATTCCAGGTGAGTCAGATCTGTTACAGAAATGGCAAAAAGTCTGGGTATAATATACTTTTTTAAGGTCTGGTGGAAAATGCATTTTTTTCTGAATGGGGACTTTTTGAGTGTTTTTCTCACAGTCTTCGTGAGCTCAGTCCAAACTCGTCCGATGAGTTTGCAAAGTGCTGGGCTCGTTTGGTGGGAGAGACACCTTTTGTTTTTACTGTCACCGAGCAAGGAGCTGGCAGTGATTTATTGCGTGTGCAATCCCCTGCTCCCCCAAACGCCACCTCCTTTCGGCCCAATGCCGCTTCGCTCCCCCGCTGCCTGCATCACCCTCCATTCAGGGGCTGAAGCAGTGTTTGTCCGTCTCGTCACGGCTTCCGCGTGGATTATGCGCGGCTGAGGTTTGCCGACAAGACTTTACCTGCCAGCCAGCCCCACCCCCAAAGGAAACAACGTTAACTGGAGGGAGAAAAAGAACGAATAAAACCTGACTCTGATACTCAAGGGTGTAGAGTCAGAGTTTCCCAAACTTTTGACAATCAAAAGGAGGATTGCACATGATTACACATGAATAATAGGAAAGTAACATCCACATTAATGCTTATCAATTTATTTCAGAACAATGTTGTAAAAAAGATTTAAATTTAAAAATTTATGGAAATTGTCCAGCCCCAATGTTCCTGGGTGCAGTGGAATGCTGGCATAGACTAGTGGTTGGAGACCCCCGCTTTAAATGGTGCTGGTTATTTTAAAACAACTGATTAATTTTTGCTGGTTGTTAATTTCACATTGTTATTTTTACGGTGAACCCAGCACTGCGCATTAAGCATTACTTAGGTACGACTACACCATTAAACACCTTTAGACACCATGATACAGGGGTTTTTGATTGGCTCTTCTCTCTAACTGGTTCAGAGTCCTGACCACCGGCTGATTGGGTGCCCTGTACCTCATTGCTTCTGCAGCTGTTGGCAGAGAGAAGCCACTCTGCATTAGGGAAATTGTCCCCTTCTTCTGGCAGGGGGTTTGGAGGTACAGCTCAAGCTTGTGGTAATCTGCATCGGGCCAATCAGGCGTCTTCTTCAGCAGTGGGCCAATCAGGCATCTTCTTCAGCAGTGGGCCAATCAGGCATCTTCTTCAGCAGTGGGCCAATCAAGTCTCTTCTTCCTTTGTATTGATAGGCATTTTCAGGGCCCAAGTCAAAGTTTTGAGAGCCGAGGCCTAGTGATGGAGGGCAATCCAGGCACTTCCTGTTTTCTGTCCTTGTTCCACACAGTCACCAAGTCGTCAGACTTGTCTTTTTATTGAGGCACTTGGTGGGGGGGCTGGTGTCAGAAGCATTTCAGCATGTCTGTGTGGTGCTGTTACCCAGATGACAATAGTCTGAGCAGCAGGGCAGCCTGCGGTGGTGTCTGCACCGTCACCCTGCGCATACCACGGCCGCAGGAACTGCGCTGACAGGTTCAAATGTCACATCGGCAGGTTGTGGTGCGTTCGTGTGTGTGTGGGGGGGGGGGGGGCGTGCCTTCTGTATGAGTTAAAAGGCAGTAACATGAGCCCGGGCTTCAATAACATGAAAGGGTGCGGGCGGAGGACGACTGGTTTTGGGCGATTCAGGCTGTTTGGGTTCCGCTCCGCGTATCCGCCGGTGGGAAGGAACGGGGGCATCTTCAGACGTCGGCCTGGGAAAGAGGAAAAAAGGAAGTGGCTGTGAAGGTGTGGGATAGACCCGCCATTATCACTGCAGTTTAAACACAGCATTTTAACAGGATAGATACCGTCACCTTAGATTTATATACGTGGATCCACAGCTTTCTGTACCGTCCTGTACAGTGTAACGTATAGTCAAAAATATACAAAAGTCATTTATTCTGCTACATTGTTACAATAACAAAGGAAAGGCAAAGCACTCAGATAATGTCCCCTTTTCTGTCTGCCCTGCTTTCATGCAGACATTCTTTCTGTAGCATCAAGAGGAAGCTCTGGGCATTTATGGCAGGATCTGAAAGATGCAGATC
>JAODKF010000126.1:4214963-4225686 GCA_026779585.1 Mormyrus proboscirostris
AAATACCTGCCCCTCCCGTTTGTAACAAGGACCTCCAAATGGCAAGGTCTTAAATCAAGGCCATTAAAAGTTATAGACGTTAGGGGTTGGGGTGACGGGTTTGGGGGTGGGTTTAAAACAGTGATTCCATTCAGTAAAGCTGTGTCTCATGCTATATATATATATATATATGTTTATACACATAGTGTCAGCTCTGAACTCAACATCCGAACACCCCCCATAACGAACACGTGCTGTAGGGTTTCACTGCATTCTTTGCATACTGGTAGTCGTCGTCTGAGAGTCTCGCAAGTTGTTTGAGAGATCGCGCTCAACATGGCTGGATTTTACCCCCCAGCTCACACTAGGGTGCCTTTTAAACTGAGCTGGTTTCAATCCCCACTATACCATTTTGCCACTGCAGCGTGTTGCTGAGAATCACTTCCATAGATTGCACCACCCCCCCCCCCTTCCCCCCGAGTGGCGCTGGGTGTCTAGTGTTTGGGACTGGTTGCATTTTGCCTTAATGAAGTGCTTTTCAATCTTTGAAATTACTTTTTTAAAACAACAGCAACTTTTCCTGTCTGGAAGTCCAGTCACCTTAGCAACATTCCACAGGACGCTGGGGACAGTGGACTTCCTGTTTATATCAAGAAAAGTGAGATTTAAATTTGGAAAGGGAAAGATTTTCCCCTTTGCACATTGACCCAATATTCATTTTGCAGGGTAGTCCAGGTGCAGACCAGGAGAAAATGGCAGTTTTTTTCTACTTCCTCCAAAAAAAAGACTCTGTCAGATTTGTCTGTAATCACTTTTCCCACACATATTTTTATGCTTCTCGTAAGTTTTGTAGCCATCATTTTTATTTCCGTAAGGAAAGAAGCATGAAAATCGCTGAATAAGCTGAAGAGGTTTTTGTGAAGGCTTGATGGCTTAACTGGATATGCAGAACCAAGATTTTCTGCAACAGCTTCGCAATTCAGGTATTTGACGCTTAACCTTTGTTGCGCAGTTACTGTTTACTAAGGAGCTGACACAGGTTAGGGGTGGGAGTGAATTCAGGCTTCAGATGCTGTCATGCAGACGAAATGACTACACACCAGTTTGAAACACATTAACCTTTGCTCCCGGCAGTTTGTGTTTATGTAGCGCGCTGTGCAGCTCATGAGTTGAATGGCCAATAAGCTTTCTGATAATAGGAGAGAAGGGATAGGCTATGATGAATCGCCCTGATGTAATTTGATTTCTTAGGCATTTCAAGGAGAGGAGAGATGGCACAGTGGGGCTCTCGGTCATGAATCAAGCTGCAGTCGCCCCAGGAAGGTTCTCATTCTCTGACCTGTTGCTCCCCTTTGACCCCCGCCATGCATCACTCATTTGGTGGAGAACGTCAGCACGATACCATAGCTGCGGTCCTAATTTTCCCAGTACTTCTGGCGGAGGCTTGTTCTGTCGTTCCTGTTTATGTTCCACCTTGTGGTTTTGATGGGTCCATAATCCAGAACTTGGAAAAGAATCCAAGAGAACTGGTAGACGTCTCCTACCAAAATGCTGCAGTAACTTTATTCCCTCGAGAGCCGCTTTTGCAGGTGTCAAAACACACTAATTGCTCGAATAACAATTGCGATTTTGTAGTTTGCATTTTTTGCCCTCCGCTCATTATCCTGCTTAAAATGCTGCAGGCTCTCGAGGGTGCAGAATGACTCATTAGCACCTGGGTCAACATGTCACGTTAATTCCATCCTCAGCCCGAGGCAGCAGTCTCTACGAGACCTGCCGGTTTCTTAGCTAGCACTGCGTAATTTCTTCTTCACCCGTGCAAATCGCCGAAGCCTTCACCCTGTGCACTGGCTTTGCCTCAGCCCTATCCATCGTCGCTGGCACTGCATTCTATGAAGGAGACGGTCAGCATCCTGGTTTCATCTCGACTTCTGCAGAAGGTCCGACGCCCTCTGACCCTGTGGGCTAGCAGTCGATGCATAACCTGCAGGAATCTCTTTTCGAACCTCGACCCATTCCCATGAGGCACTTTGTTTGGGTGAGGGTGGGGCCGGGGCAGGTGCCTTTCTGCATCACCCATGCATGCTTGCATCTAATCCCATCAAGGCAACAGCAGGACTAGGTCGTCCCTGCCGCAACATGCATGGGCGCTTCTGGGATTGTTGGCCGTTAGTGACACTGGGGGGGGTGGAGAAGAGATTCCAACATTTCTGAAGTGGAGTTGGAGATACATCCTGCTCATCCCCCCACCAGGATCCGTGCCAATATTTGTCACACACTGCCTGGAAGGTCTTTTTTTTGCGGCTGTGTTGGAAAAACTGCAGCCCCCAGAATTGAGTTTGCATGTTGCGGTTCTCTGCGGTTCCTGGGAGATGGCACGGCATTCCAGTTGCCTGCAGACACAAACCCTGCCATTACAGCCGATACGAAAATAGATCAGACTCCTGTTTTTGAAAGACTTTACTGGAATTCGGAGTTTGCCTGCTTTGTTGTGTTTTACGAATCAGACTTGCACGACCTTAATTGCGGTTATGGGTGATTAAACTCTGGATGACCCGACAAAATACCCCAGCAGCTGATTTACTCCAGATCAGGCCCAGTCCTCTCCATTCTGCCCATAATTGAGTCTTTTCAATGCCCCTTTGACATGAAGCTGTGTAGCAAACACCATGGAGTATTTTGCTTGGTATCTATTCAAAATAGATGGGACAACGACCTCAGAAGGAGAGTTTATCAATCCAGACCGGTCTGTCCGAATGTATTTGTGTGGGAAATGGGTCTGCGGGGGGGGGGGTTGCCAGCAGTCTTCGGGCTAATTGGTGTGTTAATCTTGTTCGGTACGGGTGGGAAGCCGGAAAGCTTCCTGGCTCTTATCATGCAGGTTCCAGTGACTGACCGAGAGGGGATTCCGTTCTGGTCACTGTGTGATGCGAATCCCACAGCCACAAGCCTGTTGAGCTCCCTATAACCCTTGGCTATTAGGTCAAGGGCAAGTGGAGTTCAATGTTAGGGGTAGACGTTGAGGAGGCGGTGACTGCTCATCTTTGCTTGCTAGCCATTAGCGATGTCTTTGCTCAGTCAATGTTTTTGACTTTACTGAAGCCTCTTACAATTTTTGCTTGTTTGTAGGGTTGGATATTTTACTGTAGAAGGTTCCAGTTTGTTCTAGGTCCCTGTGGCTCTTACATGGATGTCACACCACAATCTTCAGAGTTTGACAACTTACAAACCCATTAAGCACTACCTGAGGCCAGCAGTGTCTGACCTACGCCAGAGGACTCATCATGACAGCCGTAATTCTGCCGGTTCGTGGAACTTTCCAGAACACTGCGGGAAAGTGCCGTTGATGTTTACGCACCTCGGATGATCTGTAAGGAAGGTTTCAGGAGGTCAGTTTGGAGTCACAGAGGAAAGAGTGATGCCTGAGTAGCCTTAAGTAAGACACAGTGCTGATTATTCCTTATTTTCTGTTTGAGCTGCTTTTGATGATTTTGTTGCACTTCGAAGTCGTTCCTTTAAGGCGGCCGATTGTCCCACTGCTGGCTCACCCTAGCTTTGTACTCTGATGATGGGGTGAGTAAATGGAGAGCAGCCTGGTGGGTCTGTGAGAGTCACTGGGAACTGAGCGAGGGGCCATGGAGGAAAAGCTTTATTGGGGGGAGGGCTTTCTCCTTTTGTGAAATTTATGTTTGCTGGGCAGGAACAGGGCGAAAAACAAAAGGCTCTTACTGTGAGAAAGGGAGTTAAAGGCACATTTGTGGTGGAGGGGTTCAGCTGTGTGACTAACAGTACCGGGATGGGCACCGGGACCGGGGGGGCCGCTGGATTGGATTAGCAGGAACGACCCCAATCACATGACTTTCCCTCCTGAGA
The DNA here is from genome assembly GCA_026779585.1 of Mormyrus proboscirostris. Taxonomy (NCBI): domain Eukaryota; kingdom Metazoa; phylum Chordata; class Actinopteri; order Osteoglossiformes; family Mormyridae; genus Mormyrus; species Mormyrus proboscirostris. The sequence goes on from JAODKF010000126.1 coordinate 4,218,816, forward strand.
TTCCCCCCCCTCCCCCTTCTCACAGGGTCATTTTAGCTCAGATAATCCTTCCAGCAGGAAGTTCAGCCTTCACAGGGCACTTCTCGGACCTGAGCGCATCACAGTACCACAGACATATGGTGTGACAGCGTCAACATCACTTTTTGGCAAAGTCACATGGTGTCACATCTTGCACATGGTGCCGTCCTGGTTTTCAGTGATACTGTCCCCAGCAAATGTTGGAGATGAGTCCATTCTGCATTCATGGGCCTGTTAGTTACAGAACAATAATTCATTAGTGCTGATGACATCAAAAAGTTTTTTACACACTTTGACCTTGACATTGTATGTTTTCAGGGTCGACTTACACTTTGGAGTATTATTATGCATATATTTATTTGTATTTTTAAATGTCTAAGCCATTTAAAACCACTTTCTGTGACTTGTGCTATTTACTGCTATTTCATCTACCCATTGGCTGCCAGTTTTGTTTTCCATTTCATTACATATAACTTCCTTACTGTTTGTCTGGAATTAATGTTGACGTTGGCCAGCTAAATGTCTCATGATTTTACCATAAAAACCCCATTAGGCTTGTATAAGGTGCTGTATTTATCTGAAGTCGGTTCAGTGAGCGGAAAATGCCTGAAATGAGCAGTCGTTGTGTCCGTTGCCGGTTGCCATGGTGGTGCCGTCAAAACGTATATTTGAAGTATGCAGCCTTGGTAGCCCCACATCCACAGGCCGAGCCAATGAAAGGAGCACCTCAACGCTCACATGTGCGCCAGATTTCAGCATATTTCAAGCAATTGTATGACATTATGTCATGTACAGCCAATCACAGCACTTGATTTATGGGCTTATCCCTCTGAGCCGGTAAAAGCACCTGTTACTCAGGAATCGCTTCAATGTGCCAATCATAACAGCCCATTCACTGGCAGCATTGCCTGAGCTGACCATCGGTGAATTGTTCATGGGCATTCAGGAAACGGGAATGACAATTAAAATACCTGTAAAATGACACCTGTTTTTTTCTTCTTCTTTTAATTTAGTGTGAATTTCAGAAAAGGTAGCATGGTGGTGCAGTTGGTGCCTTTGTGCCGTGGCGGGTTTTTGGATTCTGGGTCACAAGCCAGGTCCAACTCTGTGGCACCTGTGCTCACGCATTAGACACGCCTAACTCAGGCTATTCCTGTAAATTTAGGTCATATGAACGGTCAGCGAGTTTGCCTACGTGTCCCTCGATGGCCTGACCGCACTGGATGTGCCAATAGACCCCGGATTGTGACGATTCCGGGTTCTGAATATGAATGGCTGGGAAAGGCAAGGAGGTGGATTACACTCCCAGGAGAACATGGATGAATGTTAATTTGCCCGGTTGCTTAAGATGTATGACCACAGCTGCAGGGTGCGGCGATTCCTGGGCAGGGGGCCGGGTCTCCTTCATCAGTGTGGAGCGTCCGCTGTGGTTTGCGGAGGAGCCACATGCTCCCACCATACCCTGGGGGACGATTCCCACCACATACATGCTGTGGGGGTCTCTGTGTGAAAGGAGAAGCCCCCTCCCACCTTTCTTCTGTCTCAGAATGGTTGGAGTGTGTGGCTTAGTGGGTTAGGTGCCTGCGGCCAGGAGGTCACTGGTTCAAATCTCATCCTTGACAGAATACTCACATCTCCATTGAGCCTTGGAATAAGGCCCTTAATCACTCAAAATGCTCCGGGCAGAAGTAGATGTTTCAGGACCGGAAAGTAAAAATCTAGATCGTGATTTTGTTTCAACCAGCAAGTTGAGCATAAAGAGTCACAGAATTTTTAACTGGTTGTTTGAAACAAAACCTTGGACTGGATTTTTTCTTTCTGCACCAGAAATTTCCAACTCCGGCTCTGGGGTTGCCAGATAAATTGCTGACACTATACTTAGATTCCAAGCTACACTCTCAACTTTACATGCATGTGGCTCAAAATAGAGGAGATGGAATACATAAATAAGCACTGTTAATTTCCGCAACTTGTGCAAATGACAAATAAAGTATCATTTCAAAAGCAGGGTGAAAGGTCTTCTGCAGTAGCCATAAATCTGTATCTACTTCTATCTCACCCATAGAAGCAACTTCTCCTTTAACGCTGTCCCCCATCTCCTGTAAACGCAGCCCCTGTCTCCCTTTGGCGATCACATGACCAAGTACGGTTGCCCCAGACTGTGTCTCAAGGTGTTTCTGATCTATTTTCTCCATTTCATGTGATCACTCCCTGCTTACTGAATGCCGCCCCCTGTAATCTGCAAAGTGCCCACCTCCAGCAATATGCAACAGTCGCAGATTCATTGACATCAGAATCACATTTTTAATTCGACTTGTCCACTTTCTTTCCACATAAAACCTACTCATACACAGACAAAAAGAACCTTGTAAAAGGCTATTAGTCGATGAAACACTGGTAAAGGAAGTCTTGCCTGATCTCATCATTTCACTGTAGAATGAGCAGTTTGCAGCAGTTTGAGGCCCCGTGGCAGTGACCGCTGAGACGGGTCTCGCCGTACCCCGCAGGTGACCGTTTCAGCCAACGGGGCTCGCGCGAGTCCTGCAGGGTGACGCCTTCTGGGCCGGTGTCAATCCTCAGCACCCCACATCCGGGCTGGAGACGGACGGGGGCCGCGGAGCAGCGTGGTTCCGGGTCATTAGGCCTGACGCTCACCGAGCTGGTAGCTGCGGGCCGCTTAGCTGGGGCTCTCAGGCCATTTGCGCCATATCTCCCGCACTTGTTCCCCATCCCGGAAGCCCGAGAAGCTGCTCGGGCTGTTATGAGCAGCTCAGATCTGGATAGATCCTCTGTCAGATGAGCGCTAGTTTGCTCCCGGCCCTGGCCCCCATTATGGAGGGGGGGCATGCTGCCCGCCATGACAGCTGTGTCTGCGATTATGATTATCAGTCACGCCGTCACGCTGGTCTTTCTGTCCCGGGTATGACGCAGAGCCATCCTTGGGCTTCTGCTGTCGCCTCTGGGCTTTCGACTGCCTCACGTAGACACGCGGCCTCCCCTGAGTACACCCCCCCCATCCTTTAACTTCTCTCACGGCCTTTTTTTTCCATAGGGGTATAAGGATTATGAGCCAAAGCCAGAGGGCCAGAATCCTGGCCGTCCCACATTTGTGGTCCATTACGGGGGGCTGCGGTACGCAGTGGAACAAAGCAATGGCAGCCATAAAGCAGGGGAAGATTTCAAAGCTTTGTGATGTGGTCAGTAAATCCATCCGTTTGACTCGAGCGGCTCCTTCGGCGGTTGCTGGACCCCCTAGGCAAAGAAAGGAGGTCCAGCGTGACGGCAGATCAGGCCGTTTGTCATTGTCCTTTGTACAGGCCGCTTCTCTCACAGACCCCCCCCCCACTGACCGTCCCGTTGTATGAATGAAGAGTCCCACTCCGGCGATGTTGTTCGTCATTTGCTCCCAGGATGCCTTCCATACCAGAATAGTCTGTCTCCTTGGGATCACGGAAACAGGCTGGACAGAAGCAATGATTTTGGCGTCGGTCAAGCCTTTTTTTTTAAAGAAGAGAAAGAACGGCAACGATTAACTGCATCAGCGAACGGCTGACATCATCCAACTCAGATGTTTTTTTGTTTTCTGTTTTTCTGTGTAAAGCGGCCCCTCTACCCTAAAATGAAGCCCCTACCCCAGCTTGATTGAACAGGAAGCCCTTTGATAGAGTGGAGAATCCAGACACCCAGAAATGGAGCGTCTGTCGGAGTTCCCTGTCAGTGCTTGTGGTCGTTTGCGGTGTTTTTAGGAAATTCGACTCTGTCTCGTTTAATTTGCAAGTAGGGGGGCTTTAGTGGGTGGGGGGTCCTGAAAGTAGCAAGTTCAAGTCAAGGGAGGGGATTTGCTGGTGTGTCCATGGTCTATAAAGTCTGGCTGCAATGCTTAAAAAAGAAAACTAATAGCAAGATAAATAATTTAGCTGCGGCAGGATTAGAACCCACAGCCTTGCGTATCAGGCACTGCCTAGAGTAGGCTTCAGAGCCCCCCATGGTCTCGTACTGGATGGAAGATGGATGGGTGGACTTCTGCAGATTTTAAATGAAAGTGTCTGAGATGAGATTCTGTTGCTGTTTCTGTGACGACTGTATTATGTGTATTTGTCTGGTAAATATAATCTCACGCATGTTTTAAAATCGCATGATTTCCATTAACTGCAGTAAAATATGGATGAATCAGCCTCTCAAATCACGTTTTCATGGTATTGCTGTGGCAAACTTATCCTTCATTACTGTGGTCAGATACAGCCCTGTACCCTTCTGCCATAAGGGGATTTTGGGCAAAGCCACAAAAGTCAACTCCTGTCATCAGGTTCACTCACTGCCATCGCCCTGTATGAACATCGCAGCTAAACAGTAGATGTTTTAGGTGTCCTGAAACTGGTTTAATCACACCGGTTATAGGCGGTTGCAGTGGGCGGAGCCTAATTAACCACAATGTTGTGCTGATGCGGGATTGCTGCCACCGCGCCTCCGTCGCCACACATTACACTTTTCTGCCGATGTCAGTTTCCCAGGCTTTCAAGTCGAGTTCAAGCCATCCCAGCTGCTGAAGCCCGATTTACTGTAATTATGTGTTATTTGACACTTTTGTTCTCGAAAGCGGTAACATCGAACAGTCACTCAGCCCGATATGTGACAGCGCGCTAAACCCTGCCCCCTCCCCTTCCCATCCACCTGCCGAAGTGTCAGACTCACTAACAGCCGAGGAGGCGTCATTGGCACGGTTGCGGTATTACTTCCCGCACGCTTCGAGCGATGGCGGGCGTTCTTGAGCTCGTCGGAACTACAGGCATCTAATAAGCGGTGCGACTATCAGAGTTTAGCGGGAGTTCCCCAGTGCAGCCGGGTGGTGGGGCAAAATGGACTCTCGCGGGATTACTGGTGTGGCGCTCCCCTCTCACATTCACTTTCAAAAACAATAAAATGAAATGAAAAGCCCCCCCCCCCGAATTTCCCACAGCCACTTTTAAGAATGGCTTCCGTGTGAAAGTGCGACTGTTTGAAGCTTCTTTGTGGGGCGTCTGCTCGCACTACGCTGACTTAGCACGGCTTTGGCTGATGGAGTAATGAGGCCCTGGGGCCCCCAGCGTCAACATCTTCTGAGGCGTAATTGCCTTCCCGAGGGGGCACCGCTGGTCCCCTGTCTAATTACACGATGCCGCCCACTCTGTAACACACTCCTGTGTTGTCAGGTGGTTCTTTATGGTTAGGGAAGTGCACTTGTAATCGAAAGATTGCAGGTTCAAATCCCCCACCAGCTCAAGTCACCACTGAGGTACCCTGAGCAAGGTACCGTCCCCAAGCACTGCTCCCCGGGCGCTGAATTAGCCGCCCCCTGCTATGTCACGAAAGTCACATATGGGTTAAATGCAGATGACACGTTTCGTTGTTGTGTGCTGTGCTGTGGTGTGTTAACAATGACCACTGATCACTAAATTCTAATTCTAATTTAAGGACCGGTGGATGGTATTAGAGATATGCTTCTAGTGGCAGGTTGTGTGGACCCCGGTGCGAGGGCTGGAACCCACGGGGATGCGGCATGTGACCTGTTTCGTTTTTGTCCTCGCCAGTGCAATATGATTGGCTGCTATGGTGCAAGCTGATTGGTCGCAGTGGTGGGGAATTTGCCATGCGCTCTGAGCACAACAGGGAGGGGGGGGGTCTCCCTTTCACCCTGGCTGCCAGAAGATCCGGTTACACTTGCGATTCTGCTGTCGGCTCTGATCTCATCTCGTCAAGACTGCCCTGTGAAAACAATTAGGCACCTTTCCTGTTTCAGGGGGTGTGGGGACGAGGCAAGGGTCCCACCAGGAGGCCCCAGCGGCACGCCCCCCCCATTTACCACCATCAGGATGACCCTCCTGCTCATGGGAGTTTTACTTACACAAATCTGTTCGGAGGGCAGAATGAAAAGTGATTGGTTCAGAGAGATAACCAGAGGAGTTGGGTCCAAGCAACTAGAGGAGGTAGGACCAACCAATGTCTTGGTGTCCAATGTCTTGGTCCTGCCTCCTTTAGATTAGGTGTGTCTTTATATGTGGGGACTTACTGTTACCTCTCCCAAATACATTATGAAAAATTCATGAAATTACTGATCCATAAACCCAAATCAATCAATAACCAATATTTAAAAAAAAGCTGATTCATTTGTCATGTGACGACATCCCAGACAAACCCGGCTGCTCCTCTCTCGCGAGGATCGCGTCTCTCTCAGCAGTTCGTTCCAACGCCTTCCCAGCATCCCCAGGCCTCTCGTCTGCGTGGGTGGGCGGCCTGTTCCAGGAGCCTTTTCTCGCATGCCCCGTGTGTGTGTGTGTAAACACATTGAGCAGCAACGTTGACACGGCCAGTTGGAGTGGAGGACATTTCGGAGTGTGCAGACTATGCCATCTGTCTGGCAGTTGCAATAACAAGCAGAGTGCTGCTTTTGCCATTAGCAATTAATAGTTGTTACCATTTTTAAAGTGCTCCTCGCAACATCAGCCTTTTTGACGTGTTGGACGGTGATTAGCATCCGCACGCCAATCTCCTGCTCTGCCAGACAAATATTGAATGCAAGCAGAGAAAATTTAATGTTGCGTGTGTTGAATTTATTCCGACAGCTTGAAAGCGCTCTGGGTATTCTTCTCCTGTCTATAAATAAACCAGACCTGCCCTGAAAGGACTAATTATTTCTGTTTCAGTCAGATACGAGTCCTGCAGGCTTCAGAGTAAGACATCCACCTACAAACATGCTCAGGAATGAATGTGTCTTTATGTAAGGACTTCATTAGGCACCCCAAGCTACCGGACACTAGGTCTGGGCAATATTATGGTAATACAGTATAGCACGGTATTGCGGGGTACAGGATGGCAT
>JAODKF010000126.1:4228572-4242419 GCA_026779585.1 Mormyrus proboscirostris
GGGGGAGTCATTTGACTGTATAATATCTCAGAAGAGCTTGGGTTGGCCATGTGTTCGTCTTGTTTATTTCTTGATTTTTTGTGTGTGTGAGTTACAGAGATTCCTTTGAAAACCTCGTACCCCAGCCAAACAAGGCATTCCCCCTCAAGGAGTTAGGGGAGCACAGTGGCTGTTTAAAAAGTATTTTCGGCAGGGGGGGGGGGGGGTTGTATCATAGGCCACCTCCAGTTCCCATCTTGTTTCCATTGGCTGTCGTTCTTATTTTTTTTGTGAGCCTGGATGCGGAGAGCTGCACTCCGGCTGGCTTTCCGGGGAAGCCCCTCAGCGCTGACACACTTCCCGCCCCTGTCTTATCCTGTGGGCGTGTTTGCTTAACGCACTGCTGAAGGTGGAGCAAAGCAGCCTGGGAAAGATGTGGAAGTGCTGGAAAATCAGGCCCCAGCAGGTCAGGGCAGAATGGTTTGGGCCCCCCCTGGAATAGACTGCAGCTCACCCTCCCTCCTGTGCCTCCCCATGCCACATTTCCCAACAGCACCCCTCTGTCAGGTGACTACAGTAGCCCTCGGTGACACAGCTAACCACAAATCCCCAGGCCTTTGCTGAAAGCTGAAGGTGAATGCTTTGGTTTATCTCCTTCACCTGCGGGAGAGAGGGATGAGCAAGTACAATGAGGTCTAGAAGGTTCTACCCATCTGGTATGAAGAAATGGGGGCCAAGTGGCAGGTCACTTTGTCCATCTTATGTGCATTTTTTTTGCCTCCCCAAAAGCATCTCATGTCCCTTTCTGTCTGCTCCTGGACTCTATGCAGGACCTCTGGTGATGGGATCAGGATGAGTAGGAATTGCTTGGTTTGGCGTGAGGGTGACAGGCCTGGCAGTGTTGGGGCCACACAGGCTGCTGAGCTCTGGGCCTTTATTTGGTGGCTTGTTGGGGGACTACTGACGAAAGAAGAAAAGAAGCTGTCAAATACATCAGCCATTGTGTTTTCTGGTTAAAAAGTGTTAGATGTTAGATGGACTGGCATCCCATGGAAATGGATGGATGGATGGATGGATGGAGCATAGATCTGTAACTGTCAGCATCAGACACACTGCTTGGTCACAATCTGGAACAATCCGGAGCTGATAGTCTGCCCACCCCCCATACCGTCTGTGACAGTGATGGGCGATAAAGCGGCAGGTGCGAGGCAGCGAGCACGTGGCACCTATTCAGACGGCCGGCCGTGGGGGGGGGGCCCCCCCCCCGTCAGTGGCTCACTACGCAAGATCCAGGGCCGCTCTGTGGAGTGATTCACTCCCATGATGCATTTCATTCAAACTACCAGCCTGCTTGACAGGCGAGTAAAGATCAAGAGCAAGGCAAGGCACTGCACTGATGTGACACTTTGTGACAGATACAGCATTTAGTGTCATGTTGTGTTCGTTGCTGTTGTTCACTTTCTTGCAGTGTTCACTGCCTGTGTCCATTGTGATGATGTAATCAGCACCATACTGTATTTACTGCCATTTAGGGTTCAATACCAGTGTCCACTGCCTTTTTGTTTTGTCATACAGTGTTCACTGCCATTCAGGTGTTCAGTCAAAGTCTTTACTGCTGTTCTTTGTTCAGTCAAACACTGTTCACTGTCATTCTGTGTTTTCATCTCCAGTGTCTGATCTCGCATAGAAATGAACACACTTTATTGGACATGTTTTTTCCATCCTGACTCCTCCCCCCGGTCCTCCCACAGACTCCTCGGGCCAGCTGACGCCGTCCCCCCTGGGCTCGCCCACGTCCCACCACGGCATGCACCCGTCGCTGCTGAGCCCGCCTGCCATGGGTCCGTCGGGGCCGTCACTGCACTCGCCCATCAGCACTCTGAGCTCTTCCATGAACGGCCTGGCTCCACCCTTCTCTGTCATCAGCTCCCCCATGGGAGCCCACTCCATGTCGGTGCCCTCGCCCGGGATGGGCTATGGGCCCAGCATCAGCCCCCAGGTAACCCCCTACCAGGTACTTACCCCTCTGCCCTCGCACATTAGTACAGTAACTCCCTTCACATGGACACCAGCTTGTGAAAGTCTTGTACCTCCGCTAATAGAGCTGCGATAAATGATAAATGCTTTATTTGCCGTTTTCAGAAATACGAGTACAGGTACACTGAAATGTCTTTTCTTCGCCTACTCCATCTTGCTCTTCATAGCTTGGTGGTCACAGGCCAGGGTCAGCCAACATGTCTCTGATGCAAAGGCTGTGGGTTTGCATCCCAGAAAAGCCATATAAAATTGTGACCCTTCCCTCTACAGTTAATTTTATTGAATATAATATGCAGATGATAAATGTACACAAAAACAATCAGAAATGAGATGCCTCAGCGGTTGTTTTTCACCCCAAATCACTTCCAAACTGTTCTGAAGGTCACATGGTTGGGGGAGGTCATTTTTTTGGTGCGGTTATTGGCCATCACCAGCGAGGCTGAGCCAAATCCCGACTCGTGTAGGCACCGTCTGTGGGTGAAATTGAACGAGTCTGGATTAGTAGCTCTGTCTATTCACTTCTCTGAACGGGACGCTTCCATTGCTGGAGACTGGATTCTCTTCCATTCTGCCTTAATTCCAATCCTTTCATCCATGTGGTGACCTAAATCTTTGCACTGTCACTAAGACGAAGAGGTCGGAACACACGTTGGCTGATGTTTCATGAGCTTTTTTCCCTCCATTTTTGTTTTTATTTTTTAACAAGTAGACATTTTTGGTATGGTGGCTCAATGATTGGATATGTGACCTTGTGATGGACGTACATCCCATCCAGGGCGTTACGGCCTCGTGCCCCGTACTGCTTGGGATAAGCTCCAGATTCCCTGTGATCCTCTCCGGGATAAGCGGATAGGTTCCTTTGACATTTTGAAAGCACTGTGCCTTCAGGTATTCTTCGTGGGATTTTAAAGAGTCATATTTTTTTTATAAAAAGGTGTCGGTGCCCAAGGTATATGAATTTGGAAATGTACAGTGTGGTTTGCTAGCTTTGAAAGAGGGTACAGAAGTACCCCCAGACCTGCTAGGGCAGGCTGAGCACAGCACCGCCAGCCTTAAAGCTCCTGGTTCCGGGTGATAATCCTGAGGGAGACCCAGTCTGTCCCAGGTAGCGCTCGGCGTCTGATTGCGGCACCATCTGTGCAGCACTGAATGCCCCGTCTGCCGCGTCCCTGCTTCCTGTCACCCTCACCGGGGAATTAAGAGAGATGAGCCACGCGACAAAGTCGATCCCAGAGCCCTCTAGCGCCCTCTGCAGGTGACAAGGGGAGACCACATGCTGTTTATGTTTTACTGCCCCACACCCCTCCTGTGTTGCTTGTCTGGTTGTGGAGACAGCATGATGGGCCAATGCTGAAGGATGATTTTGTCTCTTAGGTCAATTTTTTCCCAGGCACACTGGGGTGGGATGGGGTCAAACCCCACACTTCTGTCTTTAACTAGTAAAGGAGACACCCCCTACCACACTGGCCACATTTTGGGGTGGGGTTGCAGGCTCTCCTCTCCTACCCCTTTACTAGAGGTGTTCACAATCTCTCTCAGTATGCCCCAAACTCACTTCGGCGCACCCCAGTGCACTGTAAGTAACCCGCCGGGATTTCCGCACCAAGCCGTCAGGACGTGCGACAGCTTGTCTGTGTTTTTTTAAGCCTGATTGCTCCGTGCCCAGGCTGAGGCTATCGCGCTAACGTGCTAACATGCCCTGTGCTGCGTACTGTTCCGTATCAGAATGGCCTCTGTGTCTTTAAAAGGCCACACATGGAGATTTCTTCAGTACATTTTTCCTTCAAGTGTCAGATTTTTTTCCCCCCAGAAAGTGGTTTTCTCTGTATTATTATTATTATTCTTTTTCTTCCTCCACTCGCCGGAATATTGTGGGGAATTTCGGCCGGAGAGCACGCCAGGCCAATGCAATCCCACCCGGGATTAATGCGGGTGTTTCGGGGGGGCTCCACCCCTTTCTCTGCAGCCAAAAAAACGCACCAATGAGTGGGGGCTGGAATAACGTCTAGGGGATCTCAAATCTCAGATCAGGAGCATGGAGGGAACAACCTTTTATCACAGACCAGAGGCTGACACCGACTTCAGGATTCAGGATTTAAGATTTTTATTTGTCCCCTGTACAATTGTACGGTACAATTGCAGTGAAATGTTATTGTGGAAAAACAGCTCCATCACTGTGCATAAACACATATAAGCTATAAGGGAAAAATGTTCATGTCCTTGGCTGAGTGTGATGTGACATAAGATGCAGCATGCTTGTGTTGTAGTGTCTTATTTGTGGTCCTGGGAAGAAGGCCTGAGCAGGCAGCAGAAGTGAAGCACTCATCTGCTGATAGGTATCAGAGATGTACATGGGGGCCTGGCACAGTGGCGGCAGGTGGCCGGAGCGGGCAGGCGGTGCCCAAGTCTGTGCCACTTGGCGAGGCCCGGCCTGTGTGGAGAGCTGATCGGCCGCCACACCCACTCAAATTTCCGCAAGCCACTGGTCGGGCATTACAGCAATGAGCGTTAAAGGGATCGGGGTGATTAATCGGGATAATTGGTCGGAATGATTGCTTTTTTTCTGTGTGTGTGAATTCTGCCTGATTCCGACCACCTGGCTTGAGTGTGAAATAAGGGAGCGGCACAGGTTTATGGGAGGTCACGTGACACAAGCGATCATGTGACGGGGGAGGTAAAAACACTCGCGTCTAGACTTCGAGGTTGGATTGATGCTGCATGGGGGCTTTTTGGGGGGGAAACCGTGAGTTTGTGGGTTGTGTTGCAGAAAGGCTTGGGCCCCTTGCCGATTTATTATCCCCTGGCATGTGGATGACCCCGTGACCCCAGCCACACGGCCCTGGAGCCTCGCCTCTCGCATGCTGCATCACTCAGTCAGGAGGCAAATGTGTTCCGCTATCCGGCTAGTGTGCCATGTGATCGATTGCCTCACCTCCCCATGTCTGCTTCAAAAATCTCTAAGAGCGAAAGAGTGATCTAGAACACGCTCGGCCTGCCAGGAGCGTTCCCCAGACGTGGTCTTTGTTTAAAGAGGTTCGTTTTCCTCATGGAGGCAAACAGAAGTCATTATTATCCTGTTTTTCTGGAGAGGAAAGTGTAAGGCTGAAGCTTTGTAAGGGTATTCTTCCAGATCAGTGCTCTGGGGACATGGGACAGTCCAAATGAGAGATTTTCCTCAGCAGAGTCTGAATCAATAAGGGAAGACGGAGGTCCGATTTGACTGTATCGTGTTCAAATAGGCATAATTAAGAAAGTCTGTCCCTGGCTATTACACAGTCAAATGCGATCCAGGAATCGCAGGCTGAAGGAATGTGAAAGAAATGAGTGGATAAAGACCGGCCGATCAGGTTTCGGCGGAGACTCGGGTTCTGATTGCTGTTGTTAACCCTCCGCGTTGCCGGGCAAACGCCAGCTGAAGGGCTCGACAGCTGCTCCTCACAAAACACATTCCTAAGACCTGCTAATCACATTCCTAAGACCTGCTAATCGCATTCCTAAGACCGGCAAATCGCATTCTTAACGCATCGCTCAGTCTAGCTGGAAGTGTGGAAACCAGTTCCCAAACAGTCACACTGTACAGAATTATTAAAAAGTACTAATCTTTTTGCCTTCAGCCCTATCAAACCAGCACAAACATTAGCATGTGAGTCACATACTCCAGTAAACTGTTTACAGCTGACTTACCAGCAATATTTTTATTATTGAATTATATTTCTGTATTATGTATGAAAATTAATCTTAAAAAATGCTAAATGTGTATTCTTACCTTCACCACAACTACAAAGCTATGCCTTTAGAACAGTCTGAGGAAAAACACTGACATTATTTTGACATCTTTCTTTGCTGTTATTATACATCAAATGCAGCAAATTTCTTTTGACTCGAACTATGGGGCTCTACAGTTTGCATTGTTTCTGTGACCGAGTCGATTACAGAAACATTCTGTCAATGGAACTTAATACGCGCTGACAAAATCCAGGGGTCCCGGGGAGCCGTTTTATCTGGCTTCCTCCACGGACGAGGAATGAGAGCATTTTGGCTGGGAGCTGAGTGAGGCCAGCTTGTGGACACGGCACAGGCCGGGTGGGAAGGGCGCCTGAAGGTGACAGAGATCTGGGACAGGGTCCCTCGTCAGGCTCTCGTCATGCCGCCTGGCTGGAGAGGCCACTGCCGTCATGGTGATATCTACTTTTAACTGAGGGTACGTGTGACATGGAATGCCAATGTAAACTAATTGAAGAGCAAATTTCCAAAGCTCAGTTACTCCATGGGATATATTTTCAATGCAATTCCTGTGGACTTAGCAAGTTTTGGAAATTTAACAAATGTTCTTTGTCGGATTACATGAGGACTGAGTGAGTTTTCAAAATTCGCTCTCCCATTTATGTGTCAAGCAGAGTCTAGGTTTATACATGGGTTGTGTGAAGTTCTTAAGTCATAGGCCTGAAGTTTCACATAGAAAAAAAGCAGAAATGAGTGGCTTCCTGTGTCATAGCAGTACCACATTACCAGGGTGAAAAAACTGTAGGTGTCGCGTGTGTGTGTGCAATGCTGTGCAGACGTTAACCTCAGACAGACGCGGTCGGGGTCTAAATTCTGTCGCGTGCTTCCTGGCAGCACCCGGGTCTGGCATGGGTGGCAGTAAGAGCACTGATGCCTCACTGTGAAACTCAAAGGGGTTCTCGTGGCTCTGGGACCGCGAAGTGAGGCTCGACACGTGGCTTCATAGTCACTGAACACCCTGAAGCTGTGTAGGGAAGAACTGCATTATCTGAAAACCATGCATCTATCCACTGTCTTCTGCAAGCCATGCATTGATCTACTGTCTCCCAAAAGCCATGCATCTGTCCACTGTCTCGCAAAAGCCATGCATCTGTCCACTGTCTTCTGAAAACATGCATCTGTCCGCTGTCTCCTGAAAATATGCATCTGTCCACTGTCTCCTGAAAACCATGCATCTGTCCACTGTCTCCTGAAAACCATGCATCTGTCCACTGTCTCCTGAAAACCATACATGTGTCCACTGTCTCCTGAAAACCATACATGTGTCCACTGTCTCCTGAAAACATGCATCTGTCCATTGTTTTCTTTAAGCCATGTATCTATCTACTATCTCCCAAAAGCCATGCATCTGCCCACTGTCTCCCAAAAACCATGTATCTGCCCACTGTCTCCTGAAAAACATGCATGTGTCCACTGTGTCCTGAAAGTCATGCATCTGTCCATTGTCAAGAGTTTTCCGGAAGGATAACAAAAAGTATTGATGACAGGTGTTTTTTAGGGGAAACTAAAAGGGAGAGGTATACAGGTGATTTTTTTTGTTCTTCTGATAATAAAAACAAAGGACACCAAAGAATCTTTGATTTGTGGTGTCAGGAGACACAAAGTGAGGCAGAGGGTATGAGCACAAGAACATAAGCAGTCACTTGCTTATTTCAGTAATAGTTATAGCAAAACTTGTTTGGGCAGATGAGGAATGAATTATGGGAAGTGGTCTGACTGTGTCTGACACTCCGCTGCTTTTCCCATGGTACACCAGCCTCTGCCACTATGGCAGCACCCATCTCATTAACAATTACAGCTCTGACAGGCTGAGATAAAGGTGTTCAAGTCAAATGTAAGTGGAACAGTTTTGGTATCATCTCAGAATCCCAGATGTCCACATCCATTGCATGACTGTTATTTGGGTTTTCAGGTAAATGTGTCTATGTCTGCCCTATAATTCTAAAAACCTTCCGTCCTGAAAAATCTGACAGCCTCTGAACCAAAGCTATGTCATTGTACTTTTAAAACAACTGTATCTGCTATGCAGGATATGAAAATGTGGCCTTGGACCTTTGGTGATTTCGTCCAAATTCAAGATTAAATTGGGGATTCACCGGAATGTTATTAGGCACTAAAAGTAAAGATGAGCTGACACTCAAGAGGGAGGGAGATGATTTATGGGTGGAATCCATTCTGTCACTCTGTGGCTCCTAACTGGGCTTCAAGATTCTTTATTTGTCTTTTGTACATCAGTTTACCACCTGCATCACCTGGTCAGTAACATGCAACCTGTTACAGGATTTAGCTCAGTACCTTAAAGCATTGCGTGAACAGCGCAGAAGTCATGGGTCCAAGTCACAAAACAAAGGTATTTAAAAAAACGTAGCCATATAACTAGCTGCAGAGGTACATATTTACGAAAGAAATAGACGAAATGGCCGAAACAGAAAATATGGCTAAACAGAATATATTAAATAATTATAAGTATCAGAAATGGCTGAGACAGCAGATATGGCAGAGTAATGTGCAAAGTACGAATGAGCCGTTTTCGGACAAGACGCCCCGTGTCTGTTCATTTTAAGGGCACGGGAAGGACACCCTCTAGTTCAGGATTTGCTGCATTTCACACACGTCGGGGCCCAGAGACGTTGATGATGAAACGACCTGAAAGCTGATCATGCGATTTCAAAGGGAAAAAAAAGGAAAGGGTTTTTTTTCCCCTCACCCCGTCGAAAGCAGAGGCTCACGCTCAGCGGACCTCTTTGAAGACTCATTCCGAACAAATTTTTGAGACGGCAAGCGAGCTTTTTTCAAAAGCAGCATCTGCACCAACTTCCCGATTGTTCACTCGAGTTTTCTGTGGCGCTCATTTTTGGGTTGGTTTTACATGTCGGTCCTGTCTAGCTTCTCGCTGCGTGAAAGCCAGAAGCTCCACATAATATATTCTGTTTTTCCATTCTTCCCACGTGGTGGTGCTTTCTAAAAAAAAAAAAAGTTTTATTTCGTCTTTGTTTTATCCAGATGATGGGGCTTTTAGATGTTCCGAGGAGTCTCCCCAGAGCTCTTGTCCAGTGGATTTAGGCAGGTTGGGTAACATGGGTGTGCGCAGTCTCTGTGGGTCATATCCATGCCAGCAGTGCAAAAATCACAGCCCACAAAGGTTTGAATCCCTTGCTGGAAGATCGTTGCACCATCATACACATCTGTATTAGCATTATAAAAGGGAATATCATTATAGACTGAATAGTTGGCAATATGGACTTTTTTAAGGAACTCAGAATTGTCATGGGGGATCTCTCGTGGGGGAAGCCGTGAGGAAAGACAGACCTTAGTGGACATTAAGGAATCTGTCCTCTTTTTTTGTCTGTGTTCAAGGGTTTTTTTTCCTCTGGGGCTTTGAAAGCTCATTTTTCCTGTAGAAAATTCCGTAAGCCAATGGATGTTTGTGTCCATGGCCAGAGGTCCAAACTGAACTTTACAAACAGCCACAAGGGTTGAAGCCTTGAAGACTGGCTTATACTGCGGTCCTGTACCTGATTCACTACTGTATGCTGGTCACCAGTGCTTTGCCCCATTCTCCTTCTTACCAATCTCACCCCCTTTCCCTGGCTCACCACAGCTTGTGAATTCATTCATGACATGGCCAGTTGTCCTACTTCCTCCCCCAAGCCCTAGGATCCTACCTCCTGCGTCCCCACAGTTCAGACCATGAGGGCAAATCGACACAGAGTCCCGCGGGGCTTATTGAGTCACTGATGTACTGAACATATATTTACTGAGTAGAAGCAGTTGCGATCAGTTGTGTCTGTGGTGAGAAGATGAAGTTGTTGGGGCAGAGTGTCTGGGCATGAGAGAGAGAGGGAAGTGCCAGGTTTTAAGACGATGTAAGCTGAAATATGCCCACCAGAAGGTATCAGGCCCATAAAGCTTATGGTCTGCATCATCAGATGAACTTTCTTCAGGAAAAGGTCTACTATGATAATTTAGATTGTGTATTTTTATATGTGATGGCACCAGAGGCTGATCTAGAACAGCAGCGCACTGGTTTGACAGATTACCTGAACGCAGAGTTGAGCCGTACCTTATCTACATATCTGTCCAGTTCCGGGTAAGCTGGTTGCCTTTCTAGGTGCCGAAAACAACAAACAGGGATTTGTAGAGTCCGAGTCAATCACAGAACGGGATTCAGCACCTCAGAATAAACTCTTTGAGGATGCATGAACTCTGTCTGATGCTCTGTTATGTTTTTATGTCATGATCTACCGTCCGGGTCCAATTATCTCTGTGAGAAGAAGCGGATGTTGTCGAGCAGATAAAATCACAGGTAACTCACAGCTGGTGCTTATAAGTAATGTGTGTTCCCATATATTTCATGTTGACATGCTCCTGTCGCAGATTCAGGATGACGGGATGGCCGTGGATTTGTGGGCGGATGTTTTTCCATGTCACAGAATGAGGGAGAAGTAATGCCTGCAAGGAGATTATGGAACAGAATACGTGTTTGCCGTTTGCACAGAAACCAAACCTTTATCTAATACGACCACAAGAATCCATTTGAAATGTATGTTCCACATGCAGCCGTGGCAGCAAGTTCGGACCACGCTGGCAGATGTATCATTCCGTTATGCTGATCGCATCACATCTGCACCTTTATTGGAAATGATACCTCTTTAATTTACAAAAGGAGGAAGGTTTGAGTACAAATGTTGAGGCACTCTTGACAGGGATCAGATAGGAGAGATGTTTCTAGAGCAGCACAAGGCCTTATTTTACTTCAGTAAATATATAATAACTGTGAAAACCACCAGGAGACTTTTGAGGCATGAAATTGCAAAGAATGCAGCCCACTTACATAAACAAAGTGTGGGAACTCAGACTCCCGTGGTACTATGTTCAGTATCCACGGAAGGGCTATTTTCTTGGATGGGTCTCATCTCAGCCAATGGGGTGGTGTCTGGGCCAGAAAAAATAAAAAAGACACAGCGGCTAGTGGATTAGCGGGGCCAGCAACAACGAGGGCGTTCACTGCCCAGTGGATCTGGGCCCAGCCAATGTCTAGGGCAGCTGCCACACTTTTTTTTTTTCGCCGTCGGGACGGCCACCAGGGGGCCTTGGCAACAGAAAGCAAGTCCACCACGAAAGGCGCATATGGGCTAGCGGAATTAGCAGCGCAGGCGATCGGACGCTCTGCTAGGGATGTCTTGCGGGAGGTGATCGCCAACCAGCTGCATAGGCCCTGGACCTGGAGTGTAAATACGGAGCAGATGGGCTGAGCCGATGGGTGCCGTGGGCGGGCCGCCGGAGGGGCGGGCCTCTTGCTCGTGACGACCGGCTCGGCGCCATCACAGGGTGGTGGGAGTCTGCCCGCTCACCAAAACAGGTATCCGTGTCTTTGTCAAGCCGGGAACATCTCATTGCCTTATCCAAGCTCTGTAACCAGATCACGCTGTCAGGATTAATTCTGCTTTTGCTTACCTTTTTTGACCATACTCATTGGCCGCACCATATGAGTCACTATGATGTTTTTTCTGAAAGTGCCATGAAGCAAAATATCGGGGAAATCAGATCCGACCGCAGCTCACTGGGGGGGCAGCCGAAGTTTGGGCTACGGGCTTTGAAATAGAGCCACGCAGTGCCTCAGCCCCGGCCAGCTGCAAGGCAGACATCCGCAGAGGCTTCCCATACAGGTGGTGGGGGGGGGAGCAACCGTCAGAGAAAGCCCACAAACAAACAGACTCCCAGGTTCCCTTAAGCTTCTGAGACAAAATGTAAGGGCATACGGTGAAGGGGGCGGAGTTATCAACTCTGAGGTTGTTGTAGTATCCTCGAGAGGTCCAGGTAATGAGGATCGAAGCTCCAACATATCTCGAAATGGTGCCACCTATGTTGTTATTTTCATGTTTGCTGTATGCAGGTAGCGGTAGGACGAGGATGCTGTTGTGTTGATTATGGTGATCATGTCCATCCATCTATCTCCTTCTCTGTCCCTGTCTGCCGCAGCTCAGCTCCCCTATGAACTCGGTTAGCAGTTCAGAGGACATCAAGCCCCCGCTGGGTCTGAATGGCGTGATGAAGGTGCCTGCCCAGCCCTCCGGCAACCCACTGGCTCTCACCAAGCACATTTGTACCATCTGTGGTGACCGGTCCTCGGGTAAGTCCCAGTACCATACCATATCTTGTTTCATGCTCACGCTCCAGTTGATCTACAGATCATCGGCATTGTGTGGGGTTAAAGACTTTGAATCCAGAGTTGGACCTCATTAATCAATCCAGCCCTTGAAGATGAGCTGTCTTGCCTTTGGCAGGTAAACACTACGGCGTGTACAGCTGCGAGGGCTGCAAAGGCTTCTTCAAGAGGACAGTGAGGAAGGATCTGACCTACACCTGTCGAGACAACAAGGACTGTCCCATTGACAAAAGGCAGAGGAACCGCTGCCAGTACTGCCGCTACCAGAAGTGTCTGGCCATGGGCATGAAGAGAGAAGGTATGCCCATTAGAATTCATTTTACATCCCATGAAATTTTACAAGTGTGACCTCATGCATTTCAGTCACTTCCTACAGTGACCTCACATCCCCTCATTCATTCACAACAATGACCTCACATCCCTGCGTTCAGTCACTACAGTGACCTCACATCCCCTCATTCATTCACTTCGGTGACTTCACATCCATTCATTCATTCACTACAGTGATCTCATATCCCTCCATTCACTCACTATGAAGACCTCACATACTTTCATTTACTCACTACAGTGACCTCACATCCCTTCATTCACTTACTACAGTGACCTCACGTCCCTTCATTCACTCACTATAGAGACCTAACGTCCCTTCATTCATTCACTTCAGTGACTTCACATCCATTCATTCATTCACTACAGTGACCTCACATCCTTCCATTCACTCACTATGATGACCTCACATACTTTCATTTACTCACTACAGTGACCTCACATCCCTTCATTTGCTTACTACAGTGACCTCACATCCCGTTCATTCACTCACTACAGAGACCTCACGTCCCTTCATTCACTCATGACAGTGACCTCATATCCCGTCATTCACTCGCTTCGGTGACTTCATACGCCTCATTGACTTGAGAGAGTGACCTCATAAGCTTAAATCACTCGGGAGGGCTACCCTGTACACCCGGCTTTTCTGAGGCAGAGCCAAGCAGCTTGGCAGGTCACCGCACTCATCAGGAAGACAGCTCTGCTTATCAGTCTCGATAAGCTGGCCCGCTGTCTGAGTGGAGCGAGGCGCACAGACAGGCATCCGTCTTCCTTTATATTTAGCGTGTTTCCCCTCACCGCCCCTCCCCCTCCCCCTCGTTTTTAGCCTGGAAGACATGCAGTACAAACCGGCCCTAATCCGCGTCTGGTTTGGCAAACGTGCAAGCGGCGTGATTTATGGCCACGCCTGAGTTGCAGTTCACCCGGTGAGAGTCACGGTCCATGGTGCTATCCGCCACAGTATGAGATGCTGCGGACCGGGAATGGAGATGAGAGGTGTTTGACAGATGATATGACGCAATATTATATGACACTTTATAATTTGGGCTAGATGAGATTAAGTTTTATAACGAGGATGTGTCAAGACCAGTTCTCTCTTCTGGGACATTTCATGTTGACGTTTCTTTAAAAGACGTGATCAGTTTCCTCTTTAAAATTCATTATGCTTCTAGTGTCAAATGCTCATGTTTCACATGTGTGCCTTATGTGATGCAGTGACACAGTCCCCAGCAGTGAAAACAAACCCCTTTCTTTGAGAGATTTAAATTAATCTGTATCCCTCCCCCATCTCAGCAAGCAAAAACAGAACGCAGCTCCCTTAAGTTTCAGTGCCCCATTCACCTTTCCGTGACTTTGAAGAAATATTCTACCCTCCACTTGACCCCCTCCCCATCCAGACAGCACCTCCTGTCAAGTGGGGCCCTGTCAGCCCCATTCCCAAATCCCACTCCCCCCCCTCCGTGATTCAGCAATCCCAAACCAGAAACAAAAAAGTGGGAGGTGAAATGTGCTTACAACAGGGGAGATAGAGGCAGGAGGGGATAGAGCCCCC
>JAODKF010000126.1:4321056-4332363 GCA_026779585.1 Mormyrus proboscirostris
CCCCCCCACCACCATTCTTAACCTGTCATCTGCATATTCATGACTCATGCTCATGAATGCAACCCAAATGTAGCCATTTGCGGTAATTATATAGCTCCTCACTCTCTGCCTCCCTGGGTGAACAAAGGAGTAAATATTCGATTACCAAACACAACCCACTTCTGACTGCCAACTATTATCGCTGATTGGTGGCCAGCTCACGTCGAAATTGGCCAGTCACACCGTCCATTAAAGGCGGCGCTATCATCTTTAATAACAGCCGTACGTAGCTGTCTAGAGACGGGAGTGACATTGCACCCAATTTGTCCTCCTACGGATGTTAAACGAGATTGTCCAAGGAAACTGTATTAGCTGGGTCGCTGTTTGTCGCACATTAACGAGGACCACGAGCCTTATCCTCAGGTCCTCAGTTTGTCATCAGAAACCCAGACCCTTGGTTTTTTTTTAAAAATAAGGCCAGGTAGCTTGAAGTACGCCTCCCTCAAGGATGAGTGAACAAGTGGTCCCAGAGGCACAGAGCTCGTGAGAATTTTAATAGGCTGGGAAATGTCAGCGGGAAGGAGACAGAGTCGTGCCGGTGCACAAACGCAGCGTCCGTCGGGTTCAGGTACGCGTTAGTCTGAATGTTTGACTTTCGTCTGCTAAAGCTTAATTGAAGCCCAATGTTTGTTTACTTCACTCTACCCAGACGGCGATTTTAGAGGCGCGATATTCGGTCTCGCAGGGTGCTGACTCCTGATGTTCTGTCTGCATGGGTATTTAGCGTGCTGCTGATTTCGCGCTAAACTTGAGCATCCGACACCAGATGTTAGCCACTGGCTCAGTTGCATCTGCAGAGACACGCCAGTCCACGGTAAAATCCACTCCTCAGATATCAACCAATCTCCATTTGGGAATTATTAACACAGGTTACCTATCCTATGTTACCTAAAGCTTAAGCAAGCTGGGTTCTGAGCGGCTTAGAAGCAGAGGGGTGACGTCACGTGCATGTGTATGCAACATGCTAATGTGCAAAAATGCATTTATTCAAAACGTGCAGCGGTGAGGCAGAAAATTACTTTTATATAAAATGACTCTGGGAACACCTGTGTCACAATATGCCTTGTTTATATCTCTTGCCTAAGCAACTATTTATTGTCAAGAGTCTCAATATCCCAGGCTACTTTTTGTTATCGAAAGCCGACCCTGTTATTTTATCAAAGCTATCAAGGCTTTTGTCGGCATGGCAACCAAGGAACTGTGCGTGTTTTGATTGGAGGGAGAATAAGAATTTGCTGTTATTTACGGCGACCCGTGATCTCCTGTTCTGGGGGTCTCTCTGCTGCTTGTCAAGCCCTTGTGATTTCAGCATATGGCAAACTTGCAACAAAGGCTGATACCTTAAAAGGTGATCCTAAGAAGTTTTCCGGGAGGGGTGAACTCAGTTTGAAGTTGGATGGGTGAGATTTGGAGGGGGGGGGGGGCAGGTTTGGATACCCGCCTTTATTTATAACACCTAATGAACGTGTGTGACCTTTGGAAGTGGAAAGGCTCCCTCGGCCATTCTGCAGACCTACGGCCTGCCTCTCGTTCCTCCTTCTGCCCCCCCTTAAATCCCTTTGACTCCTCGCTGTTGGAGTTCGGGAAATCCAGGTGTGTGCGTTGGCCTCCAAATCAATTTTCTCTTGTGTAATCTGGGTGGGGGGCGGGGAACAGGGTAACAATTCCTTTCACTCGCTCGCGGAGCACTGCAGTTTAAAGTCGTATTAACCCAGCTAACAGCTCCAGTGCTGAAGGTTAGAGCATTTTTTTTTGTGAATGTCTGCTTTGAAACGACTTAGGGACTATCTGATTTTTGTCTGTCTGTCTATTGGTGTCACTTTCAACTATATATATGTGTTTATCTTTCAGAGGAGAGCGAAATGGGATACATGAAAAGAAGCATTCCAGTGTACTTGTGCAAATGGCAAAAAAATATATAATTTTTGATGGCCAACAGTTTTGTCGGAGGCGGCCACTTTTGCAGGATGTAATGTCATCTGGGCACCCCCCCCCCCTTGCTCAAATGCTCATATGTGGACGAAGCCCCTGCAGTGAGGGGGGGGCGAGGTTATAACCTCTTGTTTGCCTCAGAATGTTAGCTGCTGGCTGAACAGTTTGCTCAGTATTGACTTCTGTCTCTCGCCCCAACACCACATTTCATTCGCACTTCATTTAGTGCAGGAAGCCGTCACTCTTTTCACAGTCCGGGGCCTCACGTTCACCAATCAACCATGGGGGAGAGGGGGCAAATACGCACCTTAAACAAGCCCACACAGCCTTAGCCGGAATCCGCATATAACAGCAAGCTTGCGTACACCGACGTGTAACGGCAGGATGAAGGCTTATATGTAACAATGGGGCATTTTTCACGGCTGGCACTGGTGGGGGCGGAGCGTTTCTGAGTTGAGTGGTCCACACAGCCAGCCCGTGCTTGTTTTATTTCCGCTGCTTTTTGTCCGAACAAACCACAGGATGACAGCTGATAAAAGCTCTGAGCTCCAGCCCCGTGGCGGCAGTTGATCTGAAAGACGCGGCTCTGTTAGAGAGGTGCTTGAGGTGGGCAGGAAGAGGGTGCTACGTCGCCCCCTAGGGGAAGTACAGCTCCAGTGCCAAGGCTGGGAAGGTAAATGTATCCTGGTAGATAGTTGATCATCTAAGCCAGACACCCCCAGATCTCTAGGGTGGGCTTCCATCTTCCTCCTACAGCGGTGTGGGTCAGAATCGGTCTGGCTTTTCTTGCACTATTCTCCTTCAGGTCCTCTTGTTCCCTCTCTTGATCTAAACATACACATGCATACATTATTTGCCTTGTGGTTTATAATCCCTTTAGTTCTGTAATAAATGACTGAGAATAGCGCTAGAGTTAAGAGTGACTACATACATTTCTTGCTCAATTTCTCCCCGGTTTAGCTGATGTGACTCATCTCACGATGTATGACCTAACCTTATGGATTCTGCTAAATGATGCATGAAATCCGGTAAAATGCGTTGAATTAAGCTCTGCAAAAACATGTTCTCTGCACATTACATGTCAGGTCAAACAAGCTTCACAAATATCATACATGTTAAATGATGTAATTTAGGATAAAAGTCAGAATTTTATCTTTTCTGATGTCATGTTGTATGCTTATCACGATTGTTTTTCCTGTCTTGCACTCGAAATTGAATTGAAAATGAAGTTGCTTTACTATTTAAACATAATCATAATAAATATTCCATATTATGCCGATTAAATTGGTCTTGCAAACTTATCTGAAATAATGTAATGTTTTTATTGAGGGAATTTAAAAGGAGCTAATGAGCGACTGTAAGTAAGACTAGTAATCAAAACGTGCCGTAAATTAGATGAGTACTTAGTAAGTTTGTATCCGCGCATGTGACAGCTCAGGTAATTGGCGGTGACGGGTGGCCGTCGGTTGGATCTTGGAGCTTCTCCTCCGCCTCATGGAAAGATGGCCTCCGGGTTTTGGGAAGAGGGACAGTGCCGAGGGCAAACAACGTGTTGCATGTCCTGGGGACAGACTGCGGCAAGTAACTCAGACACTGTATCCTGGAGCCGCCTGAGAGCGTCGGTTTAAGTCGCGCTGAATGTCCTCCTGGTTCTCCGTTCCTTAGCCGCTCCGAGCTATGGGTGAAACGAGCGTGCTGGTGTTCTGACGAGTTGAGCTACCTATTGAGACATGCTATTGAGCCTTTCTGCGCATGTGCAGTTCCACCGTCTCGGGTTTAGGGTTAGGGTGAGGCTTTTAGGGGTTTTTGGGGGGTTAAGGTTAGAGTTAGGATAAGGGTTAGGGTTAGGACTATTGATTAGCGCTTCGGTAGCCTAACTCGACAAAGTAACTCAACTCGACTGAACACCGGTGTCCGCTGGCTGCGCCGTGTCATGTGACCCGCTTTGCGTCAGACGCTCACATCTGGCACGTCACAGCAGCTGGCGCACGGTTCATGTTTTCCCCTCTGTCTTTGAAAATGATGCAGTTCTGTCTGGGACGCCGAATTACCCACTCATGTTAATTACCCACTCACTGGTCCAGCTGGGTCCCCGAATTGCCGCTATTTGGTGCTCCACTACAGTCATTCCATAATTGGAATATTCTGGGTACTTTACACCCCTCTGCTAAGCTCCCTAAATATTACATGCATGCTAGCTCAGTTGTGTTATTTATATATTTCTTTTCCTGATATGTATTGTTAGGGCTGAGCAATAAGAATATTTTATCATGATCATTTTTTTTGTTCAAGCCAAACATCGATAATTAGCTCAATATAATTCAAGTCCTTATATCTTTACTTCAGTGCTCCATTTTTACTTAAAATTACATTTATTGAGCCAAATAACAAGTCTCGAAAAAGTTCTGCATAGACTATGGACGCATCCACATTGCTACGTTTTCATTTACAAATCAAGAAATTTTTAACCTCCAAAAATACAGACTTTCTAAAATGCTCTGCCGCAGTCGATGCTTCTGAAAACTGCAGTGTAGATGAGTGACAACAGAGAAGACTTTAATGTGCCCAAATTGGTCCCTACTCACCACAAGACCTTTCCTTGATTTGCTATTGCTAGTTACAACCTCTCACTGGGTGTTTCTAAATATACGTACTTCACCGTACCTGTGTTCTCATGTACCCATTTTACATCTTCTACTGCCGAAGACCAGTTCTGATACTCCGAACAGAAGTGCTCAGGATGGTAATCCCTGGATGTTGTTGTTGCCCCACTCCCAAATATCAAGGATGCTTCAGTTGCATCCTTGCCAAGCGAGACCAATCCCATGATTCATAGCGTCCCACGTCCTTTCTTGGGAGTCAAGTCAGCAAGACCGGTCTTGCCGGGACCACAGTTATGACCTTCTCGGTATTGAGAAACAATCACTGTTTGATTAGTCACCTGGTCACCCAACACAGAAGAAAACCATAGAGATGGCTGACGCCAATACCACCGATTTTCTCTGCAGTCTGATTCAATGCAATACCAAGGTTGGTATGGCAGATACCGAGCCCAGCACTGGTCAGGTGCCCTGATAATGAAATTTCATTACGGAACAAGGGGGTACTAATGGATTGATTTCATTCCCCTAGTCATTAGGGTCTGAGCCCCTCAAAGTCTTCCCCTTTCTGCATCAATGGCGCTTTCCCTGTTACTGATCAGTAAGCCGCTAAGTAGCATGTTGCAGAATGTAACTCCAGCATATTTGCGTGAAAAGTATGGCGCCGACTCAGACTCACCACAACACGAATTTGAATTTATTTACCAGAATTGAAATGTGTTAACTCAAAGATGAGTTTCATTACCAGAATATCTGAACCTGAATTTGAATATGTTTACCTGAACTTAAATTAATGATTCCAAATTTTAATTCATTACCCAAACTTTGAATTTATGTTGCTTGTGGGGAAATAAAAATTCAGCTTCAGGTTGTAAAACTCAGCTCTTGAAAATTCAGGTAGAAAGATTCACGTCGAGAAAATCCGGGTTGAGAAATTCAGGTTCAGAAAAACAGAGAAAACATCCGGGATACTCAAAAAGAGCAAAAGAGCGTAGATTGAATTGATTACAATCCTGGCCAGTCACAAGACAGGTCACCAGCTGTTCAAGGAAACATGCTGAAATTCAGATTCTGATATTCAGGTAATAAAATTCAAGTTCAGGTTAATGAATTCAGATTTGGGTAAATAAATTCAAATTCAGGATGTGGTCTGATCTGATGCCCTAGAAAAGAAACTAATGTACTAGTCAACGTGGGCATTCCGGATGATGTTAAATTTGCTTTTGTGCATTTCAGTGTGGATGGAAAATCTTTTGTAATTGAGGTGAATACGCCTGTGCGAACGAAGATTCCGTTTTTAATTGAAAATGTAAGTGTGGCCACACCCTATGGTTCTTCAGTGCCTTTAGTTAGACATCTTAAAGACAGAGACATGTTTACCAATGGAATCCAAACTGTTGTTTTTAAAATGCCAGATGCTCTGATTCCAGAAATGCTAAGGTATTTTCCATCAAAGTTTACTACTTATGTCTTCAGGTACATAAATTTTCATGAGAACAAAGCACCTTCAAAACATTCTGGAAACCTCTGCGGATGAGCGAGGTCTCTTGGCACCTCCTTTAACTGGGAGGGGGGAGGGGTGTTATCTATTTACGGTTGTCACCTGTCCTATTTCCAATTTTCACCCAGACATTCCAGTTTTCAGACTACATCCTGGGGGAAAGATGTCAATCTTACTATTATCTCTCATCATATGGCTGAAATTTTCACAAGTATTTGCTGTAGATATTGTCTCTGAAACTGATGCATGATAACGTAACGTAACGTAAATCAGATGGATTTAAAAAAAAAAAATTAACAGACCTTGGTAACCTGTGTGAAAATTTGAATGGCACAAACGCAGCACAAATAACTGACACCGGTTTGGTTCAAATCGGAAGTAAATGGGGGGTTAGGTTCACGGTGGTGACATCACCACATAAAAAACATTTATATCTCAGAAACTAAAGCAGCACAAATGAAAATTTCAACAACACAAATGCGGCACAAACGATTGAGACTAGTTTAGTTAAAATCTGAAACATGGGAAGAGCTTCACACTGAAACGTGGGAGGAGTTTCACACAGGTGCCTGTTGGTGGTGCTGCGTGATTTTAACGATTTAATCTTCTAATTTGAATTTGTGTTTTATGGCAATTTGCTAATTGTGGTATTAAATAACTATGCAATGATCACATGAATAATGAAAGGCTGCATTGTGTGGCTCAGTGGGCTGACCCCGTGTGTCTGTAATCAGAAGGTCACCAGTTCAAACCCATTCTTAGCACATCTGTGGGTCCTTGAGCAAGGCCCTTAACCCCCAGCTCCCTGGGTGCCACTACAGTTGGCTGCCCTTCGCAGACAGCTTACTCTACAAAGAGCAAGCTGAGGGAGGTACAAAAGCTATTTCCCCTTGGGGATCAATGAAGTACCTATTATTATTTTTGCAATCTTAATGCATAATGCACGGCTAATATGCATTCAGACAATACAGTAAGAATGGATCAACCCATATCAACTGTACATGGGTGACTCATTTCCACCAGCACAGTGCTGGTGCCAGATCAGAACAGACACCTTACAAAATGAGCCTTTGTGGAGAGAAAAGTCACAATTTTCAGAGTATGACTCGGTGTGCTCTGTCTCTATTGCCTGTATCCACTTTTGTTTCCTAAAAGGCTGTACTTCTCCCCAGACTGTATGTGAAAGAGTTTATTCTCACTCGGTGTCCTTTGAAGGATCGAGCAATAAAAGAGTCTGCTGAAAACTTTGCTGTCCGCCTCATGATCTCTTTGCCACTTGAGCAACACAATATTTTATTTATCTGACCTGTAACATGTTTATAGTTTATTATTCAACCTGGTCAGCAGATCAGTCTTTTGTTTTCCACAGAATCAGAAAGTGATGTTACGGTATTCTGCTAGTAAGCGCTGGCAAGTTGTTTCTCTTCCGACAAAACTATATTAGTTATCAATCAACTTTCCTGGCTATGCGGAAGTTAGCAATAGCCCGCCCCACTTTTGCTGACTTTACAGTTCCAAAAATTGAGAACCGTTTTCCATGGTACTGTGCTGGCACCAATTTTTCTGGCTCAGGGCCAGTTTTTTTGTGGTGGAAACGTGCAGAGCCAGTTCCAGATTGGGGAAAAAGCCCGGCTCCGGCTCCGGCTCTGGCTCTGGCACCACATTTGTGGAAACGGGGTAAGCCATGTGCCTTCTGGCTTGTGTTGCTCCTGGCAAGTTTGTTTATTTCAACACTTGCAGCAGAAAAACCCAGTAGAGTTGTAGGAATGCAAAAAAAAAAAACATAGCATTAGCAAAGCTGTCCTCGGAACTGAGTGCAAAGCTTCAGTCAAAAAGCGTCAAACATTAGCAGCATCGTTTGCTTTTTATTCCAGCAGATTCTTTCAGGCATCTTCTCATGTACCCATAAAAGATACTTAACTTTACAAACTTGTATTTAAATGGGCACTGCTCAGTTCGCAAGTCAACACCTTCGTCTACCAGGGGCATTTGTTCTTTCAGTCTTAAATGCTTTTGACACTAAAATGGCTACGGATGGACTGTGACCTGTCAAGTCTTATTTGAACATTCGCCTGCAATAGTAACTCGTAAGTATAGTTGTTATTATTAAGACAGGGAATGTGTTGTAGGTTTCTGGTGGGCATTTTTGCAGAAGACGACATGCTATTCATGATATCATGAATTGTGTCTGTCTGAAAAATTTGTAGATTTTTTTCCCAGCACTGCCTGACGGTGCTCTTCCTGGGGTAGATCTCTCTTGGCCAGGCCCCTAAACTTCCACTTGATTTCAGCGTTCCATGCTGTGCCCTGAGGAACGGCTTTGGGAACTCACACCTCAGCTCAGTCCCTGGTTCTGTTGGGCACACTCTGTGGTGGTATTTATGGATAACCTCTGAGGACTGGGCTGGTTCTGGGAAGACCTCATCACTGGGCTTAGACCGTGTCTGGATCCTGCTTTCTTCTCCTTCAGGTCCTCCTGTTCCCTCCTTTCGGTTTCATGACATTGAACCCCAGACGATATGCTGCAGTATACAGCCTTTTGAATTTTTACAGTATTTTCAAAGGCAGACATTGGTCTGGCATTTTGAAATCCTGGTGCAGAAATTCACCGACTGGGGGTGTCCCCATGATATATTACACCAGTAGGCTAATTTTGTCGCCAAGACTGCGGAATACCATCGTAAACAGCAATACTGCCCTTGCTGTCATGGGTCACGCCCTGAATTTTGTTTAACGGAACATTTAAACAATTTCTATCCACCAAGCACACCTTCACTCCCGGGGTCAGATAGGCTATACTTATTCCTTATTTTGAATTTCTTTCTTTCCTTGCTTATAGTCACTCAACTGTTAAGTGGCAACTCAATTGCATACATAACCGGGGACTAGAATAAAACATCACTTCAGCTGAGTAATGGCTTAATAGACTATAATTATCCCTGAACTGTATAAGTTGGTATATAAACCACTTACATGCTCTTTGTGTTTGTCATGAATCATGATGGCATTGCACAAACACCATAAGAGTCTCCGTGGCAAAGGCATGAATATCAACGTGCGTAGCAAAGCTGGGGCTGAGTGTTATTCCACAATACCTGCTTTTTTCCCAGTGCAAACACTTTGCACAGGGACCATGAAACACAAGTTGCAGGCCAGAACCTTGACAGTTGGTAAATTGAGTGATTGGTAAATTCTGGCTTCCCCACTGATTTGTACTTGGTTTGTTGTGAAGTAGCACCTTGAGTCCAATTGGCGCCGTCCTTTAACTTTTGATAAATATTGGAACTGTGACTAGAACGTTTTTAATATAACTACGAGTTATTATACCGAACTGAAAGCATGTACATGCCCGAAAACAGTGATTTGAACAAAATTATTTTAATAATTTAATAATAAATAATATTTAGTCAGTTGCCCGAGCTGGATGTATTTTAGGGATGGATGGATGGATGGATGGACAGACACAGTGGCACAGTGGGGGGGAGGCTTAACGATTAAATATGTAACACATAGTAGGAATTTATATAACCTTGTAATAAAAATAGAAAAATTAAAAACTGGAAACTGAGCAAGACAGATTTTCTATCCAGGTAAAGGGTATATATATGGTTTGGTTTCCAAAAGTTCATGGTATAATATAACGTGCTTCAATTTAAACTACTGCACTGCCTGGCCAAAAAAAAAACGTCACCATTTGAATTTAAATCAGCAAATACTTAAAAGCCAATGACTGGAACATTATTACATCTCTGCAATGTTACACAGCAATAAAGTGAAGTTAGCTGAGTACCTGAATCTACTGAATGGCCAGGTTACCCCTTCATCCATGGATTTTTTTCTTCCCAAATGGCAGGAGAATATCCCAGGATGATGATGCCTAGGGATCATCTTGTTTAAACTGCGAAAGAATTGTTCAGGAGCATGAGGAATCATTTTCATATGTGATTTGGCCACGACAGAATCTTGACCTTATGCCCATTGAAAATCTTTGGGAAGTGCTGAAGAAGACTTTACGGAGTGGTCCAACTCGCCCATCATCAATACAAGATCTTGGTCAGAAATTAATGCAGGTCTGGATGGAAAAAAATGTTGAGATGTTGCCTAAGCTTGTGGAAGCAGGTCCATGACGAACGTGTGCTATAGTAAAGCTAACTAAAAATTCAAATGGTGACTTTTGACTGGGCAGTGCACATCAACAGCCTCCTGATCCCCTCCGCATCCCTTTTCGTGGGCTCCAGTGTGCCTGCACTGCATGCCGTTATGCTACTGGATCGACAGTCTATCCCAAACAGTCTTTACCAAAAACAGGAGAAAATTCAACAGCCTGCACCTGCTCTGTCAGATGAGGACTGATTGGTCCAGCATCCGCCCTCCTGGTCGCTTGGGGGAAACGCTCCTTTCGATGGTGTCCACCTCCCAAGCTCCTCTGATATCAAGGATAGATCGAGTGACTGAGGGAGGTGTTCAGAGCTGGCAGGGCAGGCAGACACCGGCTGGGTGGCTGAGGGGGAGATGCGGGGGAGGGAAGGCTCTAAGGCCGGTGTTGCGGCCCAGAGAAATAAGACAATCCATTGGTGAAAGTGTCACTGGAAGCCTTCAGTGCACGCTGTCATCGCGCCCTCTGCATGTGTCCCCTCGGGACCCAGACTCCGTGGGGGAGACATCTCACGTCGATCCCGATCGTGTCTCAGTCTTGGCTTATATTCACACCCCCCCCCCCAATTCCTCACACATCCTCTTAAACGTGCTCGCACCCTGATGTTTCCAACCCACCCCTGCCCGGTTCACTGCTGGCTCCCCCATCTGTCAAAATGTGTGGGACGCCCACAGACTGTTCAGCGAGATGAACCTGCAGTCTTACTGCTGATGTACGTGGATCTCAGCGTAGACAACCTGAGCGACCTCGATCGACCTCCTGACCTACTGACTCTGTTGACAGACATCTTTTTCCTTCCATCCTTCTGGATCCTCTTCCCCCACCTAGTGCCTGACTTTTCATCCTCTTCTTCAGATGCATCAGAGAGCCTCCCCCCACCCTCAAAAGGCCCCCTTTCTGTCTTTCATCATCTCCCTCCTTATCATTTCTCTGCCGTACGACTTGTCAGGCTCCTTAAGAATTGGTGAGATGGAGAACCTTGGGTAGGGGAGTTCTTGTGATAGGTCCGGGGGGGGGGGGGGGGGGGGGGGGGGGGGGGGGGGGGGGGGGGGGGGGGGGGGGGGGGGGGGGGGGGGGGG
>JAODKF010000126.1:4332500-4344009 GCA_026779585.1 Mormyrus proboscirostris
CTTTGCCTCCATTATTTATTCATGTCCCCCCTCCCGTTTAGTGCACTTGGGGGGTCATTTGCATACAGAAGGAGCTACTGTCAGAAGCCCCCTCATGGAGATGTGCCTGCAGGTAGAGACGGAAGAGAGGGGCGGTGGCATCTTGTGCTATGGCTCATGGGATTGCTGGGTGAAAATTCTGTGCCTGTGGTGGGGAGAAGAAGACAGAAACAAGGGTGGGGGTGGTGGTTTGAGTAAACTTGTTGTATGTCCATCAAGTACTGGGTGCCTAGATGCCTTTTACCTGATTATACGAGGAATCTCAGGCAGACCTGGGGCTCTAAAATTGTGAATTCTTCATGACAAACCGTGAGTCAAGCCTTAATCAGAGGACAAAAGAAAAGGTCGTTTATAATCCAGTGCCCATGGACAGAGAGTGTATCTGCACAGCAGATATTATCCTGGAACAATGGTATTTTTCATGGCCAATGAGTTTTTTTTTTTTTGGAAACTGGTTGAACTTTCAACACCCTTTCTGGGAGGTGGGCAGAAGGAAATTCCAGGGACATCAGTTCAGGTAGATCCGTGTCTTCGGCTGCCAGGGGAGTATTTCAGTGGTGTTTCTGAAATGCAATCCACTCTCGTACATGAGCTGCTGCCCAGGTTGGTGGGGGGAGGTGCTACAGGATTGTCGTCAAAGCTCTCATTTCCTGATCCTTATCTGTGTGGTTATTTTCAGGATAAATATGTACAGTATTTGACCATAGTCTACGAAGTACAAAGCCAGCCACTTTTCACTGTTTCATTCCCAGCTTCCCAGTAATATTTTTTGGATTTTTCTGTTCAGAACATTTATGTTTTGTGTGTTTCTTAATGGTTTTCTTAACTTGATTTTCTACGCCACAATATTTTGACAGTCGAACTTAAACTTCTGTCATCGGTCCTGAAAAAGGACCCCATCCCCATATTGGCCCCAACCCTTTCAAAACATCTAGTTCCCCAATTCCGGGTGGAGTTCAAGTTTCCACATGCAGCAGGCCAATACCTCTCTCAATCGATGAGAGTAACGGATAACAAAGTGGTTCTTTCGCTGTCCTGGGTCCCAGATAAAATCAAAAGCCTCCCCCCCCCCAGCTGATCAAGAGTGACATATCTTAAAGTAATGGTGGTGCTTTTATTTGTTTGGGGAATTTTCATTTGACGAAACCAGCAAACTTTTTATATTGGGGCATTTATTTCTCATAAGCGAATGAGTCCTGGTCCGGATTTAATCTGGATTTAACCGGGGCAGCAAAGAGCCAGTACCACTACTTGATCTCACGGCGTGTCGCCAAGCCATCCTCCCGCGCTTGTTGCATTGTGGGAAGCGCATTTCTGAATGCGGTGATGCGGCGGTTTCCCCTCCCGCCAGGCAGAGCAGGAAATGACTGCAAATGGAAAGAAAAGCCGGCATGAATGCAGTGCTGGATGGAGATGGGATGGCACTGATAAGCTCTCCCTCATTTTACCGTTATTACAGATCCTCAAAATCCAACCACCTCCCCCTCCTTCATATTTACTATAAATCTATGCTGAAATACGTCAGTTTCTTTCATACACATGTGTGGAATACTCTTTCATACTCTCTGTTTCCTGACAGTGATTTATTCCTATAGCGGGTCCTGCAAACGCCTGCTAACACAATAGTATTGTGTTTGCTGCTTAGCTAATGGGATTTTCTTGGCGTAAAACTTCCCTGTTCTCAAAGCCAATTTGCTGGCATCCCCCCCACCCCCCAGCCAGGGACCAGTGCTCTGTGTTCGTTACTTCTAGAATAAGGTAAACCTCTGTGTGTTTTTCTACTGCGTAAATCTGGGGAACGCTTCCACAACATTAATAATGTCGGTAAGGCAGACTGCTTAGTGCGGGTGCCCACTGTAAGTGCCGTGATGCCACTGGAAATGATGTTGTCGTATATTTCCTCTTGTCGATTTGATGAAACGAGAATGAATCAGGTGGCAATCGTGGCAGGAAATGAAAATGAAAATTCCAAGCGAACTGCAGAGTTAATCCATGAGCATTAGCCGCTCTGTGACAATTACAACTGTAATAGGATGGTGCCGTTTCATGTGTTTGCCTGGTTTGATTTATGTTTTCGTTTAGTTGTCATTTGGGATGTGTTAATAGCATGATTTTTCTAAATTTAGATAAATTTCTTATTAAAACTTCACCACTGCCATCTGTCATAATTGCTTTGTGGATGAGTAGTGTGTTAATAAAGGTCCACTGTTTCAATTAAATAACATCTTTGATGCATCGTTGGCCTCCTAAAGGCGTTCTTCCCATAAAAGGAACATATCTAGTGCTCCTCATTTTTCCTTTAAGTTATTGGCTATCATGCATGCTAGCCACATGCTACGCAGACATGACACACAGTAACTATAAGCCAAGTCGTCTGGTGATTCAGCAGCGTTCCTGGTGTGCCTCCTCCCAGCCTGCTTAATGCAGTGTCTCACGTTTTTGGCTTTTACTTCCCTTACAGTTTCTGTGCCTGAAGAACATCCGGACGTTCCTCAAGGTGTGCCACGACAAGTTTGGAATACGCAACAGCGAGCTCTTCGACCCCTTCGACCTTTTTGATGTGCGGGATTTTGGGAAGGTGAGTTCCGCGGGCGTCCTGAAGGTCACTTTGGCTTAACGCTGTGGGATGCTGGAACAGCCGCAAGTCTGACTCCTGCTGCAGGAATGTTGAAATGCCCAGAATGTTGAGTTTTACGCTCTTTCGCTAATTTCTCATCCAAGCGGACTTTTGTGGTTTGTGGTAATTGGACAAATAAAGATGCGGGTAGCACATTAAACCATGGTGATCGCGCTCTTAGGTCAGTAGTTTAATTCCATGTCTGCCCTAATTCTTTAGTAGGTTGTGTCTCCAGCAAATCAGATTACATGGTGGCAATAGGAGGCCAGGGGAGATAATCCACTCTTGCATGTATTCATGTCTTGCCCAAGATGTCATCAGTTGATATTGGTCTAGATGTTCAAGCGTCATTCTAGGGCTGCATGTTCTGTAACGCTATTGGATGCAACGACTGATCAATCTTTGAACCATTAAGCACTATGGATCATAAGGAGAGCATTAGAGATGGATGTCTGTTGGGTAAAATGATGGTATTGTTGGAGATGATTATGTAATTTGATGTTTTCTTCTGTTCTGCTCGTAAGTAACTGAATTGGATGTTTGACCTCCTGCATATATTTAAATGAGAGAGAGGATGATGGGGGGGGGCTGTAACATGGGGGCTATGCTGTGGTGTGAGGGATGAACCAGAGGCCATGTCCCTGCCCCCCCTGTGGAAACGATATACTGCCCAGAGCCTTTAATATCCATCAGCCAGCCAGTTCCATCTGCTGAAAGGGCCAATTGCCTTTGCTGCGATGCTGCGGTTGCCCCCACATTGATTTTTCCATTAGCAGCAAACAGCCTATTGTAAAATATCGAAGTGAACAGCTCGCTCCTAACATGAACATATATGGTGTAACATATCTTGAGCGTCTCGCCGCTGATGTGGCGCTAATTTAATTTTCTAGCCTCCTGGGTGGTGAAAGACAAACAGCACGGTCCTTTTGTTGTGTTTAAGCCTTTTATATCTGGGAAGTGCTGTTGCAAAGCAACCCCCACACCCCGCCCCCCCTTCTGTGTCCATTTGCTGGGTCCCACTGTTGGGATGAGCGAAACACATTGCGGTAAATAAACAGATGAACCTCATCAGATGGAGCGGGCTGGAACCAAACCCAAATTGGTTAAGCTAACGCCCCCTGTCACCCGCTGGGGAATGGCAGGGTGAGCGTCAATGGCCCGAAGTCGCTCCAAATGCCACACTTCCGGAACCTTCTACCTCCTGAATTATTCAGTGGAGAGTGTGGTACCTGTCCGTCCAAGCCCCTCTGGCAGGTGATTCCGTCTGGGGGGGACTCCCTCGAGTCTGCTGAGCAGCAGATGGGCGTACGCCGCTCAACCTCTCCGTCCACATCCTGCCAGCTCTGTGCACCCCTTTCATCTGTAAGCTATCCTATTGGAAAACCCAGTAACCTATACTGAGCCGGGGGCAGTGCCCTCCCCCCCATGGAGTTTGCACATATGCTCGTTTCTTCACAGACCGACTGCCTCTGAAGCCCCCGTCTCAAGACCGATATTTGTCATGTAATGTAACTGGTGCCGAATACGAACAGCAGGCCCTGGGGAGAGCCTGTTTAAATGCTGATCTGCTTTGTCTATTAATTAGGACGGTTAATGTGATTTATACTAATGCAGAAATGCCTCTTTTAATTTTTTTTCTTTCGCAAAGAGCAGCATAAATAAAATGACATTGTTGTCAAAATATGCCCTTGTTGTGTTATTCTGCAAAGGAAATTAAATGTTTTTATGAATATCTTTTTTCGTGCAGGGCTTGTTAGTTTTTACACTTGTAATCTTCACAAAATCAACCAGACTCCTGGCTGAAACGCTCTGCCAAAAATATGGTTTCATTTGAAATTGATGCAGTTTGTTTACTTATTTTCCATGAGTGGTGATAAACATTTCTAACAAAAGCATAGTTAAAGTTGTTGTATCCTAGCAAAATTATTTCCAGTGTCCCGAAGGGTGTGTTTGCTCTAGCATTGGGGGCGGCAGGCAGATCCATTCAACACCAGGTAACGTGCAATAAGGAATACCTTGGTGGGAGGACAGTGTAGACGTAAATGCAGGATCCCAGGGCCAGGTTGAAAGAAAAGAAAGCGAATGGCCGAGACTGGTATCAGTGCCTCTGTTCTGGGTTACTGGGTTGAAACAAAATGGAACACGCTAATGTATGTGGTGGAACGAATCGGTCCGAATACGAACGAACCTGGTCACCTGATTCTACAGTGCATCCAGAAACTTGTGAAGACCCAGCATCGGAGTCCTTTAGTACTTAGGCTCGATACGTGATGTTGGGTTACCGGGCAGACTCTTGTCCAAAGCAACCGTGAAGTACTTGGCAGTTATTTCACAGTATTAAATCAGGTTAAGTACCTTGCTGAAGGATACCAAACCGGTGCTGCACCTGGGACTTGAACTAAAAATATTTGAGTCCTGTGGACCACACCCTCAGCTGCTACATTACCCACCGCCCTACATAGCCACGGGACAGCCTACCTCTCTACACTGTGGAGAGACTGAGAGTCTAATGGTGTGAGGTCTGGGTTGCCAGTTACAAGGTCCAGACGACGGGCTTGACTGAAGGGAGCTCCCATTTCTCCTTTGGGATTATGTGCCAATGTTCGCTGTCAGCACCGGGGGCTAGTGACACACTATTAAATTAAGACCCATTACATTTCAGCCGGCTACCTTTTCTTTCTTGCCTCCCAGAACGACAGCCATTGTTTCTGGGTGAATTTGAGCTGAACAGCCAAATTCTAAAGACATAATTATTTCCTGCCTCATTCTTTTCCACTCAACGGTTTGGGGATTCATTTGTTTGCCGCACTGTGTATGGAGAGTGACATAGGATTAGGGTACCGTGCACTGAAGTGAAACTACTGCTACCACTTAGCAATCAATCGGAGTGCCGTGTCTTGCACGTTTGCGTGTGTGTTCTTTGTCGCTGAAAAGGCTCTGCTCTGCTGAAATTTCCTACATGATCTGTGAGGATCTCACTTTTCCCACAAAAGGTCAGTGCAATAAGCCCGTCACCGTTCTTAGGAAATCCCCCTGCCTGAACTGTCAGAGTACTAATACAACTGGTGCACATTTTGGTACTTTGCGGCACCAAAAGTATCAAAGTGAATGATTGTATGATACGGACTGGAGGACCGTGGAAATAAGACAGTGGCAAGGATTTTTCCAGAATCTGACTGTGTGAGGTCCAGAAACAGGGGTACAGCACGGCCTGCTTATTATAAGTGAGCAGCTTTACAGGTGACATACATTTTACTAGCACATCTATCCATCCATTTTCCAAACCACGTATCCTTTTTGGGTCATGGGGTGTCCAGAGCCTATCCCGGAAGCTTAGGGCACGAGGCTAGCCCAAGGACGGGGTCACAATGGTTTGTGCCAGAGATAATTTGTGAATTCAGAAATGTAGACCCTCCCTCCTGTCAGGTTTCACATTTTCCACATGCCAATATTATGTTTCATTTGTATCGCGCAATGATTGGTCATTATTGATGACCATCAATGATAATTGATAAGGTTTCTTAAGCCTTCCTCATTTATTCCATTGTCTTCCTTGACTTCTTTGGCGCCCCCTGCAGAACGGGAGTGAGGTGGCAAGAACGAAAGAGCAGAGTTCTTCTCTCCAAGCACCCTGGAAGCTCTCTCTTGCTCTCGAACCCCCTTCACACTCAAATCCCGCATTGATTCCTGTCTGTCAAAAGCCTGCATGTTTTAACATTAGCCTGGTAAGATGGGATCAATTATTCATTCAAAGCGGCTCACTCCTGATGATAATTTCTCCAGTGATGAATAATTAATGGGACTCTCCTCCCCACTTTTAGCCCTCCTACTTTGCTATTCTCATTAGCTTCTCCCTCGTTAGTGTGCTGCCCTCGGAAACAGGTGGCTTTCAAGGGGATTTTCCCGTCTAGGATGCCCGTCTGGTGCCAGGCCGTGCCCAGATGCTGCGTTTGCCCTGTTTCACCCCCACGACATGGCTGCTGTGTTTCCTTAAGCGGTAGTAGCCCCCATTAAAATCATTACATGCACATTCGCTGCACATGGACCCCTGCTTCTACCCGGCACTTATCTGGAACGAGTTCAGCTGCGGTGTGAGGTGCAGGTGCTTTAGGTGCGGTCATTAGATCTTCATCAGGCCTTTGCTGTAAGCATAATTAGGTATATATTTTATATGCATATACTTACAGTATAAAACTGTGCTTATCAACTCTTGAATGAGAGCAGACCATTGCAGTCAGCTGGGATGTATCTTACAGTGTGTTTTGGTAGATTTTTAAGTTAGATATCTTAGATATGAATGGTGCTTTTGGTGAGTCCTGAGCAATATAGGTGCATTAATCGTGAATCTTTGTGCACAGGATGTGGCTCAGTCCTTTACAATTAACCCCCCCCACCACCATGGTTGGAAAGGCCTGGCATAGCCTCAAATTGAACTTAAACCTGGGAGGGTTTGTTTTACACATTGGTTTGAGCCAGAGATAATTTGTGAATTCAGAAATGCTGACCCTCCCTCCCCCCTCCCCCCTCAGGTTTCACATTTTCCACATGCCAAAATTGTTATGCTTCATTTGTATCATCAATATTATTATTTTTCTCCTCAGACTGCAATTAAATTATCAGCTGAATCTCAGGCCTGTAGTACGTCCAGCTCTCCCCACAGTAATACCAAAGAGGATGGACTATTTAAAGCCATCCTCAAGCGTATCGCTGTAGAAGATGAATTTCACATGAGGGGAGTTATCCGTGGCCTGTTCTTCATGACTTCCTGTCTGGCCGCACTTCCTTGGAGGATAACCCTGCATCGTAAGGCTCCGACTGCTAGCACAATGCCAATACACATAGCTTACATTTTTGTCAGCCCCTTCCCCACCCTGTATTTATACAGCTGGATATTTTTACAGACATGGTTTAGTTTAAATAACTTCCTCATAGGCAGGGGGGCAGTTTTCCTATAGGGATTTTCCCTTCCGGGGTTCCCCCCAATACATTTTCTTAATGCTCTGTCACCCGTGGGTTTAAGCGCAGTGCTTGTTTGCCAGCTCCGCTAGCAGGCTGTATGTGTACTGTTTGAGTATGTAATCTGTCTTTTTCCCTGTTTCTTTTTACTTTATTAAAGGCCAGTAGAGCCCAGGATGTACGGAGAATAGTAATTTCTGTTGCCCAGGGAACCATGACCGCCATTCCGTCCCTTTGTTGTGCCCGAAAAGCCGGCAATTTAAAATCATTGCGCAAGCGATTATTCCGCAACTTCGGCTTCTTGAGGAGACGTGCGGAAAGAAATGAAGATGAGGCCAGAGGATTTGGCGCCCTGTTATTCTTCGTCAATCAAAGCCGAATGTAAATCAGCAATTCGCGTGCCCTGGGCTCGGCCTCTTAGCTACCATGCAGTAGTTTATCGACACGTGCCAGGATTAGCTAGCTGTGTTTTGGCGACTTGTTGCCTTTTTACCTTTATGTTGATTTTCAGAGCCTCTGCCACTTGTTTTCGTGTCCCAGGGCTGGATTCCGCTTGGCTGTTTCGGTGTGAGAAGGGGAAGGCCCTCGTGCCGCCCTACCTGTTGTGTGTTTAGCTAGCCATCCAGATGCGTGCTGAATTCCGTCCCGCCCCCGCTTCCCTGTGGGAGCGCTAAATCGACACCCCTCTCTCCGCTCTGACTAATTTCGTGCCCAGCGGGTGTTCCCCCAGCAGGCTGTAATTGCTCACTTTGCATCCTCTTCTGACATGGAGCGAGGCCAGCCCACTCATCAGCCTGCCCACTTACTCTTCACTCCTGTAACAGTAGAATTAGCAACATTTTAATGTTTTTATTAGCCCGGCCTATAAGTTGTTTTCATAGTAATGTACATAACTTCTGCAACAGAGCAGTCTTGGGCTTAAGTCAGCAATCTCTGTAATGTATACATTCCATTGACTTCCCTTGATTTAACTGAGAATGTAAAAGTTAAAATTGCTATAGAAAGTTTGTATAGGATTTCAGCATGGGGTTTCTGCTCATATACCCCCTGCCCCAGGATGGAGTATTTCTGTGAACTTCTTGGGTAAAACCTTGGGGCTCCTTCCGACTTCGTTCTGTTCCATTTCTCATGCATCTTCTTTGTTGTGACGAGTAAAGCTTCAGCGCAGCTGTCAGCAGCTGATTATCCTGTGAATCCCGTTGTGGTTTGCTGATCACTCTTGCGAGACTGTTGGAATGTTCATTAATGGTTTTCTTTGTGTGGGACCATATGAAAGATACTGCTTCAAAAAAGTGACCATTTCATTTGTCAAATGGACAGATTTGTTTTTCAAATGGAAGATTATGTAGACGTGTGTGTGCGCGACTGTGAACGCCGATAACTTGCACGCGCGAGGAAGTGAGTCACGCGGCACGTCTCTCAGTGGAAACAAAGGGTAACGCTTCAGTCTCAGCCTCATCTCGCATTCACTGTGATAGCATCGTTTGCTGGTGATAGTGCTTTTTTATTGAAAATTTCACTGTACTTTATTTTAATTTTGGTAACCATTGCTCAGCAAAAAGTTACGCAATAGTTGTACAAATGTTACAACCTAAACGTTTACGATTTATGAACAAATTAACAAATACATAATAATAATAAAAATAAACAATGGACCGCATGGCATAGTCTAGTGTTGGCGCAGTGCTGGGGCAGGGCTTGGGTTGGGATACATTCTTTATCAATTTGGAAGCCATTATTAAAAAAACAGAATTTTTTTTTTCTCAGGTTAATTTTTTTTTTTTTATTGGTAGCCATAAATGTGCTGAGATGTGTTTTAGTATATGCTCTTATTGTTTTATCCTGTTCATTCTGTGTTTAAATTCTAAAAAAAATATTATATTTAGATTTTTTTGGGGCCGGGAACCACCCACCTTATGGGGAAAATTCGATCAGGACTCAAACTTTTTAGGATTCTAACCCAAGTTCTGAACAGTTTAAGTTCAAGTTCTGACATACCACTGTATATATATGTGTGTGTGTGTGTGTGTGTGTGTGTGTGTGTGTATACACACACACACACACAGGCTTCAAGAATCAATGGTTTCCTGCAAGTTGGCACAAACATGAATCTTATCTTATCTGGTTCAGGAGGCTGCAGGGATCAGGGTCACTCTGGTGCTCATGCTCCTTTTGGGACCTCGTCTGCACCGAATTGCCTCTGGTGCCTAATAGCTTTTCAGGCCTCACACTGCTACCGCGTCATAAGTGGTTAGTCCAGCACAGTGGGCGTGGCTGGGTGCCACAGCCGCACACTGAGAGGGGAGGAGATTCATTTCTCACTCATCTCATGCCATCTCAGAGAGTACAAGAGATAAGAGAAGCAAA
Source organism: Mormyrus proboscirostris (assembly GCA_026779585.1). Taxonomy (NCBI): domain Eukaryota; kingdom Metazoa; phylum Chordata; class Actinopteri; order Osteoglossiformes; family Mormyridae; genus Mormyrus; species Mormyrus proboscirostris. Next base: position 4,342,480 of record JAODKF010000126.1, read on the forward strand.
GCCTTACCCATGATCCGACGCTCCCTCCAGATTGGAGGAGAGACGAGTGGAGGGTGTTACTCGCACGACTGTCGCACGACTTTGCTGTGCCATAATGGTGGTGGGCTCACGGGCTCAGAGGCTCAGAGGTGAGGAGCACCGAAAGGACAGAAGGATAGACCACACACAGATGAATGCATCCTTTATTTAAGCGTATCTGGACAATGATGACTCAGCAACTTTCTCCTTGGCTCCGTTAGAACACCTTGGGTTGGTCTTCACTTGGCTGTGTGTGGGTGGAGACAAATAACCATCTATAGAAGCTTCTAAAGTTTTCTGACAGGATGTGTTTCGCTCACAGAGGACGTCTCAGCCCAGCTTTCAGTCCTCCACTCATGCGCCTCTCAGAGCTTCTTGACCTCACAAGCCGCAGCTTATGGCCTGAAGCCCATGCTGATGTTCTTCATGTTTAATTGGAAGCTCTTACTTATTGGTGTAATACTGCTATACTTTTATTCAAGAGATTCAAGAGAGCCGTTCTTACTCTTTATGGAAGGATTATTTACATACAAAATCGTATAACTTATGTACCTTTGGTCTGTATAGCGTATGTAACTATTGATGATCTTTGTCACTGAAAAATTGTTTCTGAAAAAGAATTTGAGTTTAGAAAATGTATTAATCATCTGTGGTGAATTTTAGTATCTGTTCCTCAGGTGAAGAGCATTTGTGGTCAACATCATTTTGGTGAGAAGCTCAAGAGCTTCAATGCACAAAGGGATGTGAGAGCACCGTTCAAGCAAATTTGATCCCAGAACGTGCAAAGTTGATTGTCTCAGGGGACTTTTGAGCAGTTGGCCCAAGCAGAAATATTAAACTTGTGCTTTGTTCAGGCAGCGGTGCTTGCTGGCCTGGAGACAAGCGATTGCTTCTCTTTCATGACTCAGCGCTTCAAAAACAGAACACTTATTTTCGTTTGCGCTTGACTGGAATAACGCTGAGTAAGTAAGAAAGGATTTCACTCATAGGGGGAAGGTTTGGGGACAAAGTGAAGTTTAAATTCCTTCTGTGTCCCCTATCTTTTCATTTTTATTTATTCGGGGTGGTGGGGGGGATTTTTGATGTTTTTCCAATTTATGTTCCAGTAACAGAAAATCAATGGATGGCGTAAATAAATTGACTGTAATGACATTTGCTTTCCTCTCAGTGTAACTCGCCACTATATATAGTGAATGTGTTTTATGCACCGGCAGATTTTTTCTGGCAGGTTTCAGATAATAAAATAATACATCACATGGCTTCAGATCGGATTCTGGGCGCCCCGTGCATTCAGATGCAGAATAGATTGCCATCGAGTAATTAATGCTGGCCGAATTTCAAAATAATTCATTATGCGGCTTGCTGGCAGCTGCCAGCCGTTAGCGGCTAATGCTACATAATCTGAGGGCTCCCCTTCAGGGATGGGGCTGAGGCCGTGAGCAATGAGCCCAGCCTGTGAAGGTCAGTCCTTGGGAGCTCCAGGCTGCCCCCCCCCCCCGGGCTGCTGAGTTT
>JAODKF010000126.1:4393714-4421225 GCA_026779585.1 Mormyrus proboscirostris
AAATTGCCCCCCCCCCCCCCCCCAAGGTTTCCTTGTCCCTCCAATGGCCCTGGATGTGAGGAAGCAGTGCTGATCATTTAGAAGCAGTGCTGATCACTTAGAAGCAGTGCTGATCATTTAGAAGCAGTGCTGATCATTTAGAAGCAGTGCTGATCACTTCGCCACTGTTAAATTATGTATTAATGTATTTTTTTCTTTTCATCTTTCACACACATTTTGGCCGTTTAATAACCTTTGATCGTCTTTCATAATTTTCCAGCGAGCACGATGTCGGGGAGGATGACATCTATGACTGCGTGCCATGTGACGACGATGGGGACGACATCTACGAGGACATCATCAAGGTGGAAGTGCGACAGCCCATGGTGAGGAGGCTTGCATGTGTTGCGGCTTGGGGGTTTGGTGACGACGCCTCTAACTGCATTCTAACCACCCCCCCCCAAAGATATAGTACACCTCTGATATTTAGCATGACCTTTCCTTGGAAATGCAGCCCTGTTCTGTATTCGCTTCCCCAAAGGCACCTTGATGAAAAGATACACATATTAGACCCTAAACAGCCGACGCTGAACGTGCTTCCTAAGGGTGCTATTAAAGCCTCACTGGGGGGGGGGGGGGTTTCTCTCCTTTCACCCTTCTTACCTCTCTCTCTGTTCCTTTATGCTGCAGATAAGGTACATGCAGGTAAGCCGCCACATCCTGGTGTGTTTGTCGCAAGCGCAGTGGGCGTGGCCAGCGTACTGTCCCATGATTCGGCAGAACTGCAGCGCAGTCCCCTCCCCTTAAGAAAAGACACTTTTCGTGGCAGTAACAAGAGCGGAAGGAAGTGTAGCATTTACCGGGAGGTGCAGTTGCGATACGTGATGCCGTCAAGCATAACTTTTTGATGTTCACCTTCCCTCGGTGATCACCGAAGTCGACAAAGTTGCTCAGAGCAAAACAGCAGGGCTTTGTCCATAGATATGAATGGACAGTCCGTGTGCGTGTGTGTGTGGGTGTGTGAGAGAGAGAGAGTGAGAGTGAGAGTGCTTAATTAGCCTCCTGATTTTTGCTGGACACATTTTTCAATCCTTTCTTCCTCTTCATTTGCACACAAATATATCCTTGGTGACATTTCACTTAGCTGACAATCCAACATCAAAATACAAACACAAGATGAAAACTGATAGCAAAGACAAAGGTTTAGCTCTTTTCATTTTTATAAAAAGCGAGAGAAACTGCATTTGTCTTGTGGTCTCTTTCAACATTTTTTTCCAAAAGACTGCTAATCACGTTCTTACACATAGACGCACACACAGGGCCCAGCTCTCGATTTGTTGCTAGGACACAGTAACTGTTCCGGGGTGGTGACAGGATGATCAGACACTTCAGGAACTCCTACGCTCGTGCAACAGAGTGTCACTTTTTCCCCCGAAGTTTGTCTGGCGTAACGCTTTGAAATTAGCGACAGATTGCGGTTATCATTTAATAGCTTTATTCAATTATAAACAAACTTGTTTTTTTTGCTTTTTTTAAACACTGCTTTCAAACTTTTCCAGATGGGCCCAGTGCCTTAAGAAACTGATTTTAAAGACTTTCCAGTGCTCTTTGATCTCTGTAACGGCAGTTTGTTCTCATTTATTTTAATTTATTCAAATAAAGTCTCAATGTTCTGAAACAATCACTCAATTTTTCAGGAGTCGCTGATACTTACGAAATACCTGCTGTTTTTTTTTTTGTATTAGGACATACCGTGATGTTTGTTTTTATTGGCATTGATAACAAAGTTGGTCTTGGCATACTGTAACACAGGCCAATGTTTTTAATTAATTTATTTTTGCCTCATTCTTTCTCTGTCTAATACGTCCTCTTAATGAATTGCTAAGTGACATCATTTGATCTCTGAAATTTTCTTAAATTCTTAATATAAGAATGCCCTAAATGCTGTTGCCTTTCAGATATAGATGCCCTCCAGTATAGATGATTGTATAACTTAATACATGAAAGACACGCTGTCTTTCCTACAGTTTGCCACTTATGCGCCTGTGCTTAAGGTTTCTATAGCATTGTCTGTTGTTCAGTGCTCTTCTGAAAGCCATTATGACCTCATTTGTTGACCTCCCATAAACGATTGACCAAAGTGACCCCTGACGTTCTGTCAGATTTAGGAATCGAACTGTCCGAAGATGGTTAATTTTTTTTTGTTTGTTTTTGTCATTTTTTTTTTTTTTTTACGCAACGGAACAGAAGATGGGCATGTCAGAAGAGGACAAACGAAACTGCTGTTTGGTGGAAATTCGCGAAACAGAAGCAAAGTATTACAAGACACTGGAAGATATTGAGAAGGTAATGAGTATACCACCTGCCTTGACGAGAGCTGTGTGAGAGCATGAGGGTGTGGGATGCAGCTCTGCGTGGTTCAGGGTCCCGGAGACATTTATGTCACATGATTCTGGAGGATGATCATGGACTGTTTTGATCCACTGAGAAAAGTAGGGCCTTTTCTACAAAAAAAGTGCTTGTGAGGTTCGACATTCGTTCAGCATCCGGGCCCAGAAAGTGGTTTGTTTGGAGTGGGATGGCCTAAATATGACAGAGAATTCGGCAGATTTAAATGCCGAAGTTAGTTTTGGAGTTTAAGAGGTTTGAGGCTTGGAAATGTGGTGAAGAGGACTCAAATGTGGAGAATTCAGAGGATTTATTATTGATATTTAACATTGAATTTATAGTAACTGTAAATTATGGCAAGAGATTTTGCTTTAGGAAACCCTTAAACTCACAGGGTGATCTATAATTATAAATCAGAGTGGGATTACGGTTGCCATAACAACATGCCGTAACCTCTTGGAATAAAGGCGTCAAAAGCAGGCTTGTCAGACTTGAGTCCTCACAGGCCACATGTCATGTTGGGTTTTTTTTTGCACAGAATCGGCCTTTAATTGCTTTAGCGGAGTAATTATTTTGACAGGAAGTCACCACACCTGGTGCTTCAGGTGCAAGCCTGGCACTAATTAAAAAGGTATTTGCGTTCGGCCGGGCTGGAGTTTGACGTTTTTGAGCGTGTCCACCTCTTCAACCTCACACTGCGTCTGCATGCTTTCCTCTCTGGGGGAGCCTCACCTGTCACTTTAGTGTTCCCTCATTATCATTGCAGAATTATATGATTCCACTGAAGCAAGTCTTAAGTCCACAAGATATGGAAGCCATTTTTGTTAACCTGGAGGTAAGTAGTATCATCAGTCTTTGTTCGTTGACTTTGATGCTGTGGTTTTTTTGTGTATTGTGTATTTCTTGTGCGGTTACGGATGCTGATGTTTATTGGATGAGTTCTGTCCCCTAGGATGTGATCAAGGTGCATTTCTCCTTATTGAGGACCATCGAAACGAACATCCTGGCAGGAGGAAACGGCTTGGGTCAGATCTTCTTGGACTTCAAGGAGAGGTGAGCGTTGGTGATGAAGTCTGAGAAGCAGGATCTATATACCCCCCCAACCCCCCCATCAGTAATGCAGTGAGGACAGCAGAAGGCGAGGACCGCGGCAGCATTCTCATCATGCATGCTGTTCCATGGCGCCATGCCCCATCACACACCATATAAATGTAACATTAATGTCCGAGGCTTTGCGGATAATATCAGGGCAGCCGGTGTGAAATTGCAGAGTCATGCTGGCTCCCCGCACAGTGTCTGTCAAGGAGGGTGTGCTGTACCCGGGCCTGGCAGCTCAGGAAGAGAAAGCATTGTGTCTGTCTATATGCTCAAGCAGGAAGCTGTAGGAATCATGGGAGGGCTTGGGCACAACTGCAGGGCAGATCCTCGTGCCCTGAGGGGGGCTGTCTGACTCCCTCGTCGGGCTCCTCCCCAGAGCTTCTGTGAGCTGGGCTGTCTGACTCCCTCGTCGGGCTCCTCCCCAGAGCTTCTGTGAGCGGGGCTGTCTGACTCCCTCGTCGGGCTCCTCCCCAGAGCTTCTGTGAGCGGGGCTGTCTGACTCCCTCGTCGGGCTTCTCCCCAGAGCTTCTGTGCACCATGCAGCTGTGAGTGAAGTGGAAGGAGTGTGAGTGTGCAATTCAAGTGTCTGTCAACCACATGGCATTTGTGCCAAGACCCCTGGCCCTGTGCTCACACAGATAAACAAAGGCGCAGTCCTCCGGGGGGGGGGTATGTGAACAGTAGCACATGTGTGGAAGAGGCTCACCGCTATCGCGGGTCAGAATCACCTCCACGGGCAACTGCACTGACACCTTGCATGGTGGCACATGGAATGTTCTGGGCCTTGGAGCTTCCTGGCGGGAAGACGGCGAACACGGTGGCTTTCTGAAGAGGAGCTTTATATCTTCATTTGTCTTTGTCTGGCTCAGTGGGTTTGCACACTGTGACTATAATCAGAAGGTCACAGGTTCAAATCCTAGAGTTTCCACAGTGACTTCACCATTGGGTCCTGGTACAAGGTTCTTAACCCCCGGTTACTCGCGGCATCGTCTGACCCGGCCTTTAGTTGTACGTCACTTTGAGTAAAAGTATCTACTAAATAAATGCATTGTTACCCCGCAAAGCTTGTTATAATTACAACGTTTCCCTTTTTATTGAAATGGACGGTGGTCGTGGCAAAACAGTCTGACTCATGAGTCTAATGCACCTTGGCTGTGTAGACTAGGCGGAAACACAGCACCTGTCATCTCCAATTATGTCAGAAGCAGCAAGAACACCCTGAAAGATTAAAAGCTTAGTGATCAAGGAGAGATGAGCCCAGCTGTCCTGTCCGTCGCGTCTAATTGCACGCTTTTTCACAGACTAAGCACTTCTTACAAGAAAATCTCTCTTATTCTATTGCGGTTCTGTCTATTGTTTCAATGATACCTTTTTTTTCTCAATTCAAATTCCAGTAATATTACAGTCCAATTAGAAATCGATTTGCTGTTTTTTTTGAGTTACGTTTCTGCCATTAATAAAGCTGTTTTTTACGTTACATGTTTTATATGCATTACATAGGAAATTTAAAAATTCGAAACTTTTCTCATAATATTTCGTTTTATTGGAGCTTCAGTTTGTGCTGGCTGCCTTGCTTTCTGTTACTGCTCCTCCTGAGGACCATCAGATCTCCCTGAGGTCTTTATGGAGTCTTCTGGAAATCTGCTCTGCTTAATTCTCTCACGGGTGGCTCACGCTGGCTCGGTAACGCTGGGAGCCGAACATGAGGCCCATGTGTTTTGTTCTCTTCTTCCCTCACACTCACTTCATTCTGCTCTCTCTCCTCCTCTTCTCTTTAATGGTGGGTGGGCCAGTTGTGCAACACACTCCAATACCAGCCACACACGTTGTGGCAGGTTCATCCCCGGCCACGTCTAAAGGTAATTCCTTGTGTACATAAATAATCTCTGCCCCTGGGGACCAATATCCAAAGTTGGGTAATTCAGGTCTGGAGAGTAAAAGTCCAGACCGGGATTTTGTTTCAACCAACCAGTTGCACATAAAGAGTCACGGTCACAGAGTACTCAACTGGTTAGTTGAAACAAAATCCTGGTCTGGACTTTTACTCTCTGGACATGAATTACCCAACTCTGCCAATAAGGTGCCCCTAACCACCTCCTGTGTGTGGGAGTGCAGACAGGAAGCCTCTCTTGCCTGTCTGTGTCATCCAGGGACTCGTGGTACAACCCCATAGTGCTGAGAAGTTTTTTGTTCTGAGAACCAGCCATCCTTGATCCACACTGACCCCTAAACCCACATATCCTGCAGCCTTCCTCTACAGCAGTATTTCTCAACCTGGTCCTTGGGGATCCCCACAGTTTTGCTCCCTCCCAGCTCTCAAAGCATCTGAACTTGGCAATCAAGAATGAACCATATACCTGGTACAGGTGTGTTGGGAGCTGGGAATGAGCTAAAATGATGACTGCCAGGGGTCCCTAAGAATTGGGTTGAGAGATCACTAGGTCGTTCGCTTGTTTGCCCGTGATCTTCCATGCACCAAGTGAATTGTAGCTGAGTCAAATCAGGCAAGGCTCAAAATTCAATGGGCTTTGGGAGCGAGGGGTATCCTTGTCAGTATTTCAGCCTTTTCCAACCCTTCTGAATTAACTGCACTAACGAGTCACATTCTACAGCGTATGAATCATCGAGGCTCTAAGTGTCGTTCCAGTCACATGGCTTTGATTTAAGCCAGTCGGAGATGATGTTGAGGGCATAGTGATGGCGGAGAACCTTCTTCCTCTGAGAGTGTGAGACACGAGGATCTGTTTAACAAAAGGGTTATGCGGGATTAGATGGATGATCTGTGGAATCCATTTGAGACTAGTCAGTCGTTTATATGAAGTGCTTCGGAACATGAAGCTGGTCTCCCAACAAGTTCAGGGTGTCTGGAAACAACCCGGACCATCTGTGTTGGACCAACAAAGTCCTGACATGCTTCACAGATTGTTACAGACTGGGGGGTGGCTCCTCCATAATTACGGCATGTAGAATTTATAATTATCTATACTTTTACTAGTGGCACTATTGTAGCAGCTGGATTTTGGAAATTTCTCAACCTCTCTTCACTCTTTCATAACATGGAATATTAAGGATATTAAATGTGGGGGGTGGGGGTGTGGCCTTTTGTAACAGGAATGGAAATGTCCTTTGATGTTGAAGAGTCAATTTCTTTGCAAAACCAAGGCACAGTTCATTGGTTGTGCTGCATTTAATATAGTTTCTGTTCCAAAACCATGTAAACCATCTGGTGATGATCACAATGAGTTTAATATCATTTTTTGGTTGGGCTTCCCCTTTCATTATTCCTATTTAAGATTTGCTGTCTCGCATTTGTTTTTTTTTTGTTTTTTTTTACTTTTTATTATATGGACTTTCTAAGCTTTTCTAATCATCATTCTGTTGGCTATTTTTATGCCGGCTCCGCTGTCCTCTTCCAGTCGTCGTCTGACTCGTGTGATTATCGGATCCTCTTTAATTTAATTTGACCATTGTCTTGCTCTCGTCTGCACGCCGATGGAGGAACGAGGAGACAAAAGCAAGGTTTTAGCAGGGATCAGATTTGCAGTCGTCTGGGGAGAGTCCCAGCCTTCGTGTGCACTCCTGAAGTTTAATTGCATTTGTTATCGTCACTAAAAGGTCCCCCTGACCTTTACACTAACAGGTTTTAGGGAGAAGAAAAAAAAATTAATAAAAAGCTATCGGGGAAGAAACACGAGCCGGGGCAGTGAAAGAAATGTCAGCACTCAATCGCGCATGGCGGAGCGTTTAAAAAAAAGCTGCCGTAAAATTATGTGAGATCTTTGGATCCCATGTGGATGAGTAGCATCTCCAAGCGGGATTGTCCATTTGCATCTGGCCACCCATAGCCCCTTGAGTCAGTATAAAACCACTAGCCGTGCTGTGAACTGTTTGATCTCTATTTCCACGGTGCTGGGTGTTTGGGGTGAAAGGCACTCGATGGTGTGTCAAGCCCAGATTACCACTTCAGGGCTTTTCATCTCGGATTTTGTCGGAGGATTTTCTTGTCATTGAGTGCATGTACTGGGGGCAGGTGGGTGTTTTGCAGACATTTAATATTATGGAGTTTTTTTGTGCAGCTTTAGGAATGACTATGTTATTCACAGTGAAAGAGAACTGAATTAAAAAAAAAAAATCGTATTTACATCCTGGTGCCAGTACCCCGGACGCCGAGGGGGCGGTCTCCCACTTAACGAATCTGGCGCCTGTTTTTCACACCTCTTCCTGCCACCACCCCGGGAAGTGAGTCGCATATGCGACTCGAGGAACCGCAGGGAAAAAGTTGAACCCCCCCTCACCCCGATGTGCGCAGATCTGTTTGTCAGAGTGTGGCATGTCTTTATAGCGGCGCCCCCCCGCAGGCGACGAGACACCGCAGTGGATTGCGCTACGCCCCGTCGCCTAGTGACGCGGCACAGCAGCTTGCGCCGTGGAGGGATCGCTCGTCGTAGATGCGGGACCTTTAAAGCGTGCCCTCGACGGTCGCGGTTTTCAGAATGCTATTTATGCGTTTAGTCGGATTTCATTGTCCGAGGTCGTCTCTCTGAGGCACAGCTGTGTCAGAGAGCGGATTAAATGCTCGCCTCAGCGATCTCATCGTCGCCGGGATGCCGGTTGATGGAGGCGGAGCTATCCCGCATCTGTTTGTGTCGTTCATCATTCTGAGCGGTGCAGCTAGTTGCTGAAGTGGACCCATGGATTTTTGAAATCAACGGCATGATTTAATCTACAGAACAGGTTTTTATTTCTCTCCTCTTGCTGCGATATGCTGGAGCCAGAGCAAAGAATCTTCATTGTTCAGTGTGACTTTTACTTTTGATAAATCTTGCATCAACTCATGCTCCACTTGTCTGAAGTTGCTTTCATTTAGAACTGTCGTTCTGTGAGTAAGGATTAAAACAGTGATTCTGAACCCACGGGTCGCAACCCAATTTTGGGTCGCAGCAAGTTCTGTAAGAATCACGAGGCACGAGTTGTAAATGTAAGCATTTTAAAACCAGCAAGCTCTTATGCTGATCCACGATCAGATTTCCCAGCCCCAGTCCTAGAATTAACTTGTATAAATGGGCTCGGGTCTGCTATTGCTTAGCGCAAAACTAGTGAATACTCAACCAATCCAGGAAGCCAAACGACAGACGCTTAATTTAAAATTCACTGTCACATCCAATCAGATTTGTGCAATAAGCATTGATCAGCGTAAACTACAGAGTGCACCGCACACTTGATCATAGCGTTAATTTAAATCTATACTTGATACCGGGTCGCGACTCAGCTGGCATGAAAAACATTGGGTTGCGGTTCAACAAAAGGTTGAGAGCCACTGCTTTAAAAGACATCACAGAGAACTGCATTCTGCAAGGATGCTTCAAAAGATGCTGAGAAGAAAAACACCACGCAAAGATCCTTAAAAAAACTTCAGGAGAACCTTGCTTTGCTGCTGCATTCCAGAGATTGCAGTAACGTTGCAGAGATGCATCTTAAATGCCACCTCCAGCCTGGAGCCACAGAAAGCTGGTTGTCTGTCAGCCGCTCGCTGTGTAATTACAGACTTGCCGCAGCTTATGTGTAATCATCTGTTTTGTTTGGAGAACATGGTGAAATGGGCTGGGGGGGAGGTGGAGATATAGGAAGCAATTTTTCACCGGGGGAGGGGGAATCATTAGCAGTTTAATGCTTCCGCACTGGTTAAAAACAACAACCTGGCCGCCATGTGCCCCCCCGTCTGTTCTCAGGCTTCCACTGCCAGTGCTGGGATACAGTGCATCCTACAGTTTCTGACCCCTCAACCTCCTCCCTTCTGCTCTTGACTTGTTTATGTAACTAAGGGAATACGCTTTCCCAGCTTTCCCAGCACGCACTGCTTTTCATCTCCGTATAGTTGACAACTACATACCACCATTAATGAAAGCCCCTTTCCAGTGTGGGAATTAGGGGCAATTCTAGGATTTTTTAAGGGGGTGGGGCATGAAAGGGGCTATAATCAATACAGAGATTAGCCAATGATATGCGTTGGGGCACTAGGGTCAATTAGCTATCAGATGAGTGCGGTGCCCCTGTGGCCCCGCCCCCTGTATACGACCCAGTCAGGAACAGGTACCAAACTGATCACTATCAGGCATTGCACCCTTAGGGCAGCAGCAGGTCAGATCCCCCTGCTGTCAAGGGTAACCTGCTACTGGCTCCTCGAGTACCAGTCAGTCATTTTCATTAGCATTAGCGTTAGCTGCCAGCTCGACTGATTAGACCTTTGACTTGAGTTCCAATCTGAAAACAGGAAAAGTGGGAGTGCATTGAAGGTTATTTTTTTAATACATTTTTTTATTTAGCAATTGCTTTTGTCTAAATGCAACATACAAGTAAACATCAGAGAGTGCCATCAGCCAATGTAAATAGATAATTGAGTAAATGAGTAATTGGGGTTAAAGACCTTTACTCAAAGGCCCAAAATCACAGTTTGAACAGTCAACCTTCTAATCAGAGGCCATTGAGTAAAAAGCAGGATAAACTGTTTTATTATTCACGTTCATGTGAGTAAGAAGTGGCTCCAGAAGCCGATTGTTTTGCTTTGCAAATAAAGCATGTTTTTGTGCGTTCTGGCAGTTAAATTCTGTTTTTGCTCCACCTGTTATTTTTTTTTCTTTTTTGTGGTCTCATGCATGTTCATCCCCCCAAAGCCGCTGTGAAAATGTGAAATCCACTCAATGCTCACATGAGCTCTTCATGCAAATCCCCGGGTCACCTCTGTCAGGATCTGAAGAGAGGAGGTGCGAATCGGCGCGAGGCAAATTCGGTTCTGAGGAGGTGCAATGTGAAGCAAATGCCTTCCTAGGGTACATTTCAGGTCAAAACGTGTACGTCACTCTGGGGAGTTAAAGCTGTATCGCTCATTCATCCCGTTAGCGTAATGCTAGCATTTTACTTCTGATATGTTGAATTATACCCATTTTTGAATGAATGCCCTACTGTGTGCTTTGTGCCAATGTGTTTCTTTTCCCGCTGTGCATGCTAACGGCTCCCGCTTAAAAGCTGGCCCAGCTGTGATCCTGCCATTTTGCTTGATATAAAGACCTTCATGTTCAATTACGTCTTACGCGTGTGTTAATATCGCTGATCCCTGACATTATCTGTAACCTCAAAGCCGTTAGCCAGTGGCCCGCAAGGCTGAGTGAAGTTACACATAATTAAAACGACCTCTCGTTAATCTTCATCAGCTCCCTCTTCTTAAAAACGAGGCAGAGGGAGGTGCGAGCGGCACAGCCATATTTGCTCCCCGTTAGCCCGTTAACGTGACGGACGGCGTCCGTTCAGGCGGAATGCTGAAGGCTGCGCCGCCTGCACCTTCGTGCCTGTCACCACTGGCTCGTGCCTGCATTCCCCAGACCACCTGCGTCTGCCCTGCAGTTTTCGAGGTGTGCTCTGGGTTCCCCGGTCACTCTCTTATCCATGTCACGATATATGTGGCAGTTTTGCCTCTGATGGTCCTATGGAATTCCGGAAGTGTCCTCACCAGCACACACAGGCCATGTTTTTGCAACAGCTTCTTTCCAGCAGCAGTCAGACTGAAACAGGCTGAGGACTTTCAGCATTTAGAGAAGTATCCTTCACTCCCACCTCAGTGTCAGCCTAAAACCAGAATAGTCTTCCTGTTGCCTTTTGCTTTTGCCAGTTTTTACATCTTGATAAATTAATGTACTTGTTCTTCTGTTCCTGTGCATGTGGTAAATAAAGTTTCAATTCGGCTCACCTCACCACTCCCCCCGAGGCAGAGGGAGACGATAAAAGAAACATTAAAACTGCAATCGGCAGGCGCTTGTCGCGATTTTTCACACATTAGTTGATATACAAATTTGCCGTCCTTATTTATTCATGAAGTAGTTCGGCTAGCAGACGCGGAACTTTCCCCGGGAGTGAGAGACGCAATAAACATATCCTCACGCTCAATAACGAGAATTACACATGGATTTAGAGCAGACAGAGGCCGTTCCATCCTCTTAAATAAAATATTTATGCACTTGATGAGTTGGGTTTGTTGTCATAGCTCCTTGGGGTTTCAGTTTCAGTTTTTTAAATGAAGCCATTCGCCACGTGTTCACCTGGATCTCAGTAGGGCTGTATCGCTTAGTGACCTTCGCCCCCGAAAGGACACGTGTCCCCCTGACTTCAGTTTGCAGGTTGGGATGTGTCTGTCTGCACTGCTCTGTCACCAATGTACATCCTCGGACACGACCGTCAATAAATATTTGTTCCCCCCCTCCCACCCCAACCAGGCTCCTAATCTACGGCCAGTACTGCAGCCACATGGAGAACGCACAGAAGACTCTCGATGAGCTCATCGCCACGCGGGAGGATGTCAGGGTGAAAGTGGAGGTAAAATAAAACGAATAAATGTATACAGCTACCTGCGCAGCAGCATTAGCCTCTGACCGTGTGCTCGGATGCTGTTCTCCCACAGCAGCGGGTAGGTGGCACACGGTAGCTTTTGGGCCGCCTACTCATCTTCCTCAAAGGGGGAGCCCCATCTGGCAGGGTAAACTGGATTGGCTCGCTGATTCAGATCAGAACTGACATTGCTGGCACATTACCCAAGTACCCCAGGAGCTTTCGAGGGGGTGGGATGTTGTGTGCTTTTTCTTGGTGATAGTTCAGGTGAACTATGCTCTCGGTGAACCGGCCCGTCCCCCTCATCACACTCAGCTGAGCTGAGCTGATTGGAGGCTCTGACACTTGTCACGGTTTAGAGAAGATTACAAGCCAGTTGCTGGAGCTCACGCCACCCGGATCCGTTAACAAATTAAGATGATTATCTGTTTATTGGAGATGCGGAAAGCAGACATCGCTATCCACACAACAGAAGCATTTAATTTTAAACTGGATTAAACTAGATTAAAATCAGAATTATTCCTTCAGGACAAAGACATCAATGCTGATTATCGTGGCTAAAGATAATCAAATTGCTACTCAGCACAGTGGCTGTTAATATGATTACTGTTCTTTCTGGAGCATTAGGAAACTTGTTGTTTTGTGAACAAGGACTGGGGATTAATGGCTGGTTTCGACATGCACTGAAGGTGAGGTAATAATTTGAAAAGAGTGAGGATGTTCTGTGAAGGAGCTGTAAAAATGACCTTTCAGTCACTTGGAAATACACCTGTGAAGGAGTGGTGCAAATGACCTGTCATTCATATAGGAATGTACTGTGAAGGATCGGTAAAAATGACGTGTGAGTCACATGGGAGTATACCGTGAAGGAGAGTTATAAATTACTTTTTAGCCATATAGGAATGCATTGTGAAGGAGTGGTAAATGGATCTGTTGATCATGTCAGAATGTACTGTGAATGAGTGGTATAAAGTATCTGTTACTCATGTAGGAATGCACTGTGAAGGAGTGGTACAGATGACTTTTCAGTTATGCGGGGATTCACTGTGAAGCAGTGCCACAAAGGACCATCGTTCAAATGCATTGTGAAAGTGAAGGAACAACCAAGAACGGCTTTCTGGTCTTGTAGGAATGCACTATGAAGGTTCAGGAAGGGAAATTCAAGCTGCAAGATCTGCTGGTGGTGCCCATGCAGAGGGTTCTCAAGTACCACCTCCTGCTGAAGGTAATCCTACCAACCAGAGCCTCGCATACTTCACACCTCAAGCTGCCACCAGTGCAGCACCGCAGCTGCCAAGCACAGCAGAACACTGCAGTAAAATCCTGAGCAAGTAAAACATCTGTGTGTCTTTCTGGCCTCCAATCCTCATTCCAAAAACAAAGCACTTATTAATATCAATATTGGTATAGCTCACCAGAGTGTTTTTGTATGACATTAATCCCACTTGTGTCGCTCTCATTTTGCAGTCACGCAGCATTTTCCCCCCAAACTGCACAGCCATGTTTACCAAACGCAGATCAAACACGCGGCGCATTTCGCTTCGTTAGGCAATCGCGGGTTGGTTACTCACGGAATCCCTTTAACGGCAGTCATGCATTAAACGAGCTTGTACACAGCATGATACATGACAGCATGACTGATTTATGAAATTCCTCAATGATTTATGGACGGTAGCCCACAGCGGATGTAGTGAGGCAGAGCTATGATCGACTGGAGATCCGGCCCAGACAGTCTACTCCGAACAAATGTCCGTAAACAGCTATTGTTTAATTGTGCTCAGTGTGTTATATTTTGTTTGTCCTGGTGCGTGGCCCTTCCCCCCCTACCAGGATGGATGCATCATGGCTCAGGGAATCTGACTGTCGGGAAGGTGAGGTGGGGGTTGGGGAAGGGGGGATTGGCACTGGACCCATCGCAGCGATGATCTCGGCACGGAGCCCGGAAGTGTCTGGTACAGTGAGCTCCACGCTTCACGGGACTCAGAACGCCTAACCAACGTCACAGATATTAAAGGCTAGGCAGCGTGGGGCATGTTATCTTCATCAAGGGCATGCAGACGAAACAATAGCCATGGACACATTAGTGCTTGGACACAGACCTGCTCATTTTTCAAACATAGGAAGGGGAGGAAGAGGAAATGCACATGGCTTTGCCATTATCTCATATCGTCATGTTTCCTGTGAATTTACACACTTTCGAAACCAAGTGTTTTTAAAAGGACCCCTTTATCTGGAACTTTTGTCTAATAATGCAGTGCTTTAGGAGTTTTTTTTTTTTTTTTGATGGAAAATTTACACATGACCTCACAACCACAACCTCTGATGCCTGTAATCAAACTCAGTAAAGTGCATTTTATTTGGAGAACTCAAATACAAAACAAAACAGTTTTGACAGTTCTTAGCATCACACCATCCATGTTATTAGTTTTTTTTATATCCTGTGTGTGTGTGTGTGTGTGTCTGTGTGTGTATGATGGGGGGTAGTCGAAGATGAAGCTTTCCTGTTAACGGTAGGATTTCCTTCAGAGCGGGGGCCGAATCCACAAGGCCTGCATGCCAGGCAGTCACGGGCATGTGATGTCTTGTATCGGTTGTAAATGTTACAGTAAAACGTGGAAGGCCGATGATGTTTCTGCATAACTGGGAAACTCTGGGTGTTTCTCAATACCAAGAACGCAAGGATCATACTTGTGGTCTTGGCAAGACTGGTTTTGCTAACTTGCCTTACAAGAACAAACTCAATGAATCGTGAGATTGGTCTCATTCTGGCAATGATGCAGCTGATGTATCCTCGATATCCTGAGCGAGGCAAGAACAATATCCATGGATTTTTACCGTCCTTTGTGCTTTGTGCTTCTGTTCTTGAGCATTGGAACTGGTCTTCGGACACGGAAGACGACATAAGACGGGTATGTGAGAACACAAGTACAGTGAAGTACGCATCTTAAGAAACACCCCTTCTCCCCCACCTCAGGAGCTGTTGAGTCATTCTGCGGACAGGCCGGAGCGGCAGCAGTTGAAGGAGGCACTGGAGGCCATGCAGGTGGGTCTGGGCTTGATCTCCCCAGCAGCTGGAGCCAAGCTCTCCCGTCGTGTCGACAGAATGACGAGCAGTCAGGACACTGACCCTTTCACCCCGATGCTGTCGGTCTTGAATTCCAAACTGTGCATCCCCTGCTGCTGCTGATGTAAGAACATAAACTGCAAGATGTTACTTTGGTTTAGAGGGCTATTCATAAGGCCATTGTTATGGTGCTTCCTGTTTGTAGGACCTGGCCATGTACATAAACGAGGTGAAAAGGGACAATGAGACTTTGAAGAAGATCAGTGAATTTCAGAGTTCCATAGAAAATTTAGTAAGTATGGTGCCCTGCGCAAAAACACAACACACTACAGGCCTGAAAATTGTTTCTCTGGTTCCTGTTGACTGTACAGCTTATAAGCGAGACAGCAGGCATAAAAATATGCAAATCATTTTACAGATGCAGATGGAACCCCTAGCTCTTTGCAAATTAACCTTCTGTCGATGTCTTCATTTTGGGCTGGGAGCTGCGTGGGGAAAGCTATCAGTACCTTTTAGTCCACTGGCAGAAAATGATTCCCCAGCCCAAAATGTGTCTACTTGCAGTGCATCAGCAATTAAAGGAGACTTACTAGGCTATTTTTGTTTGCTCACGCAAGTTATTGTTGTCCTCTGTTCCATGTCAGCATTTTAGAGATTAGCTGGCAACTTTTCCAAAGCTCCTCTCCGCTTTCATTAAATTGCATGAAGAGCATCACTGTTTTACTTTGAAAGAGATACCAGCTCCCAGTCTCGGTTAAAACAGTCCTTTGGCTTAATGTGCTGTGTTTTACGGTTCTGAGTTTCTGGGTCAAGATTTCATGCTTCCTGCCCACGGTTGCAGGGAACTCAGTACATGTCTCTCTGCCTGCACAGCAAGTGAAACTGGAGGAGTATGGAAGACCGAAGATAGATGGGGAGCTGAAGGTCTGCTCCGTGGTGAACCGAACCAAGCAAGATAGGTCAGTAGGCGCTTGGGCATCAAAAGGGGGTCAAGAAGGGAATGTGAAGCATCGCAAAAATTTTCTCAGCATCCCCGAGTAGAATGTGAAGATTTTTTGTCTTTGGATTTTCTGGTGTTTCCACTGCACATTCCTAGGTCGGTGTTGTTTTTGTTGTGAAACTCCATACCAACCAGTTGGCAGAAAGACTCAAGCAGTGATGGGTCTTGATATGTTTGGGGGTGTCTTGTGTAGTAGATGGACAGGTAGATGGATCACCTGTGGGTCGACAGACTTCCAACACAGACATGTGTGTTTGAAGCTGTTATCCCTTGCAGGGGCCGTGGTGAGATATTGTATCCTCCTTAACTCTGCTTGCTAGAAAAATATCTCACAATCAGCTTGATATTCAAAAAATGAAGGTTCAGCTTTGCCCAAAATAAAGCTAACTGCCACTGTTTCTTTCCTCTTCAAGGTATATTTTCCTGTTCGATAAAGTGGTCATCGTCTGCAAGCGACGAGGGTACAGCTACGAGCTGAAGGAGATCATCGAGCTGCAGTCGTACAAAATGTCCGACGACCCCATGAACAACAGAGACATGAAGAAGGTGGAGTTGTTGACAAGCAGCAAATGATTTCAACCTCAAGCTTCCCATGAAATTCATTTTATGTCCTAAACTTGCTGTACTGACATGTTGAGAAATGCATGAGAAAGTGTCAAATAAGTCTGATGTGATTTTTATGATAGTCTTTCTGCGGTGATGTTAACACAATAAAGAGCTTTGGTACTGTAGAAAGCCGCTTTCCCCTGCATATTTTCCTCGACTTGCCATTCTCTATCGTAACATGCATGTGTAACTGGGTCTCTCTCTCCTTTTCCTTCTGCATGCTTAACAGTCAAGTGGAAAGATGGTAAGCTGATGCAAAACTTATTCAAAAATCAATGGCTTCTCATGAGGTCATTTAAGCACCAGCCTGTTGTCGCCTCCTGTACTTCATTATGGATATAGCCTGTGCTCATGTCCCTACCCCTTCCCTGCACCACTTGCTCTCTCCTCATGCTTCAGTGGTCCTACGGGTTCTACCTGATCCACCTGCAGGGGAAACAAGGCTTCCAGTTCTTCTGTAAAACGGAGGACACCAAGAGGAAGTGGATGGAGCAGTTTGAGATGGCAATGTGAGTAAGGAGAGGAACATGTCCCAGGCGACACCCCTACCCTGTCGCCCCCCGCCACACACACACACACACACACACACACACACTGATCCTACATCAGACAAAGGATTATCGAGGAGGATCTTGTCCTCTGTCTGCACTATTTCGACAGATCCAACATAAAGCCAGAACGAGCAACCGCCAACCAGCACAACTTCCAGATGCACACGTTTGAGAAGAACACCAACTGCAGAGCCTGCAAGATGCTGCTAAGGTGCCTGCTATTACACTGGCATGCATTTCCACTTAAACCCTGCTCACCAAGACCATGTATTAGTCACTGTTCCAAGCAAATAATTAAACTTGGTCAGGTTTGCATGGTGAATCATTATTTGCATGGTTAAGCTTTCATCTGGATCCTCCACAGTGCGCCGGTCATGGCTGACCAGTTCTGCTACTGGTTTCACAGGGGTATCTTCTATCAGGGGTACTACTGTTCCAGGTGCGGGACGGGTGCTCACAAGGAGTGTCTGGAGGTCATCACCATCTGTAGAATTAGTAAGTCATGCACCAAATACAGTCTTTGAGTTATGAACTCTTCTGATGTTTTTCCAAGCCTTGCTTACCAACAATACCATTGCTCTTGATTCTCATTTTCAGATCCTCATGATTCGGTGAGTGTGCTACCTTAATCATTAACCAGTTTCCTAGTTGGCCTATGATACCTGTTTGGTAATAAAATCATATTTATGTTTTTGAAATGGAAGCAAAGCAATTATGAAATATGTGAGTTGTTGCATAAAATCTCTGACTGAATTGGTCTTATAAAATAATACCTTAAATGGAAAGTTTTTATTTTGCAGGAACCTGGACCACTGGCATCAGGTAAATAGCTATGCCGCTCGCTGTGTAAAGTCGTTCAATATTTCTAGCACTTTTTGTGTAGTAATTAAATGTGATCCATATAATCACTACCAATGATGCTAATATTTGCCAAACATCTTTGTCAATGGCAATCAGTGAGTCGAATACTGTACGAGAGTGAATATGGTTCTTTACTGCCATCTGGTGGTTGAAATAGAAATTTAATGTTTGAATAGAAATGGAAAAACTGCTCAAATAATCAAACCATGGGTGGTGCACTGGCTAAGTGGGTAAAACCGGCGTGTTTGCATGTCCCCCCGCCCCCCCCGTCATCTGGACTGGCATCCCATCCAGGCTGTATGCCTGTCTTGCTTCAGCTTCCAGACCCAAAACGCAGTCCCTGAATAGGATGGGTGCAAAATGAGTCCAAAATAAATATTACTCAAAATGTAAAAATATCACAAGGACCTCTCTTCTATTGCACTTGTATTGCATAATTTTCTGTTAATTTTGGCTAAATTGTGATTTTTGTGGAATACTTTCACAATTTCTCTTGTTGGATACAAATTACCTTCATAAAAAAGGCATACTTCTTTCCCATTTTTGTGTCAAGGTCCAAAGATGGTGGCGGTTCGGAATTACCATGGGATTCCCGCCCCTCCAGGAAAGTTGCCGCTGTCTTTCCAGTCGGGTGATGTCATCGAGCTGCTGAAGGGTGACCCCGATACCTCGTGGTGGGAGGTAGAGTCGCCGGCTCGCCTTCATTCCCACACGCACTCGCGTCTCTCACAGCTCATTCAAGGCTGCCGGTATAAATGCTTTCAGAAGGCTGTGACATGTTTCTACTGTTAAAAAAAAAAAAAAAACGAGTGCACTCAACTCTTTTTAATAGCCTTTCTAAAATTAAGCATCTAATTCCCAGGGAAGACTGATACAGAACCAGAAGAGCGGCCTCTTTCCCAGCTCCTTTGTGAAGCCGTGTCTCGATCCAAAGGTAAGCCGACCGGTTGCTTCATTCTGTGCAGAACTGGCTTCACCGAACCACGACGAGTCATGTCTACCTTGCTGTGACTCATTCACACCGCTGTGACTCTTCCCCGACTGCAGATTAAGGGCACGGTTTGACACTCTTCTGTTTTTAATACCCCTCTGTGTTTCTGTAACCGGTATCCTCTTCTCCCCCCAGCCTTTCCAGCCTCTTCCCAACCGGCAGTCATCCAGGGAAACTGATTACAACGTTTACCCATGGTGAGGGACCGCCACGGAACCGGATAATGTTCTCCGAAGTGCCGCTGTCATTAATTCAAATCGCCGTAATAGATTTTCTTAAATCCTTCTCAGCTCTATCATCTTTCATACAGATAAGCCTGATGTTTTTCCTTTAGATGAAGTAAAT
Source organism: Mormyrus proboscirostris (assembly GCA_026779585.1). NCBI lineage: Eukaryota > Metazoa > Chordata > Actinopteri > Osteoglossiformes > Mormyridae > Mormyrus > Mormyrus proboscirostris. The sequence continues at coordinate 4,412,974 of JAODKF010000126.1, forward strand.
TTAGACAATTACAGCTGTTTCAGTCAGTTGGCTGTTGCATGCTGTGGGTTCAAGCCTGTGAGGAGTCTTTCCCGGTTATTTCCCCTCTCAGGTTCGCAGGGAACATGGAGCGACAGCAGGCCGACAACCTGCTGAAGTCCCACAGCAGTGGCACTTACCTGATTCGCGAGCGGACAGCCGAAGCGGAGAGGTTCGCCATCAGCATTAAGTGAGTGCCGCCCCCTCGTGCTGCCTGCGGTGTGGGCTGCACACTGTGGCCCTATACCGTGGCATACCGTAGCCCTTCATATGTCACATATCAAACTATAAGCCTTCATATGTACCCTATAGTATACCTTGTATCACACCATCACTGTTCATATACACCTTATGCTGTGTTATACCACTTCTGGACCAAAACACAATATAATCCAGATCACGTTCCCTCCCCACCCCCCAAGTTGGTGCAAGCTGTGTCTGATGGAATTTGGACCTCCATGAATAATAATTCAGTACCCCATTCATATGTGTCTGAAATTATAACTTTTGTTACACTGTTACCATTCATATACACCTTGTATTTTATGGTATTCCCATTAGATATACTTAAAATTTCACATACACCTTATACCATACTATATCAGGTCTATATGTTTCTTGTATTTTACCTTATACCATGTTATAGTATAGCCCTTCATATTATTATTTTTGTTGGCCGCATCACCTTATTTTCACTGAGCAAAGGTGACCATGGCCCTTATTCCTGTTTGCGCAGGTTCAATGATGAGGTGAAGCACATAAAAGTCATAGAGAAAGACAATTGGATCCACATCACTGAAGCAAAGAAGTTTGAAAGTCTCCTGGTGAGTCATGACTTATCCACAACCCTCATTCTGCTTTTATTATTATTATTTTTGCAGTCCGTGGGGTCGGGCACTGACGTATTTCCCATCAGACTGAAGGTGGGGTCATGCTCGTGCTGCTCCGCTGTTCCCCCGTTCACAGGAGCTGGTGGAGTACTATCAGGCTCACTCTCTGAAGGAGAGCTTCAAGCTGCTAGACACGACGTTACGGTACCCCTACAAGTCCCGGGAGCGCTGTGTATCCCGAGCCAGCGCCCGCTCTCCAGGTATGCCCCATCCTGCTCAACCCTCCACTCGCGAATCCATGACAGTGGTCGATTAGAATCCACACTAAAATGACCTTTGGAAGTGGGACGTCACATAGGATGGCTCCTCTATTGAAGATCCCGGGATCCATAGAAGCTGATCTCCCCCCCCCCCCCATCTGCAAAACCACTGCTGCCGGCAAGAGAATGCTGGCTGTGATTCTTGGCCCTTGTCGAAAGGCCCAGACCCTCAGATAGTGTGCCAGCTCCCCAGGTCAAGTCGGATCATTCGTCATCAGACCTGCTGCATGGCTGCCTTTGTTCCCATTCCAGCAGTTGGGGTCAGTCGCAGAACAATTACCACATACGTCCCACGACCAAAAATCGGTGCAGATATCACGGTGCACAAGATCAGAACGAATGTCTTGTTCTCGTCTTCCAAAGACAAAGAAAAAGCAGGACCAATCCTTCTGCGAGGGGCTCCTCTCTAGTCAAGTCTCACTTGCGTGTTGACTAGAGGTGTGTTCTCTCAGTTTACATGGATCATTTAAGGAGATGTCTCTCTGAGCGGAATTGCAACATGATTTTAAGCACTATATAAAATGGTAGCTCAAAGTGGTCTTTTGGAAACACACATTCCTTAACAGCACAGTAGTGAGCTGCTTCTAAATTAGGCCACTGCTGTTTAATGGCTGTTTGTCTTTTCCCCCAACCCGCCCCTCTTCTCTCTCTCTCTCTCTCTCGCTCTCTCTCTCTCTCTCTCTGCACTCGTTTGCCCACACAGCTCCCAGTGCTTCCTACAACTTCTCTTTCCTCAGTCCTCAGGGCCTCAACTTCTCCTCCTCTCAGACCGCCGCTCCCTTCTGGTCAGGTACTCTGTCTCCTTTCCTGTCTTGTCTTTCCCCTCATGGTTCCAGCCCTTTATTTTGATTTCTCCTTCATCCGTTTCTTCTGTGCTCACACCCACCCTACACCACACCTCTTAATTTTCCCATCTTTTAGCGGACAGCAGAGGTGCATATAGAGGCGGAACCACGGGGGCCCCAGCTGAAAGCTGATTGGCCCATGGAGTGCCCCTCCCCTGTCACTCACTGATTCAAAATATATCATTGGCTAATGATAAGGTTGGCTCCTCTGTATAAATAATGCGTCCTCACTCCCTCTACCTGTATACAGGTGTGTATGCATATTGTTCAGCCCCTTGTAACCTGTGAAAGGCACTTTATAAATAAGTTTTACTTACTTAGCTTAGCAGGGTGAAACCCATAATTCACTGCACCTAGACACATGGGTGTTTGCTAGAGATTTTTGGCCCCATGGAAGCATATCATTTTGGACCCTCAACCTAGACAAATCCAATTATGTTTGAACATTTTTAGGGCCCCTCTCAGTCAGGGGCCCTTGGAATCATCCTAAAGTTCCCCCTCTTTACGCCGCCCCCTGCCTAGACATGTCGGTTCTTTATCTGGTTAAATGACCCGACTAGCCAGTAAACCGTGACCCGCGGACCTTCGTGCAACGAGCAGGGTGCAAGAACCATTCTGTCCCACTTGGGCCCACAGTGTTCACGCCGAGAGTGGTCAGCACGGCGGTCGCCCGGTACAACTTTGCGGCCCGTGACATGAGGGAGCTGTCTCTGAGGGAAGGTGACGTTGTCAAGATCTACAGCAAGATCGGGGGTGACCAGGGCTGGTGGAAAGGCGAGGTGAACGGCAGGGTGAGGGACACAGCCTCGTTTCAGTAACATCGTGTTGACTAGTTTCAATGATCTGCTTCAGCCTATTCTCTACCCTATTACACAACTATTATAACTACAAATAATTAATTACCATTTAATTCATTAATAAACTAATAGGCATCCGTGAAAATAATGTTTGCTTGTGATGAATCACATTAGTTATTATTTATCAGACATGATGTTGGTTTTTAGTGGTTGCTCTGCTTTTTTTTTTTTCTTCTCTTCTAGATCGGCTGGTTTCCCTCCACATATGTGGACGAAGAAGGAGTGCAGTGATTGGAGAAGAGGGTCTGACATCATCTCTCAATCTCCAACCAAAAGAGATTCCTTTTATAGCCCTCTGAGAGGACTCTTAAGTTTCCTTGGAAACCGCCTGTTGAACATTATGCTGGAACCTTGCCTCAGCTGATTTTTTTCAGTGACCGTTTGTACTAATGTTTTTTTTTTCCCCGCGTGTGAATCTGCTTCGTGTTTCAAAACGTCTCGTTCGATTTCCTTGGCGTTGATCTAGTGGTTTTATTGCTGAGAGCAGTAAGATGCCACATTTCGGGCGGAAAAGCCGGTTGTGGTGAAAAAGCAGCTTAATGTCACTTTGTTGTACAGTAATAGCCTGTGTGTTAAATGCAGGTCATTGGGGAGTGGGTAATATAAAAAAGTAGAAATAATTTATTTTAACAATGGACCAATATAAATGAATGATTTACAGAGTTGATGCTAATCAATGGCTACATATGACAGCAAGGAGAGAGAATTAGGATGATATAGGAGAAACTGCCTTAGCTGTCATGGTAAAGCGGTACTCCGATAGCTTAAAGGGTACATAGGCGTGTCTTTTTACCTTGTTTGTGGTTTAGCTGCCCTCTCCAAATACCTGGTGCCTTGAAACGGGTGGTCACCAGCCGCAAAAAAAAAAACAAAAAAAAACCGGCACCTCTGTTGCCAGAATCACCGGAGTGTTTAGAAGCTGGTGTAGCCCAGTCTGATGTGCTCTTTCCGCACGACCCTCTGGGACCAGGACATGCAGAGAAGCCAAGCTGAGGGGTGGGGGGGGGGAGCCATCTGTTCACCTGTGAAACTCACCCCCCCCTCAACATGACGGTGCTCCCCATCTGCTCATTTAGGGTGAACTAAACACAGCCATTGAGGTTCAGAGGATCATCTTTGTGTCACGCTTAGAACAAAAATTGCACTCTGCCTCTCGTCTTTTATATAAGCCCTGACCTCCCAAGTCCTGTGGCTCGTTTATAAAGGGGGTGTCTGTGCAGTGTATATTTTCGGAATTCGGTTGCGAGGAATTCGCTCCAGGTTGTAGGCCAACCTCTCTAGGAAGACGCTAATTAATTGCATCGATGGTGTCAGTGCACTTTAAAACAATTTGTCAAAATGGATGATAAAAGGGAAACTGATTTCAGAGCTGAAACTGTTTACTTAGCCAGATACAGGAGGATGCACTCCTGAATGAGTAGGTTTCATTTTAAGGTATCAAATCAGCATTATCAGCCGTCAAATCAGGATTATCAGGTGTCAAATCAGGATTATCAGATATCAAATCAGGATTATCAGGCATCAAATCAAGATTATCAGATGTCAAATCAAGATTATTAGCCGTCAAATCAGGATTATCAGGCGTCAAATGAGCATTATCTGCGTCAAATCAGGATTATTAGCCGTCAAATCAGGATTATCAGGCGTCAAATCAGCATTATCTGCGTCAAATCAGGATTATTAGCCATCAAATCAGGATTATCAGGCGTCAAATCAGCATTATCTGCATCAAATCAGGATTATCAGCCATCAAATCAGGATTATCAGACGTCAAATCAGGACTATCATTCGTCGAGTCAGCATTATCAGCTGTCAAATCAGGATTATCAGACGTCAAATCAGGATTATCAGTCATCGCCATTCGCTTTTCTCTTTCCCTCCCCGATCCTTACGACTGATCAGCAGGTGCTTTATTTACTTCTTAAAAACAGATGACACTTCTTCTGGTACTGGGTGATAACTGCCATTGTTGGAGGCACAGTCCATCAAGGGTACTGTGCAAAAAGCTACCCTATAAAAGGCCAAATAAGGACACAAACACTGGACGCCTATAAAGCGATATGTAGGTTTGATCTTTCTGGTATCAATAGGAAATATACAATTGCATTATGCATCTAGCTCAGTGTTTCCCAATCTGGTCCTCAGGGACACACAGTCAGTTCGTGTTTTTGCTCCCTCTGAGCTCCCAGCAAGACAGTCCATGTTTATGCTCCCTGGCAGGGAGCTGGGAATGGAGCAAAAACATGGACTATCTTATGGCTCCCCGAGGCCCAGATTGGGAAACCCTGGTCTAGCTAATGGACATTGGAAAATCTCAGAAATAGTACTGTTCTAATGGGAGCAACAAAATTTAATGTAATTAATGAAAAAAGCCAGAACTTGCTTTAAACAAAATGAGATTTTTACAGACTAAACATTACAGGAGAACAGCCTTTACAGTGTGATGCTACGTGGAAGACTTCTGCAGTACATTGTATGGTCAGTCACCAGTGACAATTGTCCAGCTCTAGCAGTGAAACTGTGCCAGTGGTTTTCCAAACACTGACCACACTGGTCTTGGTTGTGGAGCAAAGGCACAGCCTGACAAAGGGGTAAGTCGCTGTTTGTGTATGAGGGAGAACCCACTGCATGTGGTCATCGATATTCCAGCTTTACAAGACATGTTGTGTACTTCTTTTGAATGGTCGACGATTTCCAAATACAGTCTATTGAATAAACATTTCTCCTTTTGCCTAACGTGGTTTGGTCATCTTGATTGCTGCAGTGTTGATAGTCGAATGCCAGACCGTAATGGTAAGTACTGTGCACAGATGCAAACACACACAACCTGCAAAAGATTATGTAAATTATACTGAAGGTAACCACAACTGCTTAGCTAGAAGAGAGAGGCGGAAAGTATTAAATGTCAGCTCTTAAGTCTAATGGTAGCAATTTGTCTGGGAACTGTATGTCCATCCACCTTCAGTAACTGCTTGTTCTGTTCGGACTCATGAGTGGTCCAAAGCCTACAGGCACAAAGCAGGGAACAACCCAGGATGGGGTACCAGCCATTACAGGGTACATGTGCACATGCACACACACAGGTAACTCCAATTAAACTTGGCAGGGGGGAAACCAGGGTACCTGAAGGAAACCCCACAACAACACATGGAGAACATGCAAACTACACATGGTGGAGACTTGAACCCTGGTCTCAGAGCTGTGAGATGACACTGCTCACCATTGTGCTGCACTTTGGCAAAGCTGAATACAAAGGCAGTCAGGTCTCACCAGCAAATACAAAGACAAGTTTCAACAGAAAGTTACGAAAACACATCTAGCTGTTATAATGTCACAGAGTGAATAAATTACATTTGGTGTTTCATATTACAGTTACTAAGTAAATACTTGGTCTTCTAGGAGTAACCAAGTAGGATAACCCCATATTTGGCAAAAAAAAAATGGTAGTGGGTCTGGGAATTGGTGAGCTGACTGAGGATTCCATTTCACCTCAACTGGTTGCCCGAGATCCTTCCCACGAAGCTTCAGTCCTGAATCAGCAGAAAGTGCCTCTCCACAAATTGCAGACCTGCTTGTACTGTGCACGATGCAAATGGATGTGTAGAAGATAATTATTTGTAGCGTTCAAGAGATAAAAAGTACTGTAGTAACAGGTTATTATATACCATTATGGATGTTTAGTTCTAATTACGTGAAAGGAAAACTGGTTTTAACCTATACAGCACAACTACAAAACATGATGAATGCCTTAGGGAAAGGACTTGAACAGAGGACATTTAACCTGGAGGGTCATAGGTTCGAAAGAGGAACTACATTAGCAGGATAAATCTTCCCAATGCCATCCTTATAAAGACTACTTGAGTTACACATGTGAAATGGACATAGGGTAGCACCTGTGGGATTGGCGCATCCCAGCATGCCTTGCGAGCGCGTGTAAAGCCTGTGTACTGTTGTTGTTGTAGCCACGGTTAACACTCGTGTTCCCGATTGTGGCGTGTATGTTTTCCCATGTCTTATGTGAAATCCTCGTGTGTCCATAGCTTTGTATAAATCTTCCACCGTGTGTGTACCTTACTGTTTGGCGTACCTTGTGTTTCCGCTGTTGTATTTGGGTTCTGTGCTAGTTGGGTGTCTGTAATAGTCCTTATAAGGACTGTAATAAATGAGTGTGTTCTTCCTGGCAAGAAAATCTCCTTGTCCTTCGCTGCTCTCGTGAAGCCTCAGTCTGCCCGGTGCTACGTGGGTGTCAGACGTCGGATGCCGGAAGCAAATCCACTGAAGTGGATGCTTTACGAGATCATCTGGCAAGCCTGCTCCATCTTGGCGGACCTCGAGGCAACCAAGAAGCAGCAACATGCAAGGAAGACGAAAAGGGATGCAAAGTTCGTCTGATGGTGCTACAGGAAGGAAAGGCACCTGGCACACCGCTGGCCGGAGGCCCGCACCAGAGCCGCCGGCGAAGGAGCAGGGGACAGTGGAGCGAAGAAGGCAGCCCCCGCTCCATCCAGGATGCACTAGACCTGCATAGTTCCTGCCAACCCACCGGACTCGTGTCGGAGATGCCGAAGTCATCGAGGGAGTTAGACTGGCTCTTCTGCGGACATCGAATGCTCACGCTCGTCAGCCGCAAGCTTGCGAGAGACTACCCATGTTGTGGTGCAGGAACAATTGTGCAGGGCCACCTGAACCTGCGAACAGGAGGGCCCACGGCAGGACCAGTCTGCCGCACAACATCCGCACCCCACTATGGGTAGGAAGAAAGGTCACACCGCCGGCAGTCATGGGGGGTCTGGAGCTGCCCAGTGCTTCACATACAATATTTACATGTCACAGTGACACACACTGCAAATGTCGCATGTGAAATTAAATTGCATTTCTAAACAAGGAGTGGCTGACAAACACCATAGAGAAATCTGGGGGAAAAATTGCTACAGAGCCTGAAGGTGGTGGACCTTCCAGATAGAAGTGGGGTGATTTGAGAGGTTGGAGGGTCGCTTGTGATGTGTAGGTGCTGCTGTGCCTTCTTGGCCTGGGAGGTGATGTTGCTGGTCCCGGAGAAGATGTCCGATTTGTGTACTCCACGGAACATGGGGGCTTTGGCCACACAGTGGGGCCGTTGATGGTCAGCGGAGAGGGTGCTGTGCTGGACTTCCTGATGTCCACTATGACCTCCATGCCTCCTCTCCACATTCAGGGTCCACACACCACACTGCTGGCCTCTCTGTCTCTTACCTACATGCATTTCACCATTGCTGCTGATCAGACCCACCTCTGTAAACTTGATGATGTGACTGGAACCGTGAGCAGCAGAGTAGTCATGTGTCATCAGGGTGAATAGCAGAGTAGTCATGTGTCATCAGGGTGAATAGCAGAGTAGTCATG
>JAODKF010000126.1:4428074-4438339 GCA_026779585.1 Mormyrus proboscirostris
AAAAAAACTAAAATTAAAAAAAAAAAAAAAAAAAAAAAAAACGGTGCAGAGTTCAATAGTAGACAAAGAAAGGAGCTTCTTGCAGTAAGCGTTTGACATCAGCCATGTCCAGCACCTGTAGTCCGGAGGCTGGGGACAGTTTGTCAAGGAAACCAAATGTCTGCTCATCCACACTTTTCCCCCACAACGCTGGAAATGTAAATCCTAATTAAATCCATTATTTTTTTTTCTTGAAATGAACATAATAAATAAAAAGGAAACCAAAAGTCTGCTTTTAAAAGTGTGTCACCAAACTACTGTGTCTTATCCTTAATATATTTATATGCTGTGTTCAATAATAGTGTCTGGCTTTGAGATTTTGGAAACGGACGAGCCACTTCCTCCCTTGGGATCCCCTGAAGAACGCTGTGCGGGGGTGGGTGGGGTGTTGGTGGGGGCTCTAGTGGTCTCTGTGTGACTACTGTGGCGAGTCAGCGGGGCCCGGTCGTGGCCCAGCTACACTTTCCCCTCCATCTTCACAGACTGGGGCTTGATGGCTCCTGTACGTGCCGGCTTCATATCCCCAGGGGCCAAGGGTTCCTGCAGCTTTCCTGGCATCCCCCCCGACGAGCCCTTTCCCTCGCGCTGGGCCTTGGTCTTCGACAAAGCAAAAGAACATTAGAAAACCTTGCTGGCAATACCTTCGGTACTGTAAGGTAATGTGAAATGGTAACAAGACAGAATGACAATAAAAATAAAAGTTAAATTACCTATATTTACAGTGGGTGGCTCACCTTCATGCCATCTTCTGGTCCCTTGGAGGAGGAGTCAGAGGTGGCAGGGGAGGTAGAGGGTGCCGGCTCACGTCCAGGGCTGGGGTACGAGGGAGGGCGGATGACTACGGTCTTGTTGACCTGCATGACCGGCCGCTGGATGGGAGTGGGGAAGGGGCTTGTGGTGGGGGGGCGCATGTGCATGACAATGTTGCCTTGTGGGGGGGGGACCTGAGAAATAAGGAGGTCAGGGTTAGCTGACCTTGTGTAGAATTTCCATGCCTTCATCATCGTAGTGGGTTATTGCATGCAGTTGACAATTTAATATCTGATAGAGCCAAGAGAATCAGGGTGAGGTGCTATAAGCTGCACTCCGAAGGGATACGAGTTAAGATTCAGGAAGGGGTCCTAAAAGGACCTGTGGATCTCCAGTTAAGGGATCTGAGCAAGTATCCGGAAGGTCATGGGTTTGAATCCAGTAGCCAGCAGACTAGTCATATCACTGTAGAGCCATTCAGTAAGGCCATCAACCCAAACTACTCCAGGGGTATCACCTCACTTTGCTCTTGGACCCAAAGCTTTTCTCAGGGGTATCCTTATTCATAGGGGTGGGGACTAAAACAAAAAGTAGGCAAGCAAGAAATCGGCCTGAGTGCAACGTACCTGTTGAGTGTAGTGTCCTGGCAGAGGGGCCACAGCCGCTGGACCTCCAGGACCAGAGGGCTTTCCACTGGGGCTGACAGAACCTGGCCTGGATGGAGTAAGGATTTTCATGTAATGACCATTAAAAACAGGGAGGGGGGGGGTGAGGAGGGAAAAAAAAAAAAAAAAAAAAAAAAAAAAAAAAAACAATCCGGAGTAACAAATAACAATAATAATAAATAAAAAGGGCAGCTGCCCTCGGGACCGGATGCTCACCTGTAAGACCCCCCCGACATGCCCTGAGAATGATTCGGCTTCTCTGCAAACTGGAAGCTTTTCATCTCCATCTGGGGGGTCTGGGGAGCACACAGGCAAAGGATGAGATCAGTGGCACGCACCTTACCCCCATCACATGACCAAGGTGGAGCTGCCTTTAGGCTGGGGGGGGGGGGCGGGGGAGTTCACCTCTCTACTCCCCGTTATAACGGGAGGCTGTGAGCCAGGGGGCAGCATTCTCCGGGGGGCACCCACGGGCAGGTTCTGGCCCTGCAGCGGCTGGATGGACTGGGGCAGGATGAGGTGCTGCTGAGCAGAGCCATATCGCAGCTGGGAGCCGGGGAGGGGCATGGTCACCTGGGAGGGGGCATGAGACGGGCAGAGAATCGGCAAGAATCATCAGGAGCTGAGGATGGAGGGTGTCAGAGTCTACTAGCACAATGCTATCCCGCCATGGCTGAGTCCACAGCCAGTGGTGAAGTAACCAGAGGACTAGAATAAAAAGCAAGTAAAACCATTTACCTGGATGAGCTGGCTGTCCAGGAGCTGAGATGTGCCGATGCCTGGGGCCTGGTTCATCTGCCCGTCGTAGACCAGGGGTTGGCTACCGTTCATTGGCTGGTAGTGGGAGCCCGACTGGGGCTTGACCATCTCTGAAGGCTGCATGCCCGGAAAAGCAGAGTAGGGCCCCTTCAGGGGGGCTCCGCCCGATAGCACCATGGGGCTGGGCTGAGAAAGGTTGGGGTGCATGTAGACCTGGGACCTGCAGGGTTTACAATGGGCACAGAGAGAAGCACAGTTAAAATTTCCATACATCTCTATGATTATAGCAATTTAATGATCTTGTATGACACACAAGCCTGAAACCCCCCGGTTCTCAAAGGCCCCCCCCCGGGGCTGATTGTGCTGGTACCAACCTGAACGGCTGGATGGAGCTGAACATCTCCTGGGACTGGGAGACAGGCAGGCCCCCGCGGAGCCCCATCTGGGCCTGGGCCTGGAGGGACGTGTGGAGGGAGATGGGGATCTGCTGGGCAGCGGCGGCCTGCAAGGAGGAGGGAAATGTCCCCTTTAGATCCAAGCGGGAACAAGAGATGGCTGCAAGAAGAGTCATGGTCTATGCGACACCGGCAGGCACGCCCGCGGTTTGCCCTCGGCCCACCTGCTGGTAGCTCTGCTGCTGCGTCATGGGCGGCACCAGGCGAGGCTGGCTGGGAAACACGTGTCCGTCCAGATACAAGGGGGTAATATGGCTTCCTGCAGCAGCAGAGAATTAACAGATCAGTCGTGCAAAGTCACATGCGCTGGGTCAGCCATAGTTCCTTTCACCACGCGCTTGCATCACCTTGCATGGAAACGGATGGCGCCACTGATGCCACAGGCATAGGGGGCATGGAGACACCCCCGAAGGAGCTGTAGCTGACCCCACTGGAGGAGCCGACACTACAGGCCGGCTGGCCGCCGGAGCCCGCCCCCACCGGGGAGCCCTGCTCCGGCAGGGACTGGGAGTTCTCCCAGGCCTTACGTGCAGACTCCATCTGTAGGACAGTGCAGGGCAAGTGAGCACTCACAGGTACAGCACAGGTCAAGACCTCAGCCATTTCAGACTGATCAGGCACCAAGCGGTCATCCGATAGGTTTGTAAATAAACAGTCCAATATTGATTGTGCACACCACACTGTACACCTAGCTTGTGACTAACAATCTGGCTACCTTGAGTGTGAGGTCCGCGCTGGGGAAGGAGATGGGGTTGAGACCAATGCCTTGCTGAAGATGCTCCCTGCGGAGCATGGGTACAGCCTGAGTGAGGGCAGCCTGGTGAGAAGATGAACCATCAGTACTGGAGCAAGGACTTCCTACAGAACAAGCTATATGCATCTTCAAATCATGTTTCTCCCTTCAGAAATATCGTCATGAATACCAAGCCAACACTTTGTCCCACATGACAACCACCATATACCCCCCACCCGATCACTCACATTGCTGGCCAGAGCGTCCTGAAGCTTAGAAGCTGGGCTGGATGCAGGCACCGTGGCGGCACCAGGGGGCAGGCTGAAGTCTGCGTCCTTGGCGCTGACGCCAAATTCTATCGGTGGCACAGGGATGACGCCATCCACATGGAGGTCAACACCATTCACGGGGGCCACGGGCCCCTCCAGGCCCTCGGAGCCTTTGCGGTGCTTGAGCGAGCGCTCATTGCCTATTGGACCGGGCTTGTGCTCTTTGCTCTGCTCTGGTCCGGCGTCCGAATCCTGGGTCATGCGGGTCACAAAGAAGCAGGAAATGAAGGGGCAGCCTGGCGAGGGCTGATTGGCCCTTTACATCACAACCCAACACAAAGAGGCTACAGACTGCAGAAATGAATTTGATGTCACCGAGAAGTCTCCCCATAAGTGGTTCAGGGCGCATGATCTTAGGGAACATATTTGCAAGTGCGCATCAGAAACCAAGGATAGCCGCCAAGCTAAAAAAAAAAAAAAACACCTGACCACTACCCTAAAGACATGCAATTTCGGTACAACCACGAAGGAAGCAACCAAGAGTCATGTCCTATGCAAGGCAACATGAAGACCAGGCATGTACCACCACGACCTTGCCTCACCCAAGAAGAGGCTCTCCAACCCTCTCTGCCTCAACAGAAAGCTCTAACCGTCCAGTGAAAAGCCCAGAAGGTTTCATCACTCAGAGGGTGCCTTAAAAGTGGGCCAGGATTGGTATGGGGGGTTTGTTCTTAAATTAAGGGGCACACATGGCTTGTTTGCTTTTCACTACACCTTCTGTCCCATCTGATTGGGCGGCAGGTCTTTGGGCCCATCGGGTTTGGGATCTGGAGGGGGGGATGTGATGATTTCCACTGACTTGAGGGTGCCATATGGGGAACTTCTCTGTGAGGAGTTGGCAGAGGAACCCTGAGACTCAGCACTCAGGTCAATGCCACTGTCAGTCTGACTCCCCTTAAACACCTGAGAATATAGACACACAACACAAAGCGTGTTTTAGATTCCAATTAAATTAGCAAATATGGGGAAAATTTGGTTTGATGGCTCTTTCTTTCAGGTCGAGTTGGGATTGAATGCTGCGTGTTTTATCCAATCCCACGCTGCTTAAAATTTTTGCCTGTTTAAATTTTAGTCTCCAGGTTGGGGTTTAATTATGCTGAGTCTCAGGCATCTTCCTCCAGAGTAGGCACCATCCAGCCAGGGGCAACAAAGGTCCAGGGGAAGAAAACAGCAGTTAGCCAAGAGCTAACGCTTGCAGCGAGGGGATGGGGAACTTCCCAGATGATCACACTGAGCTTCGTCCACAGCAGGGACTCTATCAGGGTCCCAGGGTTAGCGGGACGAAATGACGAATCCAAAGGCAGTTGAATAAAACAGCGGGTGGTGTAGCAGGGTGCAGACGGGGTGACGAATGGTGGTGACAGGACACAGGCCTTAACCCGGGGTGGAAACTGGTACAAACCAGGACTGCGTACCTCAGAGTTGGTCTCGCCGCTAGGGTAGGAGACTGGCTTGGTCCAGGCATCGCCACCTGATGGCTGAACAGTTAGAGCTGTGGGGGGGGAAAAAAAAAAGCCATACAGCCAAACGGGCCAAATCTTTGAAAACCAAAACTGTGAAGCAGACGGACCTTTGTGTTGCAGTGACCACTTGTAGCTTGAGGTAGTTAATCAAGACTAGGTCTTATATTTGCTGCCTTTTAAGAGTTGATACGGTTAAGGCTCCATCGCTATGACAGCTGTCAGTTGGACGCGCTCACCTGAGCTGTTTGTCTCCCAGATGTCAGTGCCCAGGTTGCTAGCTGAAAGCACCTCCTCAGACTGCTCCATAGACAGACTCCCCTGTTTCTTCGCAAAGCGTGGGGGCATCTTTGATGTGATTGTTCTGCTCTTCACTGGCACCTACAAACACATTAATGCAGGACAGTTCACTTTTAGCCTAAACATCAAGGCGAAATCTCAAGTTTTGTACAAATGCACCATGAAGCGATGGTGGTGCAAGAGGTAATGCTATCGTTTGACAACAGGAGGGTTGCAGGTTCAAGTCCTGGTGACCCCATCTTAGTGTCCTTGAGCAAGACACTGAAACCCAGATTGCTCCCGGTGTGCAGGTTGACACCTTGCATGGCAGCCTCTGCCACCGGTGTATGAATGTGTGTGGATGGGTGAATGTGAGGCATGTATTGGTAAAGTGCTTCGAGTGCTTGTAGGAGTAGAAAAGCGCTATATAAATGCAATCCATTTACCATTTCACCAACGACCCACCACCCTGCATTTCTCACCGGTGACCCCTGGTCTTTTTTTCTCCGCTCATCTTCCATTGGACGACGTTGCTTCTTTGACATCGCCTCCGAGAAACCCTCTGGACCGGGCACTGCCCCTGCGGTGTCACCTTCTGCTGGCGCAGCACAGGAATGGATGAAGACCCAGCAAGGCCATAATTGCTAATCTGCCTATATTAAATATTACCATCTTACGAACACCAGATTTAAGCACCAAGTGCTTAAAATATTCAGCTGCCATCATAACGTGTCATTTAAAGCAAGCCAGCCTCATGTTCTTCCATGGAAGGAACTGGCACAGTATGGCAGCCAGAGAATTCACACGCAGTGTTCCTGTGGCTGGGGTCCATCTGTCTGCTGGCTAGGCAGTGCCGCACTTACGTGGGTAGCTGTTCAGCTCGTATGGAGACACTGGCTCTACTTTATCTCCTTTCAGCACCCCAGCCTTAAGGTCCTACTCCATTTTCTTACCAGCAGAATCACAGAGGATCCCCTGAGGCACGTCACTGGGCTGCTCCACACTATAGATGGACCCTGAGGTCTCCTCAGAGGTTCTGCTCAAATAGATAACAGATTTTAATAGCATCCTTGTTGCTCAACATCTTTAGTGGAAGTATATTAACCATACTTTAAGATCTCCACTACATGCAGACCAAGACCTAAATTATGGAGAAACGGCTACCTAGGCTAGTCAAATACCTCTTGCTGTTGGGAGACATTCCATTTTGCCAAGCTTCACTCCTGGTGGATGAGGTTGATACAGCCACGACATCAGATGACCGGGACATTTTTCCACTCTCCATGACAACTGGATCCCCTTTGCGGTTCTGTCGGTCCACCAGGGGGCGCTGGCTTGAGAAGCTCCTCTTGGAAAGCTCCCTCTTTTCTCCAGGGCCCAGGTCACTGGGTAACGAATCAGAGGCCACATCGCCCTGCAAAGGCACCCCACCCTTCTCCCGGCGGTCGATGAAGTCACTGTTTTCAGAGCTAGACTCCCAGTCCTCAGTCTGGTCCTGGAGGCCTCCATGGTCTCGACCCCGACCCCCAAGATGGTGGCCAGACCCAGGGTCCTCTCCAGGTTTTGGGCGGCTGGGCCAGGTGCTACCAAACTCCCCATTGACATGCTCCTCACTGTTCCACTGGCACCCAAGCTCCTTCTCCTGCCGTAAGCGGCGGAAGCGTGGCGGTTTGTCTTGCCGGGGAGGCCGACGTCGCCTCAGAGGTCGGTTATCTGGATTATCGGCCTCCACATAATAGTCTCCTTCACCTCCCCGGTCCTCAGTTCTGTTCTCTGTAAAGGGACTGGCATGTTTCTGAGTGTATTTGGAAGGCTCTCTATCTAGTGGTCTTCTGGGATAGGTCTCAGTGCCAAAACCATAGCCGTTTTCTTGCAAGGGGCTAACGGAAAACTGGCCTCCTCTTCCCCTCCAGGTGGTAACCTCTCGAGAGCTGAAGCCCCGGCCATACCCAGCGTTCGTGAGCCTTGGTGGGAGGGCACGTCCGAAGCTGCGGGTACTTTTGGCCTTGTCCCGGGACTCACCACTGCCAGCCTGATCATCGGTGTACACCTTGTTGGACCTCCAGGAATCCTTGTCGACAACCTTCCTGACACCGCTGGGCTCAGAATATCCCACTTCCCCGTTCTCAGTCCCCTTCTGGCGTGGGCGCTTGGGAAGCTCCTCATACTCCGAAGCCTCACTCAAAGTCTCACTCACGTTCCGTCGCCGTGGCTTCCCCCTTTGTATATCGTCAGCCTTGACAAACTCCCGTGGGCCACCACCACCCCGGCTGATCCTCTGGCCATTGCTGTTGACGCCGTAGCCTCCTCTGGAGACATTCCCTCCCCGTCCCCCACGGGCCCCACCCCGGGAACTAAACTCCCTGAAGCCTCGGCCACGCCCACGACTCACTCCCCTCACCCCAGCAAATGCCTGTTCCTCATCAATGAAGATCCAGTTGTTGCGCCGAGGAGCTGTGGGATCTCTAGAGTCCTGGCTCTCCCTGGCCTGGTTCTTCCCATTGTCCCAGCTACCTTCTTCCTCAGTGGAGCTATTTGCCTTCTCGGGTTTGGAAGTAGTGGGAGATTTCTCTTCTGGTGTGGGTATGGGAGGGGCAGGGGGGTATCGGTTTCCAAAAGGTTGGCAGGAGTCCTTTTTCAGGTCATACACATTGGTAAGAACCTCCTTCTCCAGCCGGTAAGGAACAGGCTTCTCCTCCGGCTCTGGTTTAGGCTTTTCATTCTCCTTGTCATCTACTTTGAGAGCCTTCAGCACTGGTTTCTTGATAGGCCCAGTCCTCCGGGACAGGATTCTCCCACTGGCCTCAGAAGCCTGACTGCCTTTGCTGGATCCCGGCTCAGACCATTGTGACTGAATGGTTCCTTCTTTCTTTGGACTCTCGCTTCTCCAGAGGTCAGCCTCAAAAGTTTTGTCCTTCCCCGGGCAACTGAAGTCTTCATCCCGGGATCCCATGCTATCCTTGTGGTGCCTGTTGTAACCGACCTCTTTGGCATCTGGTTTTGGGCAGTCGGACTCCCCGGACCGGGGCCACTTCTGGGCAGCTTGAGGCATGGCTTCCTCATGAGACACCTTCCTTGGGGAGGATCCAAGAGGCACGTCCCCCCACCGACTTTGACGATGGCCAAGATGGGGGGGCTCCTCCAGAACATCACCGTACTCCTTTCCTCTATCACTGTTCACGTCTTCCTGGGAGCCCTCTCTCTCACTCCTGTATACCAAACAAATTTCAAATAAAATTTTTCCATTGCACAGATTACAAATGCAATCAATGAAAAAAAACAGTAGCTTAGGAAATTCCTTTGTTCAAAACTGTTGGAATCTCTTTGTACTAGAATTCATTCTCTACAAAATCTGACTCAACTCAGTCACAGTCACAGACCACCACACAAGTCTGCACAACAGACCTGCTCTCAGGACAGCTCATGTCTTTGCCCTCGTGCTGTCTCTGGTAGGGGGGAGTGAAGCTGCGAGGAGGGGCAGGAGGGTAACTGTCCTGGCGCCAGATGGGGTAGGGCTCGGCAGTTTGAGCTCGCCTCTCCTGGAGCATGCTGGAACGGCAACCTTCATCTGAGGTAGATCCTGGGCTGTTCAGATGGTCCTGCTGCATGATGGGCTTCATCATTCCTGTGGAACAAGGAGACAGATGATGACTTGGCTCTCTTTCCAAACGATTTATGGCACTTTTCCAGTGGCAAACAGAAACTAGGCCATACCCGATCTGGATCGGTAAAGGCATTGTCAGGTTTGAAACAGTGACAATGATGTAAAACCAAAAAGACGCCTGTTTACTGTTCACACGATTTACGATAATTGCTGTTGGCATGTCTGTGACAATCACCGTTTTACGTTAGCATCAAACGCTAGCAGAATTAACATTAGCCTGCTAAATCTGCATTGAGAATCCATTCGGTGCAGCCATTCTATAGTACTTTTTCCAAGTAAGATTAGAAATTTTTAAGTTCTGAGTTATCAGGAATGCATCAATACATTGCGATGAGCAATACTGCTAATCCATGCATATTGACGCAGATCATGGGTTCTTTTTCGTCTCCCAGTATTTTGACCAATCAGATGGTGACACAACCAGCACAGTTAAGGTCACACAGTGCTGCTAGTAGATAGAGCCATGTCAGCACAGGTACAATGGAAAACAGTCTCACTGCAGCTCAGCTAGAGTATGGCCCAGTTCTTGATGGCAGTGGAAAGGCACCATTAGTTACTCATTGATAGTAGGCAACCTTATGCGACTCAAAACACAGGGGAAGTATTTTTTGTTGGACCCAAATGGGAACTAGATTTTGTAATGGCTAATACAACATTGACCCAGTTTACCTGAAGTGTGAACTGCGGTGGGGTAGAAGTCCACTGGGGAGCCTGCCTGTGCCATGCGAGGATCCACATAAGGGGGCATCATCATCCAGCGCGGGTCAAAACCCAGCACGTGTGGAGGGTAGAAGCCACGCTGGTGGTGGGTGCTGCCTGACTGTGCCAAGGGGGCTGATGGCTGCTGCCAGTGCTGCATTTTATATACCTGCTCCTGGACGAAGGGGGGGGGGGGGGGAGCACAAAACATGCAACATGGGCATGGTATCACAACCAGGAGACCATTAACAACCACAGATTACAGGGTGGCATCTTTTCGAAGATGAAACATCAGATGCCAAGAAATGGGGGGCGGCATAAGCGCTCACCGAGAGAAGGGTGGGTCATCAGAGGTCGACATTTCAGGTCCAGAAAGTAAAAATCCAAACCAGGATTTTGTTTCAACCAACCAGTTGAACATAAAGAGTCACAG
>JAODKF010000126.1:4465351-4485103 GCA_026779585.1 Mormyrus proboscirostris
ACCCAACATTCTATTGGCCTTTTTTATTGCTTCCCCACACTGGCGAGAATGGGACATGGAAGCATCAACATACACACGAGGTCTTTCTCATAATCAGCTACCTTTATTTCAGTGGAACGAAAAGGAAGAATTTGTGCAGGGAAGTGAACACAAGTTTTTAGTTCCTGCAAAGGACTCATTCTCCAGGAACGAATCATTCACTGAACATAACACCATTTAACCAGAAGTGAAATGGGGGCCAGCGGAGGAGGGGAGGGTAAGTTCTACTGCTCCATATCTTCAACTGCTGAAAAGAGTAGTACTCATTTGTGTGGGTACTGATACCTTTATCTTAACTACTTGTCCTACTCAAATGAAGCTGCATGTACACCCAACCAGGAACACAGAATCACTAGGGGAACATTGTACTGATTTAAATATCAGGCCAGGAGTGTATGACAGAACAAACAACACATTAGAAACCTTGTTCTCACAGGTTGTGTGTGGACACAAGCAGAACAATAGAGTACCACTTGGGATCAGACAGACTGCCTTAGAATTTCAGCGTGAATGATTACCAAAAATATTCTATTTCTGCAAATACTACCCTAAAATGGACAAGGCTGGGCAGGATTTTAATTAATCTCATACGTACCAGTCATTCTTTATAGGTTGCATGGCAACTTTGAAACCTTTCAGAAAATGAATAAAAGCAGATGTATTATTGGATACTGGGGGATGGATAAAATTTGGCTCCTGTAATAAACAATGTACCACAAGTCTATCCATCCATCCATCTTACATAATTATTTATCCAATTAAGGGTGAGTCTGGAGTCTCTCCTATGAAACAGAGGACAGACCAGTTCAGGGCAAATACTTGCAAGCGACTAATAAGTTGCTCTAAAAATTTTACTATTATAAAAATTTGTTGTTAACCGTATATGGTAACAATTACACTCTGTTGTAAATGACCATTTTACACAACACGCATTGGTTTGGGTGTCTGTTGTCATGCCCTGTACTTCCTGTGTTAGGCCCCAGTCGCAGTGACCCTGTACTAGAGAAGCGGTCATGGAAGCTGTATAGATGAACAAATGTATAGGGTCTTTGATTCTAGTTGTAAAATTTTGGCTGACACACTACCTTTGTGCTCAGTGGGGATCATTTTAAATGCTTAATTTAAATGCTTGAGAATGATTGTTAATAATTGTATACCTATACTGAATTATCTTTCCACAGCCATTATGAAAAGGACCTTAATAGAATACCCCCATTTACTCCGGGAATTATTGCCACGAATAACGTGCTTCGACATTAACTAGCAATAATCTTAAGCGCGCGGCGCCTTTCGCAATTTAGGCAGCGTCGCTATGGCTCCAATCGATGGAACACGACGACCACCCTCTCCGCCATCATCTGCAGCTAGGCAACAAGGAGGAAGCAAAAATAAACCACAGGACACCGGCTGCATAGAGAGAGCCAACTTTAACACCCCGCAGGCATGAGCGGCCTGACTTTGACACGGAGAAAAAGGGCACCGTGTAACTCAGAGTCACGCTGCTGCAGAGTGCAGCCGGAGGATAAAGCAAAACACACCGCGCCTTGAGGATTGGCCGTTCTCCGTAAAGCCAAATACATCCAGCTAATCACAAATAACGCGACAAAGGATGAATCGCAGTTCACAAAGTGAGACTCTGACTGCAGCACCCCACACACAGAAAAAAAATCAAGACGGCCTTTTTTAAGGCTTATCTCTGAGGCCAGCTTTTTACCAGTTTAGCTGCTGTTGAGAAATGAACATGCTTTCATTGTAATGCATTGGCTTTGCTTTGACTGAAATGCCAGAACATATATCTTCCTTGGTGCTATTTTACTTACTGAGCAGATACTTTCATGCATTTTTGTACGTTCCCCCTTTTAAGAGTAAAAATATAATCGGATATGCTTACTAAGGACATTCAGGTGAACATCTTTTCCTCAAGAGTATACAACAGTTTTAGCCCTCATAAGGTTATTACTGGAAAACCTTTTATATAACAAGGTGAATAGATCTTTAGGTACCTTCCTACGTCCGGATGTACCGAAGTTGTTTTGCAAAATAATTCACTGTACAGTTTTCGATTAAAGTCGATTATGTTACAATATTATAATAAATAGCGTGCTCGTTTATTTACCCAGAAGGAGATTGACCAGGACCTCCTGTCCCGCCAACGTGTTGCTCTTAGTGAGACAGAGGAGAGTCCCGAGGATCCACGTGATTCCGTGCCCGGTGAGCGCCAGAAGCGTTACTATGGACCGGACGCTTCCCCAGGAGGAGGACGTGTAGGCGCAGACGCCGAGCCGCTTGGACAGGCAGATGTCGATCGCTAAGAGAGAGTTCATGGCTATGCCTTTGAACGTGGGGTTGAGCTGCATGCAGTCTTCCTCCGGCAGCTTCAGAGACTCCCGGCGCTCCCTGGCGCTGTCGACCGGCTCACGGGGGGGATGCTCGGCTTGCAGATTCTGCTGCTGCCTCGCCGCTTGACCCGGTCGCCTTGTGGAGCCGCGCATCTCCGAGCTGTTCGTCCTGAGCGGTTGGTTCAGAGACATAAACTCCGGTCTGTTGAGGATATTGTTTCGATCTCTAGTTCTGGACCTGTGTTGATTTGCAGGCATTGTTGTTCAAAACTTTGCCCTTATCTCTTTGTTTATCAGCTGCGGTTAAAGTATTCGCCTTCACTCTGTAAGGATATTAGTCCTAGGGAAATACCTGCCGTGTTCTGACAATCTGTCTTCAATCTCTGATCGAATCCTAACTCAGATATACTTAGACAGGATGACATGCATGCGCGTGTTGCAGTTAATTCTTCTCTCCGAGACAGAATGGAGTAAAGTGACTGGCAGTTGCTCTGGCCAATCCAGCTAGCGTGTGTTTAGGATGGGAAAAAGAAAATGAAGTCAATTTCTTTAGCCACCGACCTTCTGAAAGGCTTTAGGCATCTGGAAGAGCCGGGGTATTTTACTACTTGACCATTTCGTACATCATCGCTTTAGCGTTGTGGGGCATGTTGGGAACTGTATTTTTCCCGATTTAGAACCAGGACGTCAGTGTGATTTTTCCCTCTTAATATTACGTTATTACACGCGTTTTATAGTTACTCAGTTTCAGTTAGCCAAAGTACTGACATTGACATGAATAACAGTTGTTATCGCAACGCCCTATTCTGTTTTTATAGCGAACTGTCTGTCACCTGGATCTCCCGACGCGGTGCTGGTATGGAGCGATCCCAGTTACGCGTGGCATGCGGAGAACGCAGCAGGAATTTCTATTTTTACTGATGCCTACACAGATCCCTGTCGCAGTATTAGTGTCGTCTGCCTTGCTTTGATCGCAGCGCAGGAGCACTGAAGAATTTTAAAATTGCACTAACCAGCAGTGTCCATATCCTACTCGCATTCCTCTTTTTCCCTGCAATACCAGACCACTCCGCCCCTTCCCCTCCCCCTGGCGCCCTCAGCTCCGGTTAGGAGTTCTCCATGGTGCTTAAACGAAAAATGGACGACGGGAGACGGGAATGCTGATACCGACGGCAAATGGTTCGATCTCACGTTAGTTAAACAATATATCTGTAGATATTGCACATATTTATCCGCTTACTCCATGCATTATTTCCAAATCAGGTACATTTCTCCATCAAAACTTAAATAAAAAATATTCATTATACAAAACACGCTGTTTAGGTACTCCTCATGTAATCTTAGTAAATATTAATATTGATAAGATTATCGCACTCATGGCCAGGGTTTTAAATATATTAATATGATAGGTTAAAAATAGCACATTTTCCTATGATTAAAAACGGACAACCTGTAACGGAGTAGTATTAAGTAAGGTAGTGTAAGCATTTTAAAATGAAAAAGAACGTTGATGTATTTATATTTGGTGTTACATAGTTACTCAGTATATGGCTTATATAGTATGTATAATTCTGAAATAAATGTGATATACAAAGGTGGGGAAATAAAACCTTAAAACGTGCAACTACCAAGACAGATGTTTTAGATAAACGATTTGTAAATCATGGTTAATGTACAATAAACTATCAATTACGCTCGAAGCGATGTGCCAAGAACTACATTTCCCAGAATGCCACTATCACCTAAGGGAAGTGTCGCTTCAAAGCTAATTGAATAAAAGAGCTGCAGCTCCAGTATCCGATATACACTTACAGAAGAGGGAACCTACTGTAGCTGCGATGGGACTCCGGCAGTGGAATGAAGGACTGTTCGGCATTTATCTATGAAATACTGCTTAGATGCAAGAGGAAATATGGACCGCAGACCAGAAATTTCTCAACAACACCAGACTCCTCATTTCAATTAATTTTCTGCAGGAAATAGATACAAACAGAAAGGGGAAAGTTGACCTGGTTGCCTTTGGATATTGCAGTGTTGTACCGTGAAATACATTTAAGTTTATGGCAGCTTGACAGGATATTATAATTCATTGCAAGAAGACAAGACGACCGTTTCTTTAAGGATCGGAATGATAACGTAATTGCTGTGATGTCCCTTAGTACACGCGTTTTGGACTGAATAGTTTGGTGAACTAAATTTATTCTATTTATACTCAGCCTAATTCAGCGGACAACTGTTCTGTATCTTTTATTTATTTACAAACAAATGCGACTGCAGAATTTACAGAGCCAGTGTACATTGCTTGTTTCACTGTTTAGCCCTTTCGTTGGACCCTAAAAGCGGGATTTCATGGAGAGATGCAATTTAAACTACTGATCATGCTATTAACTAATGTTGTTTTTTTATGAAGTAGAGTGTTCCAACATAAAAGAATTTAGCTAAGGCCTATGCATCTGTTTGGTGGATGTTGCAGCGTTAAATATGCAGGAATTTAGAACTTTTTTATAATTCAAATAGCGTCGGCCACATTATATGTTATGACAGCTTATTTTTTTAATGTTGTAAACGATATAAATATAACTGGTGTTTTTGTTTAAGCGCGCAAGGTTTGTTTTTTGTGCATTTAATGTTTAGGTTCTCATAGCTGGCTAAACACATTAGGACGGTGGACGGCATTTTTAAAGTACGCTCAAATGTCATCAGTCTGATTGTGATATATTTAAAACGACATGTAAACTATTATTAGTGAGTAAATTACGTGCCAGAAGAATAACATGCGTTCACTAAAAACGTGAAATAATCAGTTTCTCGCGTGAGTTAATGAATGTATGATATGCGCGTTAATTAAAATATAATGGTGATTATTAATTAAAACAAAAGTAGTTGGATAGAGGGCTCAGTGTAATGCCGGAACCTTACGCTGGATTTCGGTTATTTATGTGTACGCTACAATAAGTTAATTTTGCTTCATAGCAATACAAAAAATAGATAGCTGCAAGGTGCATGTTAGCAAAGTGCATGCTAAACATTATAAACCCAAAAAGCATCGAGAGTCTGCAAGGCTGCGTGCAAGTCAGATGATAGGTTGAGAACCTACTGCAACTGATGGAGGAAGCCACTTGAAACGGAAAAGAAACTTACATCAGAGCTTTCTGTTGTACAGCACAAGCGAGTAAAGAAAAGCGGAAAGCATGCGGATGTTCATCTTTCGGTCCGTTTAACTGAAAAATCATGAAAAAACACAAAGAGAATCATCTGGGATGCACAACCTTTCCGAAGACAACAACGACCGCACACTTTAGCTTGTAAAAACACAGCTACTAAAAAAATCACCTAATTGCCAAGAGATCTATCTCGTGTGAGTGTGGATATATATATATATATATATATGTATATGTATGTATATATTTTTTTAAGACAAGTACATTAATTACAACTTAAATGCTTCTTTCCCCTGCAGACAGCAAGACTTTCTTGTGGATTTTATTTATATTTAATGCGATGGGCTGTATCCAGAGTATTAGGTGTAAGCCCAAGAGTTTCCGCGAAAGTATCATCGTGCTCGAAGTGAATTCTTCCATCGATTCCAATCCCACCAGCATCGACGAGTCTTCTGGCGTGGTCCTGCGATACCGGACACCGCACTTTCGAGCGTCAGCCCGGGTGCTGGTGCCGCCCGTGGCTGGTAAAGAGACTTGGACTGTGGGTTGGATTCAAGCCTGCAATCACATGGAATTCTACAACAACTACGGGACGAAGGGAATGTAAGTGTGGATTATTGCTATTTGCGCCTGTTTATTACTATTTAACAATTATTCTATTTTTATAGATGAAATATAACGGTTTGCACTTCATGTAAAAAACGAGCAGGTATTTATATTACAATACAACTTTTGTACTCTTTATACTCTTCACTCGTTATGTTCTATTTAAATGATTAATTTCTGTAAAGTCATTAATATAATTAAAACTGCAATCTAATAGGGATTTATACAACACATTTCAGACGATACGAGACATACTTAGTGGTATCTGTGATATCAGCGATCGTGATAACGTTGCACTGTCGTTTCATTTGTTGCACTACAACATTAATCTCGGGGGGAAAAGATCTTGATAAGGTCTTTATTTTCGGTAGAATTTATTGAGCACCCAACTGTTATTGAAATTGTCTTAATTGCGACGTTCAAAAAAGCATGAAATATTTTCTATACCTCATTAAGGCTACAATGACCACCAGAGAAATATTTTTCGTTTTGTGTGCTCATTGTGTACACATTTGTGTGAGAACCTCATTTGTTATTTTGAAAACACTCAGAAACATTTTAGATTTGGATATCATAAGGCCGACTGATATCTCAAATTGCCCTTTGCTCCCTGGTTAGACACACAAGGGATATGGGGGTATTTTTGGTTCATTACAGAGGTGCTAACTCAAGCATGTCAACAGTCTACTAGACTGCAGGGTCAGTTGTCCAGTTAGGGATGGATAATAATATCGACAAGGAACATCATAAGTAAAGCGACCCCTGTTTCTCTCCTTCCTTCCTTCCGTCCTTCCATCCATCCATCAGTCCATCCATCCATCAGTCCAGTCCAGTCCAATCCAGTGTTGCAATGAGCCTAAAAGTAATTTTGGGTTGCCTACATTAATTTTTATTTCTGTGCAAGGTGAACAGTGGTGAGTGTCCACTATTTCACTTACTCAATTCTTAACATTTTACAGTTAAGTTTTATAGTTTTTTAAAAAAGCTAATCACTAACACACAACTTATTAAAAAGTTACTTCACTTACAAAAGTCAATTGCTTCCCACGAGTAGAAATGTTACCTACCAAATATAATACTGGGCTCCGGGCCTGTGATGTACTGAATCACAGGTCATGCTGAAAGATGTAATGAGATATTTGAGTGCCTAAATGATTAACATAAATGTTAACATATACTGCCATTAACAAGAGTTCAACGGTGTATCTGTATGAAAGTAAACTGAATTTGACAACAGCCACTGTCTAACAGGGAATGCGCTGAGTGAATTTTCCAAAAATGTCTTTTTAAAAAACATGGTGAGAAGAGATGTTGTTTAACAGGCCAAATTGCTTTATCTGTCTGCAACTTCAGAGGGCTGGACATCATAGATTACAAATAATGTGTGATAAAGTCCCCTCCGGTCTCCTCTGGAGTTGTTTTGACGTAGGTGCCCGGGTGTACTAGACCTGCAAGCTGGACCGAATGGCAATTTAATGGAAACCATGTCATTACAAAACATAGATCCAGGACTATCTTTCCATCCTAGAATCCAGGCTCACAGTTAAACAGCTTTTCTGAATCAGACAGGGACTTCTTGTCTCCGGAGAGCATTGTTTAACTTTTGGCCTGACAGAAAGGTGAACATATTGGTAGTGCACAGGAGAAAGCTGGTTCCTGTAGAGATATAGCATTAATCACGTCACAAAACTGGAGCCGATCAATAGGTTTGATCTGAGATGAGTTTAAAAAAAAATAATAAAAAATGCCTCATGCATTGTCACAAACACGATGATGTAATCATAGCAGGCCAGACACTGCACAGGCCAAAGGACAATTGTAGTAACGAAACACGTTGCTTTAGCTCTTGAAATTTGAAGTTTAGATGAAAGCGTGATTCTAAATAACCTAGAAATACTGCTGCAAATCATCAGGTTCAGCCACTGGCCTGAAACAATTTTTCCCTCCCAGATACACTGAGCCAGTCAGGATTGCAGCTTGATCAGCAAAGTCCGTGAAACAGCAGAGCCGACCAGTGCTGCTGATGGCATTAGGAATGTCACCGGCATCCCTGCCAAGTCTTCTGGGACCGGCGGAGACCTTGAGTTTTGCTGCTCAGCCATGATCTATTGTTCTAAACGTCGTGTGCATCTAAGCCCCAGTAAGACCGTATTGCTGGGAGCAGCTTCTGTTGGGGGGTGGGATCGCACCCCCTCTTATGTTAAGGAGCACTGGATGTATATTTTTCTAAGACACACACCAGAATGTACACAAAACATGCCTGGCGCCATTAAACAAATACGCCAGTTTCCCTTCAGTTTCCTAAACCAATTATACGTGGACGTGGTCTCTGTTGCCATGGCTACGACCCAAAAAGATGCTACTTTTGACTAATGTATGAAAATGGCACTTAACCACAGCACTGAGCTTAGTTAGAATCTACTTTATCGTTTTTTCTGTTTGCTGGGTCCCCAAACCAAGGTAACGTGCTTTAAATAGTTTAAACCTGGCGAAGATTTAGTTATAAAAACTGAACGAAGGTAACAGGGGAAACGGATCTGGGTGAGTCTACAGATGCAGCGTGAGAAACAGGAAGCAGTGAAACATCACCGTGCTTCCCAAATACATCTCTGCCCAGAGTCATTGAAACTAATTATCGAAAGGGCACAGAGCCTTGGGTTCGTTTGCTTTGAGACAGCCATGAGCAAAAGAGCCACCCGACACTGCTACTTCCTGATGTCCTGAAGCACTCATGTCTCTCGGAATTTGAAACGAAAGTGACCCACATATAGTATTTTTACGAAATAAACATTCTCACGATTAATCAGCTGCAGATCACTGGCTTTAGATGCGTTTTTGGACCATTCCCAAGCATTTTAAACTAATAATAGTTACACTAAAAAAATCAGTTTATTTAACTGAAATTACTGCTACTACTGGTGCTTTTTCATAAGCTCTACAGTGACAATATGACTCCAGGGACTCTACGGAAATGCAGGAGCAACTGCTAGAACATCATACATATATTGTAAGGGAGCTGGCTATGAAAATGTATCCAGCCAAGAATAAAATCTCAGGCCCCACAGAGAGATTGTTTTTGCCCCATCCTGATCTGCCACCTTTCACTCTTTTGTGTCGTTTGGCAAATGTGAGGACAGGACAGTCGTGCCAAAAGAAGCAGGGAAGTGAATCCTTAAACATGTATAACAAGACCACAAAAACAATGCAAGGTCAAGTTTCCATTAAAAAAAATAGGGTATTTTTCTGATCTGCATCTTGTTCCACATGCAGTGCTGTGGTATTACTAGATAATTACTTGGCACCTCCTAGCGCTCGTTAGACGCTGTACAGAAATCAAGTGCTGCATCTCCTAAATGCATACCTGTTAATTTCTTGCAGTGGCTCCCTGATGATTCCCCTAGCAGTAAAAGCTGGATGGGGCGCTATGCACTGCATGGACAAATAAGCAGCCATCTGTTTTACGACAGCAAAGCGCACAGTTGCATGCAGACTATTTGTTTTCTTTTCTTATTTCATTATCTGAAAACTACAAATGTCAAGGAGACGATTTAAAGACTCCCAAATAAATAAAATGACCAGTTTGGTGTTAATGAGAAAAAAAAAAACATCTCATGGTTTTTGAAGTGAGGCTTTGAAGAGTTGTAAAGGTACATGTGACCGATCAGAGGCTTGAGGGTTAAATATACTGTAAACACTATGAAGAAGCAGAAGTCAGCCTTGTTTAAATATAGTTCTAGTAAAGCTTTCTAAACACACGCCAGGGACAAACCATTTTAAGTCAGTTGTGGCTTCGCATCTCTGAGAGGTGCCATGAGTCTCTTTTGGTTTGGAATATGAAGTATATTTTGTTTTGGTAAATTATTTTATAACATTATTTTAGCCGCTGGGTTGATTGGAGGTTTAGAACCACTGATCTATCCTGCTACATTTATATAGCGCTTTTCAAGACACCCAAAGCGCTTTACAGAATCAATGGGCAGCCACTTCCACCACCGCCGCCACTGTGTAGCACCCAGCCAATGACAGCAGCCATTCTAAGCGAGTACGCTCACCACACAGTAGCTAAGGAGAGGATTCACCGATTTGACGTAGGGGATGATTCGGAGGCCAGAAGGGAAAGGGCCACAGTAGGACATTTTAGCCAGGACACCAGTCTATCATCCCCACCCTTATGAAAGATGCCCAGGGAAACCAACTACCAATGGGAGGCGAAAAACTCAGAACTTAAACGAAAGTGAAAACGGTCATTTATACAGGTTCAGGGTAGTGAGATTTCACAGAATCTTTGAAGAATGTTTGACTTCAGTTTGGCAATCGCAATCTTCACCTGACTTACCTTCCTGTATGAAGTCAAGTGGCAGTGGTTAATGGCTAATATTCAGAACCCAGCAGCTGAGATCCTGTGTTGTCATGAGCTTAAGGAACACTAAGACCTTTCTTAGAGATTAGACTCTAAGACATTTCTTGTTATTTATCCCACCACTGATGCTCCAATAATCGACATGCCTGAACTGACACACATTATACGGAGCTCAAAGTGTACCCAGTTCCACAACAAGCTTCTTCTTATCCCTGAGATTGTAATCTATCTTCCTTCCAATAGACATCCACGCACGCATATCATGTCATTCCTGGCGAGACGCTTTGCAGAAGCTGCTTTCTGCTGATGCTCAGGTTCTGGGAGAAAGGTCACCTCTTCTCCTTCCTCCAGCAAGCAAATCAATAGGCAGGCAGGCAGAGGTTTTTGAAATGCACTCTTGTTTCGGTCAGTGCTGTTTTTTGAAACGTTCTTGTCGGTGGTGGCCGACATCCCACAACGTGCCGTTGGCTTACAGGCCTCTCCTCAGGGTCAGACCAGGCCGACATGGACATTGCAGGTCACTGCTGTGCACCTACCACTTGATCCCCTGATGACTGTCCTGATTGTGCAACCATAACTTTCATTTTTTTAACAAAAGGGAACTGAAGGACTGGAGATAATCCAGGACAGCCCTTTGATGTTACCCGGTTGCCATCTTCCTGTCAGGAATCTTGGTGTTTCTTAATCAGCTGTCTCACTTTGCTGTTTTGCTGATTAGGTCAAGTTGGGAGCTCCCAGACCTAAGGGATGGAAAAATTCAGGCGATAAGCGATTCAGATGGAGTGAACTACCCCTGGTATGGCAACACCACAGAAACGTGCACCATCGTGGGACCCACCAAGAAGGATACAAAGTTCACCGTTAGCATGAACGACAACTTCTATCCGAGTGTGACCTGGGGTGTGCCAGTGAGTGACAGCAACCTGCCGCTGCTGAGCAGCATCTGGCGGGACCAGAGCTTCACCACGTGGCTAGTGGCCATCAACCAGGGTTCGGGTGAGACCCTGGTGCTACAGACAGTGCATTGGAGGATGCAACTTCACATAGTGATCGACCCGGACAAGCCTCTGGGCCAACGGGCCACGCTGATGGAGCCTGTCGTACAAGAACAGCCGCAGATCCTTGGCAAGAATGAGCCCATCCCGACCAACGCCATGGTCAAGCCCAATGCCAACGATGCCCAGGTTCTTATGTGGCGACCAAGTGTTGGGGAGCCCATAGTGGTCATCCCACCCAAATATTGACCACGGTGACCCATGGTACTTTTCAAAGAACATGAAATAGTATGGGGGAAAATTAGATTTTCAAAATGGAAGTTAATGCAACCTTTCTACCTTTAAATAGGGTCGGATATCACTGTGCTCAAGTCACTGCAAAAAAAAAAAAAGAAAAGAAAAAGAAAACAACAAACCTTGCATTTTCTGATTTGCTTTTCATTGGGAACAGTATTCTTGCGTGATTAATGTACATGTTGGAAACAAACACCCAAGGTCACACCTTCTGTATTCAACTTTTACCTGTTTATTTATGGAGTGAAAGGAATATTATATATATATATATATATATATATATTTTTTTTTTTTTTTTTACAGGGGTCATTGTGCTCAGAAAGGACTGAAAATAGTGAATGGAAGGTAAAGCTGTTCATGGTTACACTTTCATTTGCCGCATGAGTCACCCACCCACACTGCCTTAAGTTCGCATCGCTTTTCACCCAGAGATTACTGCCTTAACCGATAAGCTTCCCGCTTTTCCCGCCATTTTCATTCTTGATGCCTGAGATGCGAACAGTTCAGGATGAGGAGAACGGGGGCCGCGCTTGTCAGCAGGGAACGTGCCCAAACCCATGAGAATACCTCTTACCCTCAAATAACCTTGGACTCAAGAACCAGTTCAGGCAAACCAAACATTGATGTTATGCAACAGACAGACACATATAACCAGGGGTGTCGGAGGGGCATGGATACTCTGGCAGATTCAGGGGGCGCAGCACTTTACAGGGGTCCGAATCCTACTGTGGGGCATCTTCAAGCAGCCCAGAATTTGTAGCTATGCTGCAGTGTTTAAATTGTGTGTAACAGAACATTCAGAAACTGGTGCAGACTAGAGTATGGTACATGACTATAATATCTATCAGTCACGTGGCAGGAGCAGCCAAAGATCTATCGATTAGTCTCAGACCCTTTCTTCTAAGCCAAACGTCCAGACGTGACCCAGCAAGTTACTTTGCTTTTTGTGGTCAATCCTGCCTTCGCATAAGAGTCTTCCAGTCCGGTGTCGGTTCCTACCAGTGAGCCTTTCACTCGTCCTCCTCGCCAACCTGCCTGCCTCCACCTCTTTGGCTTTAAGCAGAGATGACCAGCCTGCCTGATCGATATTGATATTAATAAGCAATCAGATGTGTATGCCAGGAGTCTGCGGGAAGGTTTAATGAAAACATTTAATAACTCCAGCAGTGGAGCAGCACTTTGAGAGACGTCATTAGAATAAATCATTCTCACTTTTAGAACCTCTGCAGCTTCTGAAGGCTGGAGAATTTGCACAGCGTTTTATGCCCCCCCACCCCACCCCGTCTAATTAGATCGCTGCAGTTTGTTAGGATCACACTTGATGCAAGGACAAGCAAATAGGCAAGTGATCAGGTGGCACCTGGCCGTCTCAAGCCTGACTGTAGTCGCTCCCTGTACAATATTTGCATTTTGTTTTGTGTTTTTATTATCTCAATCTATTAATCAAATTGCTTGGGAGATGATGGCCAGGATATATGACACCTAAGCCATATGTTCAGGCTAAATTTCAACTGGAAAAGGGGAAGAGTGTGTTAATTTGAATAAATATATATATTTCTTTATCTCCCAAAAAAAAAAAAATAGTAGCAGGAGAGGAAGGACGTTTGTCACTCACACAAAGACTTCACCGGAATGAGGTCTTACTTTCAGAGGGAAGCAGTATATTTGCCTGAAAACTCATCAGATTACGCTGCCTTTGATTCTGCTGGCCTTTGAGGAGTGTCGTTGGGTCTCGCTGTTCAGTCTCGATCCGGGCTGAGCAGAGCTGCTAGGCTAGAAGGACAGCGAACAGGAGACACGCATGTACCGTTAGCATCAAGCTGTTAGCATCATAAACAACTAGCTGCTGATAGGTGAACTAGTCCGGTGTCTGATAAGCCCTGCTTTGTCTACTTCAGTCTTCATCCGATTGTATACTCCATGTGTTTTTGACGGCCTCATGGTCATAGCTGTAACCAGGCACATGCTCTGCGACAGGTGTGGACAGAGTCGTCAGTCAAACCTCAAGACAATTACTTCTTAATAGTATTTTCTTATTTGCAAATTGTGTTTGAGTCAACATTGTGAAACCATCCGTACCAAATATGATTATTAGAAAGTGTTTTCCTGTCCCCACCACCCCATCTGAGAGGGAAAGAAGCTGACAAGTTAATTCAGCCTTAAAATCCGACAGACATGTTTATTTCTGGCTACTACTATAATGTGGATGGTAGAGCTGTTTTCTCGCACAAACCGGAGACGGATGCACTGAGCTCAGGCGTGCTTGGCTTGAGGCTGTCGGTACAGCCAGAGATGCCGGCAGCTGCCAGACCTTTACAGACAGGATGCCAAATGTCACTTCCATCTGTGTTTTATGTGATAGGTGTCATGTCCGTCAGGGTCCACATCTGTTTTGAAACACCAATGTCTGACGCGAAACGGACAAAAGGCCGAATCAGATCAAACGTGTGTCCCAGAGGGGCTGGGGGGGGTGAGGTTTGCTTTTACTGTATGGACTCGATATGATGAAATGTACTCATCTTTCATTGGTGGTTCTTGGCATCGATGTGACCATGCAGTAATGATGCAAATGTAGAAGGGGGCTGTTACTCAATAGTGAAACTGGCGTTGGGGTGTTGAGTGGGGGGACAGGGTCAGATAGTGCTTTTAAAATACTGCAGATATATACCAATTACAGAGGAGAACGTTACCTGGTTCACGCAGGCCTCTGTTTTATGGGCTCTCCTAGGATTACTGGACAAGTATTTCTTGTTAAAGTTTCAGTCTCTTTGAAGGAGTTACCCAGGTAAAACTCTCACATCCTTCCAAATGGATGTGAAGGAAACTGCACATCACCGACATCTCCAATACTTATACCAGTGTGGCTTAAGTGAAGCTCACGGCCTCCACACAAGAGGAATCCAGGCACAGGCCTCTTTTTTGCATAACGTCACACGCCAAACTATTGCATGGCCTATGCCACGTCACAGAGCAGGAGCCTGCTGGATCCAGAGGGGTGTCGGAGAGGGGGCCTTTCTGAAGGGGGGGGGGCACAGCATGCCGGGATGTTCAGTATTGCCACGTTTTCACACTGTTGAGCTGCCACGGTGTTGGCCCGCACAGAGTGCTCTCCTGATTCTTGCACACCTCACCTTTGATGTCAGGAGGTAGGTAGTCCCACGTGATGGGGGTGACCGCTGAGTCCTCACGGCGCCATTTCATGGGGAGAGTGCCAAGCCCGACTCGGGAGACATGAGCACTTACCCTGACATCCTTGTCGACGTCTTTGTCATTCATGCCAGTTTTCACATTCAGAAACGCACTAAAGAGCACTGCACAGTTAACACAGCTAGCTGGATCCTGAAGGCGCCGTCAGGCCACTGCGTAACCAAGCACTTGCCCCAGATTAGGAAGTCTTTCTGGAATAGCCCCCCCCAAAGGGGGGGGGGGGGTTGGGATGGAACAACCCTTCTACTAACTTCTAATTCTCCATATGATGGTGAAGACCAGCACCAGCTCAGTCTCCCAAGGTCCAGGCTGTGAGAATCACCCCTGAGTCATACCTGGATGCTGCAGTAGTCGTTTCATGTTGAGTCTCCCTACCTCTGCAAAAACACACATTTTACAGCTAGGAATCCCAACCCTGGTTACTTTTGTCCTCTGCTTTTCTGTTCTGTTAGATGTAAGTGTATGAAGCACTTTTTAAAAATTTTTTTTGATGTTTGGCGTCTATATTTTGTCGAGGATTTACCTGCATAGTGGCAATTAGTAACAGGACAAATGAATAAAAATAAAACACAAATAGTGGCATTGTTTTTTTTCTGTTATTGCAATTTTTGTTTCCCTATGTTGAATTGATTAAAAAGGACATTTTTTTTGTCATTGACATTGATACTTGAAAATAGAATTATTCTGGGATATATGAAACTGTGAAAATGGACAAAAAAATAAAATTTTTTGATGAATAAAGAGATGCAGCTAGGTGGTTTCTCGTTGGTGTTACCAAATCTACAGGACTAATTTTTGTTCTTTGTTGATAATCATCCACCTGGACACATATCACTTACAGTTTGTCATTCAGATGCCCTAAGTGTGCTTTTGGTACTGGCAACACCTGTCATAATCATGAGATGATCTGTAACTGGAACCCTGAGATACTGGCCATTATCCAGGTGGCAAAGTAACACCCAGCCAAACTGGTTGTGTGGAACATTTGCTTGGTGGTCAGAAGTTTGGTAGTCATGTGATCTGTTGTTCTGACTATTTTGTTCTTCCGACCATGTGAAGATCAGCTTGCTTTCACTTCAAGCCAGCTGGTCAATTTTGAAAATAAGAACATGCGGCGCCGTTATGCTAGGCTAGCTGTAAAAATTTTCCTGCTGCTCAATCAGCCTTAGCGGGCCGTTTACTGTACATTTGGTGCACATTACTTTCCCAGAGCAGACATGTGACCTCATTTACTGAGCGTTGAAGAATGTTTCCTCATTTTGGTCACCCTGGTCGATCAAGGGGTAGCTGAAGGTTCTCTCGCGGCAAGGTGACAGCACACCGAGTTCAGACCACGAAATTGGGGGTGGGGGGAGTGGCAACCACTGACTGTCAAAATAAAAGGATGTTAAAGGTCAAAGCAGTTATTTTGATGTAACCTTGCCAGGGCTCACAGAAGGACGTGATAAATTGCATCCCGAATGTTGGCAGGAACTAAAGGCTGGATGCAGTTGGACGCAAAGACAAGGCAACTCAAAGAGTTACTCTCTGAATGCTGGGTACACAGGAAGCTGATATCGAACAAGGACTCGTCATATTAGTCCAGATCAGGGTACGACCTTCACGGAAGCTAGCAGATCTGAGCCACGGGATCAAAGTAAATTGGTGTTGGTTGCTGGAGGTTGCAGTGCATGCCGCTGTCAAAAAGACTTCGGGTTCTTTGTAGGTGTGACGGAAATGAATACGTTCTATGTGTGGGTGGGGGAGGATGTACCTTTGCACGCAGATGTGTGATAAGTGATACTTTTGCAAAGCTAAAGAAAGATGGATGCGTTTCTCAAACACCTCAGCTGCTTGACACAAGCCCACAGAAGTAGTTAGAGATCACGAAAGCACAGGTGTTTTAAAAAAGAATAAATTAGGAGGTTGTGATGAAGAAAAAGTCTGGAGGACGTTGGTCCCTCAATTTTCATATAACATGATACATGGGATTGCCTAAGATAGAAAAAATGCAATTTCAAGGACTTAAGGTTAGATTAATACTGTGGTGTTTAGCAATGTTCAATCACAATGTGAAAGAAGGATTTCTGTAACAAAATGTTCCCAGAAAACAACACGGCTGGCATGGTTGATTTCTGCTTTGCCGATATGGGATAATTTATTTAAGGGGAAGCCAGTAGCTGTCCATCAAGTGAACATGATGCTCACCTCAATTTGAGTGCAGGGGATTATGGGATTTGGAGGAAATTGTATTTAATCCTGCATGACTACAATAATTTTTCAGCAAATGCAATAAACCAGGGTAAGACAGAGGAGAACTTCCATCCCAAATTAATTTCTCTTTTGTAATATGTGACGAGCAGCTGACTCGCAACGGAGACCTTTTCAGTGGTGACGCCTGCTGGCATTGTGGCCCAGATTAAGGATTTTAACCTTGCACAGGTGCCAGAGCCTAGAGGTTCTCTGCAAACTGAAAGTAAGGGTTACTGATGCCTCTGTACAAAGGAAGAACCACAATAATGCAGCTGTACCCACGGCAAAAGACAAATTAGGAAACGTACACAGAGAAGATGGTGCACTTTTGGTGGTGCACTCCAGACACACTGGAATTGACTTGCAGTTAAAGAGATGTGCCAGCCTTTATTACCACTGGGGGTGGGGGGTGCTGACCTCAGTGCAGTGAATGCTGCGCTGTAGCGGTATAAGACAATGGAGGTTTGTTTGTGGTTATATATCTTAGCGATGACACAACATTTGTGAAAGAAATATGGGATTGAAGATGAACAAATCAAACATTTCCCACATCCCATTCACCTCTGCAGTATCGCGTGCAAGACTAAAGATAAATCTGGAGCAAATTAAACATTAACTGACTTATTCGCATAAGCATTTGCCACCGTTTCTTATCAGTTGTTGTCTGTTAAGAAAACCAGCGTTCCGTCATCAGCAGAAGATTCACTGTGCATCTCATCACTGCAAAAATCTCTGTTCTCCTCATGCGCAGTTCCAAACACCATTCAGAAGGCTGTCAATGTTTCCACCTTGAGCACTGATAGTGGGATGTAGCACCCAGCAGTGCCTGGTCTGGCCGCTTCATGTCCGAGGCGCCGGGGACAGAGGAAGGAAACAAAATGACATCAATCATTGCCAGGCTCAGGCTGTGTCAAGTCGACACCCACCTCATGCTCACGACGCCTCATCTCACAGCAAATCCACGGCAGATGCGGAAATTCATCCGTCCTCCTTGGTCTGCTGGCAGGATCTTCAATTTTTCAGGGAGCTTCCATCACTTCAGCAGTCATTCCAATTGTCCTTCATCTTAAATTTCTGTTTTTGAATCCTTCATTGTCCTGCCATTCTGTTATCTTTTAAAGGGGGGGGAGGACACACACACAGGACTTCGCTTTCCCGGGTCACTTATTTTTATGTTTCTCCAGAGAACCTCCTGCTCATTTCCTTCACATTACTGACTCTGGCCAACAAATATATATTTCAGAAGGTAACGTGTTGCTTGGGGTTTTAAAGATCACAACAGTGCCCATACAGACAAAAACAAACGCAAGATTCTTCTCACTCATTTCCAGTATCGTCGTTCTCCATCAGCTCCCAGTTGCTTCTCATCTGCAGTGACCCGCCATCAGCTTTAGCGTCGAGCCCAATGCGTCAGACGCATTGAATGCATGCGGCCGTGAAACAAAGTTGCATTTTGTTTGCATTCATAAACGGCACAAACGTCCCTGCTGGGGTTTCACGTGTCCTGGTGATATACGGACATCGGCAGCGCTGCCAGCGATCGATATGAACCTCGAATGGCTGTGGAGCAGAGCCTTGCATACGACCGAATGAGGCAGCATCACTCCACGGACTCAAACTCAATCCACAATGAGGTCTCGCCTCCATTGCTCACCAGCACAATTAAGCATACGGCACTAATCTCAGCCACTCTTTTAAAAGGAGACAGCCAAAGTGACCAAGGCAAGGTTGTCATCTCAACAGACCTGTACTGGGACTTATCTCATCAAAAAATGTAATTATATTTCTGATTACAATACACGCACCAGCGAACATCATTTTAATCCCCGAATTTGAGGCCTTGATTGCATTTAACTACAGTCAGGAGACACTGCGATGAACTGGCCCAGTCCGTGCCCTTCAAACATTCCTGGACCCTGCATTCAGAGCTATATTTGCAGGAGTCTGAGTGCCTGTGTGTGTCTGGGGTTTCACTGTAAACCGCAGCAATTCCCACCTGTTCTGCCCCATAGTGCGAAATCACTCCTAGTTTTAGCCATGCCGACTCTGCAAACTAAAACGAAGAAATCCGGAGAATCCACGCCCTGTGAGAACTTATGTGGATGACTGGGTTAGGGTTCCAGATGGAAGTGGAAATCTGCAAATAAATGCCCAGTGAATCAGGGCATTGCTCCAGGAAGAATGATGCAGCATTCCAGTACCACCATTTCAGGTGTTCATTTCAGTCTTATCTTGCTCTGTGGGGAACTTTAACACAAATCCATTTATTTTCTTCAGTTCAGGTTTGTGTCTGTGTTTATGAGTATGTATGTATATGTGTGTGTCATTATATATTTTATATATATATATATATATATATATACATATACACACTACTATACTACTATGTGTATATATATATATACACACACATACCACACACACACAGCTGCAGAAAAAATTAAGAGACCACAGCACAATTTTTTGTTTCATCCATTTCTCAGGTTGGGTGTGCGTCTGTGAATAATATATATTTTCCT
>JAODKF010000126.1:4494824-4505962 GCA_026779585.1 Mormyrus proboscirostris
TTAATTAATTTTAATCGAGTAATTTCTTATCGACAATTAATTGATAATCGATTAATTGCTTACATCCCTAGTTAGAACATTCTTTCCCATGTCACATGCCATCAAAAAGGTTCCTTTTCTGTCTCTGTTGTCCACAAGTTGTCCAAAATTGACACCATCGTTAAATTTGACACAGATTTTTGAAAGTGTTCAAAATTCTTCTGAAGTTCCCGTATTCAAATGACTTGCAATGTCATTTAAAAGGGAAAAAAATGTTTAAAGCACAGACCAGCACAGCACATACATCCGAAGGCAAAATAAGCTAAACAGGCAATTAAGTACATGAGGAAGCAGTTGATGCACTTCGTAGATCTTTGCACAATTGAGACAAACAACCTGAAAATCTTACAAGTTTATTTATCAGTTTCCAGTATAAAATGTCCAGCTTCTGGAGGACATGGTACAGTTTATAGTATACAGGCACAGGAGACACCATCGAATGAGTTAGAAAAAAACATCAGTATGAGACTTTTATTGCATTTTTTCTACCATCCCAGAATATTCTTGAACCTGGTGAACAGTCTCTCCACATGGTGCCAACAGGCTGGTAAGGTGGACCAATCTCTCAGGTGGATGGTCCAGCTGAAAGTCTGCGGTTCTTCTGGGGGTCTGGCAGAGCAGAGCTTTCTGCAAGCGCGCGCCGCTCTCCCCAACCTCGCAGAGCTCAGACACTCAGAGCTACAAACCAAGCTGTTTTATCGATCGGTGAAGCGAGCACTTCTTGCCGAAGAACAGGCTGATTATGTCTGCCATTTACTTTTTGGGGCGTGAAAATTTCAAAACTAAGCTTTTCCATTTACCCTCACTCTGAGGAGAAAAAAATATATATCAGCCGACCAATAAAGAAAAATATATAATATCAGCAATGCAGACCTACAGAAGTCAGGACTTAATGAACACCCCTGCCAAACATGCAATATTTTATGCAGAGGCCGCAATTCTCCGCGGGGTCCGAGAGAACTGCTGAAGCCAAACACGTAGACCTCTGCTTCGCAAAAAACGTAACACACACACGCACACACACGCACACACACACACCCAGCCAGCCAGCCTGATTTAATCTCACACCTCCACCGCTGAGCCATGCTAGCACTGTACGGACTCAAGAATCACAGAGTTAAAAAAGTAGCACACACTCATGGCAGTAACAGCAGGTTTGCATGGTGAACAGAGATTAGCTCGGGGCAAAGCGGAGAGCCTTGAAGCCAATTTAACGAAGTGCCTACAAATGGTAATAAAATGTACGACTGCCTGCGTCGAGTCCCCCTGATGCGACTTCTGTGCGCATTTCGCCCTCAGTAATGCATGCAGCGCCGCTCCCTGGATACCCATCACTAGCATGGAAATAAAATATTTCTTTGCTGCAATTTTGTATTTAAAAGCAGCCCTTTTGTGGGTTTTTAGCAGGACAGGCACGCTGCCCCTCCCCCATTCCCCTCCCATGCCAGCCCCAGGCTCCATGTTAGTGGGCTTGATTGCAGAGGAGATGCAGGCCATCTCTCAGGTGGGGAAGGCCGTCTGCGGGCTCTCCAACTAGCTCCTCCAACCGCCGAATGTTTGAGAATTTCTGGAAGGAATAACAGATGCATAGGTCTGCTGAAGGAACTGTTTTGGCATTCCAGATGCATTCCCGGAAACAGAACCGACCGGAGACATAGAGCAATGCAACAAAGGCGGTCGTTGAAGAGCCAAAATGGAGGACAATAGGGGTCAAAGGTGAAGCTCAGGGGGGTGTGGGCAGCAAGGCAGAGCAGAGAGAGCACCAGAAGATGCCAGAAAAGAGGGTTCGAACAAAGCACCTGAAGCGGCGGAGGAGGAAATGATGGGTTGCAGCATCTGAACCCAAATCAGAACAGATGGATTCCACCCGAGGGGTCTTCAGAACATCCTGTCCATGCATTGTTTCTAGATAATTTGACGTCATCTAGGCCAGACTTAACATTATCTGTGATTGCAGGTTGTCACAAGCAAGTACGTGAGGCTCTGAGGACATGAAATCCCTACTTTCTAGGTTTAGAAGCAGAACCATCTTGTCAGGGCTTTGGTTTTAAAGCCCCAAGTGTCATTTATTGCATAAGCTATACATTTACACGATATCCTACATCATATCCATTTTATTACACTGACTTTCAGCATATAGTAAATAATGTATTACATACAGCACCACATATCCGTGCGTGTCTCCATGACACCCAGACTTCTTGTGGAGCTCGGCAGACAATCACTTCACAAAAGTGCAAGGTTTAGTCAGTCTATGCTTTGCAGGATTGGTCTAAATTTTGCAGGAATGCGGGAAGAAGCAGACAGATGAGCCAAGGACAAGAAGCGGGTTCGCTCACAGGAGACGAGCGTTCGGCGCAACAGAACGAGAGCCGCAGCGATAGCAGGAGAACAGAGCCACCCCCTCCCTCCCCATACCACACACTCTCACAAGGTCAGATGCTTCTCACACAAAATCTCACTACTTACTGATTGGTGGATCCGAAGTTGCCAGTGAACGCTGAAAGATTACAGGATAGGAATAAAATTAGTAAACACGGTTACAGCTTGGCAGTACACAATGCTATCTCAATTAGCCACTGCGGACCATTAACCATTAATTGATCTGCAAGTGGCTGTTTTTTTTTTTTTTTCGTTCATTGACTGACTTCAGTACCAAACTAAAAATTAAACGAGAACAGCAAATGAGGCTGAGGTTTTCCCCATTTTCCGAGAAAATGGGACACTAAGTGCTCATGTGGGAGCGCAAGACTCGCCGACAGTACCAGACCACCTCACTATGTGGGTTAATAAGGAGCTGGCTGGTGGGATGCCGCCATCTCCACGCCAACCGCCACGCAAGGCGCAGTCAATAAAGGGGTGGAGGTGATGGATGTGTCACGTGACGAGCCCCGCTGCCAAGACCACCTACATTCCCACCCGGGCTCTCGCTAAAAACACAAGTGTACGCAAATCGCACGGCAGGTTACACTGGACTAATATTTTGCCCAGCGAGGTTGTAAAAGACTTTCCCAGCTTTCAACCAACACCCCATTAATGAAAGATGACCTTCCCAGAACCTCACACTACTTCGTCTTCTCCTGTAACAAGGTGGACTAACTGGTATGAACAGGCACGTCATTAGAACGAGCTCCATCTCTCTGACACACAGACAGACAGGTCTTTTGAATCCTGCATGCCATTCTTCTATGCTGCCTCTAGGCACTTGCATTCATTATCTGCTACAGCAAAGGACAGTGGCTAGCTGGCACTCACCTGCCGGGGAACCGAAGCCGGAGAAGCCTCCGGTCTGACCCCCGAAGCCAGAACCCTGGGTAGCTAGGTTCCCAAAGGATGGGGTGGTCTGAGTGGCCAGACTGCCAAAGGTGGGGGCGGTGGAGGCAGAGGCGAAGCTGTGAGGTATTACAGAACAAAAGGCAGTTAGGAAACCCCTTCCCACAGACACGCGGCGCTTATGCAAAATAAACGCGACACGAAAGGCAGTCAGGTGGCTATAGGCAACGAAGGCGCGTACGCTTCCACATCAGCGGGAAACGCACGGAACCGAGCCAGTGCCCACGTGACCCAGCCTCAACAAAAGCTATACAGCAACTACACACCGAGTTTCATAAGCTGGAATAAATGGGGAGGCTAATGGTTGTTCAGCGGCCTTTGGAAACGAGTGGTTTTCAAAGACACATAGCCTAGTGTAAGCAGCACAAAAGTTGGGTTGCTGGGCAATACTAAAGAGTAATATGGCGTGAGAAGTGATCGCTCATCATGTTTCCTACACACAGTATTTACATTTGGAGAAAGTCAGCTGTTAACTGGGGGGTGGGGGGGGGTGATCTGCATAAGGAGCCATCTCCAGAAGCAGGTTGCCAACCATAATGCCTCTACATATGCTGCTATATTAATGAGTTGTTTCATGATCACCAATCAAAAGCCTTCCATGACCCCGCCAAGCATCGCTGAACCCTTACGGGACGTCCTACAGCGTATAGCTCAAAGCAGACTTTCATCTTCATCCTTCAAACTGGTGGCCTTTTCTTCTTAAAATATTGCATACTACACACAGGTCAGGACAGAACTGTGCGACTGCATTCCAATGGGACTGAAGCCGTTTGGACGGCAAAGCAAGGTCCTCGATATTAGTCAACACTCTAAAGCGTTTGTTAGTTTGTTCTCCTCCGGTATTAAATTGCATAAAACATTCCCACATTTGTATCCCCGTATAGCACAATTATTTCTGCTGCTGCACCTAAACACAAAAACACAACCTCTGAAGAATGGCATACAAAAACAGCAAATCACAATCATTACATTATTATTTCAACAGGGAAACTGCTGCAAGTATTTTTAAATGACATCATAATGGCACACTCAGAGATCATATACATCGTTTTAGTCTGCTGGGAGCCACATCACAAGCATTACATTTCCGGAACACAGCAGGTGTTTGCACAGAAGAGGCTTTTTATAGAAATATTACGACATGTACAGCTCGAAACTTCACATTCAAGGATGGATGCTTGCTGAAGCACATCGGCATAATTACAGCAACCACATCAAGGGTACAAATGCACACGGCCCTGTTTCTAAAGTGCTTCGTTACATCAAAAAGAGTAATAAAAAAAAGTCTAACAATTCCCCTCCAATTCCAAACACTGAACCATCTCACATTACTACAGCTGACATGAGACCAAGAGTACCTGTCGCTTGATCCCAATTAGCCACTCCCTCATGTATATATCTATTTATATATATTTTTCTGTCTTGGGGAGGGGGTTCCCAGACTGATATCCACAACAAATCAGTTCTGACACCAGCGCATTACAAACGATTCCATCTTTTCATGCCGATGAGCCGAGAATGTGGCTCCAAGACGAGCCTCCGGAATATTCTCAGGAGAGAAGCGAACGCAGAGCACGTTAAAGGAGAAAAATAAAGA
This sequence comes from Mormyrus proboscirostris, assembly GCA_026779585.1. Taxonomy (NCBI): domain Eukaryota; kingdom Metazoa; phylum Chordata; class Actinopteri; order Osteoglossiformes; family Mormyridae; genus Mormyrus; species Mormyrus proboscirostris. The sequence continues at coordinate 4,499,794 of JAODKF010000126.1, forward strand.
TGGAAAGAGTGTGCGGTCTGCTTGCCTGCCAGTCACCCACCTGTGGGATAAAGACGTCAAAACAGAATCCGTTTATTGGGGGAAAACTCCCCCACTGACACGGTCTACATTTATGCAAAATAAACACGACACAAATGTGTCCGTCAGCCAAGATGCGGGAACGGCGGGGGGCTGCTGGTTCTTCTTCCTAATCCCTTCCTGAGGACTAATGTGCCACAGGAGTGCAGGCCTTACAGATCTGCTGGGGGGAGGGCAGGGGGAAATCACACAGGCGTAACCTGCCGCGGCAGCATCCTTGACTGCCGCAGCACAGAACGGTGGCATCAGCCCAGGTGTCATGGTGCGACGGGACGAGAGAAAGAAATGTGCACAGCATGAGTAAATGGTGCTCTAGAGGTCCGAGAGAGAGAGAGGGGGGGAGAGAGAATGCCCAAAGAAACATCCAGCCCTGCAAGCTCAGGAGGGAGCAACTAAAATTCTGAGGCATTAAGCAAAACGACACAGAGAACGATTCGCCAGGCTCCAGCAGACTGGTTAGAGTCGAGCTGTTTCCTCATGGGTTATTACCCAGAAGATTGCTAATTTTAATGGTGCCAAAAAGGCACCCAAAAACAAATGGCCATTAACTATTTTTGGACCAAAAATAAATGAGAACCGGGTGTAAATTTGAGGTTTATTAATATTTTATTTGACTAATTAGCAATACTTATAGCCTTTAAGGTGCGACCACGTAAAACTCATCCTGAGGCAAACTTTTCTCTTTTTAAATTGCACTCAGAGTTACACCAGTGTTTTTCAATTTATATTTAACATAATATTACCCTGTGGGCCACATTGCTTGAGGACATGCAAAGTTAAATTACTCTATTCGCTATAGGTTTCTAGTTATATTGTTTAAAATGAAAAAAAAGTTCAGAGGAAAAAGGTATACATATGCATGCAAAACAAAAACAAAATCTGAAATTGCGAAGTTAAATAGCTACAGAGCCTCTCAGCAGGACCTGGACAGAAAGTCATAGCTATGCTCTTCAGGGAAGGCTTTCCATCATCATCATCCTCATTCAACACCCCCCTCCCCCCCCCAATGTTTCCAAGCTGCCGCTACGCTAAAGAAAATCCAGCAGTTTTGAGCAAAGCCAGCTTACGTGTGACGACTATAATTGGGCACAGTAAACAACCGCATTGTAGAATCTAGCATAGATTCATTCTCTGAGGACTTCAGAACTATTTACAATACAAAGCAGGTGCTGACTGGGGGCAGCGAGTGTGGTGGAGCTCTGTCAGAGGCGATCAAAGTCACCACATCCACTCCTGAAGACTGACCTTCACAGCCTGCCATTGTGCGAGCGAAAGCACGCCAAGGCAGCAGTCCTGCTCCACGATGTGAGCAAAAAGCTGAAGGCGGAAGGCTGTGGCAGAGCTGGGGCTGTAAGGTCATTTCACCCAAAAATTTCCCTTTCAAATACATTAAATAAGTCGGTCGACACCCTGGTCTTATGACACGTGCCAAGGACTCCCGGACCATTTTCTGGGACATCTCGGCAGACCTCCCCCGACTCCCTGCGTCTTACCCAAATCCTCCAACGTTGGCGGCCGCTGTACCCTCTCCGAAGACCTTGCCTCCAGGGGATCCCATGGGGTTGCTGAAGGACGGAGACGAGCCAAACGCAGAGGCTGTCCCGAACGCCGGTGAGCCCCCGAAGGCAGGCGGGCTGCCAAAAACTGGGGCGCTGCCGAAACCACCTGACAGGGAAGAGAAGGGCGGGAAGGTGAGCCCAGGGAACGGGCCGCGGCCGACGGCAGAGCTGCACACGGACACGCGCGTGCACGGCCCCGCTAGGTGCTCAGCAGCCTATAAAACATGTGCTCATTTGAAGCATTTTGGGAAGCAGATGCAACTGTCAGGGGTTGACACAATCACACTTACACCAAAATATAATCACTAAGCAGCAAAACACAAATAGGGCAAAAGGGGATCAGACTTATAAATATGTGGAAGCACTGAACTACATACCAACATACAAAAATGAAGGGCCTTTAACCCTCTGGAACAGATTTAAGCTAAGTTTTATGACACGCGCAGACATTCAGTAAGAATACGAAGGGCATGGTGGAAAAGAGAAAACTGAAAATTTATTGAAGCAATCGACCACCACAAAAGCTACACACACCATAAAATGCAGGATGTGTTACTGGCATGACTGCAACTCACCCAACTGGCTAAGTATTTCCTTTGATACAATTAAACTTCTGACAAAAATCCATAAGATGTACTGCATGGTCCCTTAACCATCTGTTAAAGGTACAGCTACATTTAAATATGTATAATAGCAAGAAAAAAAAAAAAAAAAAACACATTTTAATGCTCATTATAAGGTATTTGAAACATGAGCATAGAAAACAGAAAGGTGATCACAGAAGGCTTTATTAAAACCATAATAGGAAATAAAATCCAGGCCTAAAAGCAATGATTAGCCAATACTCCCATCATGGGGCTTTAGGACCAAGGGGCTTCCAACTAACTGCAGGCAAGGCAAGGCAACCCCTTGTCAAGTGGGGAACCATGGCAAGAAGAATGGGCTCTGAAATTTCAGCCAGGCCCAGTGTCTCTACCGCGGTGAATAATTGATTAGGTTAATGTAATTGGACTGCAATCCTTGGACTGGGGCCATGTCGGGGGGGGGGGGGCTGCTTTAAAAACAGAGCAGGGGAGTGCTTGTTAAAAAAAACTCTACATGTGAACAGCACTGCATGAACACGCACGTGATGCTATTTACATAATTACGATCGATCTCTTCTAAGCCAGACAAATCCCACACTTAGTAAAAGTCACGTGACCTTGTGAGGCTGAGAAGCATTCATGCCTTATTCACTGAAATCCGGAAAATGTGTCGAGTGAGTCTAACGCCGCCATTTCCAGCACGCGGGACGGCATGTCTGGCCCAGATGAACGGCTAGGGAGTCGCAATGGAAGTCACGCTTGGTGCTGTGCACGGCTTTGCAGTGCGGCGGTAGCATGTACGCAGAGCTGAGCTACGGGGCAGCGGGACGCGTTTCCCACCGCGGGACACTGACACCTATGTTCAGAAAGGCCACTTCACACGCAGGCATTTCCTCAGAAACCAAGACAGACACCTTGCTATATGATGCACGCAGTCTGAGCAGCGCTGTCAGCAAAGGAATTTTTACTGTATATTGTGAGCTGCGATGTATCACTTCACACAAATGGAATTCCTCCCAAACACACAACACCAGCTTTGCAATAACTCATCCCATAGTGAGCTAGAATAAATGCATCACCAAGTGAAAACGTGCTTTTTGCGTAAAGCTGCTTCAAAACCCAATAAATCTTCTTTGAGAGAACTGAGTGCTTTAAATTCTAAATCAGGCACACATTTAATTTCTGGACAGTGACCAGTGGTTAGTATCGCTACTCTCCCGGTAACCGAGCAGACGGCAAAGGGGACTGGGCAAAGTATTCAAAGCAAATGAAAACAATCATTCCGGCTCAGGCAAGCAGCATGAACATGCAGAAGAAAAGCCAGAAATGGATACACAAATTTAGCTGCCCAGAAGTGGTCATAACACACTAAGGGGTCGATATAGAGACACCGGCATCTGAGAGGATGTTTTCGGTCTGTCCAGAGAAAATTCACAGGCTGCACCCAAGTCACATGGCCCCTTAACCCAAACAGCGCCAATAAAATCAGGCATAACCTTATAAAAACCAAGAGAGTACATTCTTCTGTTGGAGCAGAGACATGATCTTTCTCATCTGACGCTGAAAATATTATTTGATTTTGCAGGATATATGGCAGCGAATAAACGTTTGGAAGGTTTTTTTGTACAATTCTCTAAATTTCAAAGCAATTATAAAGACTATAAAATGATAAAAACAACAAACAGAATTATCCAGTTATGCACTGACTCTGTGGGTGGGGACTCAGATCCCGTTCAAATCCCTAGATCAGCAGCATGATCCCACCACTGGGCCCTTAACCCCAAGTGCCCCAGGGACTGACTGACCCTCCTGTCTCCTCTACACCAGTTTGATGAGGTGGCCTCCTGGGATGCTTGTCCAGCCGTCCTGAAGGAGGTCCCGCATATATGCTGAGCTCTCATTGGCCGCTTTTCCTTCACACACTGGTCAAACTCCTCTAAACCCACCTCCGCTGTGTTTAGGTCAGGTGGGCAGGTCATGTGACTCCTTTGCAGGCAGCTTGGCGTGTCCAAACTATTCACTGGTATTGTATTAAACCCACACACTGAGATCAGAAACCCCGCCTCTCTGAGAAATTCCAACAGGTATCTTAACTGATGTGGATGGAGACAGGGCTGTAACCATATATGCAGAAACGGCCATTTCTCCCGTCTCGGTACGATATGACGGCTTTTCTGCGCTTGCAGGAGGCTGCCTACTGTTGCATCAGCAGTGACACCTAGAGAGGTAGCGGAACCCCATGGCATTGGCACACTGCGCCAGCCGGTCAGAAGGCCCCGCGCCCGTCCCGCCTTCCACCCCATGCCCGGCTGAGTACCCGGCTTGCTGGGGGTGCCGAAGGAGCCGAAGCCCTGGGACGCCACGCTGCCACTGCCCGTGCTGAACGAGCCGCCGGGCTTCTGCTCGCCGAAGGAGGACGCGCCAAAGCCGAAGGTCTTGGCCCCGCTGTTCCCAAACAGGCTACTGGACCCTGAGGAGGAAGAAAGGAGGTACCTTTCAGCCACTAGACCCCATAATCCCATGTCAGGAGGGGGCATCTCACTCAGTTTCATTTAAATATGCAAATGAGGAGGGGGCCCTTATATTTCCCTGAGACCAGGAGTGTTTCTCAATATGCGTACTTGTGTTTTCGCGTACCCGTGTTTCATGTCATCTTCCAATGCCGGAGACCGGTTTCAATGCTCAAGAACAGAAGTACTGATGGTGGTAAAAATGCCTGCATGTCATTCTTGCCCTTCCTCAAATATTAAGGATACATCCACTGCATCCTCACCCAACAAGATCAATCCCAAGATTCATTGTGCCATTTGTTCTAGGAAGGCAAGTTCAAAATCAGTCTTACCAAGAGCACAAGTATGATCATTGCATTCTTGGTATTAAGAATCACCCCAGCTCCAACCCTAAGCACTGTACCTCTCCCAGAATGCACCGGTGCCATTTACACAGCAGCACAGGCTACAACAGGCTCCAGTGAATGCATAATTACAGGCCGCTCTTTAAAAAAGCCCTTGTATAGTGCATGGATTCACACAAACCAAATCAGTCACTGACTGATTACACTGCTAGCAGGGCCGCTGCATTATTTACAACAGGCACTGCAAAATGAACTGTTGTAACTATTTTAAATCCAAAGAGCTTGAGACTCATCCTTAAACAAATGGAACTGCTGTGTGCAGCCAAACTGGTTCGGTCTAGACTTGCGGATCATAATTTGATAAAGGTGGAAAAAAAAAAACAGCTACTAAGGAGGAGCAGTTAATGTGCTGGACTGACAGACATCTGCCCAACGACACTGTGGGGAACAGGAACACTGGCACAGGAGACCGAAGAAAAATTAAACTGTATATCAAACATTGGCTTCCAGAAAGAACTGTCAGAACAACCTTGCTGAGGAAATTTAAGCATCAGGGACAAACCAGACAGGCGCACTCATTTCACAAGAGTGACCCTCATGGGAATCGTGTACCTGTAGCAGGGAACAGATGCAGCTATCGATATAAACAACAACAAAGCCGCATGATGACCAGGGTAACAAATGAGAATTAAGGAAGACTGACCAGCCCGAGACAGATGTGATCATCTTGTCCAAACTTGGGCTAAATGGATGCTCGACACCACCAGAAGTGAATTAGTCCACAACACAATGACCCCTATGCAGAAACCTATTAAACTGCAACCGGAAGCATTAAGCAGAACAGCGTGACTATCAACACAGAGAGCCGATTTACATGCGAGGCTGAGGCAAGGGGGCTAAAGCAAACCGAAATCTACTACAGGATGGGGGAAGAGAGAGCTGGCCAGTGGTACGCGTATGATCGCCTTGGCTACGGATATCAGATAACAGACTTCTCGCCACACGACCAGGAAGACGGAAACTGTTGACTGACACCGCGGCAACGTGGGGGGGATGGTGAGAAGTTGGGGGGGGGGGGGGGGGGGGGGGGCCCA
>JAODKF010000126.1:4510248-4531618 GCA_026779585.1 Mormyrus proboscirostris
GGTTCGCCGATCAAGCTATTTTTAGCCAATATCGGCCGATCATGATCGGTGGCCGATCAATCGGAGCATCACTAATATATATATATATATATATATATAAACAAAGTTTTAAAAAAAAAAAAAAAAGAGACGAGACAAAAATCATACTTGCAAGCAAAAATGTATCGCAGTTGCTTAGGGCCCACCGATAAACATTGTCTCCCTCTGAAGTGTTGACTGACGGCCATTAAGTGGCTTGGTACCTCACAACCATACCTGAAAGCAAACGTTATCCCTGCACTCATGACTTGTTTGATACGGCGAGACAGTGTCCCAAGACGCCTGGCGAGGCGTCACACGCTGCTGACAGTCCATTAGCCGCAAGCGGCCCAGACAGTAACTTTTCACTTTACCCTAAACCACTATTTTTATAGACTCAAAGAGGAGAGAGAGGGGAACACACACATTTTTAATGGCAGACTGTCACTCAGGATTTCTTACTCGTCCATACGGACGAAGCGGAAGCAGTCATGCGACAGCCAGTTACTGGAATGATCAAAGGACAGCTACAACAGAGGGCGAGTTTAAAGTAAATTTGTGTAACGAGTGACAGGTTAATTTGGTTTTTTTTCTTTCTATAATTCCTCCCTGTCAGTCATCCGGCGTTTTGGGTGAGTTTTATTATAACATAACTGTTTTCCATCCATGTCGTGCATGAGCACGCTGCACAGATTTTGCTTTGCGGTGTGATTACAAAAGATCACACAATGGAAATAAATCTCACAAATAAGATCCAAAAAAGTAGAGAAATGCAATGTTAATGCTAAACAAGAACATTGGTTGCAACCCGATAAGACGAATAAAGTGAATTATGTTCTCTCGTAGCCTGTAGTCTTTGGATCAAACTTATTTTGGCCTGGAGGACAAACACCCTCCATTAACATCAAGACTCCACACTCTGGACAAAACGTCTGCTGCTGGCCAGCCCCCTCCCAACCATGATCAGTGAGACACCAGAGTGATACCACAGCAAACACTGACAGATGAGCACTTCACAGGGCTTCCAGAGAAGATCTCTGAGGCCTCTTCAATCAAGATGGGCTCTAACCTCACATATAAACCCAGATCCACACCCATAAAGCTCCCGCACTGAGTTTTTTTTTTTTTTTTACAATAAAATATTTACAAAAGAAAAAACAAATCATGTTTAACTATGGTAGTGTTGACATTGGCAGAAACTTTGAATGCATTTAAACTGTCGTTTATCGATTAAGAAAAATCACACTGTAAAGTAATCAGACGTCAAATTACAGGAAAAATTCACCCTGTTTAGGTTACGAGCAAGTCTGAAACACAACAATTCTCTGTGTCCATCCTTCTGCAGCTTTTTGTACGTCCCACAGCAAACATTTTGATAAATGATTATTACGCAAAGACATCGCAGTACAATCACCCATTCCCCTTTGTCTATTAATTTAAACAACCTTTAGGATTACTGTTAAATTCAGTAATAAACAGGTGCATGCATTAAAGAAAAATGCAGTGATAATTAATTACTCAGTCTGAGTCTCCAGTATTAAACATAGACCATTAATTAGTGATTTATTTTAAAACATTAACTGAAAGAAATATAGCCAAGGGGGCTATGAACAAGTTTGTTATCAATTAACATTTAAAATGTTATTTAGGCAAAAAAAAAAAAAATTCTGATTAGGGTTACTGCAGATAATTTCACCTGGAAGCGCTATGATCTTCACAGATGATCAAATATAAATGAAATGCATACTCAGTGCAGTGATACAGTTAATGTGCCCCTCCTTGCATACTTAGTGCAGTGATACAGTTAATGTGCCCCTCCTTCTGCTGTTATTTCATAGCGCACCTTTAAAATTTTCCCTGGCATTTCAAAATCGAATTAGACGACTCGTGCGATTCCCCCCCTCCAAGTTGGGGATCAGGGGTGAAGGAAAGAGCCAGCACATTCATCTGCACAGGTGGACCAGGCCCTGCCCAAGTGTCAGGGCGGTACCAAACCCAGAAATTAGGCTGTGTGGGCAGTGGTCAGAATTAGCTCCGAAACTGGACACTGGCCATTAATGCTGCGGCACGCAGGACTGGCCTGCTTTTCTGCGGCCCTCGGGCATGGCGGCCGTGTCGGATCAGCTGCTTTTGGTGGCGGCCTTGCAGATGGCCGGTCTCCACGGAGGGGAATGCCAGGAATGAGCCACGCCCTTCTCTCCGGCACCCTGACCCCGCTGACGGTCAATCCCACGACCTCTGAAAGGGCGACACGGCTCACACACACTCCGGCATGAGATGGAACTCTCCTGAAGGATGGCTCTACATGGACACCCTTCTCATATATGAAGACTACAGTGCCTCTTTAGTTATATTACGCCATCAATCAAATAGCCCCTTATGACACAAGGTTGCTTCAATCCGTCAAATGTTATCAGCCCAAAAACAATACAAGAACAATCGTTTATTTACAGTACAGGAACAAAACTAGACACGTCTGAAAGATGGGGATGTCAAAGTCCCAGACAAACCTCAATGCTCCTGACGAGGGCAATTCCCCATCATTCAGTCACACGGACACTGCAAATGCCTTTACTAATAGAGACGTTTCTATGAAGCCTGAGCTCCCTATACACTTTGGAGACTATGTGAAAAGGGGCACCCCCCCCCCACACACACACGTTGCCGAATGTGCTGGAAATTTTAGGAAATAGCTGAAAGAACAAACTGAACGGAACAAACTGATTACAAGGACCCTACCGGCCGACAGTTGTGTGATGCTGCTTAATACCTGTAAACCTCAGCAGTCGAACCAGAAAAAACAATCGAGCGTGCCAGTGTCCCGACCTGCAGCAGGCCGTTTAAAGAGCAGGCAACAGACCATAACCACAAACACTTAAAACCACATTATAAATGCATTTAAATTTTTTTTTAATATAGTAAAGAAACCACTACCGATTGTGGCTCTCTCCCCCCCCCCCCCGGGAAAAAGGTTAGCACTAAAGAAATACATTATTAGTCACAAGCCAGTGTGCTGAAGCGTTCTGGGCTGCCATGCGGCAGAAGACAGGACACGCCTGTGAATCAGACTGCCGCGGGGGGGCGGGGAGGAGGGGGCAGGTCCGGGTTCAGCTGTGCCACTAATCACCAGTCTCCTTTTCCAAATGAAAGCTGACCACTGCAAAGTTCTAACCGTGCAGAGGGTTGCCTGTGATGCTTCAGAGGAGTGCGATGGTGACTAAGGGGAGCACATCACGGTAAACCAACTTCACACACAGAGCGACCCACGTGGGGCACTATGCAGTCGCCGAGGTTCTCTGAGCGGCGGGGCACAGAAAACGCATCCGAGTCTGGCTTCCTAAGAGAACTTCCTGATTTCACAGCACTTTTCAGGTTCTACCGCAGAGCTTGCAAACAGATTTCCTACCAACGCTAGCCCCAATGCAATTAAAAGCTCCTAAAAGAAAAATCCAAAAAAGTCTAAATTATTAAAACAGCATTTTCCCTTTTTTTTTGGGGGGTGGATGTTTTGAGGGAATCATTTTCACAGATTCCCAAAGCAGTGGCAGAAGCCAGCAAGGCAAAGACAAACAAACGCTCTCACTTACCGGAAGGCTGTCCAAAGCCAAACCCTGCGGAGGAGGTGGTCGTCGGGGCGCTGCTGCCAAAGACGGATGCCTGGCCGAACCCAGAGCTCTGCTGTCCAAAGTTGGGCGCCGCGCCCTGCCCGAAAAGGCCGGTGCCGGCAGGCGTGCTGCTGTTACCGGCACTTATCTGCCCAAAGGAGAAGGAGCTCGCACTTCCGGAGCCGGACGATCCAAAGAGACCACCACCGCTGCTGGAGGCCGGAGCGGGAGCGGCCGGCTGGCCAAAGCCGGGACTCGACCCGAAGGCCGGCTGGCCGAACCCGAAACCACCGGAGGTGCTGGCGGCAGGCTGACCGAACCCGGCCACCTGTCCGAACACGGGCTTCCCAAAACCAGAGTTCCCGACGACGAATCCACTAGAACCGAAGCCGCTGGAGGTGGTGGTGGTGGTGGTGGTGGTGGTGGTGCTGACCGAGCTCGCCGGCTGCCCAAACACGGAGGCGGTGGTGGGGAGAGTGTCGGCTGCGGTGGAGCCCAGACTGGGAGCTGGGGTCGTGACCGGCGCCGCCGTGGAAATGACAGGGGCGACAGCACTGACTCCTGGGGTGGTGGAAGTCGTGCTGACCACTGGCTGGGCGAAGATGGAGCCCGGTTTCTCAGACACAAGGGCCTGGCTAAAAAGCCCCTGCTGGGCCGGAGCCGTGACTGGTGTCGCGATGACTGCACTTTCTGTGGCCTTGACACTCTCGGCCGTTGGGGTCTGGGTTGCCTGAGGGGGTGTGACAAGAGGCGTGGTATTCTGGGCAGCTGCGGGCACAGGTGAGGGAGCCGGGGACGGGGGAGTTAAGGGCTTTTCCGGTACAGTGGCAGGGATGGTGGTTTCCGTGGCGACAGCTTGGGTGGAAGATGACTGCGTGGCGACGACATCCCCGAAAGGTGTGGCGAGAGAGCTGTCCAGTGTGGTCCCTGCGGGTTTCGGGATCTCCGCAACTGCAGGGGTCTCAGAAATGGTCACAGGGGGTTTGGTGCTGGGGGCATCCGTGGCTGCAGGGGGCGCTAAAGGGGCCGCGAGGAGGTCTGCGAACGAGGTGGGGGAGGATGCCGGGGCCTGCGCTTCAGGCTGTGTCACAGAGAAGGCCGACTTGGTGGCAGCAGGGGGGGCTGGTTCAGGTGGTTTGAAAACCCCCGCGGAAGGAGTTGCCGTAGTTACCGTGGTGCCCTCAAATATGGTCGTGACAGTCTTAGGCAGGTCCCCCGATGCAAGTTCTTCCGCAGAGCCAGCTGGTTCCGCCGGTTTACCCAATCGGAAGCTGCCTCCAAAGCTGAAGTCAGACACGGACGTCCCAGGGGCACCTTCGGTCGGACCGAATGAGAAGGACGTGGGGGCGGCGGGTTTGGGGGCTTCCCTGGGCTCATCGTCCCCCTGCCCCACCCGGAGCCCCGAGAAGCTGCCCAGAGTCTCCCCAGCTGAGCCAGACTTCGGCAACTGAGGCTCCGTCTTCAAGGTGGCCGAGGCGGATGCTGCCTTAGCAGGCTCCCCAGAACCACTGGCCAAAACAACGGGAGACCCAGTGGACGCGGGAACGGGGGAAGTGGACTTGGGGACGAGACTGAACGGAGCCTCCGGAGCAAATACCATCTTACTCCCACTACCAGGAGCGAAGGAGAACTTGTTTGATGGATTCACATCCTTTCCTGTCAAATACAAAACAAGCCTGTTTATCCATCATTCCATAACCTTAAGGTCTTAACCCAAAGCAGAGTAGTTTTCACATCAGTACAGACATACTGTACCTAGAGGCGCTCCAGTCCCATGTGATGTCAATGTTGTTGCATTTAAGGGTGAGAAATTAAATCCACCAGCAGGCCTGTATAGTAAACAAATACACAAAAAAAGATAATTAACTTAAAATATCTTCTACCAAATTGTCCTCCAAATCTACAAGACATGGTAAAAGGTCTATGCATTTCTGGAGAGAATCTGCACGTGCCAACCATCACAGAGGGCACGACCAACAGTACTTACATGGCAGAGAAAGTGAAGACCTTGCCCGTCTGCTCGGCACCGGGAATGAGGGTGGAGACGGTGGCTGGGGTGGAAGTAGAGGCAGGAGATACTGGAGGGGCTTCCGGTTTTGGGGGTCCACCTGACAGACGGGATGAAAAGGCAGGGGGCTGTGAGAATGAGACTGCGTGGTATACATGCCTTAGCGGCACTGGAAAGTCTTTACTGCGGCTAATTTTGGCCAAATTAGGAAAAGTGAACGGGGAAACTTTTGCTCTACAAACCGTTTTCAGTGCTCATAACCATTTGCAGAGTTGACCATTGCTCACCAGTAGATCCGAACACTATCATCATCCAGACTTCAAAGGTCGCACAATGTAGCTGCTTGCCACTAGTTTTTAGTTAATAAGTCATGTTGTTGTTGTTAGAGCTCCAGTTCCAGCCAAACTTACCAAAGACAAAGATGGGCTGAGAACTGGACGAACTCTCCCCTGTTGAGGCAGACACTTTCACACCGGGGGCGGAGTTCTAAGAACAATCAAAAAAAAAAAAAAAAAAAAGCAGATGAGTAATTTGGAATTATGAGGACATTGTTTGACAGGCTATGATCAACAAGGTCACACAGGTTACACTGGAATGAGGAACGGGGCAGAGAACATGAGGGTGCGGCACTGTTAGGAGATGAAGCTGGAGGACGTGGCAAACCAGCTCTTACCCGTTTGGCCTGATTCGTGGCTGTTGCTGCCAGCATCTGCTGAACCACCTGGGCAGCGGATGCCGGGACAGAGGCGCTGATGGAAAGAGAGACCAGAGTTTCATCAACGTTGGAGTGCATGGCACTGCATGACTGTAGGGGGCGCCCAGGACAAATACACACACACACACACACGCACACATATCATTGTTGGGACCCATCCATTCATTTCTATGGGCATAACCTGAATCACTCAAATGACAACCATAACCCCTACTCAATGTAACAAAACAAAATACAAGATGGTCCCCACAATGTCCCAAAAAAAAAAAAAACAGGTTATCGTCACATTGTGGGGACATTTGGTTCCCACATTGTAATATAAACATCTCTCTCTCACACACACCAGGAAAAAGGCCCCTTAGCACAGAAATCCATACATGGTAATACAGTAGCAGTTGAGTGTAGTGCTCTGGGTATCTATCGCCTGCATTATTGTTGTGCTTCCGCCTATGGACACTAGAGATCCCTCTAAGATGCCCTGGCCCCATAAGCAGCATGAAACCAGCACAGGAGGTGCAGACGGCTGAAATGAAACAGGGCCGTGACTGTGCTTGTTACCAGCTCTTAACGGGCTGAGCTGCCCTAGGGGGGCCCTAATAAATATTTCCATTAAAAAGATAAGTCCTTACATTTAAGGCAGCACTATGAAGGTTATTTAACACTTTTTGAATGAAAACCGCTCCCTCCCTGGGCGGGGCCCAGACATCTGTATGGATTCCAATTGGACACGATTTTCCGGTAGTAAATAATGGAACACCGAAATTCGAGCGGTTCCAAGTGCGTCCTTCATGCGGCTTGGGGAAGCCTCATCTGAGGAAGGGCTTGTCGGGCAAAAGGAGCCAGAAGGCCGGCAATCCTCAACCAGGGAGGGGCGAAGGGCGGAATCCGAAGGGGTGCGTACAGTCGCGGGGGGGTTAGGCCAAGGCTGGCGAGCAGGACAAAGTAGCAAAGAGGATCCAGCTGCTGCCTACTGTCAGGTTCGCAATCAGCAGCATCCCTCCCTGGAAATCACTGTCAGCCCTCGTAATATCAGGGCATACCCAGAAGCTCAAGAAGAACAGACATCTGTGTTATTTTAGAAACAGTGACTCCCCCCACCCCACCCCACCACACCCCGAGCTTGATTGCGCTACTGAAACCTGCATCGGTGGTATTACAAAGGGGAGTGCTCTGCAATGGCTGCGTCTGGATTCAGGGCCATCTTCATTCAAGTCTACGAAACATTCGCAAGCTGCAACCTTCTAAGGTCTGTGCGATGAATCTTGGGATATGCAGAGCTGCAAAGGGTCCAACGGGTGGCCACGATTTTCTATACTGCGTTTGAAGGACCCTTCGAAACGGGACGGTCGTGTCTCATCGCTGTGACGCATGCGGACATCAAATGTAGCCTTAGAAGGATGCAGCCCCTGAATTCGAATACAGCCAATATATGCACAAGCAGGAAGCCACCTCTGCCAGCTGGCTGCTGCAGCAGCCTTGGAGGTGCCGCCCGTTTCATTCCAGGCTGGTATCGGAGATCAATGGCCTGACAGGATATGGAAGACCAGGCAAGTGATGGGAATGGGGGTGAAATCACACCCTCCTTCACTCCCACAAAAACCACATTCTGCCCTCTTCCTATTGCAAAGCTCCAGTTGAAGTGGTATTAATTCTCTCCGCATAACTTGACCAGCTCAGTGTGAGTGTCACAGACCATGCAAGTGAAGACGTGTTAATTACATACTTCGACAGGGTCACCACATCGCAGGCAGGAGGCTCGTGTGACAGCCAGCAGCAAGCTGGACACCGCCGCCTCGAGTCTGGGGCCCCAAACACGCACCTGGACACTTCAGGGGCTCCTATACGGCTAAAGCTAACGGCAAATGCCCACAGCAGGACGACGGAACTGTGCTCACCTATAGAGTAACCTCAAGGTCAACCTGAACAAATCCAAGAAATGTGATTACTGTCCTCACACAGGGGCTCTGGCCCATAAAACCATCCAAAACCTCACTGAGGAGTCATTTCTTATGGCCAGGTCTCCAACAACCAGCCAGCTAAGTACCCGGCTGCTCGCCTCTCCAAGACCTTGACAATCTGCCACAGTTACAGCAGCACAGGTGGAGAGCACAGATGTTAAACCACAAATGAAAAGGAAGAGCATTTATTTCCCAGGAAGCCAGGGCTGAGAAAAAAAAGGGACTTGTCTTTCCACACGATAGTTAGTTAATCATGCAAGATTTATAAAGTTTCACTTCCTTTGGAAAATATCAAAGTAAATTACCTGGAAATCTCCATTAATTTTCATAGCACATGAAAGATTATTTGATGACTGGCTGCCACATGCCCGTAACTAGACAAACATGCTAACACATTAATCAAATTTGACAATGACTTCCTTTTAACACCGGTAGATTTGCACAGTGCACATGCCCAGTGTTTAGAGGTTAATCTTTTTTCTTTTTACATTTTTTTTTTTTGCTTACAAACCTCAAAAGTTTTCATTTTTTTCAACCCGTTTGTCAAGTTCAGCAGCTATCAGCTTAATTAAAGCCATTAACCGCACAGCCTAGGTGACAGTGGAGGTCTCTCCTCCCTCTCTCTCTCCCCTCCCTCTCTCTCTCCCCCCTCCCTCTCTCCATACACTTATTGTTTAAGGCTGCAGCCAGCATGGTCGTGCGAGTGGGTGTGGCACGCATGACTGCCACCAATAGCAAGGCGTGAAGGCACTCGATCAGAAGCGGCCAGGAAGGACCAGATAAAAACGGCACATTATATAGAGCCCAGTCGAAACGCCATTTGTGTCAAACAAAAATGACAGCCCCCACACACCTGGTGCACCTGAAACCACATACCACAGTGCGTACTGAATTTTGTTAGAAGTATACTATTTGGATGGTAATCCAGTACATACTATAGTATGCATGGAAACGGCATGCATGCACTCAAACTGAGCTCGCTATCTTACTACCTGACCCAGATGTTTACCAATGATGCTTGACTGCTACGAAAGTTAAAAACTATTAAAAATGATCAATCTTGCATGGATTTTTCTACTTTAATCTATACAGACATGGTAGTCTCTCCCTCCATCTGGACAAAAATTTTGGAGCGAGCAACATTCTTCACCGCTACAGTGGCCTTCTGGGATAGGGTCGTGTCCATCACATGCACACATCAGAATTTCACAGGTATCGCTTGCCTGTTGTCTCACCCATACTGTGGATTCGAGCGTGCTGCTAATTTTGCTTACTCTATTTCGACTGCTACATAGCAATTTTGGATGCGTGCACACACACATACCCACACCCTTGTTTTGCACAACAGAAAATGAAGACGTCAGGTTGTAGCACCGGTTAAGCTTGCCGCATCGCTAACGACGCACTCAGCGCGTTTGCGGTCGGCTTCTCTGTCCGTTCCCAAAAATCCAACTTCCACCAAAGTCCTCCATGGGCTGGAAATGAGCAGTATCTAGGCATACAGCGGTCGCCCAACCCCCCCCCCCCCCCGAGTGGAACAATCAATATGTTAATTCAAGTTTACAGTGATGCCAGCAGCTACAGCCAGACAGAGGTAGGAAAAGTTCTCAGACTAGCAGCAGTGTGTCACACTGGATGGGTGCTTGGATCCCCCTCAGAAGGCTGTGATAGGTCCTTAGAGAATATTCAGGGCTTCATCACTTACCGTTTTACCACACCATGATTTTTCCAACAGGAAAATGAAGCACTGTCAGGATGAGTCCTCAGCACCGTGAAACAAAGAGGAACGGCTCTGAAGATACAGGTAGCTTCCTAAATCGCCAGGACTGCTCACCTTTTCACAGCAAGAAGAGTACATTGTGCAGGCAGGAGAACACGGACAAGTTGGCATAGTTAGGTTGCAATTATGGCGTCACAGAGTCAAAACTCACACGTGTACATACAGTACAGGCCAAAAGTTTGGACACACCTTCTCATTCAATGCGTTTCATGACCATTTATATTGGTAGATTTTCACTGAAGGCATCAAAACTATGAATGAACACATGTGGAGTTATGTACTTAACAAAAAAAGGTGAAATAACCAAATAATAGCCAAAGAACAGGATGAGAATATGGCCAGGTTTGCTTTAAATTTTCAAGAAAAGTTGTTAATTCTTTCTTATGGTTTTGAATAATAGGTCTGCTTATCGTTTAACAAGTCATCTTAATGATGCTGTCTAAATGATTGAACTAAACGGATAAAGTCAATACTACAAACATTACACTAAAGTCTTTATCTGGAACTAGTTTAAAATACCTGAAACCATGGACACAACTCAGTGTGTCCCCATGTGAAGATATTTTTTGTAAATCGATTCCCAAAGGGGCATTACATTGCAGGTTTAAGTACAATAGAACAGAATAGTTTAACTAACCCATAACGTTCAAATAGTTACAGAAAGCATTGATACAAAATGCTACAACTACGCTAGTAATACTCATTATAAGTGGTTGCATGACGAGGTACAGAAATTATGTATGGTTAATGGAAACTCGTAACACATAGTAATAACGTTACTTTACCGCATGGAGATGCTCAAGCCAATGCCTGCCTCAGCATCCCAATGACGTGTGTCGCTACATTCTGTAACTGTATCTGTTTTATAATGATGGGGAAACAGGCAAGGGGGCAGTGAGAATCAGTGAAATTATACTTATAAACCATACTTCATCCGCCAATAGCATTTGCTGTCAAAAGCGGCATGACTCCGCCCCCAAGCTGTGAAAACCTCCCACAGGCAGAACGCGAGTGCAGAAATTTCCCTCGAGCGCAGAGAGCAGCCGAAGGATATTATGATGAACGCGCACGCGGCTCTTCATCCTGTGCTCAAGAGTGGCATATTTCCGTGTGCGAGTTTTTGACTCTAATGTGACGCCATAGCGATCAACAAGGATCTTCCACAACCGTCTTCACCTTCAGCAGTCATAAATCATTGTTTTCCTAGAAAACCATTAGCCGGTGTTGGGCTTCTCCAAGCGGTTACAGCAAACACAGTGGCGTCGTTATACCTCGACGAGCTTCTGTGGAGCAGGGGGACGCGACAATTTCCAGGAGAAGTGTCACTGGTTGCTCAGGTAACCATCCACCCATGAAAATGAAAGCAGGCCAGATATCTAAGTGGCAGAAAGCTGCATGAGGGGTGTTAATGATTTAGACGTGTCGGTGAAATGGGTGTGTTTTTCTTGCTATCGGCCACAGATTCGCAGAAACTGGAAGCCAGCCGAACTGCTGAAGCAGAACATGCTCGAGAGACATGCCACCTTAACACATATGCCGTCTATATAAACACATGGATGACATCATTTACACTGTTTAAATATAAACTACCAGCATTCTCCATGAACACATGTGACCAGACTCAAAAAAAAAAAAAATGAACCCGCCAACCAACAAGCAAAATGCAACAGCACAGAGTCACGTGGGCTCAATTAATACAAGTGCAATGATAATCTCTACAGCAAGGGCAAGCCAGCTGAGCATTAGCAACACAAAACCTAGTTCAAAAAAATGTTCAGCTGTACCCTGACGCAAATGCACACAATCTAATAGGAAACAAAAGCAACCATATACATGCCACTTACTATTATTTCCACATGGTCTGCATGAAGCCCCAAACAGACTATGCACCATTAGCTGTCATATTGCTGTGCTAAGTGGCTGTGGGGATTGGGTGGATGAAACATTTATCAAGCAAGTCAAGTACCATAAAAACAGGGACCCAAAACAGCAGCAAAACCAAACTGAATGAACCCCTCGCCTTCTTGTCCCCATTCCTGCCTAACAGAACCACATCGGTCCAGGTGTCTCAAGAACGCAAAAAGCAGTCTCACGCTGCCTCTCGTCAAATGGAGATACAGTTATTTTGGAAGCAGGATAGGAATTCCCCTCTGTGTAGGTCTTTCATCATGAAGCGCAAAAGACGTACTGTCCTCGTGTTGAGTCTCCAACATCTCCCAAAATGCAACATAGCACACTTTTCAAAAAGACAGACAGTGTGAGTATTACAAGGATAGAAAACACAGTACATCAAAACCTGATGCAGACATCAATGTGGTTAAAGGCCAGAACAAAGAGGCCCAGCTCCCATGAGATACAAGCAAGTTTCCTCTGCTTCAGCCAAGCTAAATAAAGAATGCATGGCAGGGCTGTCCCACTCTGGTCCCCAAGGGCGAGGGCACGCTCTACATTCTCACTGGATAAAGAATGCATGGCAGGGCTGTCCCACTCTGGTCCCCAAGGGTGAGGGCACGCTCTACATTCTCACTGGATGTCAGCTCTTAAAGGCATGAAGGTAGTCACACGATGCCAGACGCTAATTAAAAGGCACTGCTAACGTCTTGGTCACCCCTGGCCGCAGAAGGCAACACACTGGGTTCCCCCCCCCACCGGCAAACCGCCCCCATACCAGGAGGAGCAGTATGGTTACGATCGAGATCAACTGACCTGATGACTGTGGATACTGGCTCAGCCGGCCCTTTGTCCTTCAGCTCCTGGACATTCACCACCTGGGGAACCGTCTTCAAAGTGGACTCCGTTAGCGAGGTGGAAACTGTTCCTAGGGGGATGTGGGGGCAAAAACACCTTCAGAGGAAGCTTTGAGATTGTGACAAATTACTCGAAATGTATAAAAAACCAACACCCAACAACTAGGGCGGCCAGATATTGTCATATCACATTACAATGTGAAGTATCTGTTAGTAATAATGCAATATGAAATTACCTGAAATGAGCTATAGTCAAATTTAAATTATCTGCCAACAGTAGGTCAAATAAGTCGGTGCAGCCATGAGTTATGTCACACAAAACAGGGCGGATAACTGCGATGTGATCATTTACACAACGATATATTGTGTGGCCCAGCCAAGAACCCAAAGGGAATCAAGTAAGGAATACACATGACTCAAGCAAAATAAATTCTGCAAGTTTTCAGCATGAAATTAAACAGCAATGAGATACACTAACCCCCCCCTGGTGGCAGCACAGAGAACACACCATTGCCAAAATTTACACATCCCAGCTAGGGCTGGGACGTACACAAACTCGACACATACCGTTCAGTACTTCATTTTCCGTTTGGTATGCACAATGAAGCAAATTAATACAGCAACTGACACAGGTGGAACCTAAATTCACAAGCAGATGTTCAACACAGAAAACATTATGCTAATTAGGGCTACGAGTTCACTACAACTAATGCTGCTAACGTTAGCCAGTCAGTCATAATCGGCAGTTTTGGAAGAGAGAGTAGCTGACAAAACCATGACTGTCTGTCGGCTCTGTTATTCTATTTAATATACGTTTTTTCACGCACTTGGTGCTTATCACAGGATTGCCTGCCTTGCACCAGTTGCTAGGAGGCGTTCCGGACCCCAATGACTCTGAACAGGACAAGCAGGTGAAGAAAATGTATGGGTGGACTTAAAATTTTACAACGTGCAAATAAGTACGTGTCTGTCTAATTAAAAAAACCATCAACAAATGCCACTGGTTCCTAATTGTGTTTGTCGTTTTAACAATAAATTCAAAATAAAGTTCCGCTTTCCCTGCTGCACCGAACCATGAACCTAAACAGAATTTCGTACCGAACTGTAAATTTTGTGTGGCATTAGATCCCTAATCCCAACCTCATAAGAGAGAGACTGACGCGCTGTAGGAGTTCCTAATGGCAACAGATGCATAACCTTGGCAAACTGACATATAGCAAAAGGTACTACAGCTCTAAGACAGTCTACAGATTCAAGGCACCACGCAGAAGACCCATAGGGGTTCAGACCCATAGGAAGAACTGGATAAAAAAGCAGTGATTAACCTTCCGTGGCTCAGCTCCTCCCCAGCAGGCCGGCATTGTGTGCGGTACATTAACTGATTAACTAACGGCGTGTGACTGTGAGCGAGCCGCCCCCGAGCCCGGCTGCCTGTTCCTATCATCAGCCATGCGATGTGTATGCTCACACTGCTCAAGCCTTCACTAAGATGAAGACACTCAAGTGCAGGACTATTGAAAAAAAAAAAACAGAAAGCCAACATCTGAGTAACAGAATAAGAGATATCATAAGCAAGCATGGCGGTTCGGATCAGAGCACGGTGTAGGCTCAGGTTAGGGATGTCTGCCGGCAGAATGTTAGCCTGTTTGTTGCCTCACTGACTGCATTTCCTGCGTAGATGCAAATGAGGTTTTAACTGAAATATCACACTGGAGCTGCGACAAAGTGGCACACTGACCTGGCACACGGAAAAAAAAAAATAAATAATAAAATCACAACTATGAGACTAAAGTTTTTAAACTGGAGAAGAGACTACTGAGACTCTACAATCGCCTCCGTGCAGATACCTGGTTTTTGGTTGGCCATCTGCCTGCGCAGGGCAGCAGTTGCGGCCGCCTGCTGGGGGGGCACAGTGACGGGTGTCGTCTTCTCCGTGGGTGGGGCCCCGTGCTTCACCGTCTTGGTGGCAAATGCTGTGCTGTCTGCTCCTCCCAGATTAATCTTGCTGCCTAGAATGAGATGGGAGGGGCCGGGTTTGGGGACAGGAACTGTTCACATATGGGTCTAACTCTCACTTCAAGCACTTAAGTCAAAAACCTGCACAAGTAGTTGCCTGCTTTGGAGTCAAAAAAGTTGGATTAGTTAATACATAAAGCAGGAAAAGGGGGTTGCGTCTTCAATAATTTTGGCAACAAGCAAAGCATGGAACATGGACTCTTCAAGTCACATTGTAAACCTAAATGAAATGAGCAGAAACTAATCTGCCGCATTCAACACAGTTTGAAGGCAATTTCCTTGCATTTTGCAATAAATTACATATTGTGCGGTTATTACAAAATGTGGCACTTTTTAATGATGAAAATGTAACACTGTGCATTATGTAATAACCAAGACGGGCATCTTCAGTGACACTTTGTCAAGTTATTACGTAATGCGGCATTATTACACATTGCGTTGCTACAGGGAGCCGTGACATAGTGCTTATAGAAAACAACGTGTTCAATAACAGCGGACAAGTTGTATCGCATATTGGTTAAAGGCTGAGCATTTCCCAATCCACCAGAGACATGCCATAGATGAATTCAGTGTCAGTCAGTTGAAGTGGGTGGAATACTTTTGCTTGTCTTGGTCTGTCCCACTCTCACGAAAGAGCAAGTGCACACACTGCAGTTCAGGACTGTGGGAACACACTACTTCTATCAACTTCAGCAGAATGTAGCCCAATATAATACAAATATTTGTATTTTTTAATGCATTTCTAAATACCGCTGTCATATGTCATTCACATAATTGTTCACATTTTGTATTGTAACACTTCTAAGCATATAACAAATGTAAAAGGTTTTATTTTACATGTTTGGCTTTCTGAACACTACAATACTGCATTTGACTCTGTAGAGGTGTGTGACTTTATACTGCCCTCCAGAGTACAGAGTGAAAAATGCAAGACAAGTCACTTACTTGAGTGGCAGAACGCACTTAAGGGTCATTTACATGGGATGCACCCATATTTTGTGTGTGTGTCAAGCCAAAGGATACATAAACCACAGACTTAAGTCAATGAGAAAATGCACTTAAGTGAAAAATGTGTTCAGCTACAAACTTTTTTTGACTTGCGCTCATGGGAGAATCGAGCCCTGAGCTGAGCTGAGCCAGATTGCTGCGTATCGATACCACAGAATTAGTATGAGGTATTACCACTAATAGTATCATCTTATTAATGAAACCTGAGAAAATAATAAATTGGATGAGCAAGGTAATTATCGTTAACTAAATCTAAAACCAAGAAAACATTTTTGTAAACAAAGAGACAAAATAAAAATTACAACTAAACAAAAACTATAAATATTGCTTCTGAACCAGCAGTCTGTCAGTGCTGAAGGACCACAGCATAACTGCAATGCAAACACGTCTTGTAACAAACACATGCTAAATAGAAACGATGTCCAAAATGATGCTCCAGGAACAATTTGTTCTATTTTCTGACCCCACTAGATGGAGCTCTCTATTTATAAAAGGGCTCAAAGCGGGAAAGGAAACCAGAAGTATCCCCCGCACCAAACAGTATTTTGCATTTCACAAGTCTGAGACACAAGATGAACAGGTTATTTTAGTCATTTCTGAAAAACGCTGCCACATTCTTCCGATCCTTTCTTAATTCTCTGCGGACTATTACTGCTGGGATTTCTCATGGACTGCATTTTACTGTGGACTTTCCTTTTAGATTTTGCTGTATTACCCTTATTGAACCAGTTCCTTTGGACTTACTGGCTCTCCCAGTGAGTTGCCCTGTTCTGAAAGTTTTTTCTGTTGCCTGCCTGCCCTATTGCATCAATTTCTGTTCAGTAAATACCCCGTCTTCACGACTGTGTTCATGCCTGCTCTCCACTGCAAGTCCTGCCAAATAGTCACAGAGGAAGAGCTAATTTTGCAATGCAGAGAGTGTCGCCAGTGACATGCTTTATCTTAAATTATATAGCATTCTGCACCTCGATATCACTGTCATTTTAATCAGCCCGCCCTTATTACACAATTTTTCCATAAGTACATAACCAGTTCTTGTGTGCTTTCTTCTTTCCTACCAATGTGTTTAAATGTGCCACACTGTCTGCGATCGATTCCAAAAGTAAGGACAACATTGATTAGAAATGTCTTGGAAAGCGCATGCGAAGCTCATGCAGAAGCAGCAGTGGTAAACTTTAGACTTATTTTTAACATACTAGACTCTATTGATATGGAACCATCATTAAAATGCAAAGTTTGCTAAATCTTGGTTTTCTATGAGGGGAAAAAAAATGTTTTAATGCAACTTATTGATGTCTCAACCCAGCACCAGACTACCGCGGTCCTGGCAATGTGACAATTGCATATGCATGAAATGCCATGGCAATATTAGCGCCACACATTGTTCAAGTTGGCATGGAAATAATCAGATTAAAAACAGATTACTCAGTTATAGTCAGGACTTGATCAGACACACAAAACAGCTGTACAACGTTCGGACTGCTCCAAAAAATAAAATTACTAAACTAAAAACTAAGACAAAAAAAAAAAAAAAAAAACACACTACCGTGGACCTTCCACAATGTGGAGGTTAGGGGGACAGGCGCCCAACAACATGGAAAAACCAAGTAAAACTACTTCGGTTGTAAAGACCCGAGAAATGCAAGATACAAAGATGACAGATCACATCAAAGGAGAGGCTGCCATATAAAGGACTGGATTACAGAATTACCACATCCAATAAAGGTTACTGACCAGGGGTGGGGCCCACGATGGAGCTGAAGCCTGCAGGCGCTTTGACGAAGGGGGGGCCCTGAATCCCAAAGCCGGGCTGTACGGACGAAGTGCGGACTACGGCGGGGTGGCGGGCCGTGGCCAGGGTATGAGGCACCGCGGAAACCTCCTCCTCCAGAGGCCGCGAGTCCTCAGGGTCCATCACCTGCGAGAGGGAGGAGGTAGAGCTGCCATCGTCCAGGCCCTCGTAGTAATTCGGAGAAAGGAACGCCGACCTTGACAGGTTGGCTGCGGAGAATGGTGGGGAGTGATCCAGTGAATGAATTGCGACCTTCGAGCCAAATGTATAAAAAAAAACCCAAGGGGGGGGGGAGGAACAGGCAGGTTACCTGGAGCGGTGGAGCGCACCGGAGGCGTCTGTCTCTTGGACAGGAAGTTCCTGAGCTGGTGCTGCTTTGCTGGAGACATTTTCACTGCAAAATGGAACGTGCTGCTCAAGAATGAACAAGCACACACAACGCATCTCCATGCCATTTCCCCCAGATGCCCCAATATCTAGTCTACTCTCCAATTTGGCAGTGCGTGTGTGTAGGTATGTGCACATTACATTTGGTCCCCACAAGGGAAAATTCGGCTTTATAAAAATTTGTGACAATCAAAAAAGCCTTGTATTTTCTTTGGTTACTTATGGTTAAGGTTAGGGCTGGGTAGGGATTGAGGTTGTCACTGTCCGCACAAAGATATGAATACAAACGTGTGTACATGTGTGTACGCATGCACACGCAGATGTTTGTGTATGCGCGCGCATCAGAAAGGTGATGATACCTTGCGATTCGGAGGTAGCCTTGGGCGGAGACTCCAGCCTGGCTTTCAACAGTGTGTCTCTCAGACTCTCCAGTTCACTGTCCAGGCTGGGAAAAGCACAATCCAGTCAGGACCACCACAGGCATTACTTTTTAAGAAGCTCCTAAGCCACACCCCCCGACCCTTTACCCCTGCTGGGACGTCGGGGCGGAGCGGGGCATGCTCCAAATGCTGCTGGCTGTCTTGTTGTACAGCCTCAGGGCCTGCAGATCCTTGACCAGCGAGTCCAGTTTGCGCTGCTGCTGGTTGATGATGTCCAGGTTGTTGGCCAAGGTGGTGAACAGAGCCTCACGCCCGGGGACAATCAGGTGCCTGCAGAGGGGACAGCTGATTACACAACGGGACACCCCCCACGCCTCATCCACTCCAAGGGGGTCAGCCATGGGATCCAAACACCACTCTAAACCTCCATCAGCTATAATCAGGCCTCGTAAGTCACGGGGACGTCTTACTTCTGCTTTTTCTTATTCTCCAAGTGCCTCTCCCACTCCAGGTCCAACATGTCACTGACGTCATCCACTGAGAATTTCACATACTGGTACAGCCTCCGGATTTCCTGTAGAGACACATTAACACACTGACACCTGCAGTGGAGAACAGGCCTAATATGGCAGTTAATATGGCCTGACGGACAGTGTTGAAGACCCACCCACACTGAGTTTCTGAAAGCATTATCACAACTGCTATACCATCTGGATTTTCAAACTGCAGGCTATTTCACTGGAAAGTCCACCTTTCCAGTGACCTCACCTTGAGCTGCTCCTCCCGGCGTGGGTCCAGCGGCTTCTTGTAGAGTAACTGCAGGTAGCGACTGTCCTTGCTGAGCTCACGCTGCGTTTTGCCTTCCTCGACCCCGGCAAAGCCCTCCAGCAGAGTGGTCTTTAAGGATCCAATGTCACCGTGGAGAGACTAGGCCAAAGATCGATACATCCCTGGGTCAGTTACGGCCTCGCTTTGTTTGCAGAGACTCTGATCTGCCAATCTCAATTCTCTCTTACCTGAAGTACTCATCTGCATTACTCATTAATACTCTCATTGTTATTGGTTTATTCCAGTTTACTAGGACCCCCAGACAGTTTTAATACTTCCTCTGTGCTAGATGCCACTTAATACTTCCTTTAAAAGCCAAACCCTGACCAGTAGGAGGCAGTGGTGGTCACTCATACCTCTGTCGTTTCCTTGATTTCGAGAGCGAAGACGTGGAGGTCCGCAGCCTCCCGCCGGAGCTCCTTCATCTGCTCGGCCAGGCCCACATGAAAGTCGGCTTTGCTGGCGCGAGCCTTCAGCTCATCGAGCTCCTTCTGAAAGTGGGCGATCTGGGGGCGGAGGGGAGCCCAGCAAGTGGTGTCAGTCTCCGACAATTACAGATTTACATCAGCTACATCGATGTCATACCTTATTGTTACCAAGCAAAAAATTGTGTATTGTGTAACACAATTGTTGTATTCTACTCTGGTAGAGACCATTCAACAGATCCTACAGTAACCAGGGGTGGGCCAATCCATATTTTTTCAGGCCCGATCTGATTTCGATACATAAACACAGATTCTGATACAAGAGCTGAACACCCACCGAGCAGCAAAAAAAAAAAGAGCAGAAGCGTTAGCGTTCAGTTTGAATACCGCAAAAATCACATAGAAAACGGGAAAGATGACGTGTGATTGATTGTAGAAAGAGATTTAACAAGAAATAGGAGCCATCTTCTTAGACCGCCGAAAACTAAAGTAAATATCAGACGTGGATCTGTCACATATGGCTGATACCCGATCCTTCTATTATGTTTGGATTAGTGCCAACACAGATCCAAATATGGGATTGGTGGATCTTTAGCAATAACAGTATTTCAGGAGCAAATAAGTCCAAATGGTTCGCCGCTACCTCACAAGCCTGGAGGGCGACCCGATTTTCATATGTGTGTATGGGATGTGCTGAGGCCTTTACAATGACAAAAATAACGAAAATCAAAATTTTATGGAATTAAAAGTTGGAGGTGGTGGGGTGGGAGCAAGACCCACCTCTTCCAGAATACCAGCCATGACGGGGTTGGATTCCTTCCTCTGCTGCAGCTGCTTCTCAGCGGCCTTCACCGCCAAGGTTACCTGGGCAGGAAAACTTCGTCAGAGACAATAAAGGCACGTGCAGTATGGAGACATTAAGCTGAAGGGGAAGGTGCCAACCTGCGGGGAGGGGCTGCTCCCGGCGGCCTGGGCGGGGGTGAGAGCCTTGGGAGCAGCTGGCTGCGGGACGGCCGTGGGGGGGAGGACAGCGCTGCTCTGAGCAGGCCGGGCCTGGGCTGTGGGGTGAGATACAGATCCAGCAAAATGGCTGTTTATCATAAGAGTGACATTCATACAGACCCTGGGAGGATCCGTCATGGTGCAGCAGAGGACGGCATTTCGGCTTCAATTAAAACATGATTATTTTAATTATACAGGGCCTTTCCCACACTCAAGGATGCTTTACGAAACAAAGCTTAAAATATTAAACACACTGTGCACAATAATAATTATTATAATAATAAAATAATAATAACAACAGTAATTATTGTTATTAAGATACATTTTATTGATCCAGTGGGAAAAATCTTTACACCTCCCCCAAATTGCTCTGTGAGAGCAAGCTGGCCCATACATGCAGGCGATAATTACTTTTTATTCCATAGCTTCGGCAAATACTATTTTTTTTTTCTTGGTCCATAGAGGTCACATGGGTATCATTTTCATGTAATCACACAAAGTTCCGGCAGCACAATAACAGTTCTATATTAAACGGTAATATATACAGTGATCCCTGCCTATCGCGGAAGTTACATTCCAGACCCATCAGCGATAGGTGAAAATCTATAAATCTGTATAATAATAATAATAATAATAATAATAATAATAATAATAATAATAATAATAATAATAATAATAATATTATTATTATTATTATTATT
>JAODKF010000126.1:4532933-4548983 GCA_026779585.1 Mormyrus proboscirostris
CGTGGTGGGGATGGAGAAGAAGGACGGGCCGGTCGAGAGAGATGGCAGTGCGAAAGAGAAGCCGGAGGAAGAGGAGGCCGTCTGGCTGCTGGCAGACGGGGCCAGAGTAGGGAGTGGTGCAGAACCGAAGGCTGAGGTGAGGGGTGTTGTCCGCGGAGCTGGGGTTGCCATGGGGATCGTTGTTGCTGTGGTCACCATGATGGAAGCTCGGGTCACAGAGGCAGACCCTAAAATGCCAGGTAAGGGACCAGTTCAACAGTTATGGTCACATGCCAGCACATTTGTATTACACATAATGTTTTAAAACGGGGCCTGGTTGGGTAAAGCCTGAATTACAGATCTCACAAGATGAGTCGAGCTATGTGAAGCTTTCCATTGATTGTTCAACCTACGTTCCTACCCTGACCTATGGTTACGACCTTTGGGTAGTGACCAAAAGAATGAGATTGCGGATACAAACAACAGAAATTAGCAGAGCTGGGTAATTGAGGTCCAGAGTAAAAGTCCAGACCAGGATTTTGTTTCAGTTGAGTACTCAGTGACTGACTCTTTATGCTCAATTGACTGGTTGAAATAAAATCCTGGTCTGGACTTGTACTCTCTGGACCTGAATTAGCCAAACTGATTTCCAGTTTCTCCTCCGCAGGGCGTCTGGGCTCAGCCTTAGAGATAGGGTGAGTGACGCTGTCATTCGGGAGGGACTCGGAGTACAGATGCTGCTCATCAGCATTTAAAAGAGACTGTTGAGGTGGTTCGGGTATCGATCAAGGTCCTGGGCATCCCTGCTTAGATTGCTGCCCCCGCGACCCGGAGCCAGATAAACAGCGGAAGATGGGCAGATTGAATTTATTTTTAAATGACTGCTAATCACGCAGTACTATAAAACCAAGCAACACACAATCATCGGCACTGAGAAAGATGAATCTGCAGAGAATGTCAGGAAGCGGCTGGGCGGGCACTGACCAGGACCGGGCAGCCGCTCCCCCTCCAGGCTGAGGGCGACGGGAGCCACAGACAGCTGCTTCACGTCTTTGTTCTGGTTCACCAGTGAGAAAGGGCACAGAACCCCGTCAGTGGACAGCAGCATCAGTGTGGGTGCAGGGGGCAACACGCAGTCATCACCTGCGGAGCGGGGTGGGCAGGGGGAATGAGGCAAAGAAAACTTTGCACCAAATCAGCAATGTTTATAAGATCAGCGTTTCCCAATCCAGTCCTCAGGGACCCAAATACAGTCCACGTTTTTGCTCCCTACCGGGAGCTGGGAAGGAGCAAAAATGTGGACTATCCAGCAAGGAGCTGAGGGGGAGCAAAAACATTGACTGCGAGTCCCTGAGGACCAGACTGGGAAACCCTGCTATAGATTGGCATCACTGTAAGATGTAGACATGACTGATATACACCATTTAGAGGTACAGGTGACTAAACATGTATTTTTAAACTACACAATACATTTAGTGACCATTAAACATGTCTATGACAAAGATTTGCGCACATTTCAGGACAGAAATCAATTATGCTAACAAAGCATAAGTGGCCCAGGAGGCACAAGCGCATCTGCACCCTCCAGGCAAGAACCACACCCTCCACCCACCCACAGCCCAATACCCCGGGGCCGAAGGCGGCACTCACTGATGCGGATTTCGTCTTGGCTGGTGTAGTCAATAGCGACCCCTACAGGCAGGGTGTCGTCATTGTTTAGTGTGACGGGAAGTTCTGCCCTGCTTGCGTCCTCCAGCAACCACAGTTCCCAGTTTGTCTAAAAGAAAAGGCTGACATCTTTAAGCAAATCATTATAAGCATTAAATAGGCAAACGGGCAAATCTTGGTTTAATTTAAACAACTGAAAGCAATTTTAATGTCTCTGGGGCACTATTGTGTGTTTACTGTGTAAAACCATTAAATTGCCATCTCCCAGCCACATTTGAAGAACACATCGTGAGAAATAATTCATTAGTTTACTCCTTTCTTCCTTTTTAAGAAGTTCCATCCAGTTGCACGACAATGCTTTTCTTGCTGTGCAAACCACTGCAGTCAGACCACCACATACTTAAGGAAGCAAGGCTTCTTTATGTGCCTTATATGAGGTTCTTTCAGCCCACCCAGAGGTTAAATACTGTGAGGTACCTTGTCCTCCTGTTTTGCGATGATGCTGACTTCAATAGAACCAGCAGATGCAGCCAGGACAATGTCCCTGTCAGACAAGAAAAACAGAGTAAGACCCAGCGAGTCAATCGCAGCACAGCACCGTGACCCCTGCCGTGTTGGTTTAGACAGGCCTCACCAGTCCTCGATGTGGCTGAGGAAGTAGTGATGCTGTCTCTCAGTACAGGCGCCGTAAACCAGGTCATTAAAGTTCAAGTATCGCTCCTCTCTCTTCTCATCTTTTTTCTGGATGGGACACAGGAAGAGGGGGACTGTCAGGACAGGGCAGGTGAGGCGAACTAAGCCGTCAGGCATAGACACAATACGAGAGCTGCAATTGCTTATTTCGAAACAAAATCCTCCAAATAATTCTCAAATAAAGCTGAAGTGCAAGAAAGGGCACATACACAGCACGAGCCAACAAAACAACGTTGTAATGATCTTTATACTGGTGTAAAACTATGTTGTATTGGTCAAAGCGTCAGCTTAACCATTTCAAAACCTCTCCTAAAGAAAAAAGAAGAAAATAAAATAAATTCACCCATTTTTGCATAAATACCTGATTGAGTCATTTAACTAATTAGGGAGAGATGCATCGATCCAATAGTCTGATCAGTATCGGCGCTGATCCAGACCTATTTGAGAGTTCGGGTATCTTGACCGACTTTGTACAATCAATTGTGCAACGGCTTTCCCATTTTAGAAGTGTGTTTTTTTTTTTTTTTTGCAGAATTCAAGATGAACACTAACACTGCCACTCACTTTTTTCAGCACTCAGTGGGTGTGAGCGCAGTGACTTTCGCCTGCAGTGATACACACACCCTTTGCAGTACGAGAAGTTAAGAACATCAGATAAGAGGGTGACGATCTGGGGTTAGTTTACACTTTTAACAACATCTAGTAGCACAGTGATTTGCAATCTTTGTAAAAACAAAGGTTTGACTGGTAGGAGTAGCGTCACGGAAAATCCCACTAAACAAAGCACATATAACTGTGTGAGAACGCAAGTAATGTGAATAAAGCAGTGGATGATTTGGAAGTTGCTAGATTGGGCAGCTTTGCGCACTCGCTACAGATTGCGATACGCAAGGGACTGTGATTGCAGTGAAGTGTAAGTGACACTGTTGCCAGTGGGAGAAAAACTGTGGTGCATTTCAAGCTTTCGTCACTTGCAGATACTTGCTTAGAAGCTACTCAAAATTGAACTGCAAATGCCTCAGAAATGCGTAAAACAAGATGCACAAAGTAGAACCATAAGTTGTGTGTTTCTCGTAGCCTAATTAAAAATATTTTGGTAGACGTTTATTTCCATCTGAATTTACTAGTTTAAAAATATTAATGTGTAAAGCATAAATATATATTTAGAGCTGTCCTATATGATTCTGTATCATTATCAGTATATTTGTATCAGAATTGGATCGAAACTGGGGAAAAAAAAAAAAAAAAGTGGATCGGCCCATCCCAAAGATTAAGCTAATTAATTGAGCTGTAGGTAAAATTTAACATATACATGGAATGGCTGAGGTTCCCCTGAGGAGAGGTTTGGGAACAGAAGCAGGGTTCATCTAGCCATGCACCAGCCATTTCAGTGACTTTTTGGAGTAAAGAAATTCCTTTAATTTTTTTATTGCGTTACCATTAATTTGCATGTTTTTTCCTGAACAATTATGCACTTATAACCCAGATAAACAGCCTTAAACATTTTCTTTGACTGCTTAAGACTTTTGCACAGTGCTGAAAGCTTGTTTTACTTCATGTTAACTTAATAATCCTAAAATAATTACAACTGTCCATCAACAAAGACTGTAGCACCAGCATACTGGTACTATGCTGCATTTGTTTACAGGGAAATCCTTCCCATCTTTAATGGTACATTAAGTGTAAACACTTGTAATACTAAATGGCTTTTTGGTTCACTCCAGATTTTCTTTAATGCATCTTGCCATACACTTCAGTGTAGCCAGGCTTAACAGTTCCTTTAATCAATGCAATCTCACGCTGATACTTATTTGAGTAACTTGCCATGTGAAATATTTTAGCGTGAGAAGGCCATGCATCAAGGTCAGCAGAGAGTGAGAACGAGGGGGGCGGGACCAGTCCGTGGTCAGTACTCACAGGAAGGGACACCACCACCAGCTCAGGGGGCGTCTCCAGGGAGCCGTCGGCAGCTGCGTACACCACAGCGAAGACGTAGGTGCTGAGCCACAGGATGTCCAGCACTGAGCATGAGACAGTGGGGGAGGGGCATCAGTACACTCAGTCACGTGACACGGGTCCTGAAGCGCGGGTATTCCTGTACTGCACAGCACTGCCACGCCAGCAGCATCACTAGCAGATGAAACATACCTTTGACTGGGTTGTCAGAGCTGTAGAAATTTGGACAGGGGATGACTTTCTTCTCCTGGAGACTCTGTACAAAGAGGAAGGGGGGACACAGTGAGCTCATCGCGGAAGAACAGGTCCCCACCGGCCTGGGAATTCCGAAGGCATTTGCTCGGACTCACGGGGGTGTACTGGATCACCGTGGCGTTCAGCTTTCCTGCAGCCACCTGCTTTCCTTTGGGACTCCAACAAACTGTGCGTTGGGGGGAGGGGACAACCAAAAGAAATCATTCATATTTTCCCATAAAAAGGACAACTATGAGAATACCTGAAACTCGCTGACAGTATATAAATATATACTAGCTGCCAAAACTGGATGATTAAATAGTAACTGGAGCAACAGCAGAATAAAATTCGGCAATCTGAAAATTTGAAGTGTTTCTGGTTTTGGCCACCAGGGTACTAAAGGGAAAAGTACATGAATAAAAACGCAGTACTAGGTATGTGTTTTAATAGTACTACACATCACAGAGCCTGAATTAAAAGACTAAAAGCTTGTTATTGAATCACTGTTTTATCTCTTTACGAAAACATTCATAAATGGACATGATGAGCGGGACATAGCGCCACCCAGTGCTTACCGCAGGTAATGCCCACGGAGGCAGGCAGCTTGGCCTGCACCGTGATCTTATCTGTGACCTCCAGCACCATCATGCTGCCATCTGAGAGACAGGCGGCCAGAACAGAGGCCTGTACCGGGTTCCACTTCAGGTCCTGCACCAAGCCTCCTGAATCGGTGACCGGCGCAAAGGAGGCGAATGGCAACTTCTCAGGTCGTGCCTGAAATTGCAGGGACAGTGGCGCGTGACTGTGGTTCGGGATTAGTTAGCCAGTACCAGAGAATATCATTTAAAGCAGGGGTGGGGAACCTGATCCATGGAGGGCAGGTGTGGGTGCAGGTTTTTGAAATGACCTCTCAATCAGCCAATAATAAAGCAGTGGTTCTCAACTCCAGTCCTGGTGACCCACTGTTATTGGCTGATTGTGAGGTCATCCCAAAAACCTGCACCCACACCAGCTCTCCATGGATCAGGTTCCCCACCCCTGATTTAAAGTAACACAGTCTGGTTCACCAGAAAAATACATACTACAAATTAAGTATTATAAAAAGCTCTCAGGGGCAGGTACCTCATTAAATAAGGTCCGGACATCATAGAAGGAGATCAGGAGGCCACGCTCGTCAGACATCCCACAGACGGCAAGAGTGAGTTCATCGCTGCTCAGGGCCAGGTTATGCATGGGCAACTCAACAGCGACCTTCAGCGATTTTACTCCCTCCACTGGGATGAACAGAAGAGTGAGAAAGAATGCACCCGTTTAAAGGGGTCAGACTCAGACCAGGTGGTTTTGAGTGACGTCAACATGATGAGACGTTAAACTAGGACCAAGGCCGGTCAATCCTACAAGCGATATATTTACATCTGATGGAGGGCACCGCACTGACTAGGACCACTAAACAAATGTACAATTCTTTCATTTAGCAAATGCTTTTGAGGGACTTGAAATCAAAGCATTATTTTCTTGGTGTGTGGCACACCTCACGGCGTTACTTTACCTATTTCGTTGGGATTGCCCTCGACTTTATTAGCGACCAAAATGTTACGAGTCGGGAACACTTTAAGTGTCCTGTCCTGGCCCACGAACGTCAGGCCGAACTTATTAGAAACTGCAAGCAGGCTGGACCTCTCCTTCGGCAGCTCCACGGGGGAGTCGAAGACGCGGATTTTCTTCATTTGCCGAAACTGGAAGTACTGCGGAAGACGGAAGGCAAACGTCGGAGACATTTCACACACAGTCCTACGCACTTCGAATTGTCCGCTGCGAGTGAACCTTACTCGGCCATCTAACAGCTCACAATAACGCGACAATCAATCAAGTGCAGTCAAACAACATATCAGTATTACATCTACAAACATGCAGCATTACACAACGGTCTAAACAGCTTGTTTAAGTCATTTATACTGATTATAAATGACGCATTATCGCAGCACAGTGAAAGAGGCGCGAGGGGTATGACGGTGATAAACAGCACTCTAACGAAAGCAAATTTTCGCTCCTGTTTTATTAAACTACCTTCATGTCCCTTTCGGGGACAGAGTCCGGATCGTCACTCATCTCGAATAAAGCGCCTCAACTTCCGTTAAAGGAAACAAGTGTCCTAAAATTTAGTAATAAAAGAACTCGCGAACAAACGCACGCTTTGCCCGCACTTTAGAAGCGTACGTAGGTTAAGCTACATTTCGCGGCGATGACAAGTGACGTTACGTCTCGGCGTACGTTCCTTGTCCTACGTCATAGCCGTCTCAGCAAGGTAAGGCAGTCGATCGCCGAGCTGTGAGTGAGGTACGCAATACGCAGTGTCCTAGACACAAATTAATTAGGCGTACAAGTCTCGCAGAAGAAAACACAATAAATATTAAATGCGATATATACACCAATATGAGCAGCCTTCCAAGGGACTCACTGTATTAGTGTTTTCTGTCAAAGCCTCAGAACTTGACTGATTCATTAGAGTAGCACTGGTGGCCTAATGGTTAGGAATGTGCACTTGTAATTCATCGATTGGTGGTTTTAATTCCTGACTAACAAAATAATGCCACCAAATACTGCTCCCCGATCGGTGAATTAACTGCTCCCTGCTATGTGATATAGGTTAAGTGTAAAGGGTGCATTTTGTTGTTGTGCTATGGTTTGTCAAGAATGACAACTAATCCCTTTCCCCCTAATCAGGTCATTACAATTCCAAAGCGTGATAAATTTGTCATCAAACGACTCATGATGTTGTGCTTCACAAATGTGTGCTCCATGAAGCAGCTTTCTGAAGATGAGAAAATAAAAATGTTTGATTCCTACAAAGCAAGAGAATCATATGAACATATATCTAAATGCTACATTTTTGGTATCAGATTCATCTTTATTTGTCGAGTACAAAAAGTATAAGACATTTCTTTTGATGTAGGTAGTGCCATGACTT
Organism: Mormyrus proboscirostris; assembly: GCA_026779585.1. NCBI lineage: Eukaryota > Metazoa > Chordata > Actinopteri > Osteoglossiformes > Mormyridae > Mormyrus > Mormyrus proboscirostris. Next base: position 4,540,432 of record JAODKF010000126.1, read on the forward strand.
CATTAAACACACAATCTAAAAAAGACATTTTATATATAATACAAGTAAAATGGAGGTGGTTAAAGAGAAATAAGGTGATGCCTGAAATAATAATAAATGGATGTTAAGCAGAATTGTTGAAGTCAGCACAAGATCTGGAAGACCAAGAAACTTCTCTGAAAGAACCACTCAGAAGCTGATCACGAAGAAAAAGCAAAGTCCCCATATCACGGCACAGTACCTGCTGGAAGGTTTAGCTGATACAGGAGTAGTGGTGCATTGTTCCATTGTGTGGCGTTGCTTTGCATAGACATGGTTTGCGTGCAGGAGTCGATTGTGATCTCATTGCAAAAGGAAACATCTGAAGGGAACATTTAAATAAGCCAAGTGGTGTGGAATGATGATGTCAAAACAGAACTCCTTTGCTACGGTCACCAAACGTATGTTTCGTAAAGAGATGGAGAAGCATTTCACAAACATAATACCCTTCCTGCTATTTAGCATGGGGGTGGGCATCTTGTGCTGGGGAGTTACATAAGAAAATGATCCATAACATACCTTGAAATCACTCAGAACCATCCATCCGATTTCTGAAATTGCTTATCCCGTTCAGGGTCACGGGGGGTCTGGAGCCTATACCAGAGGCTGTGGGTGTGAGGCAGGGAACAGCACAGGATGGGGCACCAACCCACCACAGGGATCACCCAGAACCATTTAAAGGAAAAATTATCAAGTATTTGAAATGCCTTCTAAGTCCCCAGAATTGAATATTATTGAAAATTTGTGGGTGAATCAAATGTGCAGTAAATGCAAGATGACCTAAGAGAATTTATAAATTTTAAGCATTCTGCCAAAAGACCGTGCTACAAAGCACTGACTGGAAGATTGCCCAAACTATTACATGTGCCACAGCTGTACATTAAAAACAGCTGAAATGTGTCATGTTTAAGTTTCAGTGCAGATGTTCACATTATCCCAAACCTTTGCATACGGCTATATGAAATAGCCATTGCACTTTAATTGAAATACATTTATGTTCAGTAATGTAAGTGGTAAAAAATACATTTGGTATATTTGTCACAAGCATATGAATATTTTTTCATATTGTGCTTTTCATTCTTTTTTAAAGCTTAATTTGACTCCTACTGACTGGCTGTGAACTGTTTAGAAAGTTCTAAATGTAATATATGTACAGCAATATTCATCTTCTCCTACTCTACCCCAGGCAAAATAAAGTTGAAAAACTAAAGAATGACAGGGAGACAGATACTGAAATGATGAGTTTTATTAGAGAGAGCAAATTCATCAGTATTGCATTTGGAAAAAAAAATGAACAGGTACCGAAACTACACAATGTCACCCATAACTAAATTAGACAAGGTTTGGTTATTTACTCTCTGATAACTGAAGTACTAGAAACATCCCAAATATTGGAGTAAAAGAAACAGATATTCTATAACATCAACAGTGGCGTCTTGCTTTTTTTTTTTTTTGCTTGCGTTAAAAGGCGCATTTATTTTGTAAAGCTGTCGTTCTTTGTAAAGAGTTCACTCTCTCCTGCACATGAGCCGTTGCAAATACCGAAACTTCCATCTTCCTGGATGCTGCGGGCCTGCAAAGCTGAGCAAACGTGTCTCCGGTCCTCCTGGACCGCGAGGCTCACAAAATATGAGCTACAAAGACTCTCTTCTGTTCCCAGGGGTGCTGCTCATCTGGTCATCTAGGACAGCTGCCAGTATGGTAGTTCGGGACACAGGCATCTTAAACCAAAACTGCTAGACTGCCAAGAGCCCAAGAATTTTTTTGTTGTAGTACTCCAGTAAAATATCCAGCTGCATAAATGGGTAAAACCATAAGTTTCACTGTGCAAAAGCATCAGTCAAGCACAAATAACAATAATAATAGAACTTATAATTAAATTTGAGTAAATCAGTCTCTACAGTGCAGACCTCCTTATCATTGTTCACAGACTCAAGCAGATGACGGTAATGTGATCACCAAAAAAAATTAGTTATAGAAAACTAAGGACCAGGAAAGACTGGAACTGAGTGCCACAGGTGTTTGACGTGAAGCATGGGCTTAGCAAAGCATTCCCATCACAGGAACAGCCTTCCTCTGTATAATGCTTAAAGACTCATCTCCTGATTGTCAACGCTCTTGGCCATGTGACTTTGAAGGCTGTTCCCTGGGATTGTCCTCACTCCGCCCCCCCCACCACCATTTTCTAAGCAACAGCATGAGTGATGGTGAGTCTTCCAAGTGAACAGAGTCAAGCATGCAAAAGCCGTCTGCATTACAGCACACAATGGTGGACGCCACACACTTCAGTCTAGTGGATACTGAGGTCCAACCAACTAGCCTAAAGGCAGCCGGTTCAGTGGGTGAAATTACGCCGGATGAAGTCTGTAGTCTGCATACGGTGCGTTGCCAAAATGGGCCGACGCTCGATGGCATGAAAAATTTATCGTTGAACTGGCTTGCAGTGGACGGTGGTGCGGCACAAACACCGAGCCGACAGCACTGCGTGATGTTGATCACATCCATTCTCAGACAGCAAAATATACACACATACGATGTGATAACGCACGTCAGCATCGCTGCCTGAAAAGCTCAGTGAGACGGACTCTGAATTCCCCATCCAGGAATAACAACAAGATCATTAAAAGCGATTTGGTATTGCTGCGTCCTGAGGGGTTTCCCATAACAACAATGAGCCGACGAAGCGTCACGTTATGTTTGCTCTTCCCCTTCCCCTGTGACTGACAAAGGGCTTCAGCCTGGGTTGTACCAGGCACATTTACTTATAAGTACATCCGCTTTTACAAAAATTACACGTTTCACCTGTTCTTTCCAACACTCGAAACCTTTACTGTATGACAGGTATGTTAGTGCCGTTCTCTGCAAAAACACAGTGGTCTCATTTTGGTGAAAACAACATTTTTATACATTTAAACCCTGTTTAAAACCTCACAACTCTGAAAACGTTATAGAAAGGGAACAATGTGGGTAAAAAAAAAAACATCACTACCCCCCGTTCAGCGCCAACATTCACATATCATTCTCAAATTCTAGTGCAACATCATCGACCTTTCAATCATCAGACTGAAGTTCTCATAAAAGACACCGTAGCAAATAAAAAATAACTTTTTAGTTCACTACTGCCTACTGTTAATTAAAAGTTTAGAAAGAACACAATGCAGAAAAGGCACACAAATCAATCTGCAGGCTTAAAAGGCCCAAAAAAGAAAGGCAATCTCCAGAATTAACTATGAGTGACCTTGTTTGGGGATGGTTACTCCACTACTGCTTCAGTGTCCATCGCTCCTTGATGTAAGTGCAAATAAAATTTGGTCTGTCTTTTGTATCAAAGCCCTCCCCCAGCACTCAACATTAAGCTATAAGACCAGAAAGGAGGCATGTGCGTCAGCACAACCACGAAACGGCATTGAAATGATACATTACACCAGAATTCAGTTCTCTCTGTTGATGAAAGCAATTTGATCCACCAAACCACTAATATGTGTTTTAACCCCCAGAGACCTAGCTCTTACGTTGACCTATATGAGTTTGCCCATCTGAAAAATACATAATTAACTTCTGTGGCTTTTGTTTCATTGGGTTGGCATTAAATCAAGGTCTTGATAGTGCATTCTTTTTGCACTGCTGAAGAGGATGTTTTAAGAACACAGACAGGCCTCTTTACGCGGTGCAAAATGTTCTTTGTGGAAAAACAAGCAGGACTTTCTTGTAATTAGAAGTGTTATTTCATCTTATACGAGTTTAGGCCTAAAACGCGTCTTTTGGATTTTGTTTAAAAAGGGCGGAATGGCAGCAATTGGATACTGTGGAGAACAGATCTTTTCACAAGTAGATTCAAAATCCAAAAAATATAAGGCACTTTCTCATTCAGCCTTGCACTTTCTCAAAACCATGCTACAGTAAAAAAAAAAAAAAACAAAAAAGCAATACCACCTGGCTCATCACAATGAAAACTCAAGTCACCGTTAAAGGGGAGTGCACCCTCCCGTTCTGGACAACAGGTAACTACACAATACACAGAACCTGCCCCGACAGAGCCACCCCTTTAAAATAACACTGCGTGCAGATTACCTTCCACATCTGGGCTGGAGCGGACTGCAGGATTGGTATGCAAAGCAGAAAGTGCAAAATATTAAACTATCTGGGTAAAAATACAGCAGGGCTGCTATTGCCACTCACTGAAGGTTCAGGACATCAAGGGCCGGTGCTTTTTATCAACGGAAGACACTTGGCAGCCATTTCAAGGCTGCTACACAGACCCGATAACTGCAAATGGCTTTATTTAGAAGGGAGGGAGAGGTCCATTCTTCCATCCTTTCCAAACCACTTCTGTTCCCATAACCACTCAGAAACCAGATCTCTTCATGAGTATGGCTCTTCTGATTGTTCTCAGGCTGACAAACGGCTACCTCAGACTGCAAACACCTCTCTAAAAACAAAAAATCACAACGATTCCTGTAAACAGTTTTTGATGCTTTTAGTGCAATTAAAATCCTGCCACTCCATTTCACAGAAACAGGACTCTCTATAGTTCCCAATCAGAAAAAATCCGTAAATATATTTTAAATAGTATAAAACAGGCGCTTAGTCTGTTATGGCACACATTTACCAAAACTTTAAATAATGTGCGTGCTTTTCAAATTCGGAACAAGGTGATTTAAAATAATTTTCTGATGTTTCTACGTATTTTTGGACGTTATGAAATGTCTCGTCGATTTAGAAATATCTGGGTCTTTGTTGTGGGCTTCCCAAACATGTAACGTTACGCTTAAAATAAGAACCATTCCTTCTCCTACTATATCAAGATCTTATTATACATCGTCGTGGGACACAAATAAAAAAAGGCGACAAACGTACGAATGCAGTGCGCCTCCTTATTACTGATGCCCCATCCAAAGAAATATATATAACCATCCCAAGAAGCCGGGTTAAGGGGAACGTAGGCAAAACATCTCCGGTGCTCCTGTCCCAAAGAGTCGTCTTATTGATCCCCATCAAACATCACGTCATCTTCGAGTGCAAATGCGAAAAGCTAGCAGAAGTTACATTGCGGCTGTCTGTTTCCCATTTGATACAATAACAAAAGTTGGCATAGATTCTTGAGCCTCCAGCATGGATGCAGTCGGCGAAACTCCAACCAACCAACGCTGCATCCTAGTGACACAGTAACAATACTCCCCATGTCCCCCATATCCTTAATTTACCCCCGCCGGATCCAAGGTTTTTGGAAAAAAAAGAAACATCTGTTCTAAGACTCTTAAAGATACGTCTTCAGGCAGCAGAAGCGCTTTAGTTGTTTCTGGTTTTTGCGGACGCCGTAGCGGTTTGGTTGCTTTACTTGTCTATTCGTTGGGCATGCAAGCGATTCGTGCGTGCGCCGGGGCACCGCGATGGCACGCGCCCTTCTCCGCGGGGGGCACCGTCCCGAGTGCAGGCCGTGCATCTGAAGGCATCGGGAGGAGCGTCCGTGCAGGTGCGCGCTCCCCGCCGGGGAAACACAGGCAATGCGTTACCCTGTCAGCCCTAGGAAGCCCGATTCTTTCCGGGAGTTTCAATCGCTCGGTTTCACTTTACTTTTTAGCAATTACACATTGCTGTTAAAAATAACCAAGAAATTTCGATTCGCTCTTTTTCCCCAATTAGTTTGGGTTGTTTAGATGTGTAAGATATCTCGTGGAATAATCCGCCTATCAGCTCATATTTTAACATTCAATCGGCTTTCTAGTATTAATCGCACAAAAAATAGACCCTCATCGCTATAGAAAAATATAGCCTCTTTATGTTGAACATTGACTTTAAATTCCCAGGTCACCGATGTGTTTCATTTTCCTTCGTAGAAAAAAACCAACTTGATATTCCACGAGCTCTGGTAAATTAGTACCTATTCCATGTAAAGGTTTCCTGGTTTTAAATTTGGGACGGTTAAAAGTACCAGTCAAGCTGCGCCAGTCATGTACACGTTACTGAAACTGACAGGTGCGTTTTTTCTTAACGATGAGATAATGAGCTTCCCTTTATCAGTAGTGCTGAGTCAATTCATGCCCTGTCTAGCAATGCCTATGTCTGCCCTGCAAAACTGTGTGTGTGTGTGTGTGCATGTGTGTGTGTGTGTGGGTTCTTGTATATGAAGCGGGGGAGGTGGAGGGGTGGGGTGATATGTCACTGGCCATTTATTCTCAGCACCCCCTCCTCAAACTCCTCTACTTGCTGTCCCTTGGGCGTGGGAGGTTTGCCGCCTCCCGCCAACTCATTCCTGGGACCGAAAGGTGCTGCCGCCGTCGTCTCTGAATTCTCCAAAAGGGGTTCCTCCTCCTCTTCTTCCTCCTCCACCGCCTCCTCCGGCTCCTCCTCCCCGACCTGGGTCCCGCCCAGTTCAGGCTCCGCCCCCGGGGTTGTGGCGGGCTCGGCGCCCGGGCTGCCTGCCCCCAGCTGCAGGTGAGTTCTGAGCACTTCCTTGCGGTCAGCGTAGAGCTCACGCTCGAAGGCCAGGCCCGATAGTGGCTTGAAGTCGGACTCATAGGGCAGAGGCAGGCCCACCTGAGCACTGCCCAGCGCCAGCCCTAGACCCACGGCAGCGGCCCCCACCCGATACACCTCCATCCCATCGGGCAGCATGGACTTGATCTTGGGAAGCCAGCGCTTTCTGACGCGCCGCGCGTTGGTGCACATGTCCGCTGCGATCACATTCATCTCACTCTCTTTGAAGTTGGGGGCGAAGTTCTGACAGTACACTGTATGGGGGGAGAGGAGGCAATTGAGAGATGATGGTTACTCACCATGGTGACCACACCCTGTGACCTGACTAGATTTTTTTCTCTTTGCGGTTTCCTTCAGCTAACTCTCACATCAGCGGAGGTGGAAAGCGGGTGGACCTTAGAAATGAAACTTACGTTTGACGGCATTAAGCACGCGGCTGTCCAGAGGCTTCCTGCTGGGGTCACTAGTGGACGAGCGGATACCTGTCCCACAGCTATTAGCCAGTGTGTTCCTAGAGTCGGCCGCCAGAGGGCAGTGAACACATCGACACACCATTAGTGTTATACAATACAGTGCCTCTCCACATGCATAAAATGCAATTTAAGGGTGCTGTTCTCGTCTGCACAAATAGCGATTTTTAACCCACTTTAAGGCCAATTTTAGACCAAAAGCATTACCATTCCAAAATAATCACACCTATGTAGGCCTGGCGACACTGCGCGTGGCAGGTTCGTCCCAGCACTGCAATACCCCTAACTCCATTTACCTGTCAAAGAAGGTGGCCAGCAGGCGGCGAAGCAGCACCTTGTGCTTGATGCCGGCACACAGGTGGCAGTTCATCAGCTGCCCTCGGGTCATGAAGACTCCTGTACCTGCAGGGAGAGACACCAGCAAGCACTGACTCAGGAGTACAGCCTCTGGGCACCACACCAAGCACCAAAACACTGGCTTGTACTGCTGCCTCAGTCATAGCGTAGTCAGAACCTGGTTCACGGGAGTTTTACTTACACAAAAATGTTCTGAGGGCAGAATGAAAAATGATTGCGTCAGAAAGATAACCAATCAGATTGTAGAGGAGGTGGGACCAAGACATTTAACTGTTGGTCCAGCCTCCTCTGGTTTCTTGGACCCACCTCATCTACAATCTGATTAGTTATGTCTCTGAACCAAACTTTTTCTTTCTGCCCTCAGAACATTTTTTGTGTAAAAAAAACTCATCAAACAAAAACTGATTTCTCTATGTTGGGCCAAGATTAAATTAAATGGGGCCTAGCCTATGTGTCTGTGATTGGAAGGTCGCCAGTTTGAGCCTGGTTTCAGTAGAACAGTCATATGCCTGTGGGCCCTTGAGTAAGGCACTTAACCCCCAGCTCCATGGGCACCACTGTGGGTAGCTGCCCTTGGCTGCCAAGCTGGATCTCACCAAGATATGTGTCTGTGGGTCATGGAAAGCAAGCTGGGGTAGGCAAGTAGAGAATATCCCCACAGGGATCAATAAAGCATCATCATTTTCATTATTAATATCATTATTATTACTATAATAAACGCCATCCATCAATCCATACACCAATCCATTCATCCAGCCATCAATCCATACACCAATCCATCCATCCAGCCATCATCCATCTACCCATCCATTATTCATCCATGCATCCATCCATCCATCTACCCACCCATCATCCATCCATCCATCCATCCATCATCAACGGTGCGCTCATAATGGAAAGGCCCGCAGCGCCTGACTGCGCTCCAATCCACTCACTCCGAGGAAGCCAGGCCGCATGGTTACAGAGAGCCGCTGCTCACTGCTATTTTTTCGCTCTATAATCCACCATAAGATGTTCACAGAAACTTATAACATCAGCAGCTGCAGTGAAAGGATGTGTAATATGTTTACAGCAGCAAATCCGCCCTCCCTACCCCCCCCAACAACCACATCTGCCTGTCACTGTGTTGCCACATCTCCTTGAAGTGTGTCAGACAGCTGTTTTCCGGAACAGTGGGGAGTCGAACTTGGCACGCTGTGCCACACGGCAGCCACCGCCCTACACGCACCC
>JAODKF010000126.1:4565748-4581844 GCA_026779585.1 Mormyrus proboscirostris
GCCAAGTCACGTGACCAGAGTCACCTGCTGTTTGGGAGTGAGGCATGGCAAAATAGCTGGGATGTTTTCAAATGCATCATACAGATGTTGTGAGTTCAGACAAAAATTCTCATCGTATTTTTCTTGACTGAAATTAATCATGTAGCTCAGCTGGTATCGATGTGGGATGATATCTCCAGGGATGTGTTGCTGGTTCCGACTCTAGGTTCTGTGTTTACAGTTTGGATGTTCATGTGGGTTTCCTCTGGGTAGCCTGGTTTCCTCCCACAGTACAGAGACATGTGTCTCTATGTAGACATGTGTCTGCCTGCAATGAAAGTTTGTTCCCTGTGCTGAAAGGGCATCCCATCTGGGGTGTCCCCCACCTTGCCTCATTGCTTTCTCTGATTGGCTTAGCTCAACTCTGCACTGAGTGTGCAGAAGAGCTCTATAAGGTTTCTGTCACAGCACCTATGATGGTTTAAAGGCCATTGCGATGAAGCAATAAATACACTGTTGTGATTGTCCACGTGTTTGTTGCACGGCAGTAAAATCCCACTCCTAGACACAAGATGGCAGTGTTGCCATCAGCAACAACATTCTCCATTTATTAACTATCAGTTGAGGATGACAATGGTGAATGAAAATGATGACCCAGTCAAGGCTCTCCCAGTGCAAAGGGACGCAGTGCTGGTGCCTAGAATCAGAGCACAGATAATTCCTGGTGTTTCTTTCTTAATGTTTTTGAACATCAGCCTGTGCCTCTAACTTCAAAGCTGTAAAATTCAGTTTAATTGAGAAAAATGCAAATTAGGTTCACTGTAGCAATCAAGTAGGTGCACATCTGGGTAATAGATTTTCAATTGCTAGAGTTTTTTTATTTGTAATAGCACATTTTTTCTTTTAAAATAAAGATAGCAGAATTACTTGAACTGCACCCATAAAGTTTAACTTTGACCTCACCATCAGATGATCTTAAGAAAAAATCAGCTGAACAGCACCATTTATTCATCTGTTGACACATACACCCCTGATGGGATCAGACGATCACATGATCTGGCCCAGCTTCCTGTTTGCATAACAAAGGATGTTTGGAGTTTTTATCATTTGGGTGCACTGGCTGAAAACTGCAGAGTAAATGAAACTCACAACACAAAAACAAACAAACAAGTAAATAAAAATAAATAAATAAAAATTCAAATTTCATTGCTAATAAGGACAACATTACTATACCCCGCTTATGTACATCTCAAAGTCTTCTTTTATGAGAATATGACTGTTCAGCACATTATACTGACCAGCTACAATGTGCTGCATCAAAAAGGGTCCCTAGCTAAATAAAGACATGGTAAAACATGTGACAAAATACTACAAGTGCATTAAATCGCGCCCAAACATTTGTACCATTAAAATTCCCAGAGAAAAGCAGAATATGTAATGAAAAGCTGACGCAATAGTAGTTATGGTGAAAACCATTTCTGCATCGGATGTGACTGGCCTTTTTTTCTACTTTCCTGATAATACACCACTCGATAAATATCTCCTCTTATCCGGCGTCTCTTTCAGTACATGTACCTTTTTTTCTCATTCAAAAATTCAATTATATGTCCAGCAGGGAAGGTTCAATTTAAAGATTTCAGGGGAAAACATCGCAGCATTGGAATGCTCCTGCTCCAACACTAATTTTAATCATTTGAAGATATGCTCTGCCGTGCTAAAAATAATATAACCTGGGATTTAATTTTTTTTTTTTTTTTATAAAAACAAGCTCACTGCAAGTAGATATTTCCCCCAAATATCCTAATGTCTTCTTTACATAAACTTTTACCACATAACCAAAGTCAATGAGAGCGTTACTGACATCCTACTATGACAATACCAATCTACCTCAAATCAACATCCAGCACAGTCTACACCAATGTTAGGGTAAAAACTGGCAGAACTCCTGTTGTATCAAACTTGAAACTGTTTGGCTACATACTAAGCATCCTGTAATAGATGCAGGCCTCATATAGGAGCCTGAAGCTCAGCTGAATAGCAGGAGTGTGACAAACTTGTATGAGTGCCCTTACATACTGCACGAAGAAGATGGTCAGTATAAACAAAACAGATGAATTGTGTTATGTACGCTGTACGAGCTGTGTTGTGTTATGTATGAGCTGTGTATGAGCTGTGTATGAGCTGTGTATGAGCTGTGTTGTGTTATGCATGAGCTGTGTAATGGTAAGGGGATACCCAAATGCCCAGGAACAAGAAGGTTCGGCCTACAGCTCCCCGCAGCACAGAAGCACACTGTTGTCTGGACCCCTATTACCATGGAAACCGATATTCACAGGTGCATTCGCCTCGGTGCTATAAGTTTAGACTGCCGCTCTGAAAGATCTCCCAGGCAACGTGGACCCTTGAAAAATGTGTCTGAAACTAAGCCTGACAAAAACAAATAGACACTGAAGGTAGCCTTTGAAATTCTTAACATGCCTCCTCGCTAATTTTTCATGCAGGAAAAACATTAGAGAAAAATATTGACTACGAGGTTGCACACTAGGTAGTTAGATAGGCCTAACTATTGTATGCCATTCTTTTCATATGCATCAGTAAACACTATTTGGTACAATATTTTGTCATTCTTGCTACATTCTACTTTGTAATTAATGGGCTACAAAAAAGAAAAATACAGGATAAAAAAATCCATGCTCAACAAGACCATAAAATTAAGCTGTGTAACTGGCAAATCTACAGTATATCGTATTTACAGATATATAAACCATAAAACAAGTGGTGTGGAGTAAAAATAAAATTATTACTGTAACTGTAATTATTCTTATAAGAATGTCATTGGACCAATATATAAACGGACAAGTCAATAAACATGCAGAATAATGCTGAATAAACAAAGAAATGTCGTCATTCTCAAAGCTTATTAATATCGTACGTTTCCGGCAGTAAAGCTTTGTGTAACGTCGCTTTGGGAAACTCCCAAACTACGCCTACATTAGACATTCTCAATGGTTCAATACTATAATGCGTCTTTAAAAATAATTGGTGGGAGTCATTTTTATATGTCGGGCTGCCAATAAAAATCCCCCAATGCTCCCAGATATCAGGGTTTCAGTTTTTAACAATTTCAAAAATTATAGGTCATGAATAATACTCATAGCGGTGTTTTTTTCTCCTCAGCCCACAATCCCAATCGATAAATAAGGCAAGCAGCCGCTGGGCGCCGAGCTGGCTGCACACGGCGCGATTTGATGTCCCCGCTGCCATCCTGATGCCCATACAGTTTAAAGTGAGTGACATTAATGAGCAGACAGTCAGGTATTGTCACGGACTTGGATGCCACAAAGCCGTGTTACACCTGTCACCTCCACTTATTTACTACTGCATCTCAGGCTACTGTAAAATTTGGACCGCTACAGCCGAGCCAGAAAGTTTTCAATTAAATTGAAACACAAGCGCTCGTTTTAGTTTCAGTATTATCCCTTATGTATGTAGGTCTACACTTTAACCAACAGCACCAATCTCGGGTTATCTTTGTAATTATAAAAGACAAAATCAGGTCCATAATTATATAAAAAAACCACAAAATATCCCCGCATAATTACTGACGTCCATTAACTTTTTAAACTTAAACCGTCAACTGGAAGGTAGTATGTCGTGTGCATTACTTAAAATGATAATGATAATGCACAAATAAAATCAAAATTGTCCTAAGAGAGAAAAAAATATTGTCTGACATTGTTACGGGTGCATTTTTAAATCTAATCCAGTCCCATGAAAAGTTTGTATGTTTTCCCTGTACTCATGTGTACCGTATGTTTTAATTTTGTAATTAGTCCATGGCTTCATCCTGGGTTATTCCCTGTGTTGCGCCCGTAGATTTCCCAGATAGGCCTATGTACCCCGCATAAGACAGGTGGGTACAGAAAGCGGATGGATGGTTAATCTCCGTCACACCGGTTACAGTAACTGTTAACAGATGGCTGGGCTGTAGGAAATGAAACAGGTAGAAAATTAAATGCCCCTCATTTGCAAGATACTCGTCAGCAAGATGCTGCCGCTTGAACATGAGGGTTGAACTTGCCGATCGCACTGCAAATACCGCACGCCGTTTCGATTACATGACACTTTTTGAGGGCTTATGTCACTCCCCGGTAAACTTGCTTTCACCTCACTAACTTTCCTGACATGCAGGGCAACCTTCAGCGTATAGATTTATTGGGTAGCCGAAAGATTACATTCAGCCTATTTGTCAGCTGGCCAGGCATTGGTGGAAGAGACATGAGTCTGGCAGATAAATCATAAACAGAGGCATTTTTAAAAAGAGTTTATTACAGTCGTTAACGGTGCGCCAGTTCAGTATGTGCAGGATTTAAAGGTATATTATGCAAAATCAGAAAAACAAACCTTATAATACTTAATCAAACATGCATAAAGCTGTCTCTGGAGCTAAATAAATTCTCCCAATTAACTTGCTTGAAGATTGTGATTGCTTTTACTAATTTAATCAACAGTGTAATAATCTGAGCGTGATCCATGATTGATGGTTAAATTGGGCGTAGCGATGGAAGGAGGAAGGCAGCCGTCCAGGGACATCGGTGATGATTAAAATAGGAGAACGTCCTCCGACGGGGCCTCACGGCATTCCATCCGCCCGGCCTCCCTACAGCTTACAGTCGACAGACACCGGCCTATCAGTCTCTCCAACTGCCTCTCGTGGCCCTTGGTTTGCTTCTGTGCATCTTCAAATATAGTCCCAGGAATTGTGGCGCGCGAATAGCACGTTCCCTTAGCACATCCGAAATTTTCCAATGAACACAATCTATTCCCCCAATTTTTGTCTGTTTAGTTATTCACACTGAAAAGTAAATTATATGTGCCACTTGCATGAGTTTGAGTGCAAGTACTTTTGAATGCTTCTTCTGCATGTGCCATTGCATTGTTCTCCCTTGACATGCTTGTGCGCGCACACACACACACACACACACACACACACACACTGGTGTGTAATCATATCTTTGTGGGGACTCTCCATTCATTTCCATGGGAAAAACTCAAATCCCAATGACAACCTTAACCCCTACCCAGCCCTAACCTTAACGATAAATAACCAAACAAAATATGAGACATTTTTACTGTTTTGATTGCAGTGTAAAAGTAACAGTTTTTTATCACGTTGTGGGGACATTAGGTATACCTGGACCACACACATACGTTGCCCCTGGAACATTCCAGCCACTTAAGGGCCTTGCTCCTGGCTTCAACAGGCATGTAACCGTCTGCCAAGGTCAGAGCCTGAACCAACGACCTTCCGTCACGGACACAGAGGTATAACTCGCAGTGCCACACACTGCCCCCTTTGTTTACAATAAGCAGTCTAATATTTGCCATAATGCTGTATAATATTAATAACTGATGTTCAGAGACACCATTGCGAAGCATCGCTGTCTCATTCCTCCAGGAGTGGAGGTTCAAATCCCACATCTGCTCAGTGTTGTGTGGGAGTTTGCTTGTTCATCCTTGGTAGTGTTTCATAACACAGGCAGTTAGGGCATTTGGTAACTTTAAATTGCCTGTGGTGTGTGAGCGTGTCTGTATCTGTGTCCTGTGATGGCTGTGATGCTCTGGCATCCCGCCCACGGTGTACCCTGTACGCTACTCCAGGCTGCTTAGTGACCCTGCCCAAAAAAAGCAGCTGACAGATGGGTATGAATGGGAATATGTGATAAAGTAATTTTAAAAAAGTGTAGCATTATTAAAGCATTGTGGTATATTCCCTTTGAGCATTTTAAATGTGTCTTTTGACTACGAATAGATCAGAGATATTATTTACTATCATTAAAAGTTAATAGGACCTTTAGAGGTAAAACCAGGAACAGAAACATCTGGTTAAAATGCTCAGCTTTTTCCCCCTTTGAACGCCACTTGTCACCTGCTTCAGGATGCTAAAAGATGTCGGCAGTACTGACAAGCATCGGTCAATATGTTAAACGCCCTCTGTCCGTGCCAGTGGATGCTGATGGAAATCTTTGTATTTTGCCCAGGCTGTTTCCTACCCTGTGCTCCTGGACTCTTCAGGTCACCAGGAAAAGGACAAGAAAGAGCATCAACAGCGCAGCAGACGCCTTTTCACCAGAGAGCCACCTTTCATTTAGTTTCACTGGATTTGGGGGATAGGAACAGACAGGGAAATTTGATTCCAAGAGCTAGAATGAAGTCAGAACGCAACAACAGAAATGTTGCTGCACGCTGAATTGCGATGGACCTTAAAGTGCGGGAGAGAAGTAAAATCGGCACGTAGCAAAACCCATAATCTGGTAACTTGAAATCCAAAGCAGCTCTGTGCAGGCAAGTTATTCGCGATGAAAACAGTGTCCTGCTAGGAGTTACAAGTTCAGCCGTTATCTTACACAAGTGCACTATTGCTTGGAGGTGTCAACATAACTCAGTTTTTGTCCTTGCAGGTATGGAGTAGATGTATTACAGGGGATAGAGGGACACATTTAATGACTACAGGATGTGCGTCTGTGAATTTAGCGTCGGTGATCTGCTCAAATGTTAAATTGCACACTTTCATGCTTAAGACTAATATGGAAAATGAAAGAAAAATAAACACATTATAAAATAATATATTATTAATCATACATTAATATAACTCATAATATGATCCTTTTACAGTAGCAAAAGAGATCATTTAAAAATAGCGGACGTTTCGCAGTTTTACCGCTAGATGGAGCCCTTTATCTAATTTTCTGTTTGAACTTGGTTCGCGGCGTTGGAACCGCCAGCGTTGAATGGAAGTGGCAGCATGCGGCAGGGTGGGGATGGATCCTGCTGTTTGTGCATGCAGTGTTCCTACCTAAAAAAAGAGATAAATTACTTTTCCTCTAAATACCAAGAACAGCAACAATAATAGTAATAATAATAAGCATCATCACCAACGCTGATTACAGTATAGCTTTTCCTTGAATGGCTGTAGATGTGCTGTATTTTTAATAATTTGAACCTTATTAAATTCCCACAGCAACTATTTTTACCCTTATCTATACGTAAGGGCATAACGGCGAAAGTTATATATTTTTAAGTGCCGGTAGGCGATGTTGAACATTTTCCAAGTTACACATTAACAAAAATCATTTTCATAAATCGCGGCAGCAAAATTTTCAGCAGTTCCGCAGCAATGGAAACTTTAACCTTTTTAAGCGGTAAACATTAAAACGTCATGGAGAGATAATAATTTCACCTAATTATCATTAAGCCATCAAGCGCGTAAAATAAAACCCCTCGAGTAGATCAGAGCTCCCATCCATCCATCCATCCATCCATTTTCTCCAAAGACTTGTCCAGGGTCGCAGGGGGTGCGAAGCCCATCCCGGAGGCTAGAGGCGCAAGGTAGGGAGGTCACAGCTTATAGGGTTGATATGTTCTGCATTCAAGCCGTACCAACCGTAGCTGCTGTTATTTCATGGTTTCTTTTTGTATGCAAGCTGCCCTTTTACACTAGGACTAAATCAGAGACAAAGATTTTTGTTCTCTACGTAACGGATCCCGGGTATTACCCTTATGCTACCTCTTTGGCCCAACATGAAATACACCTTAATTGTATAATACCGTTTTCCTTTAATAGGTGATTGTGACACTGAGAATTTTCGAATAGGATCAAATCCCAGTTATCAATTATCGGCTTTGCCCTGCAAAATTTCGTGCAGAAAACAGAAATACCAGGGATGGAAATAATTAATTAATTATGTGCGCAGCGGTCAAAGTCCAGGCACAGGGGAGAGGAAATTAAATCCATTAACCGGACTAACAGAATCAGAAAGACTTTAATTAAAGTAGGTTTAATTAAAGGACCCATGAGAGATGACCTTACAGCAAATTTTCAGCTGTAAAGTGTCGGCTGTCGGAAATGTTTTGTGGCCACCGTGCCAAACGTCCAAGTGAAATATCCAGTCACTCTGCAGAGGGGGAAAATATGACGTCATCCGAGCAATAAACAGAACTTTCTCTATGCTGGAACACCTTTTAAGCGGCTAAGGAAATATCCTTTGCGGTGTCTAATTTGATTTCAGCACTTACAAAATTATTTTCCAAATATTTAGGAATTTTAATCCAGTGTTTTCTGAGCAGATTTTATAACATTCACATTGCAATAAAACTCATTTTGCTGTTTGTGTCCCTTCGGTCACACTGGCTTTGATTTTGACTGAGGAATGACAAGCGCTATTGCATGCTGGGACACTTGTGAGTAGTAGCTGAGCTTCATTATGCTGAAAACAAAGACTACATTATTTATATGGCTACAGTGTTAACCTCTAAGCCACTGTACCACCCAGGAGAGGGATTATGGACATATTAACGGATAGTTTTACACCACAGTGGTCAAACCTGAAATTCATTTCAAAAGCGCAAAATACGTAGGCCTATCATTTTAAGCCTAAATTTTAGTAATTTGTATAAAAAAAATAATATATATGTAATAAAGATTCAATAAGACAGCCACTTGAAAGGTAAAGAAAAGAATGAATACATTTTCATGCCTAGAAGCAAAACTAGACACAGGCCCCCAGAATTAGTGACAAAGGGGAGACAGAATTTTGTCATTTGGAGAAAATCACCTGCACAAAATAGTTTGGTTAGCAACTCATTATCTGTCTGCCAGAAAGCTTTATACAGGAGGGCAACAGATAGCTACATGTGTTTTTCATTGTGCTGTAGTAGCGGCGTCTTCTACCAGCAATCTGTGATTTACAGCCATGACCAGCTGGCGGGGAACAACCTCTGTTTGGAGAGGAAGTCATCTTTGCTTCTGTGGATTTTGAGTATCTGGCAGCGCCTTGCAGAAGGACAAGCAAACACCCAGAGACACGGGAACGATCCCGGGGAAGTAGGCGTTAAAGAGCAAACCTGCACAGCACACATCCATCCGCGTGGGAGAAGCAGGGGTATGAGGCCAGATGCATGCTGGGTTCTTGCTGTCGGCGCAGCTGGTATGCATGTTCATGGTGGGGAGATTAAAGACCCCCGACTTATCATCTGCAGGGCTTGTGGGAAGGAGAGTCAGTGGAGAAGAGACTCTTGTATTTTTTGTGTTGTGTAATTCCCTCCTTCCAGGCTGTGCCACACTAACTGTAATACACTGTAAATGACAACCTGCATCTTTACCTTCCATCTTTGCTGTTACCTGGGGAAATTTAAAATTTCAGCAAATGCGAGGATGGTAAAATGTCCGCTCATTGTCTGCATTTTCCTGTTTTAGTGTCAGCGCCTTCTCAACAGGATTCCCACGTTAAAATCATTTTGTCACATGATCCCAGGAAGCTATGTGTCTGTAAAATGCACAGCTCCAGAACCTTTAAGATAGTGGCAAATTTATCCCATGGAAGACAAAAGGGACAAATAGAAGAAAGTGAACACAGAAATGATATCTTAATTAGTTAACTATCCATCCATATCGTACAGCAGTGTTTCCCAATCCGGTTCCCCGGGGACTCACAGTCGATCCGCGTTTTCGCTCCCTGTCTGTGGGTCCCCTAGGAGCGGACTGAGAAACACTGTTGTACAGGGTCATGATGAGCCTGGTGCCTATTACAGATAGAGCAGGGGTGCGTGCTCGAGTGGACGTCAGTCATTCGTAGGCAGACACACACAGCCTTCCTGTCGGAGCAGTTTAAGGATTCACACACCTGATTGCCTTTGGCATGATTGAGGAAACCTTAGCAGTCACCCAGAACATGCAAAACATGCATAACAGAGGTAGGATTCACCCCCCAAACCTGCTGGTGACAGCAGTGCCACCCACTAATAACTCACCCATAATAACTCATTTTTGAAAGTAATGTATTTTGTGTTTTTTTGTGCCATATTCATTAGTACTTAATAACCATGACCTCATCCACAATTCCCAGCTTCATGCTACTACAACAACAGAAAAGACCCATTCAAGGGTCAAATCAAACTGTGCCCTGGAGAACAGTCCAGAATTACAAGTATGACTTTACGCAGAGAGGCCCTGTATCAGCACACGAATTGGGTTGCTGAAACCGTCACGGTTAAAATTCATTTGGTCTGTTATTATAAAGCGATTGGCAAATGGGGGCCATTAAGTTTAACTGCCCCGTTGGGTCGGGGGGGGGGGGTAGGTCATCGCTAACAACAGCCCCTCGTGGAGTGAAGTGCTGAAGGGGGCAGGTCCGCGGCCGCCCCAGAACGGCAGAGTTAGACTCGTGTGGTGTGAGCCTGATCGGCCCCGGATGTGTGATCCACCATTAGTCAGATTATGTGGTAGAAGGTCACCAGGGGTCACGGGGTCGATACCTGCGTCAATCAGAGTAGGAGACCACCAGAGTGACCTAACTCTATGTCATGTGACTTATGTGCCACGTTAAAAAAATAACAAAACCTATGGCTCTGCAGATGTGTTTACATCTCGCCTTGATTTACAAAGGGCTGACCGTCCTTCGCAACTAGTTTAAATGGATATTTCAAATGCAAGGAGATTTATGAGTTAATTGGGTTACTTTAGCATTGAGTTTTTACCAGACAAGGTTGTTATGCTCTTGTTTTATGTTCCCTTATTAAATGTTAAAGTTAAATCTAAAAATTAAAAAAGACTTGATATGTCAGTGTTATGTGTGATTGGTCTGCTATAAACATGAACAAACTCAAATAAAATGTATATAAAATTTGTTGACCTCAACAAATTATGAATGAAGTAAACTGTTATTGATTTACACCCAGTATTAAAGCTTTTGCAGTAATTCGGAATTCATTGAATGTGGAACTCAAACTTTAGTTTAATTTAATTTCAAAATGTATCATCACTTCAGACATTCAATGAAACAAAACAGTGTTTGTCCAAGACTTTAAAAATGGCTTTAAACCAAAGGTTACCCTTTCCAGCCACCCCCCAAAGAAAATTTTGACCAGTACGAGGCACCCGGTGACTCACACTATTCAAGACTGACATGGCTATCTCAGAGGCGATCGAGACCAGAGGTGCAGTCAGGAGATATCGCTCTCATTAAAGTTACAGGAAGTACAAAAATATCGTGGGTGGCTTACGCTCTTCCTCGAGTGCGGCCAGGCCTCTGTCTCGTGTGGCTCTGGGAAGGAATACCTCAGTCACACCCCCACTAGCTGTCACCATGAGCTCAGGGGTGAAAAGGTTAAGGACTAGGAAGCAGGTGATGTAACCTCACTGAGTGACCTTTTGGACTATGGGGGGGACGGGGGGGGCATCCCTTTGCTGACATACCATCCGTGTACCTGAATAGCAAATTGTCACCACCCCCCCACCTCCAACCTTTGCCTCCCGCCCCCCAGCCCAGCCTCCCGACACTGAGGACTCTAAGTGTCTGATTGATTTTTCTGCTGCACAGCTCTCTGGGGAGATCACGGGCGGACTCCCGTGTTTATGTGTTTCCCGAGATTCGCCCGACCCCTCGCCTCTCGTTAGAAGGTTAGGCAGGTTGTGGACGCCTCGGCACGCGCCCCTCTTGTCTGCCGCCCTCCTCCCAGTCACCGGACGTTAACGTCGGCGGCCCCCTGCTCCCCGTGGTCGACGTTCTGCCTCCTGGCTGGTGTTTGACATTGCCACCAGTCAAAAACAGCAAGCCAGTGAGTAATAATAAGTGAACAACAACTTTATAACACCTATATTTTACATTTTTTTATTAGGAGGTACCTCATTGGTTCATTTTTGGATCCTCCCAGGATTCACTTTGCTGAATTTAATCATAGAACATTTTTATTATACATGTAAGTCGCTGCTTCATGTGATAACACGTGTAAAGCTTATAAATCAGTATTATCCTTCATTATATTACACATAATATACTTATTATACATATATATACACAACTGTGCTACAGATTTCGCAATTTAACTATGGTTAATTTAAAAAGTTTATTAAAAAATAAAATTATATTTCATTTTATTACAGTGCTGTACGGCTGCATTGATATTCCTGATATAGAGATAGAGCATAGCTGTTTTTTTCCATCGTTTAATTTTTGTCATGCATAACTGGGCATTTAATAACATAATTTTGTATTCATTTTAGGCTTTGGAAAGAGCATAATTCATCAAAGACGTATGTTTATTACAGACCGCGGCATCAATTACAAAATTTAAACTGGGGAATATTATAGGCTCAATCTGCCCCATGAGCATTGATAAATTACCACATTATCTTGCTGTATAAAAATATCCCTCCTGGAATTCCTTCCTCTGTGTAAAAATTTCCTGGACACATTTCAGACCCGGCGCTTCGTGACCCCAGGTTTGATGGTTTTCAGTTACTTCAGCTCCTCCAATATTAATCGCTCTCTAGCATTATTTCCACCTGAGCTCCTGTTACTCAGGGAGGGAGGTGGTTGTGGGGGCAGTGGGGAGTTTGTGGGGGTTGGTATTTATGATATAGTTCTTCTTGGGGCCCATGACTGTTTGTGTGAGTTGGGGTGCAAGGAGGGGGGGGGGGGGGTGAAATATTTATGAGTACTTGGCTACAGGAGACAAAAGTGTATTACGATAAAAAGCATGGAAACACATGGAAAAACGGCGACACTTTCACGGAGGTTGGCGACGTGCGAGGAGGCTGCTGCATGATGCCGAACACTCCTATAGCTAACGGAAAATCAAGGAAAATAGCGTGAAATACTCCAGAGTTGAGTATTTTCGGTGAGAAATTTAATTAGCTATCTATGTACTGAAATGTGACATTTTGTGCTTACCTTATTGGTATTTTGCTGCAACTCAACTATCCTTAATATTTGTTCTAACTTAATCCAAATTATGATATAAATGAGGCAAATAAATAAAATGGGTGATGGGGGGTCATTCTTGTGATTTTGGACTATGGCTAACGGCTCTCTGCTTTTTGGTGAGCGGATTCAGGAGTCGCGTCCCTGCGTTTCGTCCCTGCGTTTCGCCGGTATGTTGCTGCGGACGAAGTGCAGAGACCGTTTTGCTGCTCCTGAATAATCCACAGGCCCCGGCAGGTGGGATGCAGGTGTAACAGAAGAGCGACATCTGACCCGGGGAAGACCCAGGGGCTAGCTGGCTGACTGGCTAGCCGGCTGGGGCGTGCCCTCCCCCTCCCTTTCCCACCCGCTCCCTTGACCCGCCATTCTATATGGCGTCTGCCACGTTGCACTCAAGGCCACCGGAATCTTCAGAGGGTTAAAGATGCTCCCCTGCCCGTTGGCGTGACGGCGTCTGGTTCTTATGCATCTGCTCTCCAGAATGTTCCTAAACCTGCATGTGCTGTGAAGCCCCGTATTCACCAAGTTAAGCAGAGCCGGAAAAGATGAGGCAGACCCAGGAAAGATGAGGCAGACCCAGGAAAGGTGAGTCAGAGCCGGGAAAGATGAGGGAGAGCCAAGAAAGGTGAGGCAGAGCCAGGAAAGGTGAGGCAGAGCCGGGAAAGCTGAGACAGAATCAGGAAAGGTGAGGCAGCTGCTTAACTTTTAGCTTCTCCTCCTTCTTTAGGAGGAAAAATATATACCATTGGCTCCTTATTCCTTGCACTTTTACAGTTTTGCTCTTTCAGACGACAGCCCCACTTATCATACTGACAGCTCAATCAGTGCCCTCCCCCCCCGACCCACCTTCCTGACACCCACTCACCCCCCCTCGCATTCTCCTGGGGCAGAGATATCCAGCTCTGGGGAGTCACGGTGAAAGGGCGATCATGCCCCCCCACTCACCATGACATGGATGATGCACTTGTGGGCCTTCCCCAGAATCGTTTTCCTGGTCTTTTTACGCCACCAACCTCCCCACCCTCACTGTGCAGTCCTCCCGTTTGCCCCCCCCCAACCCCCCACGGCCACCCATACCGGCAGCCCCCCTAGGCTGATGAATGCCTGGCCCCCTATTGATCGCCGTGCATGATGGATGATGGGTCTGAGAAGAGTGATGGGCTGCCCGAGAAAGGTGCCAATACGGCTGGGGGGGGGGCGGCGGGGGTGTTGAGCATGAGGCAAGGCCTCGATTCGGGTCCTAATGCAGAGAGACTTGCCCCTGGAGCGAATGGGCTCCGCCCCCAGCATGCCCCCTGGGCACCCGTACACCAATGGCGATGCAGTGGATGGGAGACCGCACGTGAACAGGGTGGGGAGGGATTAGGACTGGTGGGAGATGATGGATGACGGGGCAGGGGGTGAGCACTGTTTTGTCGCTCCAAATTGATACCCGACCAAATGTTTTTGTCTGCTGTGAAAAATGGTCCTGCAGCCCTCATCGGCAGAGCCTCCTCCCTTCGCTGCATACGCCGGCCCCCCTCCATCTGCCACACGCATACACGCTCTCACGTCCCGGTTGCAGAGAATTCATCAAATTGCTACCAGGCCGGACCAAAAAAACAAGAAATTTCAACCTTTAATCGGCAAAACTTTCTGCCTGTTTGTTTTCATTTACCGTCTCGAATGAAACCCGGCGGAATTTTCCAACGGATTACTTTGTAAAATTCCTCTGTTTCTCATGTGCTGGTAATACAAGCCAGAGTCAGGAAGAATATGTCAGATTTTTGTCATAAAAAAAGATATATAGAGGCTTTAAAAAGGACAGCAGTCTAATCTGTGACTGTTTACTGCTTTGGTGTTACCGTGTTACCTTCTTCGTCTGGTTATAGTGGCAGTTTTCAAGTTTTGTAGGGTAACAAAACAAATACAGAAGTATTAGTTATGATTTTTATTGAACTAAAAATAAGTATCGCAAAAAGTGAAGTTTCTTCAGCAGTGAAAAAGAGGAACGCAAAGGGCAATAACTGTTCTTATAAAAGCAGAGGAAGGTGTATGTGGAAATCTTTGTGGGAGATATTTGCAGAAGGATTTTTTTGGAAGCCCTTCATGGGAGGTCTTTGTGGAAGCTGGAATGAGTACAAAGAAAGTTATACAGACAGGAAGCAGATACAACAGAAACACCAACCCTGCAAGACCAACTGTCAGCTGGATAAGAGCCCTTTCCACACTCATCACACCCAACCTGACTAGTACGCATCACACAATCAGGCAATATGCCGGTGATGGGCAGATACTCAGCAGAAGACCCTATAGAGTGAGTCCAAGTCAACTACCAACAACTGAGCCAATTCTCAGACAACCAGTAGTATTGGAAGATGTGGTAACAGGGGAGGAGAAAGGGTGAGGCTGTGTGATTGGAAATATAATGACGAGACTCTGCTCCAGGTTGTAGTGGCCGTCTTGGATGGATGGAATTTTGTTTATGGGAGCATAAGCCTTGTATCCCCCACCTCGTACATAGAGGATCATGGACATTAGTGACAAGCTGAGATCTTCCGAACTGCTTAGGAAGTGAACCATCAGCAGGAGGGATTCAGTGCTGCCAAACTATGAGCGATCTGAGGCCCTGGGGCAGGAATTGCAGGTAAAATGCACTGCATGATTACAGCCTGTTCCCACTGCTTCTTCAAGGCATGGCTGATTATTTTCTTGAAAAGAATAATCGAAACAATAATGAAAAAAAACTATGAAAAGAGTGTAGCTAGTGGGGAAAAAATGTAAACAAAAAAATGTCTTTCGGTGTTATTTATAAACAGGACGTTTATAAGCCTGGTCGCTAGAACCTGGTGTCCTCCAGTTAGCCGAGAGGGTGGGCCCGTCGACTTCTGGGCAGCTGCCTCTTTAAGGAGACCGGCGCTGCTTGCTATTCTGAGCACACGGTCCGAGCAGACTAGGCGCTGGTGACTTCTGCTTGTCCCTCCGAGCTGTATCCCAGTTTGTCGGGGGGACCTTGGCTCTCCTGTGGTTTTTGAGAAAGCTATTAGACGTCAAAGCACAGGAGTCCGATTAAATCAATGACGAAAGCTCCCGTCCTCCATTGGGATCGACAGGCGTGACACCACGACTCAGCTGTTTACCCTTCATTTCCTGCCGGATCACTGCAGCAATGTTGAGGCGTTGACGTCCAAGGCTGGCTTTTCAGGTGGTCCTCTCAAGGGAAAACACTGCTCTTCCTGCAGGCCCTTATTACGGAAGCCCCTGCCTTCCAAATCAGTTGAATTCAGTTAGCTGAAATAACAAGGTTGCACCATGTCTTGAGCATTCTTATGTTCTGTGAGTGTTCTTATGTTCTGTGAGTGTTCTTATGTTCTGTG
>JAODKF010000126.1:4590368-4609653 GCA_026779585.1 Mormyrus proboscirostris
CCCCCCACCGCAGCTTGCCTCCCTCGTTAGAGACCCCATCTCCACACACACACACACACACACGCACGCACGCACACACAGCCATCAGATCAGACAATATTTTCCTGCTTGTCTGATATAGTGGGATGAAGTTTCTATGAACACCAAGGTCAGGGACAACCAATCTATTCAATCCACTTACTTATTAGGGATAGAATTAATTTGGATCAAGGCTGAACCTTGAACTTTGAACCGTTACCCCAGGAAAAATTTATCTTTTAATTTTTTTCTCCCTCTGTTCCATGTACAGGGAGAACATCCATTAGGACAATTAAATGTATGCATCGATTCTGCATATGCAGTGGAAGATCAAGTTTTCGTTATGTAAATTGGGGGGGGGGGTGGATTTTGCATTTGCTTTAAAGAACACACATTGAAACAGACGATGTCCCTAACGTAAGTGTCTAGCGGGCCCGAAGATGTCGAAAACGCTGGAAAATTATAATGCGGGAAACTGACTGCGGTGCATTTGCATGCGATGCACGTGATGACTGTTGCAAAAGTGACCACGGGATGCAATATAAACAGCAATGACTGGCGAGGATGCAGGACGTGTCGCAAATGTATGCATTCTGCAGCAAAGAAATAATCGACTGTCAAAGGAAATATGGAATCGACGTGCCCTCTGCGCACCGTTCAGAAATCGGAGGTCAGAAAGTTACGTATAGATTATTAAATATATGTTGGCCCATCCATTACAGCTCGGTGCTTCCCGCAGCCTACATGCCTGATGGAATAGCAGCTCATACAGAGAAACGCTTCACAACAATCCCATCCCGTATCCTTTGATAAATCATCCCAGTAGAATTCCTCTCTGCCTTTGTCCCCAATCCCCTTCGGACAACACTATAAAATCACAGAAGGCATGATGAGATTGCTGTCATATTATTAATCTTAAATAAATACATCTTAGTTTGGGGATTAACTGTACACCCTCTTCAGACCTCTTGTCTGGATAAGGTAATCTTGCCGACATGAATTACAATAAAAGACTGACAAATGTTTAACCCTGGATTGTGGAGTAAAAAGCTAGTGATTTTCCGTGAGTCTGCATTACCCGGGATCAGTCTAGCATATATATAAAAAAAAACTGTATCTGATTTGCCATTTTGCTGAAATTAATGGTTGTCTCAAGGATTACGCATTTTCCCAGAAGACAATAATATGCGCGAAAAATTTAATTTTTAAAATATTAAAAAAGTGGAGGAGCCATTTTTCATTTCGAAAGCCGTTTCTGGGCAGAACCTCAAGAGAGCAGCGAGGCTCCTTAATAGTCTTTGCAAGGAAAAACATTACTCATGAAAAGGAGCCAGGTGAAAGGATTTGCTAAAATGTTAATGTCCTGTCATTTCTAAGCTCAGTGACACTTCCGTCCAGATTATGAGCGATGCCCCCCCCCACATCTTTCTGAGGCTGATTAAATCAAACCCAGAGTCTCGCTAGACGCTGCTGCCTTTGATCGATTAGCTACGCTTTAATGCCCGGCAACTTACAAAAATGGACGAGGTGTCAACCAAAAAGAAAAAAAAGACAACTAATGCCCCAGATTAAAATCAGTTCTATCTGAGATTTTATGAGGATGTTCAACATAAGAAGTGTTGTTGGGGGGGGGGGGGGGGATGGACAGCCACGCAGAGTCTCTCTAAATTAAATAACTTTCTTGTGCTCAAATGAAAGCTTCTTTATTGCTACAACTTCTTAAGATACAGTAGGGCATCCAAAGGCTTTTTGAATGTTGATCTAAACTTACGGGCTGCTACAAATGTGAAGCTGTTACATGAAATAATAAAGTGTGAAAACTGCATGGAGGAAAATGGCACCCGTGATATTATTTGTATTTTTAAAATCCAACAGCATTCAGTCCAGCGTTCTTGCAGGAACTGCCCTTACCAATGACTTACCTAGAGAGTATAACAAATAACCTCAAATACAGACTTTAAACCATTAAATCAGCACATTACATAGCATAATTATATATATATATATATATATACATAATTATGCAATGCCTTATATGAAAAGTCAGCAAGGGAAAAACCGGGAGACAGATAGGAAAACAGTGTGGATATATGTACTACTCTGAACATTTCAGCTCAAAGGTAGAATTCCTTATTAATTTAATGGCTGTATTTGACAGAAATTGCATTGTAAAAAATGATTTGATCCAGACTAGTATGGCCATTATGTTTCCAGTGCTCCCACTTACGAAGCTGTAATGGACGGGTATTTTAAACGCACATCAGTTAGACCAAATCATGTGATCTACAGCTACTGCCCCAGCGGCCATTAAGAGGGGAGTTACAGCTCTCTGCCTGCAAGCTTCTGTTTGGCCTGAAACCGTTCGTTGTGGCTGTTTTGAGTACAGTTATGCTATTCAAGTATGAGAGAGGAGAGGGGAGGAGAATCATTCTACATTCAGTGTTTGGTTTATTGATTTTCATACACCACTTTTAAAGGAAGTATGACGAATGAAACTGAGATTGAGCTATAATCCAACTATTTATCAAATACATGCATAACTGAAACCTAAAAAAGAATTTAAGAGTTGAATTTTATTTTGGGCCTTTGCATATTCCTACTGAAGACTAATACAAAATAAAAATACAGCTGCTTACGGAACAACGTTGAACAGCCCTCTACACCACTGTTTCCCAATCCAGTCCTAAAGGGACCCACAGTCAGTCCATGTTTTTGCTCCCTCCAGGATCTTTGCCTGACAGTCCACATTTTTGCTCCCTACCAGGAGCTGAGAAGGAGCAAAAACGTGGACTGTCTGTGGGTCACCGAGGACTGGATTGGGAAACACTGCTTTAACCACTGTAGTTTAAGTACCTACTCTAACCATTACTCTGTTTCAGCATGTGATTTATATGCCATCTGGTCCCATTGTTTCCGTTTCATCTCCTGGAAGCCCTTCACCAGGAGACTTACATCATGTGAATGTGCATGCTGCTGCCTATTCAGCAAAGCAGTTACTCAAGTCGAGCAGCTTAGCAAACGGGCAGGAATTAAAGGGTTAATATTCAGCACCAGGAAAGAAAAAAATACCTAGAGGTATCTAAATTTCACCAGCTAATCAGCTCCCGTATGTGTCATTAAAGTTTGTTGTCAGAAAAGGACACATCAGCCACAGAAAACACCCAGTACCTTATGGGTCACCAGGCAGAAGATCCCAATGTTCCCTTGGTGACTGAGACCTGGAACTCTGCTAGAGGTTTTGGGTCCCCAACCCAGACCAATCCAATTATTTTCCAAATTTTTAGGGCCCTTGAGGTGGAATCGTTTTAACTACCCACAGCCACTTTACAGCACCCCTGAGAGACTCCACACAACTACCAGGATAGGAGCCTGTTGCGTCAGAGAAATACACAAAAGCACTCCAAACATACTGTAACATAAGTGCTCATGTGGAGCTGCAGCTTCAACTCCATCTACCAAAGCCTGAAGCCGCAAAGAGCCAAGCTCTTCAATGCAGTGGGGTATAAGTGAACAGGATCTGTTTAGGAGCATCGCCCGCACCCACCTCATCGGGATCCCCATAAACTCACATCCTGGCGCGGAGGCGCAACCCACGTGCCGTGTCTTCCGCGCGGAAGCCCCACAGAGTGGCACGAGCGGGTGGGCCGGCTGAACGAGCTGCCCGCCCCGCAATTACACTGAGTGATTTATCACCCTTTTCAATCTGATACTCCGGCGCTGCGCCTTTGTTCTCCAGCCCCACCAAGGCGGTCTGAAGGTCCGGGGCTCCCTAACGCGGGTCAGCGTTATCTCCTCGACCTGAACACGGGCTTCATTTCCGGAAAGAAATAAAATATGTGCAGACTAAATCGCACGCGCGTATAGTAAATAAGAAGCAACTGTGTATCTTACGTTAAATGAAAATAAGAAGAATTACGAGTGAAACAACAAACGTGTCAGTCTGATAAAGCAAGGGCTCGCAGGTACTTTGTATCGCATGTACCGATTTCCAGGATTTGTGAAATGATGCGATTAAAGTATTTTAAATTATACGCTTCTGCAATGCAGCTCCTGAGTCCGTTTATTATTGTACCTATGGCAGTCTCTCCCTGTCTAGTTGCAGGCCTGCTTCTCCGCCCAGCATTGCATGTCATTGGAGCGGATGGCGCTATCATCTGCCTCCGTAGGAGAAACGGAGGCCAGACGGGGCAGATCCCCGCGGGGACTATTAACACTTCACGCCACGTGTACGCCAGAGCACCCGGGGGAAGATGACACCGCTGGGGGACATTTAACTTCCAGAATAAATGTGTGTAGATAAGAAAAATGAGCAGACCGGCGTCAGTCGCAGATAAAGCATTTATCGGCGTCCGTTACAGTGATTTTATCGACGCGTCTTCTAAGCATCACTGCCGTAATTTTCACGCAGGTCACATTAGCATAACCCCTCCTCCCACTGCGCCCCAGCGTATGGTCCAAATAATTTAATTTGCAATAAAAGTTCATTCCTTTAATTTTTCGTTCTTTACACTTATTTTGAAATATATCACATGAGTGAGCATGAGGAACGTGAGTATATATAATATATATGTAATTTTATATACATAGAGAGACCCCTAGAGACGGAGTCATGCATATATTGATCACCCATTTACAAAAGCAGCTCTGCCTCCCAAATCCCAGCCACGCCCTTGTAAACCCCGAGGTCTCTGGCCCTTGTTGTCTGAACAATGGCACACAGTTCATTTGGTTTTTTTTTTTGGAAGACCATCTTCCAGCCTTAAACCCTGCATCTGCCCAGCTCTATATGACAAAGAGCAGGACCACCGGAGGATGTAATTCATTAACCGGTTGGAGCCATGGTGGGCTTAGTTTTTAGCCATTGTTTTCTTTTTCCGTTTAACGCTTCCGTTCCTGCCCCCCCCCACTACATGTGACTGTATCCAGCTCCACAAACAGACACACATACACACATGCACAGGCTTGCCGGCCTCCAGCGTCTCCCCCCCCCCATATCTGCTCCATTAGCCCCGAATTGTTGCAGTAACCCACAGCCCCCACGGGAGGTGTTACTGTCAGGCTTGATTTACTCCAGCCAGCTGACACTGAGGCTGCAGGATGGGGCAAGGAGAGCAAGTCAGGCAGCTGGCCTTGCTAACTGGCAGGAGACATGGCTGTCATGTCAGAAACAGCCCACCGTCATGCTGCTCGCACATAACCAAAAGCTCTGCTGCATTTTGTGTTCGAAAAAATTCAGATCTCTGTTACAAAGGAGTTGACAGTTAGAATGGTTATGGGTTTTCAAAAATTTGACAATGACTGGAGTAATTTTTGTTCATTGAAGAAATAAAAACTGTTCTCGTCTCCATGGTTACCTACCCCCATTGCCCATGGGCAACACTCCAGTCACCCAGGCCACATGTGATGTTGTTTGCATCACATGGTTGGTCTGTGGAGGAATACCTACCTGTCAGTCATTAACTTTCGAAGAAATACATGGAGAACAACGGAAGAAACACAGTGAAAATACACAGAGAAAATACACAGAGAAAATACACAGAAAAACAACGGAAGAAACAGAGAAAATACGCAGAGAAACAACGGAAACCAGCTTTACACTTAACGCTGCTCATCACAAACTCATCACAATGCTACACAAACTTCATCCTTCTGTTTGTGGTGGTTTGCCCCCTGTAATGAGTTATTCCCTGCCTTGTGCCGCTTGTTTCTGGAATAGCCTCTGGACCCCCAGAACCTTTATAGCACAAAAGATATAGCCGATGAATGAATGAATGAGCAAATTAATAATCAAATGAATTTTCCATTAAAAAATATATATATATTATTGTTGTATGGCTTGTTTCTGGAAGGACGGCGCAGTTCAGACATGCTGCGTCTGATTCACGAAGGTATGAGGTTTTTAAATTAATTAGAACGAGCGGATGAAATACTCCTTCCTGTTGGCAAGCTGGAGTTCATCCAGAGGTCCGTTACAACGTGGTCTCAGGGCACATCAATCTGTTATTTGCCACTTTCAGGGGAAACGCAATGGCACCCGGGAAAGGATCCTCGTGTTCCAGCACGTTTCATTCTACGCCGGTTTGGGCAAGCGTCGCCGACTCATTTCCCAGGAAAGGGCACAGTAAACTGACCGGGCCTGGGATTAGCAACGCCTTTGACACGTCAGTCAGTCACCCACCCCTCAGAGAGCCTCTTCCCACCCCTGTCTTCGCCACTCACCTGCGGCTCAAACTGATTATGTTAGTGTTTGCCGAACTGCAATAATCTAATAATCTAATGTTCAAAGCAAAAACTCAGGAGGTGTCTAGTTGCAGGAAGTCAAACTAGTGGGCTGCAAACTCTCAATCTCTGTTTTTCCTATGCTGTTAATTTGCAACTGAAAGTCTATTTCCTGTTAAATTAGTCATTATGTGATAACTGTTCTGAAAGTCACAGATCTACCTTCCATAGTTTCCCAACAATAAGGATGTTGTTTGAATATATGTGACCAGACGGGGAATTTAACTCTAAACTCCTCCTAAGAAGTACTGATGCTATCATGGTAGATCTTAAATTTCTTTCCTCAGAAATGACCTAGTCCATATGCTTTGTATATTAAACCAAAACCGGAAGGCTGCCATTTTAAATACGGCTTCAAAACTGTAAACAAGATCTAAGTTTAGCTTTATTTTTTCTATAAAAATATTAAACAGACATTCGTATTTTTATTAATTGAAATTCACATTTTTTCCTGTAATCTTTTTGCAAACAATTCTTTGTGAAGGAAGTACATCACAAAATGCTTTACATTTTCCCCAGCTGTCTCCGCTGCAGGCATATCCGAAGCACCAAACTACCGGCTCCTGCAGGTATGCCGCAAATGACCAATATATCTAATTGAACCTGACTCTAAATAAGTAAACATATGAGGGAATTCACAAGCTGTCCTGTGATAGCCCTACGGGATAAGAGACTAAATATTTCAGCTTGGTAGGAACAAACAATGTGCGCTTATCTCCAGATCAAACCGTCCCCGCGCACTCTGCATCAGATTTCTACGCTAAAGAGTCGCTGAACGGCTGATACACCCTTGGTAATTAGCCAAGCGGGCAATTTACAGATTCAGGTAGATCGCTCAGATCCACTCGGGTTTCCTAATCTACCGGGACATGAAGGGGACGGTGTGATTAATTCAAGAAAATAATTAAGACAAATAAATACGTAAAATACCGATTTTGAATGTTATAAAGCAAATTATTGTGGGTCTATTACTGATTTTACCGGTTCTGAACTTTTATTTTAATTTTAATTGTTCGTATAAATATATTGATTATGACCGCAACACGGTAAGAGATAAGATGGATGGATGCACTTGTAATGAAAATTGTGCATTTTATTATTATTTGAAGTGCACGCCCCGACATTGGTATCTCGACATATTTATTAATTTACTGGCAATTAGTGCTAGTGACTTTTTTATTCGAACCTTTTGTGCTGTGCAAATGGAAAGTTCTCCTTAACCGCCATTTAACAGTAGGCTAACAACGGGAGACGGGAGAGATACGTGACTGATTGCAGGCTCCCCTGCAGGCGGATCGGAGTGGAAAGACACCGGGATCCTCCGGCTGGTTTGCAGGAAACCCAACACCACCAGGTTTGTTAGTACATCTACGTCTCGTGCCTTACATATTGTGTTTATTTGTAATACGTAATGAGTAATAAGTAAATACGTATCGCTCGCACTGTAAACAAAAATGCAAATCATTTATACATCCATC
This sequence comes from Mormyrus proboscirostris, assembly GCA_026779585.1. Taxonomy (NCBI): domain Eukaryota; kingdom Metazoa; phylum Chordata; class Actinopteri; order Osteoglossiformes; family Mormyridae; genus Mormyrus; species Mormyrus proboscirostris. The sequence continues at coordinate 4,598,144 of JAODKF010000126.1, forward strand.
TTCTAGTTGCTATCCGGTACACGGTCACAGTGACCCTTCGGAAAATACGGGAAGCACAGCAAAGAGCAGACAAGGTCTCCAACAGAAATTAATAGGTATTAATAAACCTATAAGTAGAATTCCATCCATCTTCCACCCATATACTCTGTACATGGTTGTGGGGTTTAAATAGTTATTTCTATAAATGTAATAAACGTTAAATCGATAAACTAGGACTTCTGCCTACGGCGAGGCAGTTTGTGCAAATTATGTGACGTGTCATGCTGTTACTTTAGTGTAGGAATTATAGCCAACAGTCTGAAGGAAATGTATATCGGGAAAGTAGGTGTAAAATATAGATGTTTATAGTCAGCCAGCAGAATAAAATAATTATATATTTTTGTTAATTTATTTGCTGAGTTAATCTGGCAGTGAATGAAATGGAGCCTGACTTTAGAATGTGTATTTGTAAACACAAATTGTACATTGATTTGTCTGATCTTTGCATCTGTGCATTGTCAGCTGTGTCTGATTCACACCTGAAGCAGGAAGCAACAGGGCTGAAAAATGATCCCTTCATCCCCATTGGCCACACCCTGCATGGCAGTGACAGTGGTGCAGTGCATTGTGGGAGTGTGTCCCCTCACTGACATGAAGCTTCTCACAGTCATAATAGATCACGTTCTATCGCTGTGGATGCAAGCTAGGCATGTTCCGGGCAACTGCGTTTGACTGCACTTGCAAGAAGCATGCTTTCTGCCTGAGTACTGTTCGTTTTAGCCCAGTAGAACTTAAGTAGTACTTTACAGAACAGCTCAAGGAAGCAGGATGTTTGTATTTCATTGACAAATTTATTAAAGACCAGTAGCACGTGATCATCGGAGAGCATAAATAGACAACATAAAACATATTCCACATAAACAAACAGTTACACTGACCAGGTGGTTTCAGTGTTTTGAAATCAATTAACATACATCTGAGAACACACAAATGCATAGAAATACTCCCAATTAATAAAGGATCACATTTACATTTTTATGTCAATCCATCTTTTTCTCCTGGGGCTGTAAAAATTAAGCTTCCAATGATTATAAAGTGTACTGAGTACAAGGGACATTTGGCAACAGACAAGAAAAGAGTACAACGAGAATATAAAGAGTGAAAAAAGTGAAAGCGGTGGACAGGGGTTGGAAGTGCCTGGTGTGGTGTTTCCTGGCTGGGGCCAGCTGCCAGCTGCATAAGGCAGAGTATCTTCCCCAACAACAAATCACACACTTTTTCTCTATGGACAAGAGGACTCAGATCTATGTAAAGATGCAAAGAAAATGGTTATTTCTGGGTGGATACAGTGCTGGTGCTTCCTCCTACTCGATGAGAAAATAGGAACGCAGTAAGTAAGTAAAGTAAGTAAATACCCTTTTTTTTTTTCTCCAAAAAATAAATGTGGTCTCAGGCATCGTGGTGTTTTCAGAAATCCACCCCTCTCCCTTCTAGAGCAGGGCTCTTCAAATCTGGCCCTCTATTCCAAATCCAGGCCTTGTTTTCAGTTCTTCCCGGTACTTTAATAGTTACTGATTCTGATTGGCCACAGATGCTTCACACCTGGCTCATAGGTAAAGGTAGGGTGGAGAGGGCACGGCCCCTGAGAACTATGATTTGAATAGCCCTGTTCTGGAGTTTCTCAAGACAATTCTGCAGACTTTTCAGATCTGAGAAGGTGGTTGTAGGAGAGGAGGGAGCTTCAGCAGCCGCCAGAGGGGTATCTAGCCGCCGAAACCCAAACTCCTGGGCTACAAACTGTGAAGTTCAACTTTTCAGTTTTCTTTTTTTCCTTGCCCACTGACTGCCGCTGAAAGTCTATTTTCTGTTAAATTGTCATTTCATGAGAGCTGCTCTGACAGTCCGTGGTCTACCCTAGATAGTCTCCCTGCAAGTCCTGCCCCACATCCCGGCCACGCGGATGGAGACTGAATGAAATGTGAAGTGAAAATGCAGTGTAAGCAGAAGTACTGGGGCATCTGAGGAGCTCAACGAAGGATGGGGTACGGCTTCATCAAACGGTCTATAGTCACAAACACGGCGTGATGGAGGGCGTCCTTCCCACGTCACGAAAAAGACATTTGTCCAGAGACACGTATTTTGTACATATCGCGTTTTCCACTGACGGGTTTTTAAAACTGAGTGTGGTCCACCTCGTCCAGCCAGGAGGCGGGGCTCGCAGGAAAGTCCGGATATCCTCCGCTGGAGCCCGTGGATAAGTCTGAGCTGGGGCCGTCACCACCGGCCATCACCCGCATGGCCTGGCTCATGGTGGGCGGCCCCCCCTGGGCCATGATGGACAACCCAGAGTCGGGGTACACCAGGCTGGAGATGAGTGGCTGATGTCCAGGAAGGGCCTGCAGGGAGCTCGGGGACTGGGGCAGGCCGTACGGGCTGGTGGATCGGACGTCGTGGTACTGGTCCTGTGGCGGGATGACCCCTTGGTCTAGGGGGAAGTTTCCGTGGTTACCCCCACTTCTGGCGATGGCGGGGGACGTCTCGTTTAGGCCGCTGTAGATCCCATTGGAATGGCTGACGTCGGACATGGAGGGCTCATCTGAGACCGTGGAGAGAAATGAGTCAAGAGGATGGTCACTACTCCGCATGTGTTCATCGAGTCCCCACAAGGACGCTCATACACAGCTCAGTCAGAAAAAAATTGTAACAAACATCAGGAGAACCCTCTAGGTTTGTACAATTATTTAACTTTTGGTTTTTAATCTTTTCCCCAGATTAACTGCATTACCTGTGAAGGAGACCTCTGCATCACTGTCCATGCCCTCCTCCTGAACGCTGTCCTTGTCTGACTTCGAGCCGCCCCGCGACCTCTTCATACTGCGGAAATACTGCCCCCACCTCTGTCGGCCTGCATCCTTCTTCAGCCGCTTCTCCTTCGCGCGCCTGTTCTGGAACCACACCTGGATGGGATGCCACGGAATAGCCATCAACAAGTTGATACACCTAACCCTCAAAAAATCTCTACGCAGCCCTGTTAGGGTCTAGTGATTTGGATTAGGGCAGGGATGGGCAGTATTATCCGCAAAGGGCCGGTGTGTATGCAGGTTTTTGGGTTAACCTTTAGGTCAGCTGTTCAAACCCAGGAGTGAGGATGACTCAGCCAATCAGTCCTCTAATTAGTATTCTAATCAGGGATCAGGCACCAAAAACCCCCACACACTGGCCCTTTCTGGATGAGATTGCCCACCCCTAGATTAGTGGCTATTTAGCAGTTAGCTTCAGTGGGTCAATGGCAGGGCTCCAGATGGCCGAAATGGTCACCAATGTGACCAGATTTCTTATTTTGCATTTCGTCTAGTTTCGTTTTTTCATTCCAGTCGGCAATGGAGACTGCCTCTCACAATCCAAGGAAAAAAAAACAATAAAAAGCCAAGAAAAGTGGCAGCTTTCAATGATGTGTACTCTTAACCCACATCCACCTTTCCCGCTACATTATCATATGATTACAGCATGACTTGATCCAGAGCAGTGTTGACAGATTGGGTGACTTTTGTCAAATCGTAGCGTTGGAAGCTCTTCACACTATCCGGCAATCTGTTGCAGAAAGTGTGGAGCCCCGGAAGGGGCATGGAGGGGGAGAAAAACAATGGCTGGGAAAGAAATGGACTTTCGCAAAGGTGGGATGGACTTTTGCGAGATCCTAAAATACTTGTCCGTTACCATTAATGACTGCAACGTGTATGTTTAAAGTACAAAGGATGGAATTTATTTATAGACTAATAAGTATAAACCTAAATGATACAGACATATCGTGCAAGATGTTCTTTAAGCATTAAACTGGGGGGACAATGCACACCATGTAACTACAGTATTGTGTGTTTTTATACACATTTATTTATTAATAATTTCACTCTGTCCATTCACCACCAGTGACTTTAAGCAAGACAGCTGGGCTACTGAACGTGATGCATGCGGACAAACACTGAAAAATATTACAAACGATTAAAGATATTACAGCCGGAAAGCTACATACAAAGCTAACCTTACCGTGGTGGTGGTGGTAAGGTTTAAACTCAAACCCGCTTTTTGGAAAATTTCAGTATAGAAGCACATATTCCTACATACATCATCATCATCATCAAGCGAGAATACCAGGGAGGTATACCCGAAAAGGTTACGACCTAAACCCAAAACCGAAGACGCACCATAAAGTTAGCTTTATATACAGTTTTCCAGCTGTGCTATCTTTCAACAGAAGCAAGCAACACCGCATGGTTTTCCAGAGTTCTTTGCAGTCGAATTTTAATTAATATTTCAATGCTTGTGTGTGCACTTCACCTTCAATAGCCCAGCTGTCTTTCTTTCATCCGGCATATTACATATTGCACATTTCTATGTCATTTTATAGTATGTTATTATGTATGCAGAAGGCACCAGTAGGCAGACCAGATAGCTCAGACTGGAGAAAGAAAAGGTAGTGTGAGGTAGACCGGAGACGAAATATGACATGTACGTATTTATTTATATGATGGAGATTATGGCTCCTAAAAAAAAACAGTTCTCTTTTTTGTCTGGATGGAGCCCTGAGCTGGTTTCACTGTAGCCTTAAATCAGGCTTCATTCTCAGCCCCATTGTGGAGTTTGCATGTTCTCCCCAAATTCTCTAAATCAGCCATAATATTCTGCCCAGGGAGTCCAGCGTCCTGTGACATGCACTGCAGCCCTGGACTAAGAAAGGTGCAAGAATGGATGTATATTCAGCGGTTAATTATCTCTCTCAGGAGCAAATTAAAAAGCTACCTTCCACTCAGTTCCACCATAAATTTGTTCTCACTTAACATAATTTACATATTTTATAAGCACAATTACAAGTACATTGCACTTTAAGGTTGGAGGTAATTAAGCTTGCGAACGTCAGATATATTTTTTAACCTCAGAGAAAAAAAGACTGAAGCAGAGAGACGTGACAGTAACGTCAGAGCAGCGTTTCCCAATCCGGTCCTCAGGGACCCCAGACAATCCACGGGAGGGAGCAAAAATGTGGGTAAGCTAGGGGTCTCCGAGGACCGGGGTGGGGAAACACTGCATTACAGCCTTTGTGCTGCAGGACACGATGTTATCACATGTGTAATTAACTCACAGTTGGGTACAAGTCATCCTTGACTTGTAGAGTATAATGATTACCTTAACCATTCCAAAGAAAAAAACATCCAGTGCGATTTGCATTGATTCAGTTTTTCATATTCAACATGGACTACACAATGAAATGCAATAGAAATTGTGCTTTTAGGAAGTACAGGTAAGCTAAAATCTTCATGGCTCATTTATTGCACCTGCAGCACTTAAAAATATAAGCTCCAGGTTTTTGATAGTCCTTAAACAAAAGTGAAATAACTTATAGAGTATTATTCGGGGGGGGGCAATCGTTGAACGAGGCTACACTAGGGAATTCATGCTGACGTCCTGCTTTTTACAGGTCCCTTAAAAGGTAAATGAATAATGGAGACAGGGAGTACAGTCCCATTCGTGATCTCTCCGTGCCCTCAGATGGGCATAAAACAATATATATGATCAGAGTGTGCCACAGCTGGCTTACTGAAGACAATCCAGAGGAGCTTTGTCCTCTGCCATCTGACTTTCAAACGTGAAATTCACTTAACTGTATCATTTTACAAATTAAAGCCATTAAGCCCCCCACCACCCATTAGACTACTCTAGTCTGTCATTTAAATAATAAAACCTGAATATAACACTAATCTGTTCCATTTACATCAGGATTCCAGCACTAAAGAAATAGTCACTAATGTTACGATGACGATAACTTTAATCAAAAGTATGGTAGCGTTACCTGCACCACTCTCATGTCCAGGCCGGTTTCCGATGAGAGCTGCTCACGGACGTGCCTGGCCGGCTTGGGCGAGTTGTTATAAGCGTTTTTCAGCGTCTCCAGCTGTTTCGCCGTTATGGTGGTCCGTGGTCTTTTTGCCGTGGAGTCTGCCTCTGGGATACACGGGACTGGGTTAGCCACTCTGTCCAGTGCCTGCTGTCCTAAATATCTAATATCGCGATATGATTTAATCTTATATACCTTTAAATGTTACACCTCCGGGAATTGTACAGAAAGGCTACATTCGTCTTGTCACTGTTACTTCTAAGCAAACACTGGTTCCAGACCTAATGATCATGTTATACTCATTTTCACTGTGCAAAAAAACCACTATCACATGTTCATCTCCTCAGCCGTGTCACATTAAATTAAAGAAACTGAAAAAGTCAGTTAGAACGATACTGAATTCCAAGCCATTGAAAAGCATACGCATACAAGCTGAACCACATTCAACCCCCACCCCCATTTAATTAACAGTTAAAATGTTTTATTCGTTGCTAAACGTAACGCTACTTTATTTTTATTTTATCGCTACTACTGCCGCTCTCGCGATAAATCAACTCGAGCCTAAATTCTCGCGCTTTTACACGCGGGCATTTGGCTGCATAAGTGCATAAGTGCGAGTGACAACACGGCTCGTAAATAATGGCGCCCCCTTGTTATCAAAAAACAAACTTGTGTGTTTTTACGGAAAACGTGCATCGACTCCCAAAGCCAAAGAAATACAGCCGTAGAATAAATGGCCTATAACATGCAAATTTTTCTTCCTGCTGTATTACATTTAATTTCATTTTGTGGGCGCTTATCTAAGTAATCTAAAATTGTGCGTCTATAGCAGTACTCTTGCTTTAATATGATGATGACAAAAATCCAGTGGCAACTATATTTGTGATTAAACCTAAATGTTTTGCACATTATGTAAATAACATTTTATTAACCATACAACTACAAATGATTTTGCATTTGAATATTGTATAAAACTACGCATTTGTCGCATAGAATAGGCTACTAAATTTGAAGAATTGGTAGGCCTAAATAATTTTATGAAAATTTTAATGCATATTATTTTCTTATTGTTGTATTAATATCATAAAGATACTGTAATGTCAACATTAGTTGAATAATCACTTAGGTAACGACCTGCTAAAATTCTAATTTTACATCAATAGCTCTTGAAATACCAATAATGCGATGTCATCTGTCGCTTAGGCATCGCAGTTTATCAGGAGGTGATTTTTTGTTTTTGTCTTTCGGCTGAAAGGCGTCTCAACTCGTAGCTTAATCGGTTCGAAGAATGCGCGGACTCCCGGTTATGTCAGGGGGGATCGTATCAAATATTCGACGGAATTTAGTTTTTCTTTCTTTTTTCCCGTGATGTACTGGATTTCAATGGGTGCTGTCCGGCCTTCTGATGCGGAAACAGACACGCATGTCGTGGTAGCGGCTGCCCTGGATCAAGTGTTATAAGACCTTTTGACCTCAAGTTAACTCTCCTGAACTGGGGTTCAGCTAGGGGTTATTAAATGCAAATATCCAGTAGGCTAAGCATTTATTAGATCGTTTTGTTGAATATTTTTAATTTATATAATAAATAATTTAAGCTATAATTATGTAACACAGCCATTTGCGGTCGGATCTTCGCAACAGCAACGCCATTTGAGTGTATGCCTATCTCGTTTAATTTCTTAATTCTGTATGTTGATTTAATGATTTCTTAATCACCTCAGCTTTTAACCAAAGTTATGCATGACTGACAGTATGTTACTATTCAATTACGCGGCAGAAGGGGTAGACATCACTAGAAAGCGTATTTTCAAAAACGTATATGACGTATGTACGTGGAACAGTCCACGTGTATGGTTTATGTGTTAATGTGCTGCGCTCACCTCTCTGTTTCGCAGTCTCGTAGTCAGCTTTACACACCAGCCTGCTGTCCTCCATCAGATAATATTCGTCGCCAGTCGCCAGCTGCCTCTTGCATACAACGCAGGCGAAGCAGTGTAGGTGGTACACAAAGTCCTGCGCCCTTCGTACGACTTGGGTCGGTGGGATACCTTGCTGACAAGCAGCACATTTGGTTCCAAATCTCCTGTTCGAAACAATGCAACCAAGATCAACAATTTAGATTGTAAAAAATATATTAATAAATTAAATACATTTCAATCAGCTCAGCTCAAATAGCTATACATAGACTCGTCTAATTTTATGATAATGATAATAGGCCTAATAATTCTGGGATTGTGCAAGTATACACAATTATACACAATTGCCTGTCGGACAATCATTATGTAACAACGGTACAAAAAAATACTAACTTATACTAAGTGATTATTCATATTTATTATTTTGTATGCAGATTTCTTAATGATAAATTCTGTGTAAGCACTCCTGTTTTCGGCAGAATCAACTACAGGTGGTCGGTTTCAGTTGCTCACTTGAAGAAGTCCTCTTTGCAGTAGACGCTGTCTCCCCTGCTGAAGCACTTGTCCGCCAGCTGGGACTGGCAGTCGCTGCATTTCAGGCACTTGCTGTGCCAGTGGCGGTCCAGCACTTTGAGAATGAAACGGTCCACTATGTGCTGGTTGCAACCCGCACAAACTGGGATCTCTGTTTAAAAGCAGAACAACGGGCAATGATATTAGGCCTACATGGCTTTTAGAGACAGTATACTCTTTGTACACACCACAAACAGACAATAAAACATTAATGATAATAATCATTAAAATAATAATAATAATGGGGTACGTTTTGTTCAATCCAAAAAATGATAAAACAATCTTAAATCCTGGCACCGAATAGTCGTCCTATTTGTCCTGGTCGCACGATAAGAACAGTGCCATCGCAAATATAACAGCTGGCTAGCAATATATCAAACACTATCGAGTAGGCCTGCTTCGTTAGTTTCAGATGATATAATCAAACTGGAGCATCATCTTAGAACAGCGACGTTTATGATGCCAAAATTAGCATGATAATATTAAATGCAAAATCTAAATAAATAATAATTCCGGTATAATAATCCCAAATTAATGTAGAACACAAGAACAGATGAATATGTGAAACAAAACATAATGCAATGTGCCTTTAAACTTAACAAACACATGCAGTAGATGTTATAAAGTATTTTGATCTTTATAACATCCCATCAGCTAAAATTTAAATAGAAAAATGCATACCAATTAGCGCCAAGTTATGAATTTGTATAAAATAGAAATTTTTCACTCGCAAAACAGGTTTGGTAATCTCCACAAGTAAATGATGTTTTTTTTTGGACGAAATACGTCTTTTTTTTAACCACCGTGCATAAATGATTTATTAATGAATTATTAGCCCACAAACGTAGATATTTATAAATGTCTCGATATCGCTTGAAAGCGTTGCTTGTAGTGCATGTTGTTACATTGCGAATCTGTTTCGAATCTAGAGTTCTATAAGGAAGGAATTATTTTAATCCAAAGAAACGAATACCTGCAATTCTCCGCGAATAAATCTCAGATTCGTGCAACGCAACCGATCCCCACAACAACTGATGTGAGATGTTCAGTTATCCGAGTCAGGCTTCTTGCAGACGTTAAAGCACCCAGACAGCCGTGCATTGCTTGCCTGAGTAAATACCTAGCTAGTTTGTATCAAAACTAAGCATCCAGTTGATAAATTACAGAACAACTGAACAAAGTAGTTAAAAGTACACGGGAAAGAGCATGTAGAAATGTCTTATAAATGAAACACCCAGAATATTTCTAAAGAAATTCAGTTAAAATTAATACCATTAGAAATGTAGAATTTTAATGGGAAAGTAAGGTACAAATGTAGTTGAAAAAAAAAACACATAAACAAGAAGAAAATGTGTAGATTCTCCCATGAATGGCAATGTTGCCAAACAACTTTACACTAAAAAGCCAAGGAAATGCCACAACGATAACGCTTACTATCAGCCAGGGACCAATCATCCACGAACTACAATATTTAATCTCCCACATCCGTACCGATTATTGCATAATCATCCGGACGTACACTTCTTCGTGCTTCTGCCTTTCACCCCAGTGATAGGAGTAGCTGAACTTCAGCGCACTTACTTTGCATGATGTTCAGAGACAGAGGACAATGTAACCAACAAGCCAGGACTGCAGCCTCTCTTCACGTCTCTAAATTACGGACAAAAATAGCGTCGCCTCTGCCGTGTGTTTCAGAGTCTAAAGACCATCTCTCGTTGCAGTTAATTGTAGGTGGGTACGCTCATCCCTCTCGACACAAGGTTCAATTTGTTCCTGCCCAGTAAACTGAGTGATGCTGAAACAACATTCTGCACCAGGACCAGTAAAATCCCACAAATGCAACCCTCTAGCCAATCACTGTCAGCCATAGGTGGCTCTGCAGGTTTGTCTCCAGTAAACGTCGAATATTACCAGGTAGAGAAAATAAATAAAATTAAATTAAAAACCCACACGCCTATTTCAAACCTACTCCGGAAACCGCCTAAGCATTACTTATAGACGCGAAAGATTTAAACACCTGTCAATATACGATGCCGGCTGTCAATCACAGGGTTTTACCACTGTGGTACTATTTCATTTTAAGACCTGATATGTAAGATATCCGGTTCCGATAAATGCTCAAGCGTGTTTAGAGCCAACGTGATTTTTGCAACTTGATTCACGAAAGAACAGTATTATTCAATGTTCAATTAAATTTATTGTTTGAGCACTATACATGTCGACCTTATAACTGCAACTTATATACCTGCCCTCCGTTTTTCCGGCAGTATTCCGGTATCAGTAATAAACCGGAACATTCTCGTGTGAAGTTTTTTCACCAATTCTTTTTTGCAAGAATTTCCAGGACGACGCATGCACCAGGGTTAAGATAAAATTTTCACTTAACGTTAAGTACGTGGTTATTTTGTGCACTTTTAATAGATTCTTAAGAATATGTTAGAGTTTTTTTTTTTTATTATTATTATTATTGTAAAAGATAATACCAATCGTCATATTCGCGCGAGCGAGCTTGGAACCTAAACTACAAAAGTATTGTCAATATGACGGAATTTTAACGCTCCTTGGGATAATTTGTAGATCAGTTTGTAAAAGACTATAACTATAACGTAGTCAGCAAATTAATATAAAATTCGGTTATGAGAATTAAAATATTGGGGTAAATTATTACATTAGCAAACATATCTAATTTTTCTTGGAGGTCTAACGAAATATTATAAATCAACAATAAAATAGGTTAATACGATGTAACTGCTCATCCAAATATAAAATCTAAGTAAAGCATATTTATAATGTGAAAATTAAACGAAAAAAATAAACCAGCGTCCGTTCTAACAGCTTATTGGGTAAATGTACAGTCTACCATTTCTGCATATAATAGCAATATTGTTTTAAAATTCCAGCCATTTCTGACAAGACTTTAAAAACGTGAATGACGTTTTAATAACATGATTCCTCAAGCAGGATTTAACTATTAAAATGCATTTAGCTAGATAATTATTTGCAGCTTTAGTTGGAGGATTAAGCCAAATAAATTTAGATACTTTTATGGTTAACGAGTCCATAACGAAGGATGCCAGCATGTTAGGCCTAATTGGTTTGGTTTATTGGCCAAAGAGGAAAGTGTTATGAACTTTCTCACGAAATTTATATTT
>JAODKF010000126.1:4609675-4627000 GCA_026779585.1 Mormyrus proboscirostris
TAATGCACTCTGACATTATTTTTTCGAGAAGAAAAATCACAATAAATCAAACTCTAGCTGTTCTATTGTAAAAGTAGACTGAAAGCACTGTATAAGGCGACATTTTCTGCAATGTCTGTGAATGACTAAGAGGTGTGACATTCTCTTCAGAAAGCTGACTTTGGGTCGGCCTCTAGTAATAGAGGTAAAGAAACGCGGAGCATTATACCTTGCAAGTATGGATATTTGAATTATTTAGAAATTAACAGCAGTATTACTAATCGTATAATAACATGTGATATTTAAATATCAAACATTGTGTTATTGTCTTATTTTAATGTTAATAACAAATTGCTGGCGGCCTTACTCGAATATTCTTAAAAGAAGCATTCAGGCTGTAGGTATCCTATAATATTTTATTAAATTCACAGGTAATAGTGCGAGCTAACGGTTAAGATATATTTGTTATTAATGTGAACTCAGACTGATTGATTACTGTAGTGGATTTATGATCAAATTATCCTTTAGGATACCGAGTAATCTTTGTCAGGGAAACCCCAAGACGTCATTTACCGGATCTTCTTTTTAGAATCCACGCGTTCCTTTATTTAGCGAAATTTAAAAACATGTTTAGAAATTAATATACACGTTATCATTAAACAGTACAACGTAACGATAAAACGATACAGAATTAAAAAAAATACAGAAACAAATGCTACGCTATATATTTTGGTCTTTTGCCGAACCATTACCGCTACCACCACTAATTCTGTTGCCTTCACAGAAATGGTTATTTAAACATAAATGTATTAATCAATATTCGAATTTTGTTGGCATATGTCACTTGGATTGATAAAGAATTGAACCAAGGAGCATTCCCTTGTCTGCAAGGAATGTGCCATCTTTCAAAAGCTGTTTATTTCACAGCATTGAGCGTATGGCCGTAAGGTATAGGCTAGCTAGATATCCCAAAGTTACGCTGTAACGATAAAAATGCTACGTATGCCAGTTCATTTCTATTGTGTTTCAATATAATTGTCATCGAAGCTTCGTAGTAATTATTTTCATATTATATTGGTTTGGACGGAAATCCAAGACATAAAATTATGTTTAACTGTCAGCTTTGTCACTTTTGTTTTACAGTATAATGTAAAACAGAAGTAAAAAATCGAGAAAAGAATATTTTATGAAAACAGAATTTATGAAATTCTAACGCGTAGTTGGAATAAAAACATTTATTCGAAGTCTTCGTTTTAATCGTATGGCGCTTAATTTCCACCTAACCACCATTGGTACAGCGGCGAAGAGCATTACAGGTAAAACGGGATTAATCTATAGTTAACAAAGAATGGGGAAACATCTGTTCAAATATGATTTAAATTAGTGAAGCATCTGTCAACCCAGTTCTACATATGAAATTTTAAATGTATAAGCTATAACACTAAACAGACGTATAGCTGCCTTTTATATTTCCACATACACAACAAATGCTAGCAACTAAACGACAACTATTTAAAAGGGTTTAGACTATTCTACAATTTAACTTATGTCCTAAAACGTCATTAGCTACTCATAATGTCAATGTCAAGTTCAGAACTGGAGAGTATCCCCGTATAGATATTTGAAGTGAATCGACTTTCACAAATAACAAATCAAACAAGAGTCAACCCCGAGTAAACACTGAGTATAATCGTGTATGTGGCTACCTTTGCGAAGATCCTCGTTCTGAACCAGTAATGCAAGTAGTATTTCCGTGTTATTATGCGTTACTTTCGGAGAGATCCGTTCGTTAAAAACATCCATTTCTCATTATCTTGTCACACTAAGCCGGGCAAAAAAAAAACGTAGTGGCATGCAGACCGAACATAAACTCCACTCGGCCACTTTTCAGCGTTTTGGTCGACGGTGGAGAATGCCGTCTGCGTATAATAGCGGAACACGCCGCGTTACCCAGGTGACTTAGCCACTGAAGCAGTGCGAGACGGTGAATCGTCACACTTCACGTCCGTCCTCTCTGACAGAGCAGGGAGTGCAAATGAATGTGTAACATGTAACAGAACTATAAGTACCGTGACCACATGGCCTAAAGTTACAGATTTCCTTTAACTGCACCAGGCACCTTAAATTTGGGTTAGTGGTGTATGGGGAAATGTAACCTATTCACATAATTTTGTGTTGGCGGCACCTTGTACAACAGCTGTAAGTGAAATCATATCTATAGTTTACATATTGTGCACACATTTCAATGTCAAGTTCATGCAATTAGGCGTAATTGTTCCAGAGCATAATTGCTAAGCTACAAAATCATATTGAAAAAACGCACGATATAAAAAAAGAAAAATAATATGTACTAAATAAACAAATTAATCTTTTTCCGGGAGAGAATATGTTTCAACCTAGGTCTAAAATTGCTTTGCAAATTATATGCACTATCCTGCACAATAGCACATACCAACCGTAAAGTATCTCCATTAAACCAGGTTAACTTACTGGCAAATGTTTTCCTTTTTATATTTTTAATTAGGCGTTTTGTTTACACGTGTTTCTGCTGATATTAATTAAACGCGTTAAACAACATCGCAAAACAAAACAATATAATTTCCTGTACTATTACATTTTTGTAATAAACGACATGGCAATAATGTTCTTCTTAATAACACGATCAGATAAACAATTTAACTTATTTTTTTAACTGCAGGTAACCAAACGATGTATTGTTTTTTTCTGTGTATTCACTAAACATTTAAAAAGACGAAGGAACTGTAAGCCTATATGTATTTTAAAAATATGTAAAAATGAATCCAGTTCCATACTTCACCGTGAACAATATGTCTAGGCGCTAGAAAACATTATGTAAACTGTTATCGATGTAAAATAATTAAGTCTTCACCTAAAATCAAACAGCCGATATCTTTAAATAAAATGCGCCATCGTAATTTAAATATTTGAAAGACTACCACAAATTTCTAGCAGTCTTACGGTATCTCACACCGAACATTGCGATGTAAAAAAGCCGCACGACTTCGCCCCGCGCAATACGCGTACACTGTGAGACTGTGTATTTTCTAGCCCGTGGGGGTTATGTAAAAGGCATCAGTTCTCCGTGTTGAGACTTCCAAAAGACAATTGTTTACTTTAAGGAGGATTGGCCGCTCAATAAAATGTTAAGTGTGGCAACACCCAGATGAATTTTATTGACACGAATCTTTAGTGCGTAAGAGCGCCATGGGAAATCAGACGTAGTGCCACCGTGGACAGTTCCTCTGATGAATTCAAAATCAATGTCCCATTTGCCTGCGTTTTCCGAGTATATGAAATACATTTTGGCGAAAGGGGTGCGATGTTCTTTACAGGTTTTGAACTTTAATAATATTTTTATGTCTCATTGATCGTGCCGTTCTGAAGGGCGAGAAGACAGTAATGGGGTAAACGACTGACGCGTATAATCATACTGATGAAACGAATTAGAAGACTGACGGATCTCAATGGGGCTTCCAAAAAGGCATATTATGGGAAAACACATTCCTCATTTTGAATTTGCCCTCTGTGTCGAAGACCAAAGTCAATGTACCTACCGTTAACAATTACAAATGCATTTATCTGTCTCCTGAGCTATATTAATAACACATTAGTATATATGGGCGTATATTAATTCGTGAAAAAATAACATTCATTTCCACGGTGTAGATGTTGATTTGGGGAGAATTTAAGGCGTCAGCGATTATAATTTCCTTAAACGTAAAGATGATATAAATTCTAACGAATGCTTTTGGCTATTTATTTAGAGTGAAACATCAGTTACACTTTTAATGGGATAAATTTATAATGCAAAACTTTAAAAGTAACAGCTTGAAATGCTTTTCTTCTAGACCTACATAAAAATAATAATAAAAGAAGAATTAGGCACATGCCAGCCTCTGAAAGTTTGTGATTTATATGTAGTTTACCAGTGTCCTTCAGATTTTATACAATTCTTATTCAACTCACGGCACCTTAATCAATTTCATACGTATAAGAAGCCTAGGAATGGCAATCTCCATATTTGCATTTCTGTGTCGTTTTTTATCATATTTTATACGCAAGATAACCTCAGGTGCCGCAACTGTTGATGGAATCCGATACCTGTTGAGTGTTTTGTCCCGAGTGCAGGGAGACAAGCTGGCGCGGTGCGGCCCGCCGACAGTCGGCCAGTCTCTGCCACTCGGGGGGGGGGGGGGGGTGGCTTAGCGGCATTGCGGTGGTCTCATGACAGCAGTGAGTGATGGTGTAAAATGACAGCAAGCGCTTAACATCTGCTCATTCGGGGCGCTAACAATGCAGCTCATTACGTATTCATAACGTCTCTCTCCGGGCTGGTGGACGCTAAAACACAATAAATAAACATACCTATAATGTTTTATTGTTTTGTCCTCTTCGACAAAGCGGTATTTTAAGTATTAAGACAATTTCAAACAACACAAAATAATCCAAGTTCGTGGACTTAAAACCCAAGTGCGTGACTATTACCACTATTAATATAAATGACAAGTGAAGTCATTCAGATGTACATACTCTTCAAAAAAAATCGTGTTTAAACTATTGAATTCGAAAATATATTTTAATATCTAGCGTTTGCACAAAGGTTATGTTTTCCGTGAATATTAATTGTGGAGGATCGGGACAAAATTAGAAGAAACGATTTTAATTGCATAACTACACAGTGCAATAACGTTCATCCCTTGAGCAGTCCTGTCAACGGAGCATTTAAAGCATTGATAAGAAGCGGATTTCCCACTGTGCCAGTACGTACCTTACTGTATATTACGCGATTTCACGCTAAGCTACATCCCACTGTTTAACGAGGAGAAAGTGATGGGCGTAAAATTGGCATAACGCCGTTTTTTGTAACGTTATAAAGTGCCACAATTAGCATAACAAGCAACGCGGCAAAAGCAAACGGTCGTAACTTTAACAAGCGAACAGCTTTCTTACCTTGACTTGAGCTGTATCTGGAATAATTTCCAAGGTTCTGACAACTCGATCCTGGATTTTCGAGCAACATTGTGAACAACACGCGTCTTATATTTATATGTTTTTATTTTGTTAAGCCAAATCAACGCGTGCAATATATAACTATAGTATAAGAATATATATCGCTGTTGTATTATATTCCTGTAGTACTAGAAGACCCTTCTACTAACAAAACAGCAATTATATGCTTTGTCGCTAGTTAATTCTCACTAGCGATTGGTCTCTGTAGCAGTTTATATTTAACAACAGAGAAATGGTAGGCGTATTAAATAAAGTATTAAGTACAATATTCTCACAAAATCGAAAAAACTGACAGGACAGCTGAATGAAAAATTCACGATCCTGCTGCCACTGTCGCTGAGAACTTTAAAATGCTACAACTTGCCGGTGGGTTCAAGAGGCTGATGGGGAAGGGGGGGGGGTCCCTGGCAATTAAAAAGAGTCAGCTGACCTCGGGCTGCCACCGGTGTCCGTTTTAGCATGACAATAGTAAACGGAGCGGGCGAGCAGAGTGGGACGCCGTGCAGTGAAAGGTCTCCGCTATCCAAGGTGCTGAAGAAGAGCGACGCGCGAGGCGTGTGCCTCCTTCTCCCCATAATGCGCCCGCATGAAGGCTGGCCTCCCTTATCCGTATAGCTGTACACGTGTCCATCTTTCAACGCGCACAATAGAGCGCTGCGTCGGGACATTGTCGTGGTGCGTTTGCATTTTAATGCTTCGCCTCTGTTCAACAAAAGACCCACGAGAAAGAACACTAACAGAAGTGGCAATTGTCCGTGGAACAATGTGATTTAAAAAGTTTTTTTGTTCCTTTTGTGGTTGATTTACAGGGCCTAGAAATGCACAGTTTCAAGAATACCGTGGTGTTGCAAACTTGTAACGCAATCTAGACACTACAGAAATATTTCTATAAAATTGCTCCCCTATAAAATTCCCCATTTGGTATTCTTCACATGTAAATGAAGATTACATAATTACTCATCTAAATCTCATTTAGTTCTAAATTCCAAAAATCATGTATAGTTATACAATAATTATCAGGATGTAAGAGTACTGAAAAAAAAATATCAAATTTCCATTGCATTTCTTTGCTTCTTGTTAATTGATTTATATTCTAGGTCTTCTACAATAAATCTGACTTACAAACATAATCAAAACGTTCCCAAGAGATAAATATGTAATAAGTAAAATAGCACCATGATTTTATGATTCAAGTTTAAATGTGCCATTCGTTATGTATTCTTAGATATCTCTGCCAGGCATTCCAGTACTGTTATTTTGGCCCATGCATCACGAGATCCTGCGATGTAAAAACATCATTACGAAACACATAAAGGACTTCAAGCAGGGATTATACAATAGAAACGATGACACTGGGCCAAGAAATGGCATCATGGGTGAAGGAGAAAATCCTCAGTTAACGCTCCCGGATGCTGAGCTCCTCTCTGTCAGCACTGGCCCCCTGCTGGCTATGCGCTCCTGTTTTGTGCACGCGCTAATGAGCACGTGCTTGTTCACTCGTTAGAAGCCCAGCCAGCACCACAGTTAGCTCCTTTTGCACGTTTGTGGTGTAACCTGGCCACACACGTATTTCACTTTGGACAAAAATGTCTAAACAAATTTAAATGTAATTTAAATGTGAAAGTCAAAGCAGGGTGATTTAGGTTTAGTGAATTCCAATTCAAAATCAAATACATTTTTTATATAAGATTCCACTTTTAACTGTGGGTCAAGTACATAATTACCCCTAAATTGTGGAATTCTATATGGTAGCAATAATAAATGCATTCTGCATCTCTTTTTGTCAATGTGGGTTTTTGTACGCACAAAGCACCTGAAATAATTTTATAAGGGTTGTTTACAGCTAGCGATTATACCTTAAATTCATAAACGGTACAATTGGGGTAAGGAATGAGTTTGCTGTCTTATAATCCACAGTAAGAATGAAGGAACTATGAACTGCAAACAGGACTAAAACTGGGTGAAATCTTAGAGGACTTCTAGAAACAGAAATGATAGAGGAAACAGAAATCTTAGAGGACATAGAAATAGAAAACAACAGGTGAAATCTCTCTGAAATGATTTTTTTATTACTGTTGTATGAATTGTGTATTTATTATACTTAAAAAATTGTATTACTGTGTCTGATGCAAATAATCTATTTTGACTATTGTTAATAGTTATTATCACAGTATTATGATTTCCAAAAGTTTTTATCTGTCACTGTAGAATTTCATTATTATATAATTATATATTTATATATGATACTGAAATGCGCCAAGCTAAGTCTGAACTCTTATGTTAAAATACATATTTGGTGCCCTGAAATTCCATGAACTACATTTCAAAGATATATTGCATATAATTATTTTATGCTTTTCTGTGATTGGCTAGATGGAATTAGTTCCACTTCTAAGTACATTTTTATGTTATCTTAAAGAATATTTATGGCTGCCTTACTGTATATATGATGATATGCTTATTATTTAGTCCTGGCATTCAGCCTTGTGGTTAAACTGTTGAAATGATATAATATTTAATTCAAGGAATCATTTGTATTTTGTCCCATGACCCTGTATTGGATGGGTGGTTGAAATATGGATGGACAGATTTGTTTTTTGACCCTCATGCTCCCTGGGAGAATAAGACTGGGAAACTGTACAAAATGACATGTGAAAGTTTGATTGATACTGCAGACAAATTGTAGTCACAGTCAATTATTATTATTATAAAAGGTAACATATGGAAATCGATGTGATTTTCAAGTGATACCGCCTTTTTATTCATACGAAACATTTGTCACTATCTCTGATTTGTATCATTTAATAATTGCTCTTGGTTTTGAGAATCCTGAGGAATATGCAGTGCAACTTATTAAGTGATACATCATATTGAAATATGTTTCTTTTCTTTAAATTTCACGTGAGTTTGCATCGACTTAAATAAAACTACGCACAACTGCACCATCTTTACGCTTGAAGAAGCACCACCTTAGCATAGTTTCCTGTATCCCGTGTCACAAACACTGCACTATGGCTTATAATTAACATTTTGCCACGTATAGATACTCAGCGTCAAGGTGACTGTGTCTTAATGTTTAATGTCTTCATTAGGGTGTTCCTGTATCATTGTGGCTATTCTCTATAATATGCGTTGCAAGGAAATATTAACAATGCCTGTAAAAAGTCCAAGTAGGAAATTATATTTCCTTGTACTGTTGGTTTAACAGTAGACAGTTTCCATCCTTGGGGAAAAAAGGAACCCTGTCTGTTGCAAAATGAAAAATTAGGTGACATCTTGGCTACATTGCTGCACACGCCCCGGTGATGCAGAACGACTCACTCAATGTCCCCCAAAATAAAGGTAATTTTAACCAAAAATATGACAAGCACTGAATGTCACCTGGGTAAAGTTAGTGTCTTGGGGATATAAAATTTACCAAACAAACCTTTTCATTTTACTTGGAAAAATCAGCTGAGCTTAAATTCAACGAAACTGGATGCTGCAGCTTCGTTTAGTTGTAATTCTCCTACAATGCCGCGAAGCTCCAGCTCGAAGTTCCCGTGAAGAGGCTGAAGCTTTCATCCAGTGCCTCTCGGGCACCCTTAGCACAGTGTGGAACTTCATTACCACAAATTGGCAGAGAAACAACACACCTGGGTCCCAGTCAAGGGGTCTGCCGCAATCGAGGCCCCGACAATGGCGGGAGCGTTTACGCTCGCATTCACGCCCCTCCCGCTCGGGGCATCAAGGAGGGTTTGAGATGGCCCTCGGTCGCCCGCAGAGATAAGGAGTGCAAGTGACGGCACACTTGTCTTCAGAAGGGTGAAGTGAGGCTTGAGATGTTTCTCCCAGCCTACTTTGTGTGTTCTCCTGCTGCAGGTCCCCCTTTCATCTCTGGCAGCCCCTCGCCAGAGCAGCAGCTCAGCTTGGCCCCCCCGTTGTCGCAGGCTAAGCCGCCTCTAAGTGCTAACGGGGCTCGAAGCGATGAATATTAATGCCAAAAGTGGCCATCGCTTCGGCCTGGACGGAATGCCTTTCGGGTTTTTATCAAACGGCGAGGAGCCCTCGAGGATGGGAGCCAGGCCAATTTGCAATTACACCTTTACAGGCCCGAGACAAAATGTAACTGCCATTTTCCTCCACAATCCAACTCAGTACGCGGGCCCCTTATAGTCCATCATCCCCTCTTTCAGCACCAAACAGGGTCTTCCTCTCCCCATATTTATTTGTTGTTCGTGCACCACAGGGGCTCGCTGCCTTTCCCTCGTGCGAAACTGCCCTTTCGTTCACACTGCTGAGGGACGCCTGAAAGAGACACCGTGTCCCCATCCATCACCCTGCCTCTCACCCTCCTTTATTCTTGCAAATCACAGATTTGTGCGCCTATGCGAGGCAAAGTCTAGCGGCAGAGCACAGATTGAAAACAGGAGCAGTAAACTTCTGATTAAAAAAGGTAGGATGGATTTCGCCAAGGCTCGCGTACTGCAATTCCTTACATGATTCACGGGTATTTCGCTAAAATGCCTAAAGGCAACACTTTGACTAATGACAACAGACTTGGTAGGAAAATAGCAGATTTCTTTACTCTCATTCATTTGTTTTGTCTAAGCTACTTTCTGTTGTAACATTTATCGTTCAACATTTGTGTGTTCACTGTGCATTGAAATGAAAAAAAAAAAAATCCAGGACATTTGCAGATAGTGGAACAGTGGAGCAGTGGAAAGCAGTGTTACCTGACATCTGTAAGGTCGGGGTTCGAGTCGCACCCCTGTTCTGTGCACGTGGCGTTTGCACGCTCTCCCCATGTTGTCCAGATTGCCATAAAGTACTCTGGCATTCTACAGAAGTAAAAAAACATACAGTCAGGTTACTTGGTATCCAGTGGTAAATGAAGCTGAATAGCTGAATTCTTGGAAATGGAAATAAGGCAAAATATGTGCATAGATAGAAGATGCATTTTGCAGTTATCAATACTCTGTCAGAGTATTCAACCTCTACAATGCGCCGTTTATATATATATAAACACTTACCTATGTATATCATATTGAAAACAAGGAGTTTACAGAGAATATAAACCAGGCATACACGATAATAGCAGTAATAATATTAGCCTATAGTAAGCGATCAGCTGGAGGTCACCCACACAAATTTACCATGGCAATAAACTAAGATGCTCAGTTCGGCTGTCTAAAGGGCTTCATGCATGTAGCTATAAATGTTTAGTCAGGGTTAAAATTTGTTCAGGCTGTGCCCAATTTCAGGACAGCCTGCAACCTTTGGATTTGAGGATTTGGAAAAGGCGAAGCGGTCTCATTTTGATTCCTCTTCTGTTCTTTTCTGTCACTAGAAAGAGATACAGAGCATAAAGGAATCGTATTTACAGTGAAGGACTGAAATCTACTTCTATTTATCTATACCTTTTTTTTTTAATTCATCCATCCATTAATCAATTTCCATGACTACTTATTCAATCCATGGTCCCATAAAACTGGACCTCAGAAATATTATAGATACGGGGCAGGGGATCTTCAGTATGAAATGCTAGCCCATCACAGTCAGAAAATCCTAAAATTGCTTTGAATTTAACAATATAAACTCAAAGTCTCCAAAACTTCGCTTTATCATATATAACTGTGGATATATAACTGAAATAAAAATGTTTTTATTAGACTTAAATGTGATCATGTGACACACAAAAGTCATACAACTAGTTCTGTGCGTGATCACTTTTGGAGTATTTCCTCGTAAGGTATGTGAGTGCAGCTAAGGGTGCCAGCGTGATTGATGGGCGCGGCGAGAAAGTTTTATTCATTAGTTAAATCTTATTTCCCCTAGGAAAGTTATGCATTTGGATGTCTTTGCATATGCAAGAACCATATTTACTTAATGGTAATATTGATTACTAAGTCATTCCAAATTTATGGCTCGCTCGGAAATCATATACATAGCAATACATAACGACAAAGTGTGAGCGGCAACAAAAATGCTGCAATCAACCAGCGCCCTGAGGGAAGCATAAAGCAAACAAAATAAACTCTGATTTATTTAATTCGGCAGATTACCATTTGGGGGGTCGCGCAGGGGACCGAAAAGGTATGCACCTGTCAGCAGAAAAAAAGTTCGGATCGTTAGGAACTGATGGCTTTTGACGAGTCAGCTAAACCGCGTTACCGGCAGTCAAGTCCGCAGTCGTCAGTCGGCGAAATGCCTGGCATCCACTGCTGCAGCCTGCAGCCCGCTGGCAGCCGAATGAATCATCTGCCGGACGCCGGTTGCAGTGCGGCGCGCGCTGCAATGCATCACCGAGATTTCGCTTCTGGGAAAAGCGCGAGCGCCACTAGTGCGGCCAATTTTCCCAATAGATGTGCATAAACACACACACACACACACACACACGCAGGCGGAAATCTGGCGGAATTCCTCGAGCAAAAGTTTGCAAGCTCACTATAAAGACAGAAGACTCGACTGATGTGAAAATGATGTGAAATATTTATCACATCGTATATGCAACGTGCATGCAGCTAATACACATACTGTGATGAACGTCTTTTTATCAGTGTGTGTGAGGCCTTTAATCGTTACAACAGATTGAGATTGATAGGCACTGGTAAGATTTTGTCACAATCGGGTTTTAAATCTTATAGTTCTTATTCTTAGACCTTACTCGGGGAGTTCTATTATTGCATTTAAGAAACTGGATAAGGAAATCAGAAAAAAATCGATTAAACGACAGAAGGACTTCTGATGTTTTTGATGCTGTACACACACGCACACACACACACAAATTGGTGTACCTATCTAAATGGGGACCGTCCACCCTTAACCTCTACCCATTCCTAACCTTAACCATAAATACCCAAACCAAATACAAGACTTTTGGTATTTTTACTTTTTTGATTGCATTCACAGATTTTTATAAAACAGAGGTTATCCAAGTGGGGACCTCAAAAGATGTCAGGTTTTACTACACTTTAAGGAGAATTTGGTCCTCAAATGTGATCTATGCAAACCCTCTCTCTCTCTCTCTCTCTCTCTCACACACACACACACACACACACACACACACACACAGGTTTGTAATTATTTCTGTAGGGACTCTTCATTCATTTCTGTGGGGAAAATTTGAATTACAACATGACAACCTTAATCCCTGCCCAGCCCTCACCTTAACCATAAGTAATCCAAAAAATGTCAGACTTTTAGGGATTTTTAGGTTTTTGATTACTTTCACAGATCTTTGTGGGGACCTGAAAAACGATATGCCATAACGTGAAGCTTGTTCTTTGCTGGACAAATCACACAAGAAACAAGAATAGTTGCATTAAAAAAAATTATAATTGATAATTGCCTGCGAAGATACTTCTTCAAATTTCCGCGTGAATCAAGGCGATTCTGGCTGCATGATCACTAGAGTGTTTTTCAGAACTAGGAGAGGGCCAGTGTGCAACCCCATACTCTGTCCCTTTACCAGAGTTGTGTGTGGGTATATGTGAGTGTGTGGGGGTGGTGCTTAGTTGCGAGGGGGGGTGTCTATTCAGACGACACAATCCAGCCACCTCCTGACACTAGACCCTCCTATTGTCAGGCTGTCATAATCAATCACGCCGCTCAATGGCCAGGCTTGTGCCAGTAAGGAGGGTTCGAATCATTTGCCCCATTACCCCCAGTTTGGTCCTTAATGCTGGAGTTGTCCCAGGGCACTCAGCCTGTTGCTGTCTGAGGGTCTGCCTGGGGGAGGGGAGCTGTGGGGGGAGGAGGGGCGCTGGATTTATTGTCTTTATTGGGCTTGAACCTTTGCTAACGTGCGCGGCCCATGAAGGATTCGAGACAAAGTGGATCCATCGGCAGGATCTGTGGAGAGAAAAGCCCTTCTTCCGCCGCTGCCCCGGCCCAGTTTGGGTGGAGCCTTAGAGGTTGCAGACGCAGAGAGTGGGGATGGCCTGACCTCCCCCAGAGGCCGTCGGTGGCCAGTGGCTGAAGGGCGAGCGTGCCGCCGTGCCAGGCAAGGTGACGGCCCTTTGTCTCCGCTGCCTCCATCTGTCAGGTTTTACTGGCCAACAACTGATGACACCCCCCCCCCCACCTATGGCAGCTGGACAAACCGCCCAACCGCTCAGAGTAACTGACATTGACCCTCCCAAGGACCTTTTGCCGGGGGGGTGGGTGGTGGCGTGTCTTGGAGGTTTAACCACTATGATGGCTGACTGAAAGTGCTGGACCATTAACTGACTGTAACTGGGTTTCAGTGTTGCAGAATTACAAGCACTGGCAATTAAAAAAACAGTCTAATACCATCCATCCATCCATCCAGTTTCTGTAGCCGCTTGTCCTATTCAGGGTTGCGGGGGGTCCAGAGCCTACAAGGTCCAGAGCGCCCGCAAGGCAGGGAACAGCCCATGATGGGGCGCCATCCCATCGCGGGGCACACTCACACGCCGTTCATCACCATATAACAACACAACGCATAATTCTTTTAATGAAAATGTTAATAATAAAAAGGCGTGGCTAATAATTTGGCACGGTACAAAAACAACTTGATCGTAGCATCGAGTCACGGCTCCTGATCGCTGATGACAGGTCGCACTGGCGGATATGTCAGCTGGCCATCTTTGGAGCTGAGTAGGACCATTAGGGTCCTGGGGAGCAGAAGGCATTTTAAAGGCAAATACCATCTCAGACAAGAGTATGGTCAGATGCTAATGATGTACAACGCTGGGAACAAAGGCTTTGAGGAGGGATGGCTAGCCATCAC
Source organism: Mormyrus proboscirostris (assembly GCA_026779585.1). NCBI lineage: Eukaryota > Metazoa > Chordata > Actinopteri > Osteoglossiformes > Mormyridae > Mormyrus > Mormyrus proboscirostris. Next base: position 4,623,420 of record JAODKF010000126.1, read on the forward strand.
AATGGCACTTAACTCAAGTCCGACACTTTTACCACTCAACATGTGTCCCCACTGGTGGCGTCACACAATAAGAGGAAGAACCCGGAATCCCCAGCCACTGCACTCCTCTTTAGCTCTTTGTTCAGAAGCTTCGTCCATTCGCCACCTGAAATAATGAGAACGAGAATAAACCCTTCTTTAAAAAAACAAGGCTTTCAGCGTTTCACCGCTCCCTGTGCGGCAAACTCGGATTGGGTGTTACGGGCCGATGTGCGTCAGACGATGTCGCTCGCGCCGCTCCCTGGGGTCCCGGGGTGGACTGGATGGTGAATTAACTTGGCCGTATGTGACCACCGCACCAGATTGGCCCTGGTGCATTGCACATATCCATGATAATCTAACGGTGAAGGGGCTGGAGCATGGTGGGTTGACAGGGACAGGGTTGGGTGTAGGGGTGTCAGGTTATTGGTTGTTGGGTACAAAGAATATAAGGAAGACCTGATACTTTCATCAACAATGCACAGGGATTTGATGCCCTTCTTACTTATCCTTTGACCCCTTTAACTTTTCTTTGGGCCTCTACTACACTTCTGGCAAATGTTTTGGATTTGAAACCAGTGAATAGCAGTGAGCACAAACACCCACTTTGCTATTGTGCTCTTGGAGCAAATGAGGCCAATAATTAGCTTCTTTGTTACATAAGGGAGGTCCTTTCTCACAGAGGACTTGGGGGGGGGGCGGAAGTGTAATTGTTTCCTAAACCCAAGAGAGCAAACATCAACATGACGCAATATCTTCTGGTGTATGAAAACACTCATATTTGCCTTGTATCTTTGGTTCACAATGTGCACCACATGGACCGTGGAACTCGAGCCTTCAAGAAACGCTTTACATTTGCTGCACCTTTATGAAGCCTTCATAATGCATTCATAGAACATTCATAAGCAGCATGTAAGTATACCTTAACACCCTAACCTACCTTAACAGCTTTAATATGCATTAATAACATTGTATTATTATGATGTTTGTTATTAATGTTTATTACAACTGTCATATCTAGGTCATTCGAGGAATTATGAATCATGCTTTAAGACATGTTAAGGTATACTTACCTGTTGCTTATGGATGCTCTATGAATGCAGAATGAATTCATTATAAAGGTGCAGTTAATGTAAAGCATCACCTATTAATTTAGTGCAATCCGATGAAGCTTTACTGCAATGGATCTGGGCCTCATCCAGGGTTATTTCCTGCCTTCTTCCCATAGCTTTTGGTTTAGACTCTTTACCCCCATGACCCTGCATAGATACGCAGCAGGTACAGAAAATGGATGGATGAATTGGATAAAACTCTGTTAACAAAATGAGTTATATATCTATGTTTTTATTTTTTTTTAAAACAGATGGTTATATCTGAGTTTTTCCAAAAACAAACAGTCAAATAGACATGAACCCCCTTGTTCAGATGTGTTCCACAGTCCATGGGGTACAATCCGATTACGGCAACACCCAGAAATGTTAATATATAAACTTTGGTATTAGCTACACCTAACTCGTGTAGTCATAATCGAGAAGAAAAGTAGGTCATTCCTGATCCAACCTGAGTCGTATCCTCTATCCATACCCCGACTTAAACTTCTGAACCCTGCCGTTGTATCCCTGAGATAAGTCGCCGGACAAAATCCTTCAGAATAATTTTGAAAATAAATTATGATCTCCTGTCCAGAGATATTTAAGGCTTGTATTATCAGACACAAAAGGCTCTTCACATTTTGCCGCCGTGCATCTGGGATGACATCTACCGAAGAACTGGCGGCAAGGGGATGAGCAGGAAATGACACGGGGGGGGCCACAAACTGCTGGTAATGATGGATGTAATCAGCCAGCCTCGGAATTAATGTATTTATTATTTAGAATTTATTTGAGTATTAATCATGCTCCATGTCATCAAACGGTGGACAAACAGGCTGCCAGTGAGGTCAAGGGGATCGAGCATTTAAACACTTGCATTTATCATTGTGCCGTTATGATATGTCATTATGTTGCTGGGCTACTCTCAACTCTATAAATTAGAAAACAATCCATTGTGCGCCCTGCAAATCACACATATCTCATTCAAAACCGCAATGGCGATGAGTGCTAGGAATTTCTTATTTTATTTTCGTGACGCTAAATTGTTTCCATCAGGGGAAAAACTGTGCAGCTGGAGAGTATCTACGACAATCGCGACATGCCCAAAACTGACTGCACCTAGAGGCTGCCTTTATAGCGATCAGCAGATGCATGTCTATGCAAAAACAAACAAACAAACAAATAACATTTGGTAGAGTTGTGGATACTGGTGATTAAAGGGGGCTGAATGGGGGTAGCACTGGTGGGAGGCGGTCGATGTAACAGGGATTTCCTAGATTGCAGGAGGCACAAACTGGAATCTGCTATGGTTACTGAATCCGTCCAGGTTCTTGGATGTCTGGGGTATGGTGGGACAAGCTCAAGACGAGACGTCCAGGAGGCTGGAAAAGTAAAAGGCGTGCAGACTAAAGCAGCAGCTCAGGATAGGCCCACAACAACGCTACCTGACCCTGACCTGGCCTCTTCCAGCCTCATCAGAAAATACCCTTATTGGTCACCATGGTAACAGAAATTCTAAGCTCCCTGTCTAACGGCTCCTATGCATTATGGAGTCGGGGCCTTAAAATGAGCACAAAACATAGAACCTGAAGCAGCCTTATAACCCACTTAATATAGCATCTTACTAAGCAGCTGAAAGCTAAAGACGCACAAAAGATCAATTACTAGTTCATATTCTGAGTTGCCCTTGGGGAAGATTATAAAACCGCCAGAAAAGAAACCTTTCCTAAACCGAAAGAGGCAAAGATACAAGCGACATAATATGGCAGCGCAGGTATGTGAATGTCAAGCACGGTCCCTGCTGTGTTCATAATGCAACAGCACAAAGGCCAGTTATTCTCCAGACCCTTGGCAATGAAGGCAGGTGCCCCCTCTGTCACTGCTGGGCAGGCTGAGGAAGGGAGGACAGCCACTGTTAAGCAGTCTGCTAGGGGAAATGGAAGATTCTGCTGATGCGGGACGGAGGGGATTCCCTGAATCTACACTATACTCCACCTCTCCTTTGTCCCTGCAGAAACACGTCAGCCAGACCTTCAACTTCCACCGGAACTTCAAGTCCGCAATTTCAAATGGCAGCTTAAGGTAAACTATGCATGCTAAAATAGACAAGACTATGCTAGAGATGTGAGTCTTAGGTAAAAAAAAAAAGATTTTTTAATCTGTGTGATCCTCAGTGGTTATGCTGGATACCTGAAGCAGGCTGGTCCTCAGTGAGACGCTTGGTTGTACGTCTGTTTTTTTTCTCTTTTTAATCCAAAATTACATCCCCCGCAAACTGCGGCCCTTTTTCTTAATCCTCGACAGACACAATGGGATAGAAGTGAGAGGCCTCTAATGTCTGTCTTCTGAGACTATGGGATGCCGTGGTTGTCCCCACATGACAGTAGGCCATGGAGCTTGGACAGGCCAAGCATGCAGGTCCTCTCCATTCACCTACCTCCATGTGGGTAGCTTTGAAATGGGGGGGGGGAG
>JAODKF010000126.1:4630647-4641477 GCA_026779585.1 Mormyrus proboscirostris
GGGGGGGGGGGGGGAGTTTGGTGCAAATGCTGAGGCACCTGTGCCACCTGCATCATGCAGTGCAGGGTGCAGGAAACACTCTGCTGAATTTACCAGCAGATGTCCTTACTGTGTGGATTCATCCATGTTTAATAAGGCCGTCATTCAACACGCCAATGACCACACTATTATCAGATGCTGACAGCCCAGTGAGGGGTGGCTCGGCGTCGCCTCACACCGCTGAGGTCGAGGGTTCGAGTCCCACTTCTGTTCTGTATGTGTCTCCCCGTGTCGCGTGGGTTCCCTTCTGCAGTCCGACTGACTGTGGTGCCTCGATTGCACGTGATGCATTATTATGTGCTTGTGCCTGCGACGGGCAGGGATCCTGTCTAGGGTGTAGCCCAGACGAATGTCATCTGCAATGGGCTCCAAGCTCACCCTTGACTCCAACCAAGATAAGAGGTTGGAAAACAAATGATAGGGCACCATCCCAATTCCAGTTGTTTTTATTTCAAACTTTCTCCAACAAGCACTGCCTATGGAAGCTGATAAGTAATGTGTACCTGCCAAACATGGACCCACAGGACTGGCAGATCCAGCTGGTGACTTACTTATCTCTACCAAGTAACTAAAAGAATCCCCCCTCCCCCCGACTTGGTATAGTCGTCTAATAAAACGGCCAGAACCGAAGATGCTGGTAGATGGTCTATTCTAAGCTCACCCCTCATTTGGTCAGTACACTTTGGTTTCTAGTTATTTGTGCGGCTGTGCAGATGAGCACCGACGTGCTACGTCACATAACAAGTCCCTGCATACAGTCTGCATTGATACAGAGTATGCGATTATTGATGTAAATGCAAAGCTCATATAAGATCAGTCAAAAAAATGTCACAACATTAGCTCTGTGACACAGGATCCCAAACAAAGAAAAAGCAATATAGACAGATGTTTTTATATTTTTTTAACAAAACTTCAAAAAATAAACTAGTCCGCTTTAAACCAGCTTACTCAAATCTCATTTATCTTTTTCTCATTCCTTCCTACATAATAAGCTGATCATTTTGATGTGTCACAGAGAGAACTGACAGAGACAAACGATTCAGAGATTAGAGAGAAAATCAGTTTGTTTTCATGTTAGTCTTGTTTTTTTGTGCGTTGTGTTGTGTGCTGCTGAGATTCTTCTTAATGCCATACCCGGTCGCAATAATCACCACAACAAAGATAAATACAATGTTTTCAGCTAAATAAAATGGAGATTATAAATCATACAAAAATAATCTGTAGTATTGGCTCATTTTTGCATCATCCTACTGCGAAGTGCATAGATCCCACAGAAGCGACTATTGATACAGCTGCATCTGAATAATTTGAAAATGTGTTTTTAATTTTAAAATATCACAAAGGATATTTTTTGCACAAATAAGAAAATACGAGCAATTTTCACCAGAAAGTATTTGTTAAAAGATCGATATTTTATTCAACTACACGATTACCTTCTGCGTTTCATTTGCTCCAAGTGTACGTATAAGATTCAATCGAGTCCAAAACTAAAATCTCCCCCTAATGACCTTACGCGAGAATTGCACCTGATTCGTGTTCTAAGCATCAAACCTTATGTATCTGCGTAATGATTTGGTGGCCCAAAGGATTTCATCCTGCTTAGAATGATTTAAAAGTAATTTATGAAACGTCATCACACTATCATGCCACTGACGTACACATAACTGGAATAACTTAAGCTATATTTTCTTATCCTCTTTCATAATCACTTATCCAAACCTGGATCCAGTTTCAAGAAAAGAAGAAAAAAAACAAAAACGCCAAGGTACACCTTGAACAGGATGGCAGACGCAGGCTAAGGACAACTTAGACACCAGATCCACCAAAATATGCACAGTATTCCACTGCAATAGGATGCACTGACAACCAAAGGATGTGAGAGCACAGTCACATGATACTCCAGGGCCACCCTGATTATATTATCAATAAAAGCCATTTAATAAGATTCTCTTAAATTTGTTTTTGTATGAGATGTAAGTATGTCTAGTGGACTCGAAATCTAATGAGTGAGTTAAAACACCTAAACCTCATTAATATTAGTGTTTATTTTTTCTAGACAAAGAAAACACAAGCCTTCCTTTTCTAAGACCAATATTAAAGTCCAGTTTTCCTGGGGTATTTGGTCAAACATCGACGATCCTTTAAGCTTGGGTTCATGCTCTGGTTTATTCATTTTTGTTGTGTTTCTTCTGCGTTTCAGCTGTACCAGGAGGTTCATAAGACATATTAGGGTAATAAATGTTTCTCTTTACATCACTGAAGATATTATCATTGAACCAACACATACTGTACACCACTATATAATAGTGTTTATACATTGTTATGACCACATATTTGTCAAAAAAGGATGCGCATTACACAGTAACACCACAAAAACAAAGGGATTAAGATGAAATCAGTCACCAGGGGTCAAATTTTTATCCCGGAACAAGCAAAATCTACTTAAAACAGTTCATGTTGTCTGGTTTGTGCTGTTAGCTGTCCTGACTCTTTCAGATCGCAATCAGCCTGGATCTGCCAGGTGCTTCATAAGATGCTTTGAGGATGGAAGAAACAAAAATAAAAGCAAATAAAATCAATCATTTGCACCAAAATCAATAAATAAAAAATAAAGCAAATGGGAAGATAAGTAAGTTATCTTGCATTCTTCAATCCCCTGATCACGATAGCTATAAAGCATTATATATAAATTAATTTCTGGAAGTTGCGAGGGGGAGATCGCCAAAAAAAACGCAGCAGAACATGTGACTCCAGAGAGGTCCGTAGGGTGGGAACAGGCTTCAGTGAAAGTAATGGTCGATATCAATGGAATGTCACACATTGTATATAATATAATAATACAATTTAATATAATATATATACAACAACACTGCTATCATAGACAATAGGATAAATACTACAAGAATACTTGCAATATCTCATTATATAACTAGCAGTTTTATGACAAATTTTATGCTTAATATTATACAGATTATCAAGAAGGGGGGGAAAACTATGAAATATTTAAGAGCAAGTAATATCGAACCGACCGTATCTATCTGTTGTTTTGCCGACGGGGTTATAAAAAACTGCCTGCTCCCATTTCCATTACAACGCTCAGAAATATAATAATGCAAATATTAGGGTAAACATACCGGAATATATTACGGTCGTTTTCGAGTAACGGTGGCAGCCATGATCAGAAAGCAGGTGTGCACTGCCCTCTGCTGGCAAAGGGTTAAAATGCCGTACATTGTAGGACATAGGAGTCTGAAATGACTGCAATTAGAGCATAAGTGCATGGGATTGATTGCTGAATTCTGGAAAAACTAGTCCGTCCGTGCATCCATCCACCACAGTTCAATGATAATTTATAAACCACAGCACAAAGACACAAGAAAAATACAATCACGTCTCATGATATTGGAAAAATTCAAATAAAACAAAATTCATTTCTGTGGTCAGGCAGCAGAAGCGCCCAAATATTCTCAGAGGTGGGGCATGGGAGGGGTACAGGGTCCCCTTACGAGAAAAAAATTAAGGCTGTCATACAGATAAAATTAACTGCATTTTTCTATAATTACACAAGAAATATACACTATACGTATATTCGGGCAAATCCGCAAACTGCTATAAACTGTATTCCGAGAAATGTATTCTGATTGACATCACTCAGAGCCAATGAAAATGGGAGAGTACCTGGGGGGCCAATCATATTTCGGTGGGGGGGGGGGACTATTGCCAGGGTGTACTTTACACTTGTGTACTTCTGCCTGAAATTCAGAATGCATTATAGATAAAACAGGAGTATTTACATAAGAAAATAAGGCACAAGACTCTGCACTGGGGATTAAAAGAGGAAAAAAAAAAAAAACTGTGGCCTTTAATGGGAAAACTATCTATTCTACTGCTGGCAAATTTACCAGTCAGGGCCCATCATTTCCACAATGGCCAGAGGAAGACAGAAGCCAAAAATAAGAGACGAGTTTCAAACCAGAACGCAAGAACAATATATCCATATATCAGAAAAGCAGATGTATAATAGGGAAGCAGAGACGACATTCCTAGGAGACAAATACAAGCTCTCTAATAACAGATAATGGGAGAGATGTCTTCAGAATGGAAAGCTAACGATGACACTTCAGCGATGGAGAGATTACCTGCTCCCCTTTCTGACTCCCGCACGAGGACTAACCAGCAAATTAGACATACGTCACACCGGTGTCGGCCGATTCTCCGTCTGCGGGAGACATATAGGCCTCATCTATTTGTCGAACTCTGACCCCACCTTGGCCCCTGGCAGACGGCTGTGAGTGATGCATTAAGTCTCCGCCTGTGGCCGCGCTGCTGCGGGTCACCGAGGACATCTGTTGAGGTGCTTGACAGTGTGCTCAGATTCATACATCTTCTCTGGCCTCCCAGGACTATGCATCACTGCCTTTAGGCTCAAACCGCAGCCTTCTCTTAAATCAGCATTAGGCTTGCAAACAATAATGTCTGAGCATTAAAAGCAGGGCTTTGCCTAATCCTGACAGTGAAACCAGCATCTTCTTGAGAAAAACTAAGGAGAAATCATTCATATTTTCCCATCATTTGGAAATCCAAAATGGGATTAAACACAAATTAATCAGATACAGTGGCTAGTTATTTGAAACATTTTAAAACATATAACTGTCCGACTGACTCGAAAGTCTAAATCAGCATCATCTGGTTGTTTAAGAAATTATACTTCTTAAGCTGCAAAAAAGGTTCATATTACAGGAATCATAATTAATTTGCAATCTGTTAAATATAATTGCAATAAAAATGGATAGTGCCGGCGTACGTCTTATATTTCCCCAGTGAGAAGCAATGCAATTAGCAGCAGAGTGACGCAGTAAAAGATATCAAAAGGCTACAAAGGCAGTGCGTGTTTCGTGTAAATGAAGTTATGATTATTATGATCCGCAGTGCCGATCAACCCATTAAGAGGAAACTACGGGGGACTAGGGCGGTATAGCTTGTCCAGGCACGACATGAACTTTGACCCGGCACTGAGTCACCCATGACCCTCACCATATTAATTAGGTGGAAACTGGATGAATGTATTACTATTGTTTGCACAATAATAAGCTGTTCCAATTAATTACATAACAGCACTTTTTTATTTCTCAAAATTATAAATTTTGACACAGGCCAATAAGGCCCTTGGTAATGATTATGCGAAATTTCAGATAACAAATTTAGGTCTCAGCAACTTATGCAGAACATTACTGTAATGATATTCCTTTAGCTTTCCAAATAAACAGGTTTAATATAACCGTTGCCTACTCATCAGAATACCCTAGCCAAAGATGTTAACCCACAGAAATAGAAGTTCAACTTGTGGTTTAGGAAAATAAACACATCGCCTTGGATCGTTTGTGGCAGCCTAAAATAGTTTAGAGTGGAAGACTTCCTCTAAAGTAAATAAAATGGTTTTATAATTTCAAATGAAGATTACAGAGAGGACCATGACAATGTGAGAGTTTGCCACAAAGACTTATGGGATCAAATGGCAGGAAAAAATGTAATATTAACCTGAATTGTAAAAAAAAAAATAGTCTACTGTTTTAATGGCATATCACATCTCCAAATGCACTGTTTGTTAATTTAAGAGGTCTAACGGTAAGGTGATTTTCCGGGCCATTTCGGCAACAATATGCAAGTATTTTTTTGCATGCTTGGCTTGGACCGTCTGAAGCTGTGATTCCGGGAACTGAACAGTGCGGTTTTCAGAGAGCTTGGGATTCCGGCGCCTGCGCGGAACGAGCAACGAACCGGCGAGCTTAACTGTTCGGAAGCCCTATTTTAAGTAGGGATGGGCGATACCAACATTATTCCTTTCGATGCAATACCATTACTTTGTAGTACTTTTTCATCGATACCGATACTTTACACTTTAAAGGAAAATCCCATGACTGCAGTGTTCATTAATAACTTTATTGTAAGGGCAATATTAAATAAGGATAAAACTTTTGAACATAAATACTTTAAATAAAAGCTTATAAAATGATAAAAAACGTAATTTGCATTTAATATAAAATGGTAAATGGACTGCATTTATATAGCGCTTTTTCTCAAAGCGCTTTACAACATATGCCTCACATTCACCCATTCACACACCGGTGGCGGAAGCTGCCATGCAAAGCGCCAACCTGCTCACCGGGAGCAATTAGGGGTTCAGTGTCTTGCTCAAGGACACTTTGATGGGGTCAGGAGGAATCAGGGAACCTGCAACCCTCCGGTTGCCGAACGCTAGCACTACCCCCTGCGCCACCATCTTCCCATATACTAATATACTTATTGATGTTCAACTTCAAATTAATACAAAATTAACTACATGTCTTAAATATCAAGTCCTTAAGAACCTGCATTAACCCCAGTATTGAATTCATTTTTTCTTTGCACCACGTATACAATATGGGTCCTGGGGACCCAGTTGGAATAGTTGTATAATATTTTTTTCGTTATAATTTGCGAATATAAAAAATGTCTTTTTTACTACTGTATGTGTAATGTAAAACGCGGTTTGGAAAACATAAGGTTTAAACCGGTAGAACGTAACACAACATTATCATCATCCTCAACAACAAAATGCAATGATAATATTCATAATAATTATGAATTATGAACAGCCTTTCACTAACATTTCATGAGACTAAGCAGGCACCAGTGTTTTCAGTGAAAATTAAATGAAAATAGCTAATGCATTTCCTTTTCTAGTGGGCGAAAAATAGCACCACACTACAGTTCCTTTCCTCTCTCCAAATTTGAGTTGCAGCGGAACGAGGATTGTGGCCGTACTTGACTAAAGGTGCGCAGGGTGCCCTAATCACGTGACACGGAAGACGGTCTAAAATACGCCCGGGCTGATTTTCACGTAGATTAAATGCCTAAAACCATAAGAGGTGAAAACAAATTCCGCATTTTGTGTTAGCGCAGTGTTATCACGATATTTAAAAATGTATCGAGTCCAAAGTATCGAACGGCAGGTATCTTAAGTATCGATACACCCATCCCTAATTTTTTAAGTGCGGAGGTCAGCGGTGTCATGAGATCTAATACCGCAAAGCCAAATTCTATAACAACAACTTTAAACTACATTCCAAATTCCTTATTTTCACGCTAGGCCATTGCATTATGGATGTGTGTAAGTCAGGCCTACATTATTTTATTCATTGGCGCTTTAATGCACGGGCTTACCTTTGCTGAAGCCCAGTTGTCACCTCTGAAAAGGGGGCCTAAACTAACTTAAAAGTATCTAAATTTCTAACAGCAACAACTTACCGTCGCAAACCCACTCCCACCTCCTGGTCCATAAGGGCCCTCTGAGAACTTAAGCAAACCAAGGGTCTCCGACCTTGTTATTGTGCCTCTGAAAGTCCAACATTCAAATCAAAACTGCAAATTACATTGCTGCAACTTCTTTCGATACTATAACCTCCTGAAGATCTAACATTTGTCTTTGTGACGTTCCGTGCACTAAGAGTCACCCAATATGGGGTTTAATTTCCTCCAAAATGTCCTCTAAAATTTTCTTTTCCTGTAACACACGTCGCTCTGCAAATAACAGTTAAAATAATAAAACCAAAGGGACATTTTTACTCGCCGCCTTACCGCACTAACTAGTTGTACGGTGACCTCAGCTAACGGATGCGGAAGTCGCGTTGAAGCCGACGCTTCGTCAGGTGCATTTTTATCTTTAGAAGTCAGCCGAAGCGGATGGTCTGCCAGGCACGAACCGCCGCAGTCACGCGCTGTCCAAAGCGACCCAGCACCGGAAACCCAGGCTTCAGTGTGTCAAAGCACTGTATTCAGGCCTCTCTTTCAAAAGCCAAGAACGCATTAGTCTGCAGAAATACGAAGGGCGATCGCCTGCAGCATGCATGCAACAATATCCCCCGAGCTACTGTCCGTTTAATTAGTGCAAAACTTCGGATAATAGGCGTACAGCAGCTCCGCACTCGGACTTGCAGAATGGCAAATGACCGGCAGAACAAATGCGACAATATCGCACGTCAAATAGGGGCCAAAAAGTAGGCTGTGCAGCCCAAATATTTGGCGTTATTCACGTTTTATGCTTTTAAACCGTTTTTTTCCCATGATTATATGGAAACAAGTAATGCAAATCAACCCCATATAACCGATTATTTATGTAAATAGGATTTCGCCGCAGTATTGTGGAACTTAAGACTGTTTATAACCGCATCTGCTGCCGACAAGTAAGATGTATCTAGTTTATCAACCGGAGACAGATAGGCTACAAAAATAGAAAATTATAGAAATCGAAACTTTGTTAGGAAGTAATGTAACTATGTAAAAGTTTATTTATAAAGCTCTTTTCACAGACAAAGACACATTGCGCTGTACAACAAAAAATTCAAAGTACACGAACAATTACATACATAATGTGAAAAATGCGGGTCCTACATAGAAAAAAAAAGTAAGAGAATGAGCCACAAAATGAGCGTGTGATGAGAAAAAAGAAACGAAAACAAAGTAAAAGCGGATTTATATATATATATATATATATATATATATATATATATACACACACACACATACATACACACACACAGCAATCTAATCATTTCTTCCATGCTTACCCAAGGACTTTGCCCTGTTGCCATGGTGATAAAGCCACACCTCTGGCTATCTGAACTGACAAGTCACATGCCCCACCACTCTACAGCTGTTTAAACATTTTGCCAAGGCATTTCAATTTATTCCATAAAACTTTATCAATAACAGCCGCAATGTACAAAACCCTAAGGTTGCTATGAAGCCAATCAATGGGAAGTAGAAGCAGCTTTAGTGAAATGGGTGACCACAAGTGACATTGCAGCACACAAACCCAAAAGATCATGTGTCACACAAGCTGTTTTTTTGGTGCAGGGTTTATTTTACCAGGTTGCTCAAATGAAATGTGAGGAAACGTTCTGCTGGTAATTCAGAATTTTGCACTACAGTGATAAGGTCAAAAGGGCCTTTCTGCTAAAATGCAGAAAGCAGCCAGCAGAAATAAAGGCTAATACCACAAGTACAAACATCCAACTGTAGGCCACAAATGATGACAGTTTTACAGCAGAAACCCTATACCTGGGGTATTCAATAGGCAGACCCCGGTCTGGATACGGACCCAGACAAAGTTCAATTCGAACCGACACGAAAATCTGTAAAAATAAAAAATATCATCCAATCGATTATTATCAGTGATTCAGTGCTATTTTAAGAGATGTCATTCCACACATCTTCATTCAGGTTCAGACCCAATCAAAGAAGGCGTAGAGCAGCATTATTACAGAACATCACTCACAACCGAAAGTTGATATACCAGTCACACGGAATCGTTTCACTTTTTTGTGAGCTGCAGACGTAGACATTCAACTCAAATATCTTGCATTTTTCATTCTGAATGCGACATGGCGTGTTCAAAACTGGCCATGAGTAAGAATAGAAAAGTTTAACATTGAGTGGACTGACAAATATGCATTCGTTACTCCCCATGGGAAGCACAAAACCAATGTGTTTAATCTGCAACGAGACAGTAGCCATTGTCAAATGTGCATCACTATGACATGAAACATGCACAAAATTATCCCCAGAACATAGAGGTTAGAACCACAAAAATAAACCAGCTAAAATCATCATACAGCTACCAGCAGTATAATAATTATGTCAGCTACTGCACAAGAGCAGGCAACGGAGGGGTTTGTGGACTTATCAGCTTTTTTTGTAGTTCTGGAGTTTTTAGTTCTGGAGTTCTGGACTTGGAATTTTCCGTCACTTTTCCGGACCTTGCCCTGACTGGACATTTGGTAAGTGGACCTTTCAGGTTTGTATTTGCGTACCACTTCCCTACACAATTACCCATCTGCAAAACAAGCTTTTTTTTTTGTGTGTGTTGCCAGAATATTGCCAATGCTCCTTATACATGAATTCATTTACTCATTTTACTGATTTATGATCATGTATAATTATTCTTTTATTCACTAGAATGTAACATTCTAATTTTATGAATATGTTCTAAATTTCATCATTTATTATTCTGATATAATAATCTGTTTATGAGCCAATATTCTGCCATCAGAACTTACCTGCATGCTGTGAAAACGACATTCTACAAGATTATGGTTAAAGAAAAGAAAGCAATAGAGCCATAAATGTCATTGCTCAGCATTTTTGAAATTCCATTTACATAAGTTATACCATTGTCACACCACATTTTTGGCACTAGACTGAGGTTCAGACTAAACACACTTACAACCAAACTACACCATACATGTAAATGAAAGAGTCCAACCCTGTGGAGATTTTAGACCAGTTCAACTGAGGCAGCCTGACTAGGGCCAGTTGTTCTGTTGGGGGCGGGGGACAGATGCTTTTGACCTCAATGTTCATGATGTAGTCAAGACCACCTAGACCGATTCAGAAACCAAGTCATTGCCATTGTCAGTCAAGACCAGAGTGTATCAACACTGAAACAATACTGAGACAACACCAAGACAAAGCTAGATCAAGTCAAGATCAGAAACAGACTATAAAATGTGGAGCACAGGCACCATCTTGGGGCTATGCAGTATGGCCTAAAATTTATCAGGATATTCTGCACTACTCAGATATGTCATAATTTTATGTGCAAACGCTGACACGGTCTTGATATCATCCTTCTTATTAGGAAAAACTACTTGCACCTATTGAAATTTCTCAATTTCAGTCACATCTACTATAAAAATTTGCAAGTACTTTCAAATATAATGCTATAAATGTTGAGATTAGAATCTGTGATAT
>JAODKF010000126.1:4689189-4702571 GCA_026779585.1 Mormyrus proboscirostris
CCCCCCCCCCCCCCCCCCCCCCCCCCCCCCCCCCCCCCCCCCCCCCCCCCCCCCCCCCCCCCCCCGCCCCCCCCCCAGGTTATGTAACTGTTTAGGAACACACACACTCAGCTACAGTACTAACACAGAAAGACCGGGGGACAACAGATGGCTTCTGGGCTCCAAAAAAGGAAAAAAAAACTAAATATGGCGTCTTGAGTCTAAATAAGCCACTTCCTCGCACTTGTGTTGACCCAGACTGGGTGGTAGGGAGACCTACTGACGCGACCAGCTGTCGCCCTTGGAGACCGATTTCTATCTCAGACCAGCAAATAACAATCCCTTGTCCGATTTCCTTACTTTTTTCAGCTTTCTGTTACTCTTGTAACTTGTGTCTGAACTTGTGAATTAGAAAGTCTTTTCTTCTGTAGGTTTTGAAAGTTCTGCATCTGGTGGTGCAGTGAGCAGGTTAATTTTTTGATTACTTTTTAACTGTCCTTTAACGCCAAAACATGGTAACCATGCAGTGCTAAGAAAACGGGCTGCCTGCTTTTCCAACTGTCCATCTGTACATGTAGTAGGTTGGTAAAGGTATTACGTCCTGGAAACATAACCTAAGAGACCCGATTTTGCTCATAACTCACTTTTGATTAAACGTGCAGTTACTGTATTTGCCTTTGTGTGGTGGTCTGGTTCCCCCAGCAATTTTAGGTATATTTAAATGTGACAGTCAGAAGCATATAGTTAAGACTTGGTTTGTGCCTTTGAGGGGAGTGTTAATTTTGACCGTATTTTACATTAATTACTAAAATGGGAAAGATGACAGAGCTGATCTGGATGTAGGAGTGACACATGTGTGACCGGCGTAGCAAATCTGGGAGCCTCTCTACTGTACAGATAAACGGCTCGATGCCCTGCCTTCCCAGCTGGGCAGTGTGTCTGATTCCCCCGGGGGGGTCGGCGGCAATGGCGAGAGTTCTGAACGGCTCATTAGCCGTGGGTTGAGATTATCACCACACCCACAGAAGAACCCTCACCACAGAACACGGACGACTCGCGGCACTGATAGCGGGCCGCCGTCTGCACCGATAAGAGATGCCGCCACATGGCTTTATCGGTGCGGATCTGGTGATCTGTGGTCTGAGATGGGCTGTAAGCTTCCAGCCCCTTCGCCGCTAGCTGACCGGCCAGCTGTGCACTTCACCGCTCCTGGCTGACTTTGGGTCACGGTGGAGTAACTACTGTAGCTCGGGTGCAGACAAAACGACGACTGCCCTCCCTGGCCCAAAACATGCTGCGATGACGACTTTGCCGCCCGTCAGGCTGTGACGTTAATGCCGACTGGCTGCCTGAACCTTTTGGGCAATTTAACTACAGCTGATTATAACTCATCTCAGCCTTAAATTGCAGAGCATTTGCAATTCTCAGTTCATGAAGGATGTGTGTGCTACTCCCTATATCAGGTTATCCTGCAGCTAAAACTACAATTATTACCAAAAAGGCAATTACTGAATGACATAATAGCATCATGTGATTAATTATCCAGTTACCATATTCATTTCATATAACACATACAAACACAAAGCACTCATGTTTACCTGTAAAAGCAATTAACTCTCAGTGTAGTGAGATGAGGGACCCAGTAAATGTATGCAGATTTAGATTGATTCTGTACTGCTTGCAAACATCCCTCACCAGTCTCGGCATGTGCTTCAGAACGTTCCAGTAAACACCGATTTGCACTTTTATCGAATGCGCTGCCTCACTTCATGTTCCGCCACGTACCACCAAACGCACGGCCTGCAGTTGTTTGCTAATTCTTGTTTATAAATATGAAGTGAGGTTATATGTATTGAAAAGCATTGAAGAGAGAGTGCTGCTATTGGTGGAGGGATATTGAGGATTAAAAAAAGCTGGGAAGTGTCACCTTACTAGAAGACCCCCCCCCCCCATGACTGGCTTCTTGTACCAATGGTTCTGATGAGAAAAACGAATCTGCGTAAAAAGGCACACGGCGTTCCGTTCTTGCTGTTCTCCACTTACTAGAATTACTGAAAAACAAGCCAAGAATGTAGGTAGGACCTTACCTTGGGTAATAATAATAATTACGAGTGAGAAATCATTGTGATGCAGTGGGGAAGAGAGGTGCGGCGAGAGGGTGAGAGGCCAGGGGACACTGTGGGTCTCTGCAGGCCCCTGATAAGAGTTTGTTTACCTTCCTGTGGATGGTTAGCCCTCCGTCTGTAGCCAAGGAAACTCTGGGACAATAGGTGTGTAGAGCTGTGGCTGGCGGGGCCTCTCGCCCTCTGTATTCCCCCCCCCCACACACACACCCTGACCCTGGGTTACAAACAGTTCGTTCATCGGAGAGTGGGGCCAGGTTCCACCTGCAGAAATCCCATTGAGTTTTCTGAAAAAAAAACTGTCAGGTTACAGCAACTGGTGGACATCTGTATCTAGGTATTTACCAGGGATGAGAAAAAGTCCTTGGCGAGTCCCAGTCAACTCTCAAGTCAAAACATTGCAAGTCCAAGTCAAGTCTCACGTCATGTGCTCTCAAGTCTAAGTTGAGTTTCCATCATTTTTGTTGAGTCACAAGCCTTCAAATGACTCAAGTCCAAGTCGAGTTGTGAGTCATGTAACTTGAGTCCTTGCCTATGTCAGTTTTTTCCTACCTTTAGTCATTAGAACTTGCTACAGCAAAAACCCACTGCAATATGTTGTAGGTTGAATCCTTCATAGGCAGGGGTAGGTTGAAGAGAAAGTGTCCCCTCTGTTATGGTAGTCATCACACAGTTTTTACGTCCATGTATATGCAGGGAGTGATACATCTTTCCAACAAACTATCTCAGGAGACCATGTATTCAGCCAAATGAAAATGCAGACAGCAGAGAATTTATATATAAGACAATTATAAAATTAACATTATAGTATCCAGAGCAGGACTACAACCTCAAGTCTTCTCAAGTTAAAAGTCCAGGTCCAAGTCCTTTGCCCTCAAGTCCAAGTCGAGTCCAAGTCTTTCCATCAGTTTGCTTAGTCAAGTCACAAGTCATCAAATCTGAGACTTGAGTCCAAGTTGAGTTGTGAATTAGTAACTCGAGTCCTTGCCTCTGCTATTAACATGTAGTGGTGGACAACAAAATAGCAAAATGAAAGTGCAGAAGTAGCTAATATGGTTAGCCGTAGTCTTTGTAAATTTATAAGCTAGTGGAAAAAGAATGATAACCCTTTGAAGAACAAGCAAAAATATGTTTTGTCTTTGTAAAATTTTGTTTTGGAAAATTAAAGTCCAGAAGTAGGCAGTGTGGTTAACCGTAGTCTTTGCAAATTTACTAGCTGATGAAAAATGAATAACTGTTTTCAAAGTGCAGACTGAGAACTCAATTTTTACAGCTGAGTTGATGTTTTCTGGTGAATATGAAATATACACAGAGGGCTGAGTTTCCACTGGATGTGCTGCATAGCGCATCATACATCGAAACATACAATTTACAAAGGCGCCGGCTAATGTCACAGCTGGTAAACTCGATGTTTTGCATGCTGATGAAGGATAACCTGCTGCATTTGCTGAGATATTTTAATTCAACGTGTGAAGGTGGAAAGTTCTACTAGCAAACTTCAATGAAATGGGGCAAATTTCACAGACAAATAAATCAGAAGAATTAGTGTGATGCACATATTTATAGATGCACCATCGCAAACTACTGAATACCAGATGCCGCTATTGAGATGCAAATTTAATGCAGTTGAAAGATTCAAATGCAAATTCAGTATTGCTTGTGACTTTGGATTGGATGGGGTGTGATAGCTGTGAGGGAGACTCCTGACCAGTCTGTGAAGGAGGGTCACTGTTTCTGGAAGCTCTCTCTGTACCTTCAAACCATCTCTTGCTCATGTACCGGGAAATGTGAGATCCTGGCGGCAAATATTCTTTTGGCTGCACTTCAGCAATCTGTCTGCCTCGCTGACCTGCTGCTGCATTTCCGTCCACAAGAAATATGAATTAACAAAATGTTGTATTAATAGACCATTTATCAATCATCAAGGTTTTATACCTACAGGGCCGTGCGTAAATTTTGCCAGACACGGAAAATACACTTTTTTGAATAATACAATGTATACGCTTCAGCCGTAATCTACCAGTTCTCTGCTGACTCTGATCTGGCTTGTCATTTGTCTTATCACAGTACACATTCCCTGCTTCTGATGCAACAATTAGCCATTGAAGTGAGACATTCAAGACCCGTATCTGCTCTTGCAGCGTGTACTGGACTTTGCGCGTCATGACGAGTACAAATAAATACTGAAAATCGGTTAATTCTTGGCCACTTGAGGCATTTGATAGCTCGTATCTTTGTTAAGGCTGTAAGTACTGCCAGAATAAAGAACTCTTTAGCAAAACCCCACCAGTACAAAATAGCACACTTATCAGTGGTCTGGATATTCCTACAGCTGTTCCTTAAACTCTGTAGTCCCTCCGGCATGTCATTCCGGTTTTGCCATTTGCAGTGCGGCTGTAGCATTGTGAGATATACCGCTCCATTTGCTTCACATCGATTCAGGGTCGACTTCCCTGATGAGACATTCGTCCCGTCCTAACAGCAGGTCAGCGGGTTAAACTGAAGGCAGACCCAAGCGGTGGATGGGGAAAAGCGAGACGTACAGAATAAACTGTGCCCATCACTACAGTGTTGACAGAACTCAAGGAACCACATTATGAGATGGTGGTGATTAGGGGGTGTATATAACCTGGGGGCTGCCGTCATCCCTGGGTCTCCTACAGGCGAAAAACATTTACCTCATCTCTCCCAGAGACTCCAGCCTGTGTGCAATGCTGCTGCATAAACATTTGTTGTCATGGAAAACAAAATTGAAGTCACTGATCGAAAGAGATAACGTCAGAGGGGAGTCCAGTAAGTCTCACGCCTCATTTAGCGCCGAACTGCTCGCTGGGATGACTGGCATTTCCGGGTCAAGGCACCGGGTCAGCAAGACGGGCACATTAGCATGTTTCTCTGGAGGGTTAGTCTGAAATTAATGTAAACATACGCATGTTCTCACATGCTCACGCGAGCAATGAACCAGCCGTCGTCTGGACAGATGAATTCGGCCGTCTGGCTGACAAACAGTGTTGACGTAAGGCTTTGTTTACAGCTCCAGTCTCCTTCCTAAAGCAGGCAGCGCGCTCACATCTACTGCCATTGGCATGTCGTCTAAACAGGGCATTTCCTATTGCCCCCAGAGACAGGAAGATGTAGAGCAGGGCCAGAGCCCGATGGAGCCATGTCTCTGTACAGGGCGGCTTTCCCAGCATTCTCTGTCATGGATCGGAAAATCTCTTACATCAAGCGGGGCTTGAATGGAGATGGACGGACGCTCTGCTCTGTTTTGAGTGGGTGCTGTATAGTGCTTTGTCAAAGGGTCAGTCTGGCATTAGCAAACAAAGGAAGAGATGTGTCACATATTAGAGATTGTTGCACATCCTCTAAAAAAAACATGATATAATTGTATTCAGTGATGGGCCAAGGCTCTATGCACTGCGCTGTGACACATCACATTAGTGACCATCTTCAAAAAACCTGCAATTTGTGCTACAATATCCCCTATTGGTTTATACCACAGGCTCCACCCCTGGCTCTGTGACATGTCTAAACATCCAATCAGTGTGGTTTAAAAAAGGAAGCTAAACTCACGTCTGAATGTCTATGAACTATGCAAACCCAACTGCAAAGCTGGATTCTAGACTGCCAGTTTGTGGTCATGATTACGAAACAGAGGCCCAGTAAAGTGGGAGAGGAAGAGGCAAAAAATCATCCAAGAAACCCCAGCACCCCACCCGCGCCATCGCTCTGCAAGCGATGCTGATGAAGTGACTGTCACATGAACCCCACACTGCCATGACACGCTGCTCATACATCTGTGTCTGAGCATTGAGGTCAGTCATCCATGTGGACTCACACAATTATGATGATGATGATGATAGAAAGATTATTATTGTTGACTGGTAATTGTAGCTGTGAGATCATCATCATTAATATTTTAGTGTCAGAGTCACTGAAATGCTGTTCTGCGCTGGTCTATAGTTTCTCACTAAACCTATTAACTGGTTACTCACATGTACCATTTACGGCACCCTGGGCAAGTTTTATTGCCAATGACACACCCACCTCACTAGAAGACGTAACTGCCCAATTTCACTTGTCCAGGACAGTAAGGATGGGGTATAAAGCTTGCCGAGAGAGCGGTGATGGTACCAATGGTTTGCTAAATCAGCACCCCCTCAGAGGATGGTGGCCTATGGCCTATGTGGCCTACAGGATTGGCTGGCCCTGTTCCCTGACTCGGTCAAGAAGCACGTTGGTGGCTAAAAACACCTGCCTTAACTTAGCACCCCCTCTCCATTTTGTCGTACTGCTTATAACTTTATAGTTAAATAAGTCATTTTGGCACAGAAATGTACTGTAGTGGGAGGAAAGTAAGGCCTGGGACCACCGGCTGCGTGGCGTGTATGTTGCTACTGCAGCGCTGAACTGCATGTTTGTCCACACCGTCTGAGTTGCTGCTGTGGCATCGAACTGCGTGAACAGCAACATTGCTGCTGAGGTGCTGAACTGCATGTTTGTGCACACTGCCTGCGTTGCTGCTGCAGTGCTGAACTGCGTGTTTGTGCACACCGCCTGCGTTGCTGCTGCAGTGCTGAACTGCGTGTTTGTGCACACCGCCTGCGTTGCTGCTGCGGTGCTGAACTGCATGTTTATCCACACCGCCTGCGTTGCTGCTGCGATGCTGAACTGCATGTTTGTGCACACCGCCTGCGTTGCTGCTGCGATGCTGAACTGCATGTTTATCCACACCGCCTGCGTTGCTGCTGCGGGGCTGAACTGCGTTTTTGTCCACGCCGCCTGCGTTGCTGCTGCGATGTTGAACTGCGATGCTGAACTGCGTGTTTGTGCACAGCTCCTGCGTTGCTACTGCAATGCCGAACTGCGTGTTTGTCCACAGCTCCTGACTTGCTGCTGCGGTGCCAAACTGCGTGTTTGTCCACACTGCCAGCATTGCTGCAGTGGTGCTGAACTGCATTTATCCACACCATCAGCGTTGCTGATGCGGTGCTGCTAGTGCAAACCCTGTCTTTCTACAATGAGTTTACCTTTGATAATGACCATCAATAATAATAAAATTTTATTTAAATTTAGTTTAGACAAAGGTTAAGAAGCATGTGCTCACTTGTAACAACAAACAATAATAATTATTATTATCAATAATGATAATCAGATACTTATTATTATTATTATCATCATAAATAATATACAGTAATATACAGTAATGTACAGTAATATACAGTAATCCCTGTGTATATATTTGTGGTATTTGTTCACCCTAGTTCAGAGCGAGAGAGCACACCTGAAAACTACTGAGCTTCACATAATGTTCTGTTAAGTTATCAACATAATATAATTATAGCTTACACTGGGTTTCTGCTCTGACTACATAGAACACATGTAGCTTGCACTTTGTCCTTTAATAATATACAATTGGACAAATGGTTAAAATAAATGTTTATATACAGTATTTTTCATGTCTATGATATAAACCCAGGCATTGAAACTACAGTGAATGATGTCAATTACGGGATTTTGCTTATATGATGTCAGCATGACTATAAACAGATCTTTTAACTTTCTATTTTTGCTGAGAACCGTTTACTACTCATGAAAAATAAGTGCCACTCAGACTCTCTAGATGCGCTGCGTCTCACGCAGGTAGTGGCTGCTCTAATCTGTTAACATGGGCACTGAAATGAAAGTCGATACTTTCCGCAGAAGTGACACGTGCGACACGGCCGGTGCATCTCGGGCCTGTGTCTGCTTTGTGGCCAGATTTGACCCTGAAATTGGGCGTGGCTGACCTCCTCCACACTGATGCACGTCGGCCAACACACCCCCAGCCAAACCCTCCATGTTCTGCCCAAACATGTCCACTTCAGAAAGGCACCGGTCCGGGTGCATGCTGTGCAGACTCCAGGCACTTCTTGTTTTCTTTGCCGGGAGTATTTATTGACCCTGTGTAAGTTATTCCCTGGAGGACAAGTAAATTGTTTCAACAGCTCGTTCGTCAGCTTCAGCTTGACCTCATGGTTTGGCTCTGTCCCTCCCCCTCCCCCTCTGCATCCATCCTCACTAAATCACCAGAGGACCTTTAGAGAGCAGACAGGGTCTGAAGACCACCCCCCCCCCCCCCCCAGACAGAGACTTCCGAGCTTCCCAAAGAAGAGCACGTCTGCCACCTGACAAGCGTATCCAATAACAGGTTATGGTACCACATTAGCACATTAGCGTTTGTTTATTTAGCAGATGCGTTTGTTCACCGCAATGCACAAGTGAATGAAGTACGATGAATGTTGTAGTGCATTCTTACTGGTGAAGAAAGATCTGCTTATTGACATGGCTGACTCTCACTCTCACGCTTTTGCCAGACCTCCGAACTGCTGGTCTGGATCCTTGTGTGATACACGACAGGAAAAAAAAAGCTGTCAGTTGTGCGAAGAGCCGTAATCAACGTCCCCCTTTCTCTTCTCTTGTAGAATACCCAAGGACTTGTGAACCCCTGGAAAAAACAGATAAGAGACTCTGGAGTGGTGAGGCCCAGAACATTTCAACTGCCTGCCAGAGCAGCTACAGCAGTAACAGTTACGAGGTCCACATTCTGAACCTGCAGTTCACCGCTACGGACAGCAATGTAAGTTAAACCATTGTGTGACCACAAATAAAAAAACAATTATTTTACAACATATTCCATTAGGATATCTCTACTGCTTGTCCTAAAAAAAAACTCATCCAGACACATTATGAATTAATTATAGATGCAATACAGGTTCAACTTTATGTCCCGAGGCGATGTGTTACTTTAAAATCAATATCAACATGAATTTCCTTCCACAGATAATTGCAATAATTAAAAAAAGTGACACAGAAAGGTAAAATTTAAGTATCTTTCTGGCATCTCTTCTGGTTAGTAACATGACCGAGGACAGAAACGAGTGACGTTCAGAAGGCAAATGAGAAATGCGATTGGTGGACGTGCTTCGAAATACTGGTGATCTGCGTAGATGTGCATGGATTATCTGAAGGAAAAATGGTCATATTCTATATATTAATCATTAATAGTAGTATTGCACATTGCAATGTATTGATGTATTCCAGATATCTGGGGACTTGAAAATTTCCAAACACCTACTTAAAAAAGTACTAGAGAAGGGCTGAACAGAATGGATTCGTAATGCGGATTTATGCAAATTAATGCTAATTATGCTAGCATTTAATGCTAGTGAAAATTACATCACAAACCCAAACCCAGCAATGCATTAAAGATAAGATAAGATAAGACTTTATTGATCCCACACTGGGGAAATTTTTTTGTTGCTACAGCCACTAAATATAAAGCAATAGAAAAGTAACAGATCAAAAAAATATTATAACAAATACAATTCCAGGCCACAGTTACAAATAAGAAACCTGTTCTTAATCTGTCTTGCCTGGTTAAATAAAGGTTAATAAAATAATAAACAATAAATAACAAAATTAGTGCACAAAATTACACATATTGCACACACTCAAAATACACATACATACAGATTGTACCGAGTGATGTAAATATAGTTGTATTGCACAATATACAGAATAGTGACATAATTTATGAGGTATTATAAAGTCTGACGGCAGATGGAATGAAGGACCTGCAGAAGCGTTCATTCTTGCATGTTGGATGCAGTCTGTTGCTGAAGGAGCTTCGTAATGTCCTCACTGTGTCATGGAGGGGGTGAGAGGGACTGACCATAATTGATGTAAATTTGCCCAGCATATTACTGAGCCGACCCTTCTGCAGTGTAAAATTGAAGCTAACCGGAACTGTGCAGTAACTAGTGTCTCTTCACAGTACAGCTCAGGTACAGCGTGGTTCCTGTATACCGGTGGAGAAGTGCCATTAGTGGTAGGAAGCAGAGTAGAGGGACTTTAGTCAAGCAGAACCCTTTCCAAGTGACCTGGTAGAGGTCAGAAAGGAAAATGTAATTTGTTCCAAGTCAGTAGCTGTATTGTGACTCCTGTACTAATGTGGTTGCACACAGTTAATTTTTTACCCTTTGTAATCACAGGTTAAAGCAATGGATTTATTTCGTTTTCCCGAAGTGGCAACTAACTGACAAGGATAAACGATAAACTGAATGGTAATTGTTTCACATAAATTGTTGCTGAAGTGCATTGAGGTTAATAAATCACAAAAATAAAATGGTTGGCTGCTACATTATGAGAGAAACCTTGCTGCACATAAAGTTAGGAGGCATTTGTGTTGCTCCTTCATGATAAGGGAACAGGGGGCCACCGGCTCCATGAACATCTGTTGCTTAGAAACCCCACATGTTTGCTTGGAGTCAGCAACTTCTTGCTGTTCAATACCTTAATATCTACATTTATTTAGCAAACCGTTTTAGTTAAAGCAACATACATTTCTTTCAGAAAACAGGGTCAAACAATCCTTGGAGCAATTGGGGGTTATGAACTTTACTCAACAGTGAAATCACACTGTGGACGCTGGGATCTGAACTGGCAACCTTCCGGTCACGGGCATAGCTGCCTATTCTGCTGAGCCCTACACCAGACCCTGTGTGATTTACGATGAAATCATTTAATGTGACGTTAAATTCCATTTTCCAAATGCAGTGACACTGCCATTGTTTCCAAAGTCTTCCAGGTGGCTGTAGACAGTTGGGGTCTTTGGGAGCCAAAAACAATTGGTGGGTGACCCAGGGCTTAGGGTGGGGTGGGCGGCCTTCACTTGGGCATCAGCCTTCAGGCCATGTGGCCACACCCTCGTTTCTTCCTCGAGTGACCTAGCGCCCTGGTGCCGGAGTTTGAGATGAGGTGCAGACAGGAATAATGGGAAGCCACGCACCAGGCAGACCAAAAGAGAAAACTGGTCTGAAAAGGAAAACAAGGACATTAAAAGCCCTGGAACCAAAATAGCCACACTGAATGAATCATGGGCTGTAGTGTTCATTGTGTGACGAGGTCCAGAGATGGAGTGATGGATAAAATGGACAAAAATGTTGGGCTGTTCCACTTCAAAAACCGGTGAGAAATAGGGGGAAAAAAACGAAACAAAATTAATGGTTTTATTGTTTCCCGAGGGCTTTGATTTCCATATTAAATATAGTAACTGGCGAGCAAATGAGGCCACATCATCACTGGACACATGCGACGTGGATGCCGGGGTACGGAGAGGGCAGGACCTCATTTATCCATCATGCTTTTATCTTTTAGTGCCAACATTCCAAGACAGTGATTGAGTAACCAAAATGTCACAAGATAATCAACCTCGTCAGGGCGGTCACTTTGCCTTTCTCCTCCGAAGGTCTTGCGTTCCAGACAGCTCACCTATTTGAGCCACTGGAGGGGAGTGGGGTGGGGGGGGGAGAGGAAATTCCAGGACATAAACAAGGAGGAATGTTCTGCTGGCTTTCCTGTGAATCAGCTATCAGCTTCCGTCCTCTGCAGCCAGTTCAAGGGAAGTCTGACTATGGTTAATTGAATAGGAATCACACCGACAATGGATTCTGAGCATGAAAAAAACAGGAACGTCTCTGACCGAGCAAGATGGAAGAGAGTTCTTTCATATACAGAATTTTTTTTCCATGAATGAAAATGCGTCAAACCTTGGTTTGGTTATGCACTTTTATTGACAGAGTGTATCACTATTAAAAGAAAACTGGGATAACAGAGAATTAGAGAATGATTATATTTGTTTAACTATAAACTCCAAGTATAGCTTTGTTGTAGTGGTCGAAGACTGGGATTTTCCTCTGTCATATACAATTGCTCTAAATTACTGCACAATATCAGGTCTAAACAGTCATGGAGATGGTTTACTTATTATTTTTTGCTAAATTGGTGAGAGAGAGTGGACAAGCTCTGTAAATGCTAGCTGGCTGCAACAGGTGACAGTTGACAAGTATATTAGGAATTAAACTGGACCATTGCCATAGATGTGGGTTTCATGTGGGGGACGGCAAGGAAGGCCCTCTGGACGTGCGTGATTCAGTAGAGTTCGGACGCCAAGGGGGACACTTCCCCCACATTGCACACCCTCCAGGCGCCTGGCGATGTCATCGACTCTTAGAGTCCTATAAAAAGAACTGGAGCAGGAAGTTCAAACACAATTTGAAAGCCTGTTGCAGACACACAGAGGAAGCTGTTAAAAAAAAAAAAAAGACTGAAAAGAAAGATGCAGAAAGTGACATTAATTAAAGAGCTCTGCAGTAAAAACCAGAGAGTAATGACACTGCATCCAGTTCCCCCAGCGTGATGTGAACTGTTTTAGGTGTTTAGCTTAGCACGAGCAGGTCTGTGTGCTCTGATAATTCTCCATGCCGGGCTAGACACACGCCATGATCGTAGCCATGCAGAACCTGTTCCGGTCAAGCTTGTTAGCCACCGTGAGCGACAGATAAGGCAGCGGTGTTAACATTCCTGTCAGCGCGGAGCGGAGTGCCGGCTCTTCGCGGTGGAGAATCCTGGCCTTCGGCGTAGTGAGGTCTCTGCTGGAAAAGTGTGCTGCTCCGTCTGCTTCTCCATACCTCCCCCTGCCCCGAAGCTCTCAGTCTATCAGGACTCCAAACGGTGCAGGTGCCGGCTTGACTAATCAAGAAGATGTACCGCTTTCCTTTGAAATCAGCGCGGCCTAGGAAATGTCGGGCAGAGAGTCTAATTGAAAATGAAATGATTCTGTAACATCCTTTCATTTTAAAAGATGTCAGTAGCAGTTACAACACTACAAACGCTCGGCATAAAATAACAGAAAATTCTAATTTCAATGTTCTGTTGAGTCTTTTGACACAATCAAATTCTTCGTCTTCAATTAGTTATTTGCATATCAGATTTTTAAGTATAGAGTTATTTGACACAGCAGGCAGACAGGATTAATTGCACCTGTAGGAAACTTGGCATTGGTGTAATTTATGCCTGTGTAAAAGGTTATTTCATTTGGAAACTGGCAGTTTAGAAAAAAAGTGTTAGATATGTTTTATATATGACGTTTTAGAGGAGAAGGATCCCTTTACTGAGGAAACCAGACAAATTCAGAATCATGGATATCTGACTGAAAAAAAGATGTACATGTAGATATTATGCATCAGTTGGTGCATATCGGGCCATAAATTATCTAGCTGACCCAGACAAAGATGCACAGAGATGTCATTGGCTAGTATTAGATGAGCTGTTGACCTTTGGGCTGTTGACCAAGATTTATGGACAAAATATGGTTTGAATATTTGCTGGATTCTACAGGTGTGCAGTTTATGTTGCAGGAAGAAGGAGCCCATTACAGAACAAAATAGCTGTTCAGAT
>JAODKF010000126.1:4712663-4722968 GCA_026779585.1 Mormyrus proboscirostris
ATAGCATGTCCCCCCCCCCCCCCCCGAAATGCTCCAAGACAGCCAGATAAAAGACTTGACCTTGTGTTCAAACCCCAAGCTTCACTCTTAACTGTGTCTGTGTCTCCAAATGGAGGAAGATGAGATCTGCACAAAGAATCATTCCCACCTCCTTTGCTTGCTCCAGATTTCCAGCACCACTCTGGGAGGGATCGTTCTCCAGTTCAAAGTTACCAGCTGTTCAGCGGCTTCGGGGTTCGATCTGCGCTCGGTGTGGGATCTGCCCTTCACTGAGGTGCCCTGCCCTCCACAGGCCTGTCGCCATAGCACCAGGCTCAGCCTCTCCCTCATGGAGCTCCCCGAGCCAGCCGCGGCCAGCTGGGCCTTGGAATGCTCCGCGCAGATGTGCGCCAACATGGTTGGTGCGCCCTCTAGTGCCAGTGTGTTTAGTGCATGAGTGTGAAAATTGAAAACAGCTGCAGTATCAAGCATATAATGCAATGTGATGGGGCTGAGTACGTAATTTAGAGACATATTTGGGATCAAGCCTTCCAGAAACTTTGGGCCCATGGTCTAGATGTACCTACTTTAACTCTTATGCCCCCAGTCATTCCTTATGGTGTCCTCCCAACTAGAACCACTTAAACCTCCATAATAGATTCAATTGTATTTAAACAATTTAAAATCTATAATATTGTGCTCCCTGATTGTTCTGTAATAAAATAAGTGAAAATTCTGGTGCCCAGAAATCAAACACAGACCTTGTTAGTGATTTTCTTTTTTTAATTTCCTGAATCTGTTTAATAAAATACTACAATTTAATGTTGAGGTATGCCAACAAGCATTGATTAAATTATATGGTCATATAAAATATAACAGTACTTTCCAATAAATATGAAAATTAATTAAACACTTCATAATAAACCTGTTTATGGAGATCAGTCACGCTATGTTTTATATTATATAAATAATATATATATGATCCTCAGCCGGAAATTACTGTTACCCCCAAAATGAAGTTTCACAGCAGC
The DNA here is from genome assembly GCA_026779585.1 of Mormyrus proboscirostris. Classification (NCBI taxonomy): domain Eukaryota; kingdom Metazoa; phylum Chordata; class Actinopteri; order Osteoglossiformes; family Mormyridae; genus Mormyrus; species Mormyrus proboscirostris. The sequence goes on from JAODKF010000126.1 coordinate 4,713,674, forward strand.
TTTAATGTATGTTATTTTTATTTCTAGTTACTTTACTTTTTTTTTACTTTTAGTAAAATTGTGTTTTCACACCATCCATCCGTTTCAAAGAGACTTTCAGGGTCACGGGCAGTGGGGTTGGGATATATGCCATTACAGCATTATTTCCAAATTATGCTTTTTGAAAAGGTTTTGTTTTAATCCCACGGGCCTAACAGGTTTATTTATCTGTTCTTTCCCCAGGAATTTACATCTGGATGTGTAGATGTTGGCAAAGTGAGGAGAAACCTTATGGTTGCCACATATTTATTTCCAACCAGTGAGTACAATATCTATTGCCAAACAAGTTATCCTCTGTAATCTTTTCTTTGGTTTAAGGAGAAGACTTATCTTGGATTTTTCGACATAGAATATATGGCCTGACACATACCACAGTGCCGCAGTTTATTCATTGATCAGCCTGTGGCCTTTGGAAATGACCTAAGCTGCCCACATATATTGTCCTTTTAATTCAACCAGCTGATGTGCACTTTGTGAAACAGTTTGTGCAGTTCACAAAGGGCAGATACGTGATGATGTGGGTGTTTTTTTTCACTGACTATCGTCTTTAATTTCCAGGTTTACCATTTACGGCAGACAGCCAAGCGCACGTATTTAGGGAGCGGAAAGGTAGGTTTCAAGAATTAACAATTTTGCTGAACTTAAGACTACTGCACAAGCACATCTATGCTTTGTTTTTTTCCCACAATGCATTGCTGTTGCTGCATCCTGCGATGGACATTTTTTTGGAAACAGCAATAGCGTTCTGCTTCAAGTTTCACTTAACAAGGTTAGAGGATGGACATGCCACACATAGCTAAACCTTTGGTATTATTCACCAGAGATACATATAAATATAGGCTTTCCATGGAAAAACTATCTCTGAGCTGAATCTCCATGTAGCACTGTTTTGGTCGACACTTGCTCTGCCAAACGTATAAGAGTTATGCCTGTTGACCCACTTTGCCTGGACATTAGCTGAATGTCAGGGATGCCTGCTTGATCTCCTCAAAGGCCGCTCCCCATGCCCTTTGACAGTGCTGTGCTTCATGGCAACTAGTCCATGTCTTTTCCCCAGACAAGGTTGTCCCTCTGTATGACACAGGTCCCATCGGAGAGATGGAGGCAATGACCCAGTTTTCACCTCTAGTGTAGCTTCACACCAGAACATCTCCTTCTAGAGTGAAGTATATGACCTTTGAACTCTCATGTGGCTTCACACTTGACATCGCTTTGCTCCACTGCTTTGTCTGTGGAGGCCTTAAGTCAAGATACATTCTCAGTTGTTTTTCCTTTAGCTGTGAAATATTAGAACCTGGTCATTGGGCTACTGTGTTTACAACAAAGATAAACGCATGTAAGATATGCAGTAGTATAGGGATGTCACAATAGAATTTTGATACCATTATCACGGTTTTCTATACCGATATGATACTATGACAAAAATGAAAGTCCATTAAAGTCCAAAGGTCAATGGATTTATTTTGTTTTTTCTTTCATTTGCAACTTTTATATTTACTTCAAAACAAAAACAAAACCTATACAAAACTTTCTTATAATAAAATAACCTTTAAATAAAAAATAACAGTTAAATCTTTCAGCAGTCAACATCAATATAAAGGTTTTTTATTAACAAACAGAAGAAAATTAAATAACTAAAATAAACTTAAATATCAAAAGTAAAATTATATTGAGATTTTAGTTGTTCGATCTATTTAAAAAGTGGTGCAACAAAAAAAGTTTTAATTGTATGCTTAATTTTGACATGATACTTTATTTTCTTTTAGTATTCTAATTTAGTATTTTAAATATTAATACCATCAAAGTATTAATTTCCAAGTTTTTTACCAACCAGCTGGTTTTTGAGCTCTCAGTATTGGTTGGGATGGTAGTCAGTGAGATATTTGGCCAGGATGGAGGTGTTTCCAGTCTCTGCACCGACTTATAATACTTTTTACACACTGGCCTGTTGATGTCTTATGAATTACAGTCTTCGTCAGCAAGATAAGTAAGTTCGTTAAGTTGTCAGCATATTCCTGTAACCATGTTCGGTCCGTGTTTAGTTTCACATTGAACAAATTAGAGAAACTGCGGTGAGATGCGTTGCTGCATCACGCGTCCATTTGTGAATTAGCTCGATCCTGAAATCACGATGGCCAGATGGCTCAGCACCGTCATTTAAATTTGGAGTTACCGAATGCTCTAGCACCAATCATTTACCACTTCAGAGTATTGCAAACTACCCAAGTTTCGGTATAACAGTCTTACAGTAGTATACGAATGCCTGCCAAAAGACGATCATGAAAAAGCTGTCATGAGGCAACTTGGATGTTTTCTTTCTATGCGGAATTAATGTTGCTATTCCTTTACAACTGCCGGATCCTTTCAGTGCAACCAGCACTAGACAGAAGTAGATATGATCACGTTCCATTCTTGATCAGCTGTGTGGTGACAGGAGCATCGTGTACTAGTTAGACACTGAAGGCTTCCCTTAGCAAGCTGTCATGAAGTTGCACTGGCAAGTGGCAACAAAGACAGGCTGCTGACATTTCCATGCACGGTGGATTTCCTGTCCTCAATGTATGGCTTAGTGTTTGATGTTAGTGACTAACGTCGTGTGCGATATCCAGCAGGGGAGGGGATACACTTTATTCTCTGCAGTTGCTTATCAGTTCCTATGAACGAGCATTTTATTGGTTGTCAGCAGGGATCGTCAACCTGCCTGTAAGCAGACCAACGTGTCCCAGGCAAGACTGGTCTGTGTCCTTGGAAAAGGTTTTGATTGAGAAAACAAAACTATGCAGGTTATGTTAAATGTCCATCGCAATTTGCCGTGGTCGCGGCCTATGGTTTTCAGTACTGCGATGTTTCCCAATCCAGCCCTCGGGGACCCACAGGGCTGGGAGGGAGCAAAAATGTGGACTATCTGACAAGGAGCCGGAAGGTTAGCAAAAACATGGACCATCTGTGGGTCCCAGAGGACTGTGCTGGGGAACACTGCCGTGCTGTGTTAAGTCCTTCAGCATCAGTAGAGACCCAGATAATCCTGAAAAAGTGCCATTTCCCCTTTTCTGCTTTTTTTTTGTGTGGCACCAATGGTTTTTAGATGCTCTTTATTATCTCTGAAAGCATCTAATATGGTGTCTAGTTAACTTTGGACTCTGGGAAGGCTAATTAGCATTAGCACACTGCCTTTGGGAAATAAGATCATCAATGAGCATCAACCAAATGGACCATCAAGCTCTGCTTGCACAATTTTAACTAGAAAGGAAAAGATTACAATATAATGACGATAGTTTATTTGCCATCTGTATAAGCACAAGCACTTAGGATTTCTTTGGGTTTCGCATATCCCATCTTGCTCTCCTATGAGAGCAGGGTAGGGGTTGGGGCAGGGGCACTGGGCCATTTTTCTGGCACCCCAGAGCTGTTTTTTGGGTTAAGGGCCTTGTTCAAAGCCCCAATGGCAATCAGATGACTCTGCTAGCTATGGGATTCAAGCCAGCGACCTTCCGGGTATAGGCACAGACTCCTAACCTACAGAGCCACGCAGCTGGGGAGCCTACTCAGCCTCTGTGTCCCATTGGCTCCTGGAAAAGCACAGGCAGATGATACCTCAGTGTGCCCTTGTGTCCTCCTTGTCAACAAGCATTTGCAGCTGGGCTCGGCAAAAGTCTGTTCCTCGACTTTCTTTGTCTTGTTGTGTGGCGTTAAAATCTGCCTACATGAGGACAGGGGTGTCTCGTTCTGGGGATTTAGTGTTGCACGATTTAGCGGCACATTGCGCAGCTTGCTGCAGTCAGTAATGTGACTGTATCTAGCTCCATGTTTATCTGTTTCATATTCAATGTTGGAATCAGGCTGTGAACTGCAGAATTCTCATCCATCGTTAAGACGTGGTTTGGCAGTCATTCTTCAGAGCCTGTGTCTGGTTTTTATCCCGCAGGCTTTCTCTGGCAGGGGTCATGTCCATAATGTTTTCTGCTGCCCTGTTCTGTGTCGAATTGGCTCACATGTTTCCCATTTGCATGAGAGTCTTCTGGTATGTGGTTTTATAATTCAACAATCCTGCCATCTCCTATGCGATTGATTTACTTTCTCCTAGTTTCTCTGACGGTCTTTGAATTAGTCATGATGACCGAGGACTTTAGAGAACAGTGTGATTCCGGCAATTAAACAATATCTTCATGAAACTTCCAGGTTTTCCTGGCTGTCATAAGTTCCTGAGTGAGCTAGGTTTAAGCTCCGAGGACAATATGAAGGTCTTTGTTGCTTTATATCACAAAGGATGTGTGATCTTAACCTGATTACAGTATAATAGACAAACTAATAACTATATTAATATGATATTTAACGATTGGTAAAATGGTCGACAGGACTAACTATATATACGGCAGTTTGTTCTATATGAATTTATCAGTGCTGCAGTGACTTAATTGTTTGGTTTCTTTTGTATAGAAAAGATATTTTCCATAATACTTAAGCCCATGTTTTTAGTAATTTATAAACACATTCATAATGCATTATAATGCATTCATAAAGCATTACAAATATGAATATAATGTAAATGTATGAATGTTTATAGCCATGTTTGTACTGCTTTATGAATGCATTATAATTATGAATGTGTTTATAAATCACAAAGCATGGCCTTAGGTGTTACTGTATTTTCTGAGGCTGAATTGTTTTTTAATTGTAACAGTTTGCATTTCTCTTATTCCCTTCATCAAATTTTTCTCAGGTAATGGTTTCAGTTGCTGTGTGCCCCGTATTCTCGTCTGTAGACACAGGAGCCCTCTCTTGCTCTTTTTACCCAGACATCGGGCCTAGCCAGCCCCCACTGGATAACCAGAAGGACCAGGTACCTCTGCTGATGCAGCTGTTCACCTCTGCGGATTTCAGCGATCCGATCGATCCGACGACCCGGGTTCCGAGCGACAAGCCCCTTTATGCTGAGGTATGACAGGCCTCCCCAGGACTGTCGACACCCCCTCCTGCTGTCCATATACAGAAAAGTGTGTGATTCCTAAGTAGCAGCCAGCTTAAATTCACGGAACACGGAAATCCGTTGGTCCCACCAGCTTCCATTGCAATTTAACCAGTACGGGGCTACGGTGAGGCACAAGGCTGGGGACACCCAAGACCGGTGTTTCACAGTCCAGTTCTTGGGGACCCTCAGACAGTCCACATTTTTGTCCGTAGGAGCTGGGAGGGAGCAAAAACGTGGGCTGTCTGGCAGGGAGTTCAGAGAGAGCAAAAAAGTGGACCTACTGTGGTTCACCATGGACCGGATTGGGAAACACTGCCCCAGGCAGGATGCAGACCCCATAACGGGGCAAAAATTCATACACGTGTTAAAGCACTTAGCTTAAACAGCATCTTTGGACTGTCGGAGGATGCTGGGGCGCCGTTAGGAAGCCATACATTTATATATTTAGCAGATGCTTTTGTCCAAAGAGAGGCTCAGAGAGCAGGGCCAGACAGTGTTCTTAGAGCAATTAGAGATAAGGTCTTGCTCAAGGGCCCAAATGGTTAAATTACTCTGCCGGCCACGGGATTAGAACCAGCAGGCCTCCAATGCAGAGCCCGAACCCACAAAGCCACACGTGACCCTCCCCTACCCACAGACACCCAGATCTGCATGGGCAGAACATGCAAACTCAGATCACGACCTTGACGGTCTGAGACCACAGTGCAACCCACACTCTTAGAAAAAAGGGAAAATAATTGTACCTTTGCTTGTCACTGGGTCTGTACCCTTGTAATTGTACATTTTAAGGTACAGAAATGGACTCTGAGGAACATCCCAAAGGTAAAAACAGCATTAATATACCATCAATGCTACAGAAATGTTCCCCAGAGTCCATTTATGTAGCATAAAAGGTACATTTACTTACTACTTAGCAGACACTTGAGGGTACAGTCCCAGTAACAAGCAAAGGTACAAATTTTAGAAAAAAGCAAAGGTACAAATTCTTACCCTTCTTTTCTAAGAGCACACTGAGCGTATCCAAATCACAGAATATAAATATTGTACCTTCCCTATTGCCTTCAGAGGTGCTTTTGCCTGTACTGGTTCACGTAGACAGTGCTGACCTGCTAGCTCAGTTGCTGATTACTCGCAGCTCCTTATGTCTTTTGGTATCTCGCCCGCTACAGGTTGCCTACCACATGCTGGGCGACATCAACATGTCCATCTCTCTCCAAGTGACCGCGTGCATAGTGACCTCAAGGTCCAGCTGCGACGCCAGCCTGAGCCTGCCCTTCACCACCGAGCGTTGCCCGCCCAAAGCGTGCCCCCACAGCGTCCGGCTCGGCTTCTCCCTCCTGCCTCTCCAGCAGCTGCGCCCCACCAGCTGGCTCCTGGAGTGCCCCGTCCAGATGTGCATCCCCGAGGTCCGTGTGCCTGCCAGGCAGCCCTCTGGGTGCCAGGCTCCTTTCCCAGCAGGCCGTGCGTTGTCAGTCAATTCCGTTATTCCCAAGTGGCAGCATGACGTCGCCCTTATAAACCCCCGCGTCGTCGGTCATATGACGTGGCGTGACGAGCTTGAGAAGGAGGAATAGTTGCCAAGAACCTGCTGGAAAGCTGACAGCTCCAAGTGTATTTACCCCCCACCCAGATACCCCAAGTCTCTCCCGCAGAGCAAGCCGTCCCTTTGCTTTCTGATCAGCGATAAACGTGTGTCCCATGCATGAGGAGGACTCAGCATGGCTGCATTCAGGGTGACATATTACCAGCTGGTTTTGGTAACACTTTACTCAAGGTCCAGTCCTTAGTAATTTATAAACAATTTCAATAAACAATTTCATAGCAAGTAATGATGCATTGTAATGCTTGGTATAAGCATTAAGGGTGCTTTGTACTGCATTATAGGTATCTGTAGTGCATTATAGATGAGAGCTTCATATGACCCTCAAGGTTGACCCACATCCCTTTAGTAAAGGGCCACGCTCAAGGGCCAAATGGCGGTATCAAATTATATAACATAATGCATAGAATACTAGGTTATATATGTGTGTCTCGGATCGTGTTCTATCTTAATTATGCGAGTGAATCCAACGCAATCAATTAAGGCAGAACAATAGCAGTGTGCAGTTGCTGATTGTTTTTTATCTTTCACCAGATAAATTATCAATGCATAGATGTTGGCTCCGTGAAGAGAAACTTAGAGATCACCAGAGCATCCTTATCTCCAGCCAGTGAGTATCTGACCAGAGAGCTTTGTCTAAACTGAAAACCGTAGCACAAGAGAGAGTATTTTGTTCTCTTGCATTTGAGAAACATGATATTCCTTTACTTTTTGCTTTTCTTCCTGTTCAAAATGGACAAAAAACAGTGTAACTCACTGAATTTAAATGAGAAAAAAAACACCCTTTGCCTTGAACTCCAAAGGCTTCCTTTCAGCGGTCGCCCCACGACGTGTGATGGCCATCGGCTGTCGTCAAGTTGGCGACTCCGGGATGTCTGCTGGGAATGGGGGGCGGTGGGGGTTCACCTCCGGAAGCTTCTGTTGTCTGACCTCCTGGCCGCAATCAGGAATGGGGGGAGCGAGAATGTGGGGGCGGATTCTCTTTAAAGCGAAGCGTGTGCCTTATCAATGGCGGCAGATGCTACCCCTTTCCGTTGATCCAGAAGCGATTTGGGGGGGGGGGAAGGGGTCCGTCACCTGTGCTTCTGTCTGCCTCACTGTCCCGTTGTCTCGCACAAACCAACTGATTTTTTCCTGCATCCGTATTTTTTTGGTGACCCTTTATGGAAGGCGATTAGCATTGTCTCTGGGTGGAAATAAATAGGTGTGGACGTGATGTTTGTTTTTGTCTGTTTTTTTTTTTCCTCTGTTTCATGTCCTGGAATGGGGTTGTGACTTCAGGGACAATAGGGTTTGCTGGGGTGAGGACTGAAGCCAGCAGGGGAAGTCTAAAGCTTCCTGCTGTAAAATAGCTCTCGTGCGGCTGCTTAGTGACCTTAAAAACCCTGCCAGGCGCGGATGCCAGTGACATCACTTACCAGGGCCGGGTTCGCTTTATCCCTGCCAGTCATTCCGCTTTGGCCCCAGCAGATGCTCAGTGACCATTGAGTCCACAAGGGATCATTCAGCTTCACTTCTTATTTCCTGTCAGATCTCAATTTCTTTTGTAACAGTCGTCCTTATGATAGAGGGCTTATTTACTGCACCCCCAAACTCTCCCGATTCCCCCCAAGATGACAGAAATCCAAACCCCTCTTTCTCAGGCCACCTGCTTCCTTGGCTATTAGGTGACCCTTCAGAACAAGGAAATAAAAAAACATTTTTCCATGATTCGATTTGGTTACGTAACACAGGCCTTTTTAAAGATAGATAGATAGATAGATAGACTGATTCTAACATAAAAATTAACTTTGATCTCACAGTAGTATTGTAATGCGCCTTTAAGAGGGAGAATGTGTTATAGTATAGACCACCCTCACCCCTTCTATCTTCTGACCACTTATCCTGGTCAGGTTCACAAGGGTCCTGGAGCCTATCCCAGGCAGCTGGGGTGCCCACTTCCCGATGGGATGGAATCCCAGTTATTCATTTTGGTGTAGCTATATATAGGAAATATAACTATAGCTGTATAAGTACTGGAGGCCAAGAGAAACAAAATGGAGCATCTTTTAGGCCGATCTTCATGTGCGCTGAGACTGTGAGGGCCAGCGGGGAAGGTGCACAGTGTAAGTGAGAAATTCTCAAGGTCAGTGCTTCTTAGGGCCTGGCGATTAGCTGGCTGAGACTCTACCCCACGATCCACATCAGGGCTCAGGGAGGGCCTGCAAGCCCATCGGTCGCGGCGAGAGTGGGGAGCCGTCCCCGGCACCTGCTGCCGGCTTGTTTGGCTTTGTTGGGAAAAAGAGGGGGGCTGGCGGTGGGTGTGGGGGGGAGGGGGTAGTGTGTGCTCTTGGAGGGATGAGACAGAAGGTTGACCGCGATGTCCTTTAACCAGAATAGCTGTCAGATTGCATCACGTAACCAAGTAACTTCACGGACATCTTCTTTATTCAAACAAAGCGACTTGTAAAGGCAATGTTCATTCAGTGATCATTCGCCTGTACAGTTGGGTGTTTGAATGAATGAGTGTATTTTTAAGAAGTTCACACGCTGCCCTCTGGGCTTCTGTTTACTTTAGCTGAAACCAGTTTTTGACATTTCTTTGATGGCAATAAATTCAGCAGCCACCCTGTTTGTATGTTCTGTACTCCCTCTCTTTATGCTGTTGCTTCAGCTTGTTGTTCCTAACCCCTTTCGCTGGGGGGGGG
>JAODKF010000126.1:4723290-4733468 GCA_026779585.1 Mormyrus proboscirostris
TGTTCATAAACTGTATAAACAATAAGCCCCTCCAAATACATACAACCAGCCCTATGATTTTGCAAGACATCATTTAAAAAAAAATAATTTCTAAGCAGCATTGTAATCCAGATTTCACCTAAGAAATCTCTAAGCAACTAGAGGTAGCGGGACCAACCAATAAGATGTCTTTGTCCTGCCTCCATTAGTTGCTTGGGCCCACCTCCACTACAATCCGATTGGTTACCTCTCTGATCCAATCATTTTTCATTCTGCCCTCAGAACATTTTTGTGTAAGTAAAACTCCCATGAGCCTCAGTAACAGCAGATAGAGACAAACAGGTTCAGAACCATCAACGCAGCCTCAGGGGTGGGTTTGTTGTTTCTGTGGGCCCACTCAAAAAGTCACTTCAGGGCCATCAGATTCAGGTAAACACCGCCGCAGTGTAACATGCCGTTCTGGGCTAAAATGTACGGCATGTGCTGCTCCACAAGTGACTTCACCTCCTCACTCACCAATACCTCTTTTGTTTTTCTTCACTGAGGGTGATGACTCTTTTGTATCTTTCATGAAGGGTGTCCCCGTTCGCAAACCAAGCGGGATCTGGTCTCTGCCATCCCACCCCCTTCCGAGAACAGCAGCGCCAATGGCAGCATCGACAGCACCCAAAGCACCCCCACCAGCAGCATGGCGTAGGGAGGTCCTCTCAGCTGCGTGCTGTCCGCCACACGTCCTGTAGGAAGTTCGGGAGGTAGGGGCTGGAGAGGTATGGTTAACTTTGGGGGGAAAGTTCTGATCTACCCTCCCAATGTCATCTCCCAGACCTCTTAGCAAAACAAGACATGGGAAGTGAGAAAGGTCTGCTTCCAGAAACAGGAAAAGCAAAGACTATCCCCCAAGAACTAACAGGAAATTTGTTACATTCTTTTTAATCAGCACTGGAGCTCCAATAGCCGCTCAATAAGATGTCTCCAGAAAAAAGCCAAAGAAAGACAGGCTGTTAGACATTGTGCCGCACACTGTTTGCCCTATGGTGGCTTCAGTAGATGTGGTAAGACATTAGTGACTGTTTTGAATAATCTAGAAACAGAGATTTTAACTTCCTATTTCCCATCAGGATGGTCCGTCATTTTTAAAAAAGTTTAATATATTTATATATTATATATATTTTTTGTGATATATTTTTCTTCTGTGGGTTTATCACTTTCCATGTAATTAAGTTTGTCTGTTATCAGACTGAAGCTCGTTTTGGAAAAGGCTACCTCTAACTTCTGCATGATTGTAACCATAATGCTTTCGCCCTGGTTGATACCCTACAAGAGCCTTGTTGCTTTTAGTCGCCTTAAGTTAGGCTGTCTTCCCTTGTTTTTTTGTGCCTCCGCATCATCTTTGACGGAAATTGCTGGGCAATATATCGTAAAAAGGCACCCTTAGCGTCAACGAAAAACAAAATTCTTTTAGCAGAATCTTCTATAAATTGTTCTCCTCAAATGCCAAATAGAGAAGTAGCCACATATTTTTAAAGATGTTATCAGATAACAAAAATATCAATCTCAGGTTACACTTTTTGCCTTTTTTTCATATTCGAGAGTGATTCATGACTAGTATTTGACCAAAGTTGAAATGAGAGACTGAATGAAAAGTAAATGTCTATATATATATAAATTGTTTTTGTGTCTTATTGTCCAGAAAATATGAACTTACAAGATTTGTATCCTCAGTTAAATGTACTTTGTTCTTTGATCTGGCTGGGAACAAAGAAATTTTTCTACCCTGGTGAGGATGTCAAACACTACAAAATATATATATATTTTTTTTTTTTCTTTTTTTTAAATGTCATAAACCTTTGCTGCATTTCCTGGAATTTCAATTTTGGTATCCAGACTCTTGCAAAATTTTGTTTTAGATATTTTTTCTCAAATTACTTCTTAATTTTCTGATTCTTTTCAGTAAGTACTGTACAGTTTGAAAATGAGAACATTATCTTGATGTAGCTTAACGCAAGATATATCACACATAAATGTTTTTTACTTAATGTTGGTGTATTGAGGTTGGGTGACACTTTACATTGTGTTTCTCTGTGTATATGTGTAGTGTGTTGCGTGCATGTGTGTGCATGAAAAAAAAAAGAAAGATAGATTTTGTGTGAACACAAGGTGTGGGCAAGTGGAGTGAATATGAGATAAATATTTGCCACTTGAGTTGGTGCAATATTTTGAAATGTACATTTGTGTTATGTAGTATTTCAAGTATCTCCTTTTTTACAATAGTTTTATTCCTGTGCTGTTAGTTACTTCCTTACTTGTAATGGCTATTGAATGGTCTAAATCAGCGGTGGCCAATCTTATCTGCAAAGGGCTGGTGTGTGTGCAGGTTTTTTGGATAACCTGTAGGTCAGCTGTTCAAACCCAAGTGTGTAGACTCTTCAGTCAATCAGTCCTCTAATTAGTAATATAATTAGGGAGTTGCAACGAAAATCCACATACACACCGGCCCTTTGCGGATAAAATTGGCTACCTCTGGTCTAAATCAGTGTTTTCCAACCCAGTCCTCAGGGAACCCCAGACAGTCCATGTTTTTGCTTCCTCTCAGCTCCCAGCCCATCTGTACCAGGTATTTGGTGTTCCTGATTGGCTGGGAGCTGGAAGGAACAAAAACGTGTACTGTCTGGGATTCCCCAAGGACTGAGTTGGGAAATACAGGTCTAAATCATTTTGAGCTTAATGCCAAAATACATGTGTCTTTTATTGAAAAATGTATCTTTACCCGCTTTGGACTGATTGTATGTCTGTTGCCAACCACCTCTCTGATTGTGTACTGTGATTAGCCATGATCTGTGGTGTACAACAAGGAGCGATTGCTGGTCAAAACTTGGCGGTTAACCTAGTCATCTCTGACAGTCCACGGTCCCTCTTTTGGGCCTGTTCATTTCCCTACTCTCAAGAAGGGAGACTCACAGCATAGAGTGGAGATGATCTGGTTGGCATGGATATTTTTTGGCCTGGAGTGACAGAGCCTCCTTGGGAAGGACGTCAATACAGACATTCGGAGGGGGGCTGGGGTGGGGGGGGGGGGTGATTGAGAGGCATGTGCAGCGGGAGTCACACAATCCATCAGCCCATTTGCTCCTCGTCACCGTGGCTCTCTTCTTGACCTCGGTCAAGTGTTTCACTCTGAGAGATACTACATCACCGGGCAAATCACTCACTCTGTGTAAGAAGCACAATTTTGCCTGTTTGTGTAACGGTATCATCTCGTGAGGGAAGGACGCGGGGTGGAGGGCAGGGCCCCAAGATATCGCTTGGGTGGTTTTAGGGAAGCGACTGCTGCTGACAGCTTTGGGACCCGTCCAAACAGTTTACAAGAAGACCAGCGCTGAACCCCCCAGCCTGCCGCCCGGAGACAGCACTCCACACATCTCTGCCAGAGTGTTGTATGTCTTTCCTTATTTTAAGCAGGTCAGACAACGTTATGTGCTGACCAGAGTGTGGAATTTTCCAGACTTCTCTGGAAGAGAGGCTCTCTCTCTCTTCATTACTGTTGTGTGTCTTCAGAAATGCCCTTGCAAAGCCTTGCCTTACTCACCGATAACTGCAAATTCACTTTATTTTGTAAAGGTGTCTTTTATATAATTTTCATTGTATACAAACAGACATAAATAAACTAATCTAAATACGCTTGTTGTATTCATTATTGCTGATATACCAGCATGGGTTTCCTCTCATTGTTTATAGAGAGTATGAGTAATCAGACCACGTTCTTCCTCCAAGTCCTGCACCAATGCTTCCATTTAGCTGATGCACCCACAGCACTGTGAAGCTCCTCACGCGGTTCAAAGTGGGGGGTCTCCTGCAAGCTGTTTCACGAGTTACGCTGAGACTGAGGTACAGATCAGGTAGGTAGTGATTTAACGTTCGGTGCTGCTTTCTGTCAGTGATACAGTTCCTATGGGCTCAGTCCTGTTCAGCTTGCAAAATCTGGATACTGAACCCAGGATGTCAAGTGCACTTTCTGGTACTTTACATCACACAGCAGATGATATACTGTATCTATGGTATTTTTCTTACTTCCCATTAAATATCAAGCACACATATCTGCATTATTAGATAGATTAATTAAAAACAAGCAGTAAGACATCTACAAAGAATCTAAAATACTTTAATAATTTCTGGACTGAATCTGAATTGCTGAAGCTACTCTATGGAAAAAGTGCTCTTTTAATGAATGCTTACAAACATTTCATTTGGTATATTTATTATTCAGGGCAGTGCTGACGATACAAATAACACAGGAATCCAAAATCTTATAAATGAAGGTTAATGCAAAGCAATAGTAATATGTAAATAATGGCAAACGGGCTTCCACCATCCATCTGCTTAGCATTTCCTCAAAGCAGACTAATCTCTGTTTCCATCCTGACATCCAGCTCACCGGGTCTGGCACCTTATTACCACAATCAGCTTAAGTCTCCAAGTGGCTTTTCCTTTGGACTCTTTCTTGGTTCAGAATCATGCTGCAAAATTTTGCTTATGTTGACTGCCACCTTGTGGTTTGCGCTATATATTGCAATGGATTCACCTGCGGAAGAAAAAACCTTTTTTGTTCAGATGCATAATTTAAAATGCGGTAATATGGGGTTTCTGAAGACGAGTAAGAATGCGCTTAATATATTAGAGACTAATATTTAGAGCAAACATTAGCTGCTGATTGATTCAAATGTTCCTGTTCTCGCAAATAAGACCTCTATAGGATTGGGAAAAAATCAAATTGATAGCTTTATAAATTATGTCATCTATGTTTCATGGACCATGGACTTGATTTTGAATCTTTTGCAGTGAAATGATTTATTGACCTCAGACTGCTCTGTTATTAATTGAGCAATTAACACTAATGGTTCAATGCTTCCTGTAGTCTCACGCAGTCATCAGTCAACAACGGGTCTTTCATCTACAGGCATGTCATGCCTCGATTTGTTTAGCTGTGTCAATCAGCTATTTTAATTTGCTGCAATTTTCAGTTTCTTTTGCCAAATGGGTCAAATTTACTACAGGAGATGTTTGGCGTGTTGGTCTTCATTGTGCAAACCTAGCAGACGTTGTGCAGATCTCGTCTCTGACTGATAAAGAATGATAGGGGATTCTTACTTGCTGATGCCAGATCAGAGGGGAAGGCAGTGAAGTATGGCAACTGTTTTGGAGGGTCAGAAGCAATATTTCAGTGGTTTGTCCCATCGGTGCCACAGTCCAAAACTCAGGGAGTGCATCTCCTGGCAGTAGTTCAGTTTGATAAATGGAAGCCATTGCATGGACAAAGAGCCATCCCAATGACCTTGACTGCAGCTGCGCATCCGTGACGTGACTGCAGGAACCCAGTCCCAGTTTTTTCATAGCATTCGATTACAGCTGCAGTACATCTGTGAGGTACAGTACAGGTGTTTTGCTTATGCTAGCTCCTGTGGAGCCTGCTGATGGGACCCCAGAGGGACCGGGCTTATGGGATACATCCCAGAGGCCCATTTGACTCCCCAGCCACGTGCCAGATGCACGCCTCAACAGAGATTACAGTCTGCGCAGCGGAGCACGCTCAGAAATCAGTTGCAGTGTTAATGTACTGTGGCATTACTTTTAAGTTGCTTGGAGAAAGATAAAGACTCGATTTCTCTATTAGGAGGTAACTCAAGTTCTCTGACACTGTCACACTTAGAGGGGAATGTCAGGTGCTCAGTAGCCCAAAGGTCTAGCGCCGCACCATGATAATTTGTCACCCGAGTCATTCATACATCATAATTTTTAGTCCTTGACAGGGTTGTTGTTGGCATGGCAACCTTGATGTCAGCCAGGTATGGTAACGTGCGCCGTCCCATTGAAGCAATTGAATAAACAGGTCATAGAAATGCTTATCTGCATGCATGCGTGCACAAGAGTTCACGAGTGGGTTTAAGAAGGATCCTGCTGTTAGCGGCATGCTGAAGTTGCCATGACAACTCAGGGCACTAAATAGGACCAGCCATTAGAAGTGGTCTTTACACCACGTCTGGTCCTCAAAATTCAATAAAAACCTGTGTTGTCATAATGTTACACGAATCAGAAGCAATTAAAGTTTAATAGGACGTTCTAGCAGTGTGTTGGCTGCTAAGTGGGCTAGCTAAATCACACAAGGACAAGGAGCTACATTAGACGTTTTTTTAATTATACAGTACCACTGTCACACTGCAGGCTATATTGTCTCACTGAGCACTGAAAAATTGGCTGGAATGCGAGGCCACATTAGTTAAATGGATAGATATGTGCTAAATATGTGTTACTAAAATAAATGCAGCTGAATTGGGTTTAGTTACTCATGTCCTACAAAAGGACTGCAGTATAGAACCGATAAAATAATTTACATCTAGAAAACTGCCAAATCTGGAATACCAAGGGTCTATACAATGGACGTACATTACTATGGTAATAGAGTATAGCTCTCATCACAAAAAATAACAAATGTGACATAATTTTGGGTTTTCCACTAATAAAATAAGAAAATAACCTAGATTCGACCAACATTATATAAACATGAGACTAAGAATTTATTTTCAAACTTCAATGCATTTTATAAAACTGTGAAAAACAATGTAGCTGATATCAGGATTAAATTACATCTAGAAGTTTTCATATGAACACTTTCTGTTACTTCCATCCATCCATCCATCCATCCATCCATCCATCCATCCATCCATCCATCCATCCATCTCTAGACTGATGCCAGGTTCCCAAAAGGTAGCTTTAAGTGTGCTTTGTGGATTAGAGGAGAAACACCACTTTCATGTTCGAATCGATATGTTTAGGTACATCAGTGCCAGCGTGGAGGCTTGAGCATAATGAATACCGGTACTTCAAAGGATTACGATTTCAAATTGGAGAAAAGAAGGAAAAGGTGGTAGCACATGTGTTTCCTGGGAAGACCTACTGTGACCCAGAGCTGTTAAAGTGGATGGATGGATGGATGGAGCTACAGGAAGAAAAACAGCAGGAATAAGATAGAGAAAAACTCTCATTACTGCCCCAATCAGTGTTATGAACCCATCCAAGATATCGGGATTGTGACAAGTTTAAAATGGGTCATGCACGTCCCGTACCACTGACAGAGCGGAGAATCGTGCTTCCAAGAGAGAAAAATCTGGACAGGCTGCTACCCACGGACTGCTCATGAGATGTGGAAACGCCTGTGCGTCGGCCCAGTGAAGCAGGACGAGCCGGCAGCGGATAACGGGGCTGTGGAGAAAAGTGATATAATCGGACATAATAGCCTTTCATATGATCTTGACGAATGGACATGTTCACAGGTGACAAAAAGCTGGGCCAGTTAGAGGTGCTTTTTGGGTGTTTTAGCAGAGACTGTCTGTGTTTCCTCTGTCAAGAGGCAGGACAGAATGACACGTAGCCTTACCGAGTGTCAGCCTGGATTTCAGCATGCAGAGCTTTTGCTTTCCTCCAGTACGCAAACACTGCTAATCAAGATGTTTCTCCTCAAACATTTTTGGACTTTATGCATGTTTTTTTGCTCGACAAATTATCCATCCATCCATCCATCCATCCATCCATCCATCCATCCATCCATCCAATAAAAGCCACCAATAGTACTTCCTGGATTTCATTTTATTTACCTTTATCTTACTAAACTTTGATTGCGCGGAATAAAAAGTCACAAACTTTCCAAACTTCACAAACCCAAAACTGAAGAGCTTAACTTTTGAATTACGAATGAATGAATGTATGACACATTTTTAGGTAGCGCAAATATCGGCTGCTGATTGTGAACCTTACACCCTAGTATACTGTAACAGCTTAAATTTACATTAACAGTAAATATTATATGATAATAATAAACGTAATAGTACAATCACATGATGTTTTGTTCTGCACCAGTACGCACTCCACACAGTAGCTAAGGTGGTGAAGGGGCATGAGAGAATTCACCAGTTAGATACAGTATAGGGGATGACTGGGAGGCCAGATTTTTGAAAGCACCACAGTGGGCAATGTGAGCCCAGACACTGGGGTATCTCCCTACTCTTTGGAAACATGCCCAGGGATCTTTTAGGGCCTCAGTTTTGCATCTATTATTTCATGCAATGATTTGTCTACCTTCATTGACCGACTTCATTCGGTCATAACAGAAAGTTGTACATGGATGAGCAAGATGGGCATTTTTGCTCTGCGTGTGAGTCAATGCGGTATTTTATTAACTAGAACAAGCTTGATGCCCCACACTAAATGACAACATTTAATCGCTTAAGCCAGACCACACAGTGGTGGAAGAAACGAAGCTTTGAAAGCCATAGTGGACAGGTTTGCAGCGTGCTTGTGATTACTGCCTGATTTGACTCAAGGGAAACCAATAAGGTCATTAATTTCAAAATTCTAATATCACTACATCAGAAAGAATACGGTGAACGGCAGATATTTTAGTTCAATTTTAGTTATCTTTCGAACAACTCTGCAAAACAATAAAAACATCTGTCGTTTTAAAAAAAAGTCTTTTAGGTTAAACCACTGGGGTATGACCAATTACTTTCGCAGTACTCGTAGAACAATGCAGCTATCAAAAATCAAAAAAAGTTTTGCACAAATCATGTGAAAATAATACCTAATACAGCAGCTAGATAAAATGTTAGCATATGTCTAGATGCATTTTATATGCGACTGTAAAAGCCTGTCCCAGTTTTTCACGAACCTCGTCCTCTACTCCCCTCTTTCATTTACATGGGAGTACAAGGCTTCATAATGCATTGGTTGTCTCTATATGTGATTGGAGAAATTTAATCAAAGGTACAAAGCTTATTAAGCCTTCCTCCATCATTTCAAATGCACTTTGCTACCAGATTCTCAGAGCTATAATTTGACACATGCATTTGTCAATTTGTCAATTTTTTCTGCAGGTCCTGCGGTTTGCAAATATATTTTATAATGCAGTTTGGTAAGTGCGTACAGTAGTTCATACAATGCATTCTTAATACCTGTATTACAATGTGTGCTAGCTATTTTGCTGCTGCATATTCTGCTGGCATTGTTAACCCTCGAATAATTCACTTGACATTTAACAACACCTTCACGTCCGTTACTGGATGGTGTAATAGCGGTAGTATAAAATGTAACCGTTTTTTATGTTTGAAACAGAAACACAATATATTAAGAGTAATAAAAGGAAGATGGATGGGATGTGTAAGACGGGATATGTGGATTATTTAAAGGTAGCGTGATTGGATGTGGTGGAATGAAGGGTCACATCAGGTGCAGAATCCATTTCACAAGTGACACGCAGTCAATCCTCCACGGCCAAACCCACGTCCAGTTATTACAAATGTCAGTCTGTAATTGGCCACACCCACAATCAATCAATCAGTCTGTATAAACCTCCTTCGATTAATGCCTCTTCCTCAGTCCTCGGGTTAGGTCAAATCCACTCTTGGTGGAGTGTTGTCCTGGTTTTCACCCAATCGTGACCTTTCAGCGATTTTACCGTTTTCTGGTTTCTAATTGGTCCCTGCTTGCTGATCACCAATCCTTGTGCATTCGTGCAGTCTGGCTACACCCATTTGAGTCCTGCTTTAGTGGCATTGCTTATGCGCTTTGTAGTCGGCGGCCTCAGAAAGCCCGACCACACACACGTGTCAGTGCACCATGCATACTGTATGTACGGATTCAGTGTAGGTTTGGGCACCTCACGAGTAAAATGTGTGCTTGCCAGTATCTGTGATTTTTTTAGGGGATAAATCGTTTCATTCGTGGTGATTCAGGTGTGTTTTTCAACATGAATATTAGAAAATTTCATTCTGTGAAATATTAAGTTTAAAGGAATCTTGAATACTAGGTTTTAAATTGTGAAAAAATATCCATTTATTTGCATTTTGCAATGCACAATGATGTGATTCCTATTAATGTTCCAGGAAAGAAAGGGTTAAAATCTTTTGGAATTTATTTCAGTCTGGCTACCCCATATAGATCATAGATTTAATTGACTATGAATTATTTCAAAGTTTATTCTTGACTTTGTTTTGAGCGCGCGCGTGCTGCAGCAGAAGTGAACAAAAGGAAAGCTCTGGGGATTACAGCGATTTCGCAGTTAAAATAAAACGCGACGCAGGAAAGACGTGACACTACAACACATTGCGGTCTGTGAAATGCGCATTAAAATATGCGCGGCACCCGTTCGCATC
>JAODKF010000126.1:4735706-4759848 GCA_026779585.1 Mormyrus proboscirostris
CCTTGGCGCGAACTGTCTGTCTCGCTCTTGCGCTTCCTAGATAGTGCGCCCCTGGCGACCGTTAGCAGTAAAAAAGAGCCGCACCGTTGTATAAACCGCAGGGTCCAAAGCAAGTGAAAATAGTAGCGGCTTATAGTCCGGAAATTACGGTACCCTGTACTTGGTATCCCAGCGTTGTGTCACCACTGGGATTTGTGGGCTGCTTATTTCACTTTGGTAAATGCCACTTCCATGCTGTTACCTCATGACCGGCTCCTACTAACTCTGATGCTCCTCAGCAACCCAACCAGGGTGGCCCCTACCTCATGCCCTACCCTGGAAAGAGGTTTAGGCTCAACATGACCTTTTAGTGCAGTATTTCCCAGTACAGTGCTCGGGGACCCACACACAGTCCAAGTTTTTACTCCCTCCCAGTTCCCAGTAGGGAGCAAAAAATGTGGACAATCTGGCAGGGATCTTGGAGGGAGCAAAAACATGGACCAGATTGAGAAACAATCTTTTAGGGCATAAGAGACCATGAAGTTGGATAAATGCATTCTTATACTATTACTGAATCTATGTACTTGTACCCAATATATTTTTCATTGTATAATTTAAACAAAACAGAACTGAGGTAACATGCTTAATTAAGCTGAGCATTGATATTTTTCAGACTGAGTTTATAAATCCTGATTTCAAAAGATGGATGGGCTTCCAGAAATGTGTGGGTGTATTTTTATTTCTAATAATAATAAAATAATAATCCTGTCATGTTGATGATTTAGCTGCAGAATATCTTTGACAGTAGACTAACCCTAACAGTAGACCTTAAGTTATTAAACCGTGTCTTCAGGGTAACGCTTCTTTCGCAGATAATGAATCTCGTTTTTATAGACACTTGGACACCCGCCACCCCCCTACCCCCCACTCCAGTCAAGCACGCCTTCCCATAAAGCATGATTGATATATTTACACCATACATCAGTGTGTCCCAAGATATGCAAATTGTGGGAGCAGCAAAAATGCAAATCAGGACAGTAGCGGTAGGTAAACATCACTCCGGCTGTAGTGAGGACCGGTATCGCTCTCGGAATTGGAAGCTGCAGACTCCGTCTGAAACTCCCTGCCTCCGCTCAATCACGGATGCTTTAATTAGCTGGAGGGAAGCCTTCTGCAGCAACTACACAGGCCGATGCAGAGAACCAGGCACCAGATGGGACCTGGCCGTATAGATAAACTTACTCAGGAGCATAAACCAATCTGCTGACGACGGCCCTCAAACGATGACACCGGCAGAACGAACTTAGCAGTAGCGTTCATGCTAATGCGCATATAAATGGAAATATTATCATTTTATGTATTCTCAGGAGTCAGGTCAGGAGACGAGGCCATAGTGCACAGTGGATTATGACCTTGCCTGAATTTCCAGCCGTCTTAATGCATTTTATTTATTCTACCAGACACTTTTAGCTAAAGTAACTTATTAATTTTTTTTGAGACAGCAGGATCAATCAATCTCTCGAGCAACTGGAGGTTAAGGGCCTTGCTCAAAGGCCCAATGGTGAAGTCACCCTGCCAACCCTGGGATTTGAACTCATGACCTGCTGATCACATGCACAACATCCTCACCCACTGAGCCACACCCCCAAAAAATAGAGCAAAATAATATCTTATGAGTGTTAACTGGTAGTTATTATATGTAAAACTTGCTCCATATTCTGGTGGAAATAATACATGTCAGTGGCTGAATAGTAACACGGAGTTTTCCTCATCCTCCTCGCTAGAATGAGGTCTGCGCCTGTTTGGTAAGGAAATGCTGAGATGCCTCTTTCCTGTCCACATGGAGCGCAGATGTCTTAAAGCCTCTGTCACCCAAAGCAAGTGTCAACGACGGCGGATGATTTATATGAAAATGGCAGTTTAGACAGGCGTCATCACCACGCAGCTCCTGAGTGACTACTCCCGACCTGGTTAGAATTTCTTTAAACGATTTTCCAAAACAAATGCCTGCACTGTTTTCCTTAAGCCCGCACACCATTAGTACTATCCCAGGTGTTCACTAATGTAGTCATTCATATCAAGTCACCCTATTAAGTCACCATTATTAGACTATTATCGGACTACTATTTATACAAAAGATATTCTCTACCTACACCGAGACTGAAACTTTATTTCCTTTCGTTTATAAATTATGCCTTAGTGTCATTTTTATTCCTCTCAGGTAATAATTCACCCGCTCAGGTGGGTATTGTTGATTAAACCTGAAACATTTTTAGACAGCTCTTCATCTCCTGTTCTTCACAGGGTTCAAGCCAAAGCAGGAAGTCTTCATTCCTGACATCTGAAGTATATTTTACATATGCTTCTTTTTAAGCCTGTGAAATTTTTACCCTAAAAAAATAGAATCCCGTCGATAAATTGATAAATCTTCCCCAAATATTTACACTTTTTATTTAGCAGCAGCTTTTATCCAAAGCGACATGCATTTTTCTTCGGAGACGAAAGGGTCAGACGGTTCATGGAGCAATCGGAGGTTAAGGGTCTTACTCAAGGGCCCAACAGTGACATCACTCTGCTGACCCTGGGATTTGAAACAATAACCTTCCAATCAGAGGCACAGCATCCGAACCTGCCACACAGTTCATATTCAAATTCAACAATAGCTTTTGAAACTTAATAAAGACTTTCCTGATATCTGCTGTTGTTCAGAAATATTTGAATTTTTAAAAGCATATTTTCAGAAAAATTATGAAAATGAGAGATGTGTAAATTAGTTTTCATTCAAGTAAATAAAAAGAAGCAACAGTGGAAAAAAATACTTTACTAAAACCTGTAACGTAATTAAATGTTTTGGCCAAAAGTCCGTCATGCATTAATTCAATATTGGCAATACCTCTGTTTCTCAAAATATTTTATTTAAAATTCAAAAATTATATTACTTGGCCTGTGGCTCACACGTTACTTGTGCTAAACAGGCATATTAATTTACAAGTTGAGTAATATCCAGGGGAGGTGCCTAAAAATAGCATAAAATTATGCCAATGATAATTGAAAACTTTACGGGGCCTACTTTAATCTAAAACCTACTGGAGTTTCCTCATTTATGATAAAATAAATAAGGGTGCCGGAACAAGGAAGAGAAGTTCATAGATTTCAGTAAGTCATATACATTTAAATCCTTTGAAAATAATATGCATGATTTCATTACATTTTTCCTAAACTTTGGGAGTCTTGCTATCTCATAGGTCCCCTAAGCACAGGATAATTTAGGTTTTCTTGTGGAAAATTCATGGGATGTACATATACATTAGCTAAGAACATTAAATTCATACCACCATTGCATTATGCACTATAAAGCTAGCTATAAACTACATTTAGATTATTTTTTAAATTATACATGAAAGACAGCTTGCAACAGGGTGTATTAAGAATCTTTTTCATTATATATGCTGGCTAGATATACACTGCATTCAGAATTATGTTGTACATGTTTTATTATCACAATATGCTCCATCTTCTCCAAAGGTATGTAGGCTAAAACAGGGGTGGGCAGTCTTAACCAGAAAGGGCTGCTTTGTATACTGGTTTTCGCTGCAACTCCCTAATTACATTACTTATTAGTCAGGAAACACCCATAATCCCATGCAACTTCAGCAAGCTTCCAGCTGTGCAAACAGGTTAAAAAAGTGACACTGTCAGTTTTATAATAACTAATGGGAAAACTGTACTGGATGACAAATACTCATATAAGCAGACATTTTAACCTGGAGGGTGAGGAATGGGGGGGGGGGGGGTGGATGACACTTGGGTAGATAGCTGGGCTCACAGGACACCCGGGTTCGAATTGTGTAGTGGATGGATGTTAAAATGTGGGAAGGAACTGGCTGACTGGCTTAATGGTTTATAATAATATTTATGAAGCAATTTTAAATGGAACATAATACACATGATTAAAAATTGATGCCAATAGATGCCAAAAGATGTTTTCAAATTCTCATTAATGTGATTTAGCATCGTTTTTAACGATAAAGATGAATTTTAATTAGTCCTTTCACCATTAAATGTATTTCAGACAAATATAATTGCAAGGGCAGCTGGTTCTAGTAGAGGCCCATGTTGTTCTGCCCTGCTTTCAGTTTCGGCATCTGCGCGAGATCCCTGAACCAGCACGTTCTTCCACACTAACAACCGGCACAGGTCACGGACTGACCTGACAGAGGGCAGCAGCCCAGCTCTCGGGTGAAACGTCACAGCCCGAATGAGTTAAATCGTCGGTTTGAAGTGCCTAAGTCAATGCATTAAAATTACAGCCTTGCAACCTCACATTCAAACAAATATTACTAAGCTTTCTCTTTGAATCCTTAGAACATGCAGGGATCTAATTCAAGGCATAAAGGCAGGGGTGTCGGATTGGCAGGGATACCCTGGCAGACACAGGGGGGCTAAGCACTTTACTGGGGCCCTTGAATACGTAACTGAATACACTTTGTCAGGGGGGTAATTATATATAGGTAGGTCCCAGGGTAGGGGAAAAGTGAAGTGGCCTGCAGCATTAATTTCAGTGATTATTTATGTCCGTCCATCCATCCATCCATCCATCCATCCATCCATCCATCCCAGGAGCAGATTAACTTTTCTGTGGGCTGTAGGCTGACATGGGTAGGGAGCCTAAGTGGGTCATTTAAACACATTTGTGGAGCCAAAAGAGAAACGAGAGGGAACTAAAAACAACAAAACATCAATAATCTGCTAATCAAAGCGCGGGATGCCAGCGGTAACAGTTACCTGTCAGGGTGGGGGGGGGGTTAGTGCTCTAGAGCTGTAGTACCAAAGGGACAGGAGATGCAGTGTTAGTCTGGTATCTCTATGTTGGTTTCTTCTTCAGTGAGGCTACAGTTTGCTTAGCAGTGAAGCAACCGATAGCCTCCCATGAGACTCCAGTGTGAAGATGGCTGGGTAGAAGGGATAGTCCATTACAGCCAGCTAAGGATGCACATAGCAGACACGTTGCTGTAATTGAAACGATCATATTACCTTATATCCATATATGTAGCGTCTGGAAATTCTGTTTTCATGGGGCCCTGGGTGGCTGCCCTGTGGTCATCCTGGTGCCCATCCCAGGAAACCCAGGATACAAGGCAGGAGGCTCCCTGGATGGGATGCCATCAGTTCAGATAAATGTGTGTTTTTGGGAGGAACGCGGGTTATGCAGAGGAACCCTTGGCAAACGCAGTGAATTTGTAAACTCAACTTTGACTCCATTTAATTGTTAATCAGTAGGAGTGATGCAAAAAAACCATCATAAATAAATTATACTGCGCAAACCGTATAAGCTAACAACAGAAATTAGTATAGTAGTTCATGGTTTATTTACATGTATCCCGTGACTGTAATGTAGCACCATCTAGGAAGCACATAACCCAACACCATGCTGGCATTTCGCTCCAGCTTGATATCTCATTTGAAAGGTAAATGGCCAATAATTAATGTGGCTGAGACTATTTCAGCCAACCAAAACATTTTTCATTTTATTGCAGATGGCAGTTATTTACTCATATTTTATTGCTACTACGGAATAATAAAAAAAAAAGAATCTTTACTACAGCGTATTTTATAACATTTATTTGAATTATGGGCACTTTTTTCAGAATGCAAGTGAAGTTTGGATTTTGAAGCCAAGGGAACCTTCAGTTTTGTTATGATATATCAGTGCTCTCTAGTAAACTATTAAACATATCAATTTACTGGTATTTCAAATTACCAGGTAGAATAATTTCAACAAATTATTGCAAAAATTAATTTTCTCACTAGGTTTAGCATATTGGCACATCAAGGAAACTGTAAAGGTTAAGTTGATTAAGCAAATGTTTGTAAACGCCAAGGTCTTACCTGGTGTGGATCTGAGGATCTACCCATGATTTTGTCGTCCATTCTTCTAAGTAGAACCTTGCTGACCTTGGAACTTGTTCATTTATGTTCTCTGTTTTTTCCTGCTTTGACAGAAGTAGACTGCAGCATCTCTGACTGGCCCGCTCACTCTTGCAGGACACAGCTGTTTGCCACAGATTCAGCCACCAGGCAACATCATGTCCCCTTCCCTTTCTTACTACTGTCACCCCGGGGTGAAGCGACCTTGCAGAGTTTTGCAGAACACTGGTCTGTCACCGTGCTCTATCACAAATGTCACCACAATAATGTCCTGGAGATAGCAACACCAGATTAACCCACGCGACACAAACAACACCATCACCAATCCCCTTCAAGTTCTTCCCTGTCTATATTGGGGCTCAGGGCAGGGGGGGCAGACCCCTATTAGGAGGGGGGAGATGGGGGAGGGGGGGTAAGTCATTAGGGAGGCCTTGCAGCTCCTCTGTAGTTCACCAAGAAGCTCTTATCAGCTTGAGAGACAGGTACAGACTTCTTTTGGTGAGACGTTAATGGTCCCTAATGGGTTTTACAGGTTCCTGGCTGTATCCATGGCTTGGGAAATTTCTGTTCATGCATTACTTCCTGCTAAAAATGTATGCACATATATTAATAAATATATAGGACCAAATCTGCAAATGTTATGAGCATATAGATTTGAATCAAATCAAAGTCAATGGGAAACATGAAAGTCCGGCCATAGTATTTTCCTCCATCTTGACACTCTTTCAAGACAGACAAACACTTTGAATAGTTCTTAAAGAAATCAATTTTCTCTGTCTTTTTGCACCTGGCCCAGGTCTCAGATTGTGTGCCCCAATTAGCATGTTCCGTGCAACAACCCCAAAAAAAAAAAAACACTGCAATCTCCGTTATCCCTCACCGCTAAATATATACCTTGTGGAAACAAACATGTTTTAAAGTAAGCACTCCATGCAGCGGCAAGTTCTGTAGCCTCTTAAAAGAAAATTACATCAAATAGCAGTCTGCTGGTTTATTTGGTGCATCTGAGGAAGAAAATGGAAAAAGCATCAAGAGGGGAAGTTTTCCCTCTCGTTATTCTTTATTTCTTTTACCAGAATTTTCTCTTTAATCTCCTCCATGTCATTCTATTATTTAGCTGGTAATGTAACGAGTGACAGAAATGTATTATTTCAAGTTAGGCAATGTGGTAATAGACGTACAATATATTCTACTGTCACGGTGAACTTTATATCAAATATAAATCAATACTATTTTCAATATAATAGCTTTCATGTTAATTCATATACTGTAATATTCCTAGCTATATTTGTGCATGCACCTATACATATTCATTTGCAGATATATTTAAATATGAAGACGTATCTTTCTTTAAACCTGAATTTCCAAGATATCCAACATTTAAAAATCACACTTCAGCCTGTCATACATGATTGTCTCTCCTCGTTACCATCTCATTAGTTTTTCTTATGTTCACTCAAATTAAAGATGATTGCAGAGTTCTAATCTCATTGTACACTGTCATATTTCTGAGACAAAATTACACAGTAGCTGTTATTCATTGACTGCGGAATCATAGATGTAAGCACGCAAAATTGAATTGACTGGATTCCTTCCAGGGGAGGGGGGAATCTGCATTTACACCATGCCAATCAACAGATGGTATTTTTTTAAATTACTGTACATTTCATTCCCATCTAAAGACAAATGCGCTGAGGTTGTAGGTTAATTTACCACAATGTTTGGTACCATGAAAGCAGTACAGTGTAGTGTATTAGTATACCTCACCGTGCTATAACTACTCTGGTTACTCAACTCAAGGAAAGATTAACGACACGTACTCCAATATGGGTCAGGTAAGTACCAGTAATGGAAGCACCACCTATAAGAAAGTATGGCAAAGTCCAAACAACACTACCCCATGTTGCTCTATGTACAACAGCAGAGCTTACACTGCATTACATTTGGTTGCAGAGTTCTAAATGACTTATTAAAAGGGACAGAGTACCCAGGAAAAGTAATAATTTTACTGGATTTTAATTTAAAGTGCAATTCATTTGTCATGTACTTCTAAGATAATTAGAAGATTGTAATACTATTAAGAATTACACTATAAATTGCAATTAACTAATAAAATATTATATGTAATATTATTTGGCAATTATCATTGTCAAAATATTACCTTTAGTTAAGCATTAATGAAATCATTTCTTACGCCTAACCTTGGATAATTCATCAGTGGTGAACCTGGCTGCTAAAAATTCCTCAGAAGTTAATGATACGGTAATAACTTTCGGTTCACGGCACAAATTAACCTTTTTTGTTCTAGACTTTTGTCTATCCCGGCAGACATATATAACACAAATTTATAGTGCTATCAGTGCCCTGCAGTCTCTGCAGAAACCTGGCCACCATACCGCATATTCATTTCATTATGCAGAAACACGTGAGGAAGCATGTGAGACGTAAACTGTGGGATGCAGCTTGGATTAAATGCACCTTCGGTGGAAAAGAAAGCATCAACCTCAGATACCTGACCTGGGGTGCTGGAAATATACCCCAGTGATGGGAACTGATTGCTAGTGGAGAAATCCGTCATGGAAAATCAATTGCACTCAGTAAACAGACCATATTGATTCTGATTACATATATCGTACCCGAGTCAGACAGATTGAAGTCGAACAAACGGATTGATGCAACAGGATTAGACGTTGACATTTTAGCTTAAAAATCCAAAATAAAACATGGAACAAAAGATGTTTCATAATGATATCTTTCATATTGACCCAGAGACTTTTTTGACCAAAAAAAAAAAAAAACAGGATCAAATTGAAATCCCCTGGAAACAGCACATAAGTTGCTATATCAGTAGGTATTTCAGGGCAGAAATGTTTTGTAACTTGATTTAATGAGACTGACAAAAAGCTCTGCAAGAGCGACTGGGGGTAGAGCCCATTCTTAGGGATCCCCACCGGTCAGAGATGATCGAAAACTTCCATATCTGCTTGACAGCAACTTCAGCTCAAATGGGAGGCATGCCAAACTCCATCAAATGAGGCTGAAAGATTGGGGGGGGGGGGCTAGGCTACATGTTGTCGAGCAACCAGAGCAGCCCTAACGTCACATATTTAGATTTAATGGCTAATGGGGACTGATAGAAATTTAAGAGCTGGGACTTTTTTTCATCACCCTCTAGCAACATCAAGACTATAATGTATGTCTGAGGGAGGAAGTTAAACAAATACAGCGGTACCTCAGTACTCAAACTCATTAGTTCTTAAAAGTTGAACCAACCAGTTCGAAAAAAAAATTACCTAGAACTCAATCTGAATCTCAGAAGTTGAACCGTGACGCCGACCTAAGATATCTTATACGCGCGGCACGTCTCTCAGCGGAAACAAAGGGTAACGCTTCAGTCTCAGCCTCGCATGCACTGTGAGAGCATCGTGCATGTTTACACTAGCTGAATACATATATTTACACAGTAAAAATACATTTAGACAATGATAGATAGTAACAGTATTTATTGTTATATAATAAATACATAAAATGTATTTTTATTATTTTAATATCATTAATAATAAACCATTAATACATTTAATTATAATAATATTGTTGTGCTGAACGGGGACAGAACGGCGCAGACGTCAGGGTATCGGGGATTATAGGGTTTAATTATAGGTAAGGCAGGAAAAACGCAGACGGACAATACAATGATTGGACTGGGGAATCAAACTGAAACGCGGACTAAATACATAGGCCTAATGACAACAACCAGAAACAGCAGGTAAACACAGGGATTCCACAAGAGGTTAACGAGGCGGCGTGGCACACGGATAGAGCGGACGATCGGGGCAGGACAGATTGGTAGTTTTTTAACTTTACACATTCTTTGGATACATTTATTTTCTTACTTTACAAATGACTGTTTTGAAAAATGTGCTTAGATGTGTAGTACAGTATATGCTCTTCTTGTTTTATCCTGTTCATTTTATGTTTAAATGCTAAAAAATATTTAGGTGTAATTAACTGGTTCTCCATTATTTCTTAAATTCGATCAGAACTCGAACTTTTTAGGATTCGAACCCGAGTTCTGAACAGATTAATTTAGAGTTCTGAGGTACCACTGTGCAATGAAAAAAAGCAAAACATTTGTGCTAATATTGAGTCCACTTGAATGAAGGGCTAAGGGATAAATCGACCAGAGAATCCTGCCTAGCTGCTTCAAAGAGACTCAGCGGACCTATCAGGTGCCTGCGGGTTGCCGGTTGCCAGCAGAGAGACCCATCCCTCCTCAAATCGACACCCAGCTCAGTGATCGTAGATTTAGTTCTCCCTAGGTCTCGCATGGCAACCGAGAATTCACTCTACGATGAGATAATGGAACACAAGTCAGAGAGGAGCATGTCTGAGCTTCTGTCTGCTTCTGGCTCCATGGCTGGTGGGTGGAGACTTGTCAGACAAAGCAAAAATCTGGGAAATAGCTCGATATGAGGCTGGAAGGGAGATGCGTAGGCTAAAAGCTACATAGACAAAGAAAGGCCTTTGGCAAGAAAGCTATTGCACTGGTTCTGTAGCAGTCGCTGTCAGCTCAGATCTTTCTTCTCACCACCTGTGTGCAACCAGCAAGAGGCTTCTGCCAAAGCCAGTCCTCTTCCGGTGCTACATTCTCATTACTCCCTTTTTCACTCAGGATTTAGAAAAGTCTCCTTCGACGCCCAGACCAGAAGGCTAACAGCAGGTCTCAGCAGAGAAAACCTGCCGCTGGTGGTGCCACCCATCTGGGGCCATCTCTTCTTGGGCTGGCTCTCCCATCCACACCACGATCGCCATGCCGTGGCAGCTAAGGTGGCCTCGCCGTTGCTGCTAAACGGGAGCATGCCGTTCTATCACCTTCTTCGCATGTTGTACATATTTTCCGCTATCTGGGTTCGTCTGTCTTCTCAGAGCAGTGCTGGGAGACCGACAGCAGCTTCATGTTTTGGGGGCTACAAAAGCCAATGGCTCCCTTTGAGGGGGGACTTGGGAAGCATTGCTAGCTACTCACCAGGAAGTCAAAACAAGAGGGGGTTTCTCTCAGCCGGGGTGGTGGGGTGCTGGAGCTGTAAACCTAGACAGCTTGGCGGTCTTCAGGAAGGAGGCTTAGAGAGGGTGCGGCCTGCTGTCACTTAATTTAATTTTCGCAGCCTAATTACGTTTTAAAAACCGAACACTAATTTCTGTCTTTAATTAGCATTCGTGATCCCAGTGTTAAATACACCACCCTCCACCTCCCCCGTTCCCGCCTCTGGCTAACCCAGCCCACATTAAATAAAAGAACCTGAGAAGAAATCCAATATTCATGCACTTGCACGACTAGATAAGTGCTGGTGGTTTTATTTTAAAATCCAGACAGTCATAGTGCTTATTCATGATTTGGCTCTAAAATACCCTGCAACTGGATAAACCTTTTAGTCATTTTCAGCTTCTGCTATGTCCAAGATGTTCTGGGCAAGGTCCTTAAGAGACATCTAGCATGCGGACTGTACACACCTTAAAGTTAGTCCTTCTTTTACAACCTCCTTCTGGTAAATGCTTAAAATGTTATTTTTCCCCCGGACCGTCGGTGTGATTTAGCTACTCGGACGTCTGGCCTTGGTGGAACAGCATGAGGCATGCATGTTAAGAGGAACAGGCAAGGTTATTGCAATGATTCTTGGGTGGGCACCAGATGTATCGAAGTATCCTGTTGATCCAGTCATTCCTTTTCCCTTCTGGTGCAGTTTCTCATGCTGATGCCATTTAACAGACCAGTGGTGACATAGTGGCTCTGTAGCCTTGCCCTCTTCCTGGTCTGAGTTCATACCCCATCGCTGGGTGCATGTGTTTGGAGTTCCCATGGTTTCCCATGTGCACTCTGGATTTCTCCTGCAAAATCATGCCCCTTAAATTGCCTGTAGTACCTGGTTGTTTGCATCAGAATGTACCACGTGATGGACTGTCCAAGATGAGCCCCCGTCTTGTGCGCCATGCTTCCTGAAGTAAAGCTCCAGCCTCACTGTGAACCTGCAGGAATGCATGATGATAATAATAATACTATGCAGGTAAACAATACGGCTTACTGGCAATGCTTGACCCCCGCTGATGACCTCATTGCGACACCACAGTCTGAGGGGCCTCGTCGGTGTGCTGTTCCACTTCAGGACTGCTTCAAATTGGCACAGTGCTTCTTTCTTTAATGTCACCGAATCTCCTTCCCAAGGTTAGGTTTTACATTTCCCGCTGCAGTCGGATCCTGTACAGTATTCCAAGCGAGATCATTTCTTTTTCAGTAAATTTAAAGATGAATTTTTAATGGAGGGAGACAGAGCACTTGGAAAAACAGGCCATCCCAGAACAAACTAGTAAAAAAAAAATTGGCAGAGGGAAGTTAATACGAGTTTGGAATAGGTCTGGAGAGCGGGTGATAAGACCAGTCTCACACTGGCAAGAGCATGAGTTTGTCACAATGGCATGCTTGTACACATTAGCCAAAATTAATTACATTATCCGGGTCCTACGGAGACAGAAAAGGCCGCCTTTATTTTTCTGGCTGTCCTCCCCGGATGGGAAGGGTAAGGCGTCTTCCTCTCCTCATTACCAGTCTTACATACACGTGGGTGTGTGGATGGGGATCTTTTGGGCCGTGTAACACAATGCAGTGTCACAAAGACATTTCCATTGTGTGAGAGAAACAACAATGACAGTTACAGATGAGTTTACAACCTCACCTTTTTGACACAAACAAAATACTTCAACATGTACTTTCAAATAAGTCATAGAGTGAATTTTGAATTTGAACAGTGGGATCCAAGTGGCTGAATTCCTTGCCCACATTATATTGGTTGTCCTGCTGTTGTTCTGATTTGCTGTTTATGAACAATGGAAATGGGATTGGTGAATACATCGTTGTGAGCCGGGATGGTAGGGGCCAGCATTGACTCATATGCTGAGTGAATCTGGATGAAAAAGTGCACTGTGTTTCATAATAAAAGTCTAAATCTTTGAATTATTGAATTTACGGAAATTAAATATGGCCATGTGCTACATATTGACCCAAGCTCATACAGGAGTACTGCAGAGGGAATATGAGAATTTTAGGGGCAGGCGATTAAAGATTCCTGTGATTCTACCCCTGAACAAAGTACTCACCTGGAGTTGCTTAAAAAATATCCAGCATTGCATTCAAAGTTGCAAACTGTATAATATTATGCACAAAGGCACTGTCTAGGGAAATAAATCCAATAAAATTGAAAAGGGGGGTATGGTTTTGTTTCATTTCATATATCTGATTTTTCTGTATATGTAGACATCCATCCATCCATCCATCCATCCAAACTGATGATCCACTATAGGGTCAATGGGGGGGCTGGACAGGTGACATCCTGGACAGGATGGGCATTTACATTTACAGACTTCAAGTGATCTTGTAAACATTTATTAAATGACATTAATGTGATGTTTATGTGTAAGTGCAGCAGGCAGCCGTAAAAAGGGCCAGGTCACCCAGTCATAGCGCGAGCTTCAGCATTGTGTTGGGATCCGTCACACTTAAACCTCACGCAGAGCAGATGTAGACCGGCAGCTGAGGCAGCCTCTCTGCCCGCCCAGAGCTGCAAGTCAGCAGCTTCAACGGATCGCTTACACTTACGGCCGCGACATAAAACCAAGTCACGCCTCAGGCTGCGCTTCCGCGTCTTCATCTGTGTGAAATCGACCGGGCGGAAGCCTGAAAACCTGTCGGGACTGGCCGGAGACGCTGACATGAGCTGTGACCCGCAATGCGGTTCTGGGATTTGGAACCGTGTACAACCGGGCCCCCGTCTTTGTTACTCGCTGGCGATGCATGTTGTTCCCCCCCCCCAACCACTAGCATGCTCCCTCTTCCTCCTGCCAGTGCTGTGTCCTTGTTTCATTGTGTCTTCCTTCCTGTCTCACAGCAGAGTACAGTCAGTGCTTTCATTTGCATTCTTTTCTGCTCCCATGGAAAAAAAAAAAAACTACTGAATGTGTGCACAATTCAAAACAAAAATAAAATTCAGATTAAAACGATTATGACGGCAACTATTAAATAAAGGGTCACTTTGTATGGTGTCTTTTATAACGTTAAATGATGTTGTGTTAAATGTTCTGTACATATTCATTTCAGGGCTTAGGTTCTTTTTCTGCTTTTTTTCCACATTTTATTTTGGTTCTGTCAAGGATCCAGTGAATTTGTCTCTGCCCAATAATTCTGAGTATAGTATGAAGAATAGTGTTAATAACAATGTCGGGCCTGGGAATAAACAAAAAAAACTGTACACGGAGCATAAGACCAAAAGGATGTCTAGACATAGCAAGTCATCCACCCTGAATTTACACCTTTGCGTGGCTTTGCGGTGGCGGCCGCAAAGGTGATCATAGACACGCGGTACATCGGCAGGAAGCCGTCGCGGGACAGGGAAGATGCTGTCATCCATATTCTCAGCTGACCACCGTCTGCTGGTGAAATCCGAAAGGTGTTTGATGGTGGTTTTTATTTTTCATGAGCCTGAAATAGGCTGAGCCTAGTAAATCCATGAGTTTAAAAAGGCAGAAAATAGGGGAAAATAAGATTGTCAGAAATTCTTTTAAATTATGCAGTACTACATTACATGACTGCAGGCTAATTAAAAGTCTTACATGAAAAATTACCCAGCGTTATATAAGTCGTCTATGAGGATATCGAGATATATGCACTCAGACAAAACAAAGTGAACCATTAATAAAAGTTAAAACTATTACTTCATGACATTTAGCAGGTGGGGGTTCATATACATTTATATGTATAGAAGTTTATGAAGATAAAGCGAGCCCAGCAAACTCTCACACGACGATGTTGGAATGAAAAAGAGCGTGAAAGAGAATTCAGCTTTTGGGTTTCAGTCAGAGGTCAACACCATGGCGATGGACAATTTCACCAAGATAGCCTAAATATTCTTTTCTCAATCAAAACATTTTGCCACAGACACAGGCGAGTCTTGCGAAGGGACACGCTTGTCTATTTGTGTAAAGGTTGACAATCTGAGGTTTCAATGTTTTATGACACTGTCACTCACTGATAATAATTATCAGATATTGGAGGCTTTCAAAAATCTCCTAAATGCCTCAACTGCTGAACAAAAACTGTCCCTACATTTCAAATAAAATGAAGTCACTGGGTGGCATTCATTTCAGGCCACGCAGCCCACGCCCCTGGCGCTGGATTGAGTTTTCGGGGAGGTGGTTGGTCCCTGATGAGGATGACCTGAACGTCTGCCAAACTCAAGATGAGGGTTGACTTGCACCTTCATATTTTATTGCCTCTTGACATGAAACCTCATGTTGCTATTAATCAAATTTTATGTGGCAGGCACAGGAATTGAAGCCCAAGCAAGCCACTCCATGCTATTCCTCTGCCTTACGTTGGATATCTGACCCCTTAAATTACTTTTCGGTTTTGGCTCTGAATGTTAATTCAGACAAAGAGAGGGATGTCTGCATGGCAATGATGTGATCAGGCTCGGCAGATCTTGAGAAGTAACATTGTTGGAAAGCAGAGGCAGGCTGTTTTCACTGCTTAGTGTTTCACAAGCCCGAAAACGCAGAAATAGTGTCGACCGCATTACACGCGGCATTCTATCATTGCCGTTATGGCTGTTCTGGAGTTGTTTGCAATCTGATTGCACTGCATGCTGCTTTTGGGAAACTGAGACGTAATCAGATTCGCTGGGGTGATCCTGCTGGAAAAGAGCATCAAACAAACATTAACGGTTTCCAAAAGCACCAGTGCGTGCAGGGTGCACATGCACACAGGGCTAGTCAAAGCCTATGTGATGTTCCAGGCAGATTTCACCCCTGGCATCCAGGGGCGACATAAAGCGGGGGCAAACTTAGGATGATTCCAAGATACCTGAGGTTGGACTGGGCTGGGGGTACAGTATGATATGCTTTCATGAAGCCCAAAATCTCCAGCGGTGCCCATGCTTGCACCCTTGCTGGGTAGGGGTGGGAATGGGAGGGGGGGGGCAAAGGTTTGCTAAGTGGGCATCCCCTCAGAAGATGGCGCCCTGGGGGTCCGCCTGTGTCACCTCTTGGATCCGTTTGTTAAGACTGACATAACTTGTGACGTAAAACTGTTTCTTGGGCGTAACAAAACATAATAGTAGAACCAGTGACATTATTCACCGTGACCTCTTTCTTCACCAAGGCATCATTAACGGAGAAAAGCTGCATTTAAGAAGGGCGAAAAGAAATGGATAAAAAAGGGGCAAAATTTCTTTAATTCAAACAGAATGATGAGTGTAGCTGCTCTCCCAGGAGGAATCACTGGCACATCATTTTCGGTTCAGATGCACAATGAAACGAATGAAGACATTTCTTGACACCAGTGAACCTAAATTCACAAGTAGCTGTTCAACATGGAAAACATTATGCTAACTGTAGCAGTGAGTTTGTTACAGCCTATCCTGGTTACAGTCAGTCATAATTGGCACTTTGGGAACATTTTGGTTTCCCACTAAATTACACCTCCACTGGAGAAAGAGTTGCTGATAAAACCAAGGCAGTCTGGCTCTGTTACACCGAACTTGAATACTGTACATTGCTGAACACAACCAACATGCTAACTCATTTGAAACAATATCATCCGAGTCTGAGTATGACTTTAAGAAAATTCAGCTGCATATAGGCAACCATGTGCAGTCCAAGACCATGAGATTTAGTTCATTATGATTGTTATGATTATGGATTTTTGATTTTCAAATTTAATGTATTTTGCAAATAAGCCTGATTTGTTATTCAGACATGTCAATGGACGCATTGCCGTACTCCTTTTCCTAATAGTGATTTGCAGTTTTAATAATAAATAACCTCAGAACAAATTTCATTTTCCGTACTGTATTACCCCAAACTGTGAACCCAAAACTTGTTTTTACTGAACTGTGAATTTTGTGGACACTGATACTAAACATGAAAAAAAAATGCAGAAAATGGCTGTCTAATTTACAGAGTCACTTCCTCTTCTCTTTCTCGTCGCATGGAAAGCGGTAGAAGGACAACTCTTTGTTTTTAATCAGATGGATTAAACCACTGAGGCAGATTGGCTTGTACTTGGTTTGGCCTAAGAAACATGTGGTGTAAACGTCACAACTTAACAAGCGGATTCAGACGCCCTGCATACACGCTGCTTCATCCTCGCTTCAAGGTTCTTCCCTTCACGCTCCTGCTGTTCCTGTCCTTCTCTGCCAGCTATACCCTGATATCCCCAATCAAACGTGGCTCCTCCCACTCTGAAGGTTCCCTTCATTATGTTGCCCTGCCTCCAGCTGAAATTGTGGGTATCGCCAGACTCCTCCCCTCCTTCATAGACGTTCTTTTCTCTGCCGGACCGCGAGCCCCAGCAGCTGTGCTCCCAGCCAATTGGATCAGACTCTGCTCTGTAGACTGAGTCACACTGTGTTCGATTGTTCTGTTCCTCATTTCAAGTGCATGTCTTTTTCACAGCGAGACATTTAGGAGGTATTAATGTAAGAAGATACATCATTGCATTGTCAAAATTGGTTAATTACATTGCAAGAGACTGCATACACACTGCCTTATTTTAAAATTTAGAATATTAGTACAGAATGCTACAAGTGTTCTACCAGAATATGTTAAAATTCTGTAAATATTTAATGCTGTAAATATTTAATGGTTATAAAAAATGTATGGATTTAAGGCTAATATTTCTATTAATTATAACAATTTTGTTTCATAATATAGTAAGAAGTGGGATACTGATTGTTAAGTAAAGCATCTCTTTTCTGGATTCAGTGTAGAAAATACTTAAGAAAACATGGACGGGTGGTTCTCTAAATTAAGAAAAATAATAATTCTCCCAAGCTTCTGAGAAATTATTTTCTGGCCCTTGGAAGCAGCCCCTCTAGCACAGGGAATTTACATTAGTCTCTCTAATTACGCCTCTTCAACTCCCCACTGACAGACATGTGACGCCGCTCTGCAGATCATGCAGGCACGCATGCAAACATGTGTGCACACACACAGGAACCAGAAGAGAAGCACCCATCCTCTATTACTGCACTGGACTTA
Source organism: Mormyrus proboscirostris (assembly GCA_026779585.1). Lineage (NCBI taxonomy): Eukaryota > Metazoa > Chordata > Actinopteri > Osteoglossiformes > Mormyridae > Mormyrus > Mormyrus proboscirostris. The sequence goes on from JAODKF010000126.1 coordinate 4,753,698, forward strand.
CATTTTTAAATGGAAAATACTTACACTGTTTTTGTAAATCATACAACAGTATCAGCGGCATGCAATGGACTTGATTAAAGATGATAGCTTATCTTTAAATTTAATGACATTTGTTAGGAAGTATCTAAACATGCATTTCTAGAAAATTTATGCAATACATATATAAATCTCACCAGACCAGCTCCACACTGCAAGTTTCCCATCACTGTGCCATATAAAAAATAATTATTTATAGTATTTCTGTTGTAAATTGCTTACTGTAGAAAAAATTTACATTAGCTATTATAAGGAGATGCTGCAATGTTGGTAAGCATTATATTGCGTGTAGCGAAAACTGGTTATTTTATACGCGCACAGATGATTAATACTCTGGTAATAAAAGCCGAAGGTCTCAGCGGACCATGCCTTAATAAGTATTATCTCAAAGCTGGGCTGCTTCCAAGGGGGACTGGCTCCGCACAGCCCTGTTGCGAAGTGATCACTTCATTGTCCTGAAGAGCTCATTAGGGGGATATAGGTCATTATTAAAGAGATTTGCAGCTCCGACTTTAAATTTTGAAGGCTCTTTTTTACATTATTTAATAACGTATTAGGAGCTCGTCGAGAAAATACAGTGCTCTTTGGGATGGCGTGTTTCCGGGCTCGAGCGTAGGCTGCTGGAGAGACCTAGCAACTGCGAAAAGCTCAAAAATCTTCATAACTGGTTTGTTGAACGATTAATTTATTAATGGATTCTTTTCATTAACATGCGGCCTATAATAAGTTTCTTAAATGGAAACCGGGGGCTCAGAAAAGCTAGTAGGGAGCACCTCATCCGGCGAACCGGCGCAGCCCGCGACGCCAACGCAGCTACCGCCTGGTCTCCCTTCACGTGCCCATGTGACGAATACCGGAATCGCACGTGCTGACAGCAGCCTTGTCATCAGGTTATCGCCGAATCTGATACTGAAGCGCCAGAAGCGCGCGCACAGCCGTGGGCCAACGCAGGTGTAACTTCCCATGCGGACAGGCGTAAAAATGCGTGTTTACAAAACCAGCTAATTAAACATGAGAAAATCCGGAACATACATCTAGTGCATGTGCATTTGGCAAACTGTCATAAGAAGTTTGCACGTGTTATGTACTTGAGAACCACATCTAACTTGCCCCCCACCCCCACCCACGTTGTAATGCTAATGTTAACTTAATGGTTTTCTATTAATTGCAGTTTTTATTCGTTTCTTACCCATTACTCCAATGCACAATAATGTAAAATGTTGAAAAATAAATAAAAAAATAGAACAAATACATTTTATGACAAGATGCAGTACTGTGTGGCCATTGCACTTTTACAGCTTTTGCACTTATATTAGGATATATTTAGAAACTATCAGTTCTAAACTTTTTTTTCTTAGGGTCTGGTCTCCATTTTCACTGTGTCCTTCAAGAGCTCTCTGTGGTGCCACACTTTCAGTTGTTAACAAGCTGCCTCAGTAGATGTTTGTTATATTCGTATTATTACCATTGAATAAGAATTATTTATCATCAAGAAAACTGACCAAGCAGGAACATTGTGGGACCAGGGCTGGTTCTGGGTGTTCTGGCGTCCCAGGCCAGTTTTTGCCGAGTTGCGGATGTCAGCTCCAGTTTAGGGTCAGTTGTACATATATTGTAATGCCACAAAAACCAGTACTGGTCAACAAATTAGGCAACATAAGCGGCATAGAGCAGGGGTGTCTTAATGGAGGGAATATCGGGCTGATTTGGAACATAATTGGATTGGTTTGGGTTGGGGGCCCAACATGATGTCCTTTCATGACATCTAACATCTGTAGCTACCCCCCTGGTATGTGGCACAATCTTCTGAAGGGGTGCCAACTTATCAACCTCCACCCCGGAATACTGTACACCCTCCTTCCACTGGTAGAGATGCACCCTATGGTGGTAGATGCCTGTCTCCTCTGTACCTTGGAATCACTCCCAATTAGTGCTGTGCTGTCACAGGCATGATTAATGCTGCTGGATTTGCCGGTGCTGCCCCCAAGGTCCTCTCGTGATGAAGCGTTTTCTGAATGCTCCCTCGCTCGCCACTTGGGAGATGACTAGCTGACGGTGGCTGGCGACACGTCTCCCGCCACGCACTCGGGCAACGTCATCCATGCCGGTGACTGAGTGGTTTTTCTGAAATTGATTAATTTTAACCCGTCTGAAGGTGTATAAACTCCCCAAGCTCTGACCCTGGGACTCTGCCACAAAAAAAAATTGCACGTTATCAGTCTGATTAATCGATGCATTTAACTTACAATTTTACTCTTTTGTCCATATTTGTAGCAGGAGATTCTCTAAACCATAGATGATGCTGAGAACGACAGTGACACACTTAATAAGCAGGATTCCAGCTTGTCTTTCCGCTTTGAGAAAAAGACTTTTAATCTCTGTTCAGCTGAAAATGCTGAAATTGCACATGCTAGTAGGTAAAAAAAAAATAGAACGATAACTAGCTAGTGTCAAGGAAAAACAGGAGAGGTGGGATTTATTATTACTATGGTGAACGTGTTTCTCATTTAATTGTTCCAGCCACCTGCAGTTCTTTTTTTAATTACTTGATGATTAACTTCCTAGTGGCTTGTATGCTCCCTGTTTCTCTGTCAATTTGTTTAACATTTAACATTTTAGCAGATACCTTTATCCAGTTCAGGCTTAAAATTGTCGTTAATGTGGGTTTCGCCAGGTCAAGTGAGTTTCTTAAAGTGCACCTTTCCAGATGCTTCAGAAGTCATGAAATTCTAGGAAATTTCACCACAGATATGCTGAAGGGAGCCGCAGAGAAGGCCAGCGGACCTGGGACAGGTTCAGTGCCTAATACACGGCCGTCTATTCTCCCCTGAGAGAGGGACTGCTGTGCTGGAGACACAATCTCCAAAACAGACTTTAAAAGCGTTGTCCTAAAACTGGTTTATCTTTGATTTCCATTACTTTATGTTTGCTTCTGGTTCTAGAATCAACATTAGAATCTTTGTTGCTTGATTGAAACAACACAAACTTTAAAGAACACCTGTCACTCACCATATAAACTAGTAAATATAGGAACATGCAAATGACTGCTGGCTTCACGCTAGCCAGAGCAGATCTTTCTGCTTTTGTCGGAGCAAAAGGTTCTGACTTCAAAATGTTGTTCTTTGTCATGGATTTATATTGATATTGCAATTGATTAAATCCCATCTGTGTGTCCCTCTTGCTTTGTATGTGTGCTCTGGGCATTCCACTTCCCCCTATGCTCTACAGACCTGCACTTACGTGACTTGGGGTCTCTGAATGGCCCATAGTGTGTACATGATAAATTAGCATCCTTCCTGCATGCCTTTTTGGCCTGCGATAGGGTCCAGGTCCCCCACACCAAGATAACATGGTATTTTGAGTCTTAACAGAAGTTTTTCAAATGTAATAGAATAGAATATCACAAAATATAGAAAAAAGAAATATCAGAAACAAAATTCAGCTCTTTGCAGTAATAATTAAAAAGATCTGCTAAACAGCAAAATAGAAATGATTAATTACATTTATTTTGTTGAGTGAAACTCTGATCTGCACACTAAAAACTCTAAACAGAAATATATGCTGCTGCATTGTTAGGGTAATTTTCCTTCTGTTCATTTCAGTTCAGCATGCAATCACAGTGTCATTAACTTAATCTGGGTGTTAATCTGCATCTCAAGGAAAACAGTGGGGAAAATCTGTTCAATGCTGTCAGAACAAATTGTTATGGGGTGTTTAGCAGCCACGGTGTACGGTAATTGACAAGCCTTGACCTCTGCTAATACAGATTTCCCCTCTTTGTTAAACCTTGTCAGGAAAGTACAAAGCCCTCGTGATTTCTTTGCTAAAGGCCCTGTTTAAAACGAACTGAGGTGGATTACTGCTCTTTGCATACCTGCTGTTCATGCATTTAGTATCTCATTGCCTGAAGGCGTAGTCATCTGGACGACAGCCTAATGTAACAATGGCAATTAAAACAAAGATCATCCTGATGTTACCTCCAGAACGCCACAAAAAACTGCATGTTTCCTGAGCTACGCTTGCTCTCATTAACACATATTCTTTGCAATTGAATTTCTGCATTAGTATTGACAAAATGGTTTCGTTTTTTAGTCGAATTCAGGAAGGCCATATTTTTAATGGGTGGAGACTTGTGCAAGATGAGCAAAAATTGCACTTAATTTGTTTGGTGACATCTTTGAACGGAATCAGGCTCCCTGTGGTGGCCTAGCGCATCAACCCCCAACTGTTTAAGGAATCTGAAAACACAGCGAAGTACAAAGTTCTACAGATGTTACTTTATAAGATTCCTGCCAAACACCATGGAAACATCTGCTGTGGCCTTTCATCAGCACCACCATCGCCGGCACGGCAATTTAATTAGAAGCAACGCAACTTGCACAAAACACTGCTGTCAAGATCTCGCCGCGCATCGTGGTGTTTTGCCGGAGATCGTGGAACGCGCTTCGTATGGATTTGATTGTTGTTTGGCTGGAGCTTAGCAACGCTGAGCACCTCAATTAATACTCGCATTTTAATTGTTGTTGTTCAGCTGCTCAAGTCCAACTGTTTATAGATTCTATCGTTGATTAGTAGCTTGTTATGGAGCTTATTTAGCGGCTCAAAGGCCATCATACTTATTCAAGCAGTAATTTGGCAAAAATATGCCAAAAATTACATTTGTTTAAATCCTAGAAGTTATTCATTTCCTTTGTTATTTTGGTTGGTTTATCTTGAATGGCGTTGGAGTGTTTTGGTTGATGGTTTGTATTGAATACAGACCAGTAATTTCATGACACGAATGCGAATAATTATAAATTCTTACCAAGGTGCTTTTTCTTTACCCTATTGGCTCAACCCAAACTTGACCATTAAAATAAGTAAAGGATAACTAGATATAGAGCAGACATGGTGACTTTTGCCTTCTGGTGAGAGGGAAGAGCAGGTAGTGTCCATCAAAGTGCATCTGTCATTGGCTTATTCACGTTTCATTTCAGACTGCTGGGAAGTTATCGGATTTTTGTGGATCTTTCAGGAAATTCTGACAGCTGTCAAGATTTTATGTTCACCTTCTTCTAACTGCACTCTCCTACTGACAGTAAAACAGGATGATTTATATTCCTCTGGAAAAGGTGTAACTGTGCCCAAATCTTTAATACAGTCTCTACCCATGACCTTTAAAAGTCAAAACACGATCATACTTATATTAACAAGCACGTTTCACACATCAGCCTTATATACCTTACAGATGAAAGCATAAAAAACTTCAAAGGGCATCCGTGGGTTTATAGGTGATTAACTAAGAAGTAATGAAATTACAGGTGATTCAGGATACTCTAATGCAGTAATGTTTATAGAAAGGTACAGGTGATTGAGGATACTCTAATGCAGTAATGTTTATGGAATTGTACAGGTGATTGAGGATACTCTAATGTAGTAATGTTTATGGAATGGTATTTCTGAAGATGAGTAACATTTCTATTAAATTATAACTGCAGATTTTATTAATTTCTTTTTGACTTTTAGTGGTTTTGTTGTATAAGAGTATCTCTGCTGTATTATCTTTGGAAGGATTGCTCCAGTCATCATGAGGCGGCCCCCTTCCTTACCATGTTCAGCCCAGGGGGCGTGGCTAAGAGTGGGAGGGCGGGGAGGGGGGGGAGGCAGTGCCCCCCCAATCAAATCGCCGGAACAGCCAATAGAGACAGACCAAGATGAACCATTAGCTGAATCATTAATTAATTAATTAATTAATTAATTAATAGAATTTAATAGAAAGTTATTAACTCTTACCGTGCCCCTCCAGGCAGGTGACTTGTACCACTGCCACACCCTCCCCCCATTTGGAACAATGGTGCCCACCCAATATACCCAACAACCCTCCCACCCCCCCGAGATGGCATCCTGCATCCTGGTAACACCCCTGGTTTGGCCTCTGTTGTGAAGTCCGACAGACGTGTCAGAGTGCTCTTTTATAATGAAATGACAGTGCTGAGCGATGTCAGTGTGAGATATGTGAAGTCCGCCAATAAGGTATATGACATATGTGAGCTCCTCCAACAATGGTGCTCCACCTGAACAAGACCAATGACAGCAGCACGCTAGCCCTCGAATTACCATCATTATACAGCTATAT
>JAODKF010000126.1:4759948-4779905 GCA_026779585.1 Mormyrus proboscirostris
ATCATTATACAGCTATATATATATATATATATATATATATATATATATATACATGAACATAATAATAATGCTGCATAATAATGTTATTAGAAATGCCAAACGACTCTTTCTTATTATATTTGCGCTTCGATTCTTTAGTGTCGCCCCTAATCGAAATATGACCCAGTGACCATATTTACTTACTGGCTGGTAAATGAAAGTGTTGGATTGTTTTGCATTGATCCAATGCCTTATTTTTGCAAGTTTCTTTGTTTTTGTACTTTGGACTTCAGGTGGGACAAGCAAAATCCCGGTTTGCACCTGCCACATTAAAAGACTGTAACTCATGACCGGCGCCACCGATTCGCATGAAATCTGCCCCCCCCGGACGGATATGGAGGCTCTATGCAATTTGGAGGCTTTGGAGCTCATCTGGAGGTTTTCCTCGACTTTTTATATGCACTTTTGAAAACAGTAATTCTGTGTATAAGTGGGCTTCTTTCAGAAGTACGGCCTGGTGTGGGGGGGTGACTGTGGCACAGGGACAAATAACCTGCCTGATATGCTCTCTCTCTTTTTTTCTCCTTTCACCAATGAGTTTGGTTTTAAAAAAACTGTACAGCAACCCAATAGATGTTACTTATGTGTGGCCATCACTGTCTGATTCTCACCATGCGTGCCATCGTTAAAATATTTTCCTAATTATCGCATGTAAGTGTACAGGTCTGCTGTTTATAGCAACGGACAAGGTTACCGTACTGATGGATGTTCACGCCTGTCCTTGCCTGTCAGCTGCATAAACATCACTTGATGAAAATGAAAATAAGACGCATGTCAAATCTACATTAGTACATAGACTAGTACTTAAACACTTGTTTTGTTTAGCTGATGCTTCTATAAAAACTTTTTGAAGAAACAATTCAAGTTGTGAACCTTACCAAAGGTTCCTAGGACTTGAATGCCCTTGTTTATTCCTACTAGCCTGGTTTTATGCAGGAAAATCCTTTGCTATATTATATTAAAACTGCATTACAATTATGAAATCATTGCCTCTCTAAGGACCCCATAAAATAGCCATGACACCTATATGTATATGAACCAAAAATGATTAACCTCTAAAACGCTTGAATACATTTATTATGCACTATTATGCACAATGTTTAAAAAATCACATAGAAGAAATCAATTGGCCATCAGCTCTGCCATTAAGTACCTATATTTTACTATTAATTAAAATGAAGTATTATGTTTCATTACACTGTAATATGTAGTGTTAGTTTCCTTTATCTTTTGTTATTATGTTAATCCTCAACTTAGTCACCAAGGGCTTCTAACCAGGGGTGCCGTAAGGCGGGGGAAAGTCAGGACGACTCCAAGGGCCCCTGAGTGACAGGGGGCCTAGACAGTTTGGGAAAATAACTGGATTGGTCTGGACTGGGGGGCCCAGTCTGATATGCCTTCATTGTCTCTAGCAACTCCCCTGTTGGTAAATATATATTTTTCAGAATAGTTTATTTATTTATTTCTCGTTATTACTTTTCACTCAATTTCTCATTCAATATTATTAGTCTTGACTCATGATGTTTCCTGTAAATGAGGAAAATAACTAACCCTATAACCCCTAGACCATGGTCATCAGCGTCCGATGCTCTGAAAAGTGAGCATTGTGGGAACGCTACAGCTAGCTGCTAATGACAGAGGTATGAGGAGAATGTCAGGGAGGCAGAGAAACAGAGGCAGAGATAAGTGGACCCCTGGCAGGCCACTCAAGGGGACGGGCAGGTGTGGGTTGTTCCCTCTCACTTTTAACTGAAATATCAAACGTTACCAGCTGCTGTTCCCTTAAGAGAGATGTCTAATCCGTATCGCTCTGGTAAAACAAAGTAGAATCATAAGTCACTTTGAATAAGTGTTGACTTAGCAAAAAAAAAAAATAATAGCAGTATGACAGGGAGCTGCAGTTACCCGGCTCTCGTCATGCATAATAAACACATTTTATTAATGGGGATGAAACATTAGCTAGAAGAATTAAACTATTAATCAAAACTTTCAAATTAGGAGGCTGCTTGCCATACCTGTGTCCATGATTAATTGAGACCAATGAAGTACCACACTGACTACTTACAATTGCACGGATGACATCATATGATTGTTTAATGAAAAATATAAGGAAAAAAGGTAAATTTAAAAGCAAAAAAAAGAAAAAAGATGTGAAGATTAACATTTTAAATAATTCAGTATAATTCAGTTATACACACATGCACATGCACGCACACACACACACACACACACACACACACACTATATGGACAAAAGTATTTGAACACAGCTCATAAGCATTGAATTCATTTGTTTCATTCAGACCCATTGCCACAGGTGTATAAAATTAAGCACCTAACCATACAATCAGGTTTACAGACATTTGTGAAAGAATGAGTTGTTCTGAAGAGCTCAGTGAATTTGAGCGTGGTACTGTCATAGCATATCACCTTTACAAAAGTCAGTTTGGGAAATTTCTTCCCTGCTAGATATTCCACGGTCAATTGTAAGTGGTATTATTGCAGAGTGGAAGCCTTTACCGGAACAACAGAAACTCAGCCACAAAGTGGCCAACCACGTACTGTAAAGCAGCAGAGTGCGCTGAGGCACAAAGTGCATAAAAGTCACCAATGGTCTGTTGACTCAATAACTGCAGGGTTCCAAACTTCCTTAATCCCATGGCTGAGCAACTGCATGCAAGCCTCACATCACCATTCCAGTAGACTCTAGAGCAGTGGAAACATGTTCTGTGGAGTGACGAATCACACTTCTGATGGATGAGTCTGGGTTTGGCAGATGCCAGGAGAATGTTACCTGCTAGTCTGCAGTGTACCATTTGTAAAGTTTGGTGGAGGAGGGATGGCGCTTGCCCCTTACTTCCAGTGAAGGGAAACTTTAATGCTTCAGCATAGCAAGACATTTTGGACGATGTTGTGCTTCCAACTTTGTGGGAACAGTTTGGGGAAGGTCCCTTTCTGTTCCAGCATGACTGTGCCCCAGTGCACAAAGCAAGGTCCTTAAAGACATGGTTGGTTTAATTTGGTGTGAAAGAACTTAACTGGCCTGCACAGAGACCTGACCTCAACTCCATCAAACACCTTTACGATGATCTAGAACAGAGACTGAGAGCCAGGCCTTCACATCCAACATCAGTGCCTGACTCACAAATGCTCCTCTGAATAAATGGGCAAAAATTCCCACAGACACGTTTCAAAATCTTGTGGAAAGCCTTCCCAGAAGAGTGGCAGCTGTTATAGCTGCAAAGGGGGGACCGACTCCATATTGATGGCTATAGATTCAGAATGGGGTGTCATAAAAGTTCCTGTGTGTGTAAAGGCCAGGTGTCCCAGTATATTTTTCCATATAGTAATATTGTACGTGTGTGTAGATCAGATATACATTACATTGTGGGGACCAAATGACCTGCTTTTCTATATATAATATATAGACACTGACAGCCTGTAAATATATATGAATAAACACTTGCAGGATGTATATTCCGCAAGTATGGTATAATAAAATGTAGCTATAATCCTTTCATGTCTTATAAATTAGTAAATTATGACATTCTGCATCTTACCTCAGCCCACAATAATTATCTGTTTAACATATTTCACTCTGGTGGAAAATTCCTTCATAAATGTTATTCTGTCTGTAGCAATTTAATTGTTAAATTTAAAGACTATTATCTTCTTTTTTGTGCAAGCAATCAATTATAATATATTTATCCAATACATTAAAAATTATATTTTTTTGGCTTCAGTGTATTTAACGAAAAGGGACTCAAGCCAACTTTGTGATCTATGGTCAAGGATATTCATGTCACAGTTTTATCATTACGCAGACGTTTTCCCGATATATTTCTTTGTGCATCGCAGTATATTTCCTCTGGACAGAAAGTGATGATTCAGGGAATAGAGAGGCAAAGCCGGGAAGGAGAGAAGATACGGAAAGCAGAACAGAGATAACAATCACAGGGTCTGCAAAGGATGGAGCCGACGTCTATGGGAACAAAATAGCTAACGGGTTTTTATCGTTTTTAAAAAGCTAAGAACGTCCTGTAACTGTGATATCAGATCAATTGTTAGTGATATCGATATGATATCATAACTTAATTTTAGTGTTATTGTTTTACCTAAAATGTCTTCCTGAGATCCAGCACTTTACGATGCTTTCTCAGCACGGCCATAGCACCGGGGTGTTCTAATATCGACCAGTTGTTAGCAGGCTCTTAATATCTACCAGGAGAATGCAACAACCCTTCTTCCTACACCTAAATAAAAGGACTAAATCTTGACATAGGGGCGTATCTGTCGCCCTGAAAATAATTGTTCCTCTCCATTTCACGACCATGACTTCGCCTCAAACCATCAATTCTTGGCATAAATTATATACACTAATAGGATGCCTGTCTCTGTATACCTATATATGAATATATGTAGGCTTCGGGGCCCCTGGTGACACTACAATGAGATACAGATATATAAATATATCCATCCATCTTCCGTAACTGCTTATCCAGTTCAGGGTCATGGTGAGCCTAGGGCCTGTTCTAGAAAGAACAGGGCACAAGGCAGGGGAACAGCCTGGATGGGTTGTGCGTGTACATTTACAGACGTCAAGTGTTCTTGGAAACATTTACTATGCAAACCTAAGCATGGTGTCTCTGAACTATCTTAGCAAACTAGAGGACTCAGAGGAAACATACATGAACATGGGGGATTATGGGAAATGCCAGACATGAGACCGGGCATTGCATGTATATTGAGCTGTATGGCTGTACAATTCTCTTTTATGATGTAGAATTGCAGAAAAGCTCGATCAGACATCTCCTAAGGAATTCCTCTCAGTGCCAGTACCCCTCAAGCAATGGAGGGTCATTAAAGCATTTAGAGAGAAGCTAATGACATCGTATTTTCTTTGTTCTTTTTTTGTTATATGAGAACTAATTATAGGCTATATCTTCTGTCTTTTTTCAATTATGGCTGTTGCGCATTGGTGGCTCAAACGTTTTTTATATCTAAAAGAACTTTCCGTGTCACAAGACTACTTCGGAAGGGCTGAAATCCTGTGTAGTGTTTGGATGCATCCAAAAAACAAACTACTGCTACTAATAATTTTAAGCCTATTGATTATTTCAACATTAGATTTTTCAGGGTAGTCTTTTACGGAAATATTAATGGAAATGTTTTTGCTTTATTTTTACAATTTTGAATGATAAACAGGAAAGTGGCGGAGATTTTTTAACCACAGTAAAAGTTTAAAAAGTTTCTATGTTGCACAAAAATATTATCGGTAACAATTTCAGAATTTAGAAAATGCACTGCATGCAGGAAACCTTTCACTGGACACTGAAACTGCCTTGGGCAAGACAATGTCTCCGACACATGATCGTTAATGGTATTTTTTAAACGGAACACTTCCCAAGCCTCAGCTACTTGAAAAGACCCAGTTTATGTTATCTTCTAAATAAGAGTAATAATTCCTCCGCCCTTGTGAAGAATGGCAGTTCGAAGACGGACGGATAATATGACTCATTTTATTTATTGTCTGTATTATCATGAGAAGAGAGAGCCAGCGAGAAAAGGCCAAAACAATCAAACAGTAATGAAACGCTTTTGCTCTCAGAAGGACCAGGGAGACCATAGCTGTTGCCCTTGGCTATTAACACACACCCCAGACCCCATCCGGGGTCCACTTTGTCACACAATGTGTGATTCATTTCGCATCAAGGAGGAAGCCATTGCTTGCTCAGCTCTCCGGAGCTTGTTCCGAGCTGAACAGTCGTGAGGCAGCATCGGTGACAGCTAGCGTCTAGCTTACGATTCCCAGTGGTGGTTTGCGGTGACCTGAACTGTAGCAAGTGCTACCGCATGACCGTCTCATTTCGTTAACTGGCACATTAACGAAACGATCCTCCCCCCCCCCACCCCCCGGGCAGAATCTGACGTCGGCTCATGGACACAGACCCTTCGGGGCAACCCCAATTATAAGTGGGACCCCAGTCAAGGAAGATGCACGGGCTGGACAGAGCGCGGTTCCCCTAGAGAGCGCTGGACGCCATAAGCTGACAGGAAGGGCACACATGAGTGCATGACGCCCTCCTTCCTGCTGCGGACTCCCAACCCTAATGGCTAATGGCTTCGATCTGCTGCTTGTGAAAATGACTTTATTAAAAAGGCTGAATCAATGAGAGAAATAAACGTTTATGGAAGTGTGTCCGACTTCCTGGTGAATCTCAAAAGCTAAACCCTTTTCTCTTTTTGAATAAAAACAGTGGTGACTACAGCCAAACAGAACGCAAAAAGCACCCCGAAGAAGCTTTGACAAACTCCTTTATACCATTTACACAGCTAACCATCAACTAATTACCATTTAACTGCTTATAAGTGAAAAACAGGTCCTCCCACTTTTGACAATGATCTTGCATGGTTTCAGAACCAAAGAATTCATAGGGAGAGAACAAAATAAGCGGGTGGATCCTTGGCAGATATTTCCTTTCTTAGTGTGAATGTCCGTCTGTGAAAAAGCATCACACGGAGTCTGACAAAAACACACAATAAATACATTATGATGCAATGAAAGTAGCAGCTGTATGCTGACCATAAAACTTTAATCCGTATACAGAATGCAATGCTTGCTCTCAAATTAAAGACATAATGCATTTATGTCCCAACTCAGGATCACAGACATCTGCATTGCAAATCATTTAATAATAATTTAAATGTATTATTTGCCACAGTTGTTTCACCCTAATTATTATGACAAATATTCCTAAAATTATTACATATTCCTGTAATTATAAAATTTTATTTTACTATTTAATAATTATATTCATATAATAATTAGTAAAATATTATTCTGAAGTATTGGTACAAAAGTACTGTTTAAGTTCACTGTAGTTCTCCAGTCTACTTTTTCATCCATCCATCCATCCATCCATCCATCCATCCATCCATCCATCCATCTTCCAAATGCCAAATCCTGGTTAGAGTTGCAGAAGGGCCTGGCTCCTATCCCAGGCTGCAAAGGTCAGAAAGCTGGATACACCTCAGACAGGATGCCCGTCCATCACCAGGCACATATACAGACACCCACACACTCTCATACACTATGGGCAATTTAGAGATGCCAATTGCCAAACTGCTTGTCATTGGACTGTAGGAGAAGTCCAGAATGCCTGGAGAAAATGGAGAATAATCAACCTCCACACAGACACCAGGCGGAGGTGGGACTTGGACCTCCACTCCTGGGGGTGCAAGGAAACAGCTTTGGCATTTCAGCTGTCAGCTTATACTTCAGTAATCTATTTGCTTCTTAGACCAATGAATAGCCAAAGTATAAAATACACTGTTACTGATATACTGTAAGTGTGCTTCAATGATTACTTTGCGAGATTCCATAAACTTAGTTGTCTGTTAGGTCTGTGTTATTTATGTTTAAGTGTTTGAGATATATACATACCTGGACCAGGAATAGGTTTGCTCATTTGTGTTTCCCAAACTGCAGGCAGGCCAGATAAATAATGGACAATGTTCTCCTGCTTGGAAAATGCCACCTTACAGGGAAAAATATGGCACCGGTGGCCACAATTTATCTGGTGCAATCACACAACATAGTGCACACGTTCACAGAAAAACAGGCAATATCTTTGCTTCTGTATCTCTGTCTCTGACTCATTGGTGCATGTTAGAATCTGAGTTTGTATGGCTTTCGTAAAAGTCTATTCGCGAGTAGCTAAATGTTTTCATTATAACAAGTTCTTTCAGATAAGAACAGAGGTGCAGGAATTTAAATTATTAAGCTGTGTCCCCCTCAATATCAAACTCCCCCCTGTGCCACTGGTTAAAAGCTATCATACCATGGTAAAGGTTATATAATCTAAATAATGCATGTATTCATTACATTATGTTTTGTTTTCAGTTGAGTAATTCTTGGTAAATGGGTGCCTGTTTCATTAAAAAATGCTAGCAATATGTTTATTCATTCATGACCTCAGTGGGTCCTTTTCTCTTCATTTAGTGCAGATTCTGATTTAAAGTCACTAATCGCTAGAGGAGTGCTTTCCCGGGATACTTCATTGAGACATCACCTTATACAAACCTTGGTGCTTCATCACAGCGGGGGAGCCATTTAGATACAGAGACCTGAGCCGGGAACAGAGATTTAATAAAGCAGCTCGCCTGAAGGATATCCCCAGCCTCTTTATATGGCTTTTCCTGTCTTCACGGGGACAAATTTTGAGAAAAAAAAAAAAGTTAATTGTGTAGGAAGGTGAATTAATGGACATGTGCCCAGCATAGCGATAATGATGTGTGTCTCTATGTGCATACACGTGTCATAAATATAAAATTCTACCTCTTGCAATAATTGCACTCTACTTTTAAATATAGACGTGAATATTTCTTCAGCTGGGGAGGCGGGCCTCTGGCCACTCGTTTATGACCACAGTAGTGCTGTCACCCTAACGTCGCATCGTTGCCCTTATCAGCGATGCTTAGCTACGCTGTTGACCATCTCAGGCCTCTTGTCGCACTTGTGAATTTCCTCTGTCTCACACCTTGTCCACTGAGGTAAATTCCTCTCACCCTTGGCCATCTCAACTTCCATACATCAACCTGTTTATCAACACAGCTACTATTAATCATGCTTGTCACTCTCCATTTTCTTTGGCTTAGGAACTCAACGGCCAATGCCATTACCAAGGTTTCTAACTGGTGATCTGTAATATGGATTTATGGGTTTGTAGTGGATTGACTAGCGAATATCGATTTTGTGAAATAAAATCTGGATTGATTTGAGCAAAATACAATAAACTGTTTACACATGTATTTTACATATAAGACAAGGGTTATTATCAAAATAATCAAATTATTATCAAAATCAATATCAAAATAAATGGTACTACTTTTTCAATGGTCAATGCAGCACTGCTTTTGAATAGGATTCAGTGAGTAAAGCTGCCACAGGAGAGAATCAGAAATGGCTGGAGTCCCTTCATACTACACCCATTCCTGTTCCTGTAAAAAATAAAAGCGCTCTGCTTTCCATTGGCACCGTAATGACTCTGCTTTGAAAGAGAGGACAGAAATCCAGAAAGCTACCCAGCTCCCCTCCACTTTCCTGTGGCTGAAGGCGATAAACTGATTGAGCGACACGGCGAAGGAACAATGCGGAACGAACTCGCTGACATGTGCAGCGAAAATGTCACGCCGACTTTCAGAGGAAGTTAAAAACCCATCATTCTTCCACGCATTCGGTGACAAATACCCCTCGTTAGACGAAAACAATTAAATTGAGGGATGAATTTCCTGGATTCCTGCGTCTCGACAGTGTGAGAGTTAGAGAGAAGCCTCCTTGTACGATTCCATGGATGTTCCCAGACAGCCGGTCACTCAATACGGACAGGTCAGCTGCCAAAGTCAAGTTTATAATGAGGCTGGACCTAAGGTAGGTGCTGCCTGAACTGTGGCTTAGGCTACACTGTAATTATGCTAAGATAGAGTCTTACTGTGTTGAGCAGTCAGAACACTGACTTGTTACTTAATTACAGGACAATGGCATTAAGGATTTCAATATACTTGGGATACTATGGTTTAAAAATACGACAAAGTAGTGACAAGTGGTGACCCCTTGCTTATAAGTCTTCCTGGTTTGAGAAGACAGCTAGGGAGGAGAGGAGAGGAAAGGTCAGGAGGTAAGGAGCGACGAGAACCTGCAGGCTGAAGGATCTATGTGAGTGAGTGAGTCAACGAGTGAGTGAGTCAACGAGTGGGTGAATGAGTGAGTGGGTGAGTGAGTGAGTGAATGAGTGAGTGAGTGAGTGAATGAGTGAGTGATGAATGAGTGAGTGAGTGAGTGAGTGAATGAGTGAGTGAGTGAGTGAGTGAAAGAACACCATGACATATTGCTGGCTAACGAGTGAGAGAATACAAGCCTGGAAAAAAAATATGTGGGGAACTAACTGTAAGATGCACGAATGCTTTTAACCGCACAAATAAAGACTGGTGAACCTGCATGGGAAAAGCTTTATTGCATAGCAAAAAATATCGGGGATGTCGAAAAGGTCTCACTTTCATTAAGTCGCGCTGATATATGGCCTCCTGGGATGCTCACTGATGCTGCAGACAATGGAGGAAACAAGCGCTGCCTGGATGGCGGGTACACTTTGAGCCCAGACCTCTCAGCAGGAGAGGAAGCATTCGGTGACAGCATATCAGACTGCTGTGAAAAGCAGAGGGCACTGCCGGTTTGGCGGCGGTTTATATGCAGCGCTGGGGTACAGTATATATGCTTACGCGCCAAATGTATTATGAATGCACACAAAAGCATCTTTGCTGATAAAGACACTTAACATCAGAATGTGGCTTGAACATCAATATCCATGGAAACCAGAGCAAAGGATGCATCAGATCTACGAGACGGCAGAACTAAGTGTCCTGCAAGCGAGCCATGAGCTAAAAATGCGGACCTTTATGTTTCCACTATGGGTAATTGTCATATTCTGCCAGAGATTCTTGATTTAAAGACAGGAGGCTGTAGGAAGTGTCAAAATTGTGGCCTTGCCGAGAGGACACGCAAAACAAAAAAAAAAATTATACACTCACGGCAAAGAAAGTGAACCAAAGTTGCAAACTTGGACAGAGTAAGCGGGAGAAGACTCTGGTGACACTAACGTAGCCTCGGCGAAGGAAGTTCTGTCATGCCTGGAATTGCACAGCATCGCTGGAGCAGATAGGAGATTCATATGCTGTGCTCCAGAAGTGTCAGGAGGAAAATTGAAAACGGAAGCAGACACAGGATCTGCCCTATCTGTAATCCTGGCTGCAGACTACAAGAGACTTCTCTCAAAACTGCCATCAGAAGAGGCCACAGTGCTGCTTAACACATAGAGGTGAAAAGATGTCTCCAAGAGGCAAGTGGGACAAGGACATGACTTACAATAGCACAATGTGACGGATGAAACAGTAAGCGGTGGATAAGAGTAACAACATTGTGTGCTTGTTAGAGTTTGGGAAAATTCCTCTCGATGGGCAGGCCGCCAGAGTGGTGAATTCATCGGGAATAGCAGCAGTACTGAGAAATCAGGGACTCACAGGTGGTTTATGAAAAGTACAGAGTGAAATTTAAGGTCATAAAGGCCAACACTGAAGTGGAAAAGGTGAGCTTGGAATTCCACAAAGTTTGCCTCCTGCTAAGTGCCCTCTGCCTTAAAGAAGAGGCGGATTTGTAAAGCACAGCTATTCCATATCAAAGGGAAAGGGGGAAGGAAGCCACATCTACAGTCCCTGACTTAAAAAGGTACGTTTGGGCAATGATCACATCTGCAGGCTTTACAGCGCCCATAAAACCTATATTCCTGCATTTTGCATCTCTTGCCTAATGTTGATGATATTTTTGCATCCGATGGAAGTGCCTTGACGACATTAAATGAGTTTGACCTTACCTGAAAATGGAAATTGAATAACAATCAAGGAATTTTTTTTTAAACTACCAACACTTTTAAAGGCTTTTTGCAATATGACTGTCTTCTCTACGGCATGTCGTCTTCAGCCACCAGCAATCTGGCAGGGACAGACAGAGCAGGTGTTGCAGGGAATACCAAGTACCCAGTGCTACCTAGATGATCTCATTGTGACAAGCAGAGATGATGACGACCATCTGGACAAACTATAGAACCCGCTTTCCAGATTGAAGAAATGTGGACTAATATTCCTAAAAAAGAGATGTAGTGACTGATCACCAACAGTTAGCTGCAATCTTCTGTTCATGTGTCACTTTGATAACTGCACCCCCCCCCCACAAAGGTGCCCACATCTCCTAGGAGTTCAAGGGGAAACTTTAAGTGAGTTTCCTCAACTACTGCTGCTGTTGTTTATGGAGGAATCTGTGATCCAGCTGGAAGTGTTACATGACATGCTGTTCAAACAACTTCCTTTAAATAATGCACTGCTTCTGAGCAAAACAAGATCACTGCCCAGAACCAGCACTGCCAAAAATATATGACATAATTATCAAAGGATGACTATTTTAATGTCCTTAGGATTCTCAGCCAGAAGAGAAGAGTCCATATGTTTGGAATAGATCAATACCTGTGGTGATTTCTTTAAAGCTATGCAGCTGAGTGTTAGACTTGGACTAGGATGGGAGATCCTTGGAAATAGTGATCGTGCCCTCAGCTGTGGATGTTGTAGCATTGGAATGTTCTAGAGTTGCCCTAGATGCCAAGTAGTCTAGAATGCACCAACACAACCTTTAATGGTATCCATTATCCTACGTGTTGTTTATGCTTATTTGGGAACGTTTCAAATGAGCAAACCATTGCTATTCTCCAGTGCCTACCCGAAAAATAAGGATATTCATGTTGGAAAATTGGGTAACGCACCCTGTCATATAATCATGAAGGGCTCAGTCAACTTAATGGTTATTACCTTGACATATCAACCCAGCCATGAACGGAGATGCAATTTTCATTGCAAGTGTAATAAAAGACTCCTTCTGTATAGGACTTGCAATGTTGCATTTAAATGACCAGCGGTTCCCTGAGATGCACCTGACTTTGGATGGACTCATGTTGGTCCTACGTAAAGTGAAGGAATCTGTCTTGGGCATCGTCTCACCTGAGTTAGCAATGGATACAGTGCTAGTGCTGGCAGTGAGGAAGCTGTGAGACCTCTGTCCATCTCCATATTAATTATGTAGTAGAGTTAATACCATGTTCAAACATAACAGCAAATTAATAGAATGCAGTGTGCTGTCACATGCTTGGAGAAATTCCCAGGTTTAAACCCAGCATTTCTGCAGATTTGAAACTTCCGTGTGGTGAAAAGCACAAACTTGTGCTCACTATAAATTAAACATAAAACTAAATCCCAGATGTATGAACTGGTGTGACTTTTATTTGGAATAAAAGCATCAGCTTTAAGTCAAGTAAGGAGTTTTAGATTTATTGTAGAGATGGCTATGACCAAACTTTTATCTAGAGTAATTTATAGCTTGCTGTCTTTTTAGGATTGTCTTCATCACCAGATGATTAACTAGCGTGTAGTTTTTCTTTCTTTTGGATTTTGTACACAGAATTTACAACCCTCTTTGTTATTTTTCACCAGTACCAGTATCATTATCAATCAGTCATTTTAACTTTTATTATGGGACTGTTCATCTCCAGTGATCTTTTTCTTTTTTAAAGCAATAAGATACTTTTGTCCAAAGCGATGTACAAGTGTGGCAGATAATACATCACCAGCATACTGCTGTCAGGAAGCCAACATAGGTACTAGTGTTACTGACAAAGTGTTACTGACCCAGTGTTACTCACCAAGTGTTACAAGTATTACTGACCAGTGTTACTGACCAGTGTAACAAAAACACTGCAAAAAACCTTGCATGAAAAATGAAACAAACTTGTCATTAAGTCGGCAGACTCAGGTGCAGCATGCAATCCACATAAATATGCTAGTATTCCGACTACTACACTTAAGTATAAATTAATACAATGCATAAGAACATCTAGTAGAGCCAACCAAAGCACTGCACAATGGATCATATAGCAGTGACATTTGTCTTTACCAGCATTTATTGAATAATACTATCGCTATACACATTCATTGTATCATGAAATTAAGAAAAACAATTCTGGCTTAGGAATTATGACATTAAGCTATCTCAGAGTACACCCAAGCAGGTGGGTTTTGAGGCACAGGCCATAAAATGGTAAATATAAGACTTATTTCTGGCTTCTGAAAGCTGACACTTATGTACTGCTCCTTGCCAGTTATAAAACCTTCAAACCATCATTTGTCTAACACAGCCTTTTCTAAACCTCTCTCTAGGGACCTTCGGCTGCTCCCCATGTTTGTAATGTTCCACCTCTAGCTTGCCTGATTCAAGGAATTAATTACTCAATCAAGCTCTTTATTCCACAAATCTGGTGTTCCAGTGCAGCTGTATAATGAATATGACCGAGGTTCCTCCAAGTACATTAACGTAGGTGAAATCGGCATATTTAGAAAAATTACATGTCAGAATCCTTTTCTATGTTCGAATCGCCTTTTGCCATTACCAAGGGGGCTTTTTTCTTTGCAAATAAGAAAGCCTTCATTTAATGTCTCTCCTTTGCTAGACTTATGACCAAGTAGGTTAAATCCCAAAAGGGAAACTAATGCTTATACCCTTGAGAAAGCCTACTTAACGGAATTGCTTTGTGAAAGTGCATATGGTTAGAATTGTATGATAGGTAAGCCACTTTTAATAAAAGCTTTGCCTAGGTTATTAAGTAATAGTAATGCATATAATGAGATTTTTACCCTATGTGTTAAAACTGGTTAGTGTGTGAACAACTATTAATTAAAGACGTTTGATACAGTAGTACAAAAATATTCTATAGGTATAAATATTAACTAATGATATCAAAGTCCAGATAGATGTATTTATTTTGATCCGCATTTTAATTGTTTAACAGGCTATACCTCAGTCATTGCCTGAAATATTTAGTGAATGACGCTTCTCAAATTACTTTTAACAATTATCTTTATGAGTCACTCAGATTGCTTGGCGCATAAATCTTCCATAATTATCTAATTTCCTAGACTATAAACTCTGTCAGGTTATTGTTCAGAGACAGGGAGTGAAACAAAATTAATTTTTATGTCTCAAGGGCAACAGGGTTGTTGTTGCTTATTTATTTATTTATTTATTTTGCACACAACCTTAAAACATAAGAAGGAGTATTTTTGTTTGTTTATGAAATAGCGAACATGGATATGGAGTTTTCTGTAACCTGATTTAAATTCCCTTTAATTTTTTTTATCAAAGGCCTATGATTGCAACTCTGTACTGCATAAGTGTTATGAAACATAGATGACTGTATGGATAGATTCCATGTGGTGCATGCTCAGGAAATGTGTGCCCAATATACCTACAAGTGTAAAGATGTATAGCCTAAAACTAATATAACTGTGTGTCATAATCAGAAAAAAAGTGGCTGGATTAATCAAGTTATATCATGGTAATTGTGCCCTCCCACAGTCAGAGGGCGACAGGCTATTTCTCAGGGTATTTGATTTTTCATATATGATAAAGATAATTGCCTAATGACGGTAGGGCTGGGTTTTCTGCTGATTCATATATGCTCAAAGTTAAGGGAGGGCTTTAGCTGGTAGGGACCAGAAATGTGCGGTCACAGTTGCATGACGGAATGGATTACGGAAGCAGAGGCAGGACTCAGGGAATAGGGGAAAACACAGGGTTTAATTCCAGTCAAACACGGGACAGGCAGACACAATATGACGTTAATGACAGAACAGAGGAAACATACTCAAACACAGACTTAAATACATCAGACTAATTAACAACAATGAGAAACAGCTGGTAACACAAGGATTCCACATGAGGTAGCTAGGGGGGCATGGCACACGGGAGGATCGGGCGAGCAGGTCATGGCATGTGGACTGTCTGGCAGGGAGCTGGGAGGGAGCTAAAAAATGGACCGACTGTGGGCCCCGAGGATCAGATTGAGAAACAATACTCTAGATCCTTCTAAACATACATGATGGTAAGAGACAGCAAAAACACATCTGAGCAGATTTACTTTAGGCTATAGCTCACAAATAATCCTACGATACAATGGGCACTATGAGAAGAACATGCCTTAAATTTTGAGACATAAATTATACTCCCTGGCCAAGATTCACTCCAATTGCTTTCATTGATGGGTTTAATATAGAGTAATAAGATTTGTTAACTGTGATGGGTTGGCGCCCCATCCTGGGTTATTCCTTACCTTGCACCCCTTGTTTCCATGACTGGCTCCGGACCCCCACAACACTGTATATGGCATGCGGTGTAGAAGATGAATGAATGAACGGACGAATGGACGGACAGACAGGTGATTTGTTAATGCTTGAGGTGAGATTCGATATATGCAAATGTCTTTCATATGTTTTCATGTATTATATGAAGTATACATATTAAGTAATGTAGGGAGAGATTTTAAATGAAAACCATGTCCTAAAGGAAGAACACATCTTTTTAAAGGTCTTAACAATGCTTTTTGTGTGGTATAATTTCTTTCTGTGCAGTTTACTGTCAGCAGGGGCATCAATTAAATACAGTGGATGTTTAAGATTATTGCCATTTAAGTCCAGCCATTTTTAAATTAAAACTAGTTATTTTACCCACGACACGTAGACAATGGCTAGCTTTGAACCACTGACACATGAAGTAATAAGTTTGTTCGCTCATTTCAGAATTGTTTGATAACATCACACTCAATGTCACGGCAGTGTGAAGGACTGCCTAAAATAGCTCTTTACATTATGCTGTGAAATTAGATTTTTACTTGTGTATGTTAAAGACATTTTAGTCAGCTACACGCTCAGATCTGAATTGCGTTTTTGGTTTCCCTTTTTCCACTTAAAGATTTTATCATGTTATTACATTGTTACCCATTTGTCAGTGTCTGGAACCATAATCTAGTTTTAATAGGTTAAGAAAAACTATTTTGTGAAAGAGTGTTCTGAAATGTAGTGCATTGCCATTTTAATTTTGTGAGTATTACATATGTTATCTTGGAATTCGTGCTGTTTACATGCTATTCCACTGTTTTGTCTGAGTTATTTATATTTGGCATCAATGCTTATCGGCAGAATTCCTTTTATATCCAACACCCTTTTATGAATAGCTACATTTTTCTTATGTTTTACTTGAAACTGTAGGTAGGCCTCTTTTTTTTCACAAGGCATGGCTCCTGTCCACCCCCTCCTCCACAGTCACAACCACGTTCATGTCAATCCAACTGCCCGTGGACATTGTGGATATTAAGTCATGCTTTATGGTTTGGCTAATTCTCCTGCTGTGTTTTTTGCAGGACATGATCAAAAGAATCCTCATTGTCTACATTGACGACCTGTTAATACAGTCTCGGTTGTTAATGGAACATATCTACCATGCATGACAGATTCCCCAGAGATGTTGAGACCAATCTCTCAAAGTCATGGCTGAGATATGTGAGTTCAGTGTCTGTCCTTTTCAGGCTACATCCTAACCCCCAGCACCATACACATGGACCCTGGAAATATTCTGGCAGTATCAGAGTGGCCCTGTCGACAGCCAGAGATGGAGCTACAATTTTCCTAGGATTTGCTTATTTCAATAGGAGGTTTATTTGTAATTTTAGCACAGTTGCCACAATTATTAGGGCTCCTACACGGACTCCTCAGAATCTCATGACTTAGAGTGACCAAACTCAATTAGCATTTATGTAGCTGAAGAAGGCTATCGTTCAGGCTCCCATCCATCAGCAACCCACCGCAGATCTTCCTTTCATAGTGGAGGTTCATGGGCCTGATTTAGGAGAAGGTGTGTTACTTTCACAATGCATTGGCACGTGCCCCACATTACACCCATGTGATTTTTACTCCCATAAATGGACAGACATATACTGAAATTATGACGTGAGAAATTGTAAACTCCAGGCCATCAAATTAGCCTTAGAAGAATGCAAACATTGGCTGGGATCCAAATACCCCTTTCGGGTACTTATTATAAATATTTGGAACATATATGCAACACTAAATGTCTGAATCCACCTAAAGCTCAGTGGGCCAGTTTTTGTGAGATTTTGTTTCACCATTATGTACTGACCACTGAGAAGAAACTCCAAAGCTGATGCCCTCACTCGTCATTTCAACATACCTTTTAGCTTTTGAACCTCTGCTTGTGTTCTTGGCTATGGCTCTTGCCATGAGATTCTGCTTTGCATTTGGATGCCCTTTTTTCAAGGTCTTCTTCTCAGGAAGCATCTACTATGAAGCATAAACTTAACAATCACCTACTAAAAGATCCATATCTCTTGACCAAACATACTTGGATTTTTTTATCCAACAGATTCAATCAAATACTTGAATAAGTTCTCTTGAATATGCCAAAAAATAAATCATAATTTTATTGCAATATGGTGGCTTGGTGGTTTGCACTGTTGCCTCACACCGTTGTGGCCTGCGTTTGAGTCCCTACCTTGGCTCTATATGTGTAGAGTTTGCATTTTCTCCTTGCATCATTGCAGGATTTCCTCCTGGTTCTCTGGTTTGATCCTATAGTCTTGTAACACGCTAAGGTGAATTGGGGTTGCCAAATTGCCCGTATCTGTGAATGTGTTCTCTGCGCTGTGCCTGGCCTTCCTCCCAGAGCTTCTGGGATAGAACTACCGGGCAGAGAAGATGGATGGAAGTTCATAATTTTTTTTGTCTCAGTCTAGCTTCATTTATTGGTAACACTCCGTAACCCGGTGGATGAAGAAGTCCTGCCCCTCCCCTGCTCAGCAAATCTTATTGTTAGCAGCCCGTTACCTGCTTTGTAAAATGTATTGTCTCCTTCCCCAAGGTAAATATTTTCGGTAGCAGTCCGTTAGCTGGTGGGCAAAATGCCTCGTGCCATCCCTGCTCAGTATATCTTATTGGTAGCAGTTTGTTAGCCAGTCACAAAATTTGTCATGAGGAGTTTTGTGAATTGAGTCATGTCACAGGAAAGAGGAGACACAGGTGCAGATTGAGTGAGCCTGATTACATTGAAACAAGTCACATGAAGTTGGGCTTTTAATAGAAATATTTTCTGGAGAGGTGGGGAAAGTGTTTAGGGCAGACCTGGGTGGTGTCACGGCAGGAAGACAGGAAAGACCTAGACCCCTGAATGCAGAACCAAGGTTTATTCAATAAATCGGTTACAACTAGCGCCGGCAGGGAAATCCAGAAGAAGGGTCGAGTCTGGGTCAGTGGGTCGTTAGCCTGATGGGTCAGTACTACACCGAAGGATGAGACGGGGCGACGAGAGGAGGGGAGAGACGAGGCGGGCAGGTCGGGGAGGTACGATGAGGGAGGTAAATCGGGCAGGTAGGAACGTGGGGAAAGGCGGGGTCAGCAAGGCAGACAGAGCAGGCAAGATGGCAGGGCAGGGCAAGACAGCAGGGCAGGGCAAGCGAGAGAGACGAGAGACAAGATAATGCTCAGTCATGCACAAGAACATGGCAACAATACTTCGCAAAGTTACTCGGGTTCTCTTTGTTTAAGTAGTAGGACGCTTAATTGGTGATCGTCTTTTGTGATGTTGCCTCGCCCCATTGGGCGTGACAGGTGGTATTACAGTAATATTTTGAGGTATTTTCGTATTGAGGACTTACATATGATCTCCATGTCATTTACTGTAGGGTCGCTCTTATTCTTTCTAGACTTTTTTTAGTTTCAGTTTTCAGGAAAAATAATGGAAGCTATAACCCAAGTGAAAATGGTAGATTACCTGGATGCAAATAACATTTTGAGGGATAGCTAACATGGATTTAGGAGAGGTAGATCCTGTTTAGCGAATCTACTTGAGTTCTTTGAGGAAACTACAAGTGAAATTGATCACAAAAAAACCTACGATGTGATATACTTCCAGAAGACCTTTGATGTTGTCCCCCACAAACAGCTCTTGCTAAAGCTCAAAGCTGCAGGGATTTTAGGAACTTGGATCGAAAACTGGTTAAGTGACAGGAAGCAGCGAATAGTTATTAGAGCACAATTTCACAGTGGGCCTGCGTTCATAGTGGGGTACCGCAGGGTTCAATTTTAGGACCACTATTGTTCCTAATATACATTAATAATATTGACACTAATTCATACAGTAAACTGGTTAAATTTGCAGATGACACCAAAGTGGGGGGTGTAGCAGAAATGCTACAACGGGATCTGGATTTAATTAGCGACTGGGCTGATACTTGGCAGATGAAATTTAGTAGTCCATGCAGGGAGCAGAAATATAAAGTGCAGATATTTTATGGGTTCCACTGAAATAAAGGTAGCTGACTACAAGAAAGATCACGGTGTGTTTGTTGATGCTTCCATGTCCCACTCTCACCAGTGTGGGGAAGCAATAAAAAAAGCCAATAGAATGTTGGGTTATATCT
>JAODKF010000126.1:4780005-4803416 GCA_026779585.1 Mormyrus proboscirostris
TAAGATTCTAACGGGTCTGGATGCTGTTCAGCCAAATGGCTATTTCAATATTAGTTTAAATACTAGAACTCGTGACCTTAAGTGGAAATTAGCGGGAGAACATTTTACAACAAATTTGAGGAAACACTTTACACAGCATGTAGTTATAGTATGGAATAGTCTTCCTGCTAGTGTAGCAGAAGCTAAAACCCTGGGTTCCTTTAAATCGGAGCTGGATAAGATTTCAACAACTCTGAGCTATTAGTTAAGTTCTCCCCGAACGAGCTTGATGGGCCGAATGGCCCCCTCTTGTTTGTAAATTTTTTATGATCTTATGTAAAAATTTGTTCTTTCTTATGTCACACCGATCAGGCAGAGTGACAAGTATTCTAGGGGATAATGAATCCATTTTGATCTCAGTTCAGTTACTGTAGGGCAGCTCCCAACTGGTAAAATGTCTGTGTGTTTGGTCAACACACAAGGACTGACATAGTTCAGTATGTATGATTGATTCGACTCACAGACTGCAAGGTAACTCCCAGTGTGCCATATCACATTAGCTCAGGGACTGACATAGATCAGTAACTCAAAACTCAAAAGCTGCAAGGAAGTTTATCAGTGTTTAATATTATGTAACTGCTCACCTCCAGTTTAACGACCCAAGTGTGATTAAGTTGTGGTTAAGCAGTTAAATAAAAAAGGGATTTTAGTTAAATAAAAATTAATAAAAAAGGATTTATTTGCCGGGCAGAAACATCATAGATCAAGTAAAATTTAACAGCCAGATTTCAAGTTGGAAATTTGATGGAAGGGAGTTCACTTTATTTGTACACTGAAGAGGCAGAGCCATCCAAAATGAAAATCATCGAACTTTGGAGATTCCTTTAATGATAGGATGTGCTGTTTTAAGACCTTCATACTAGCTGCACGGAGTCTCTTCTAATGACACCTAACACAAGTATGTACACCTTGTGCAGTCGAATCAAGTAATGTTTATCACACCTAAGCATTCTGAATGGACTTTGTAGGGCGTGGATCTAGGATAAAGGTAAGAGGAGAGGGAGGGAGGGATAGGATTTAGAATCAGAAGGTCTGTGAGACTGGCCTTGTGAGCCACTTTCTTCTCAGTGTGAGCTGTGATGGGTCTGATAGCTATGACAGAGAGAATTTGTGAGTCCAGTCGCGTCGCAGCAAACTTGACAGTTCCCCTTGAGGTGAGACATGACGCAGACCCAAGGGGTCCAGGGTCGCGGGTTCCTGTTGAAGCCAGCAGCCCTGTGGCATCTTGGAATTAGCTTTTAGGCTAATAGTAACAAGCTTTAATTCACTCTATTTTGATACAGCACTCTTACCTCGTATCAAAAATGAAATACAATAAAATGGACCGTCCTTATGATACAGACAATCCTGTGAAGAGGATGTGTGTGAGAGGTCATGATAAGTGTGGATGCGCCCGCCCAAGCAACCCTGAGATTTATAGAGGGTTGGGGCGGATGCAGTGACCTGGCAGATTACATGGTAGTATGAATATGCAAATGAGTCAAGTCCAAGAAAATGAATTCAGGGGGAAACGCTGGGAGACGATGGCCGGACGCCCGGCAGATAGCCCTGCCGCTGGTGCCAGATCACACGGTCTCATTTGTGCGGGTGAACGCCAGCTACCCCTCCCACGGCCTAAAAGCGGTCACTTCAGGGGGACTGATGACCGTAAATTGCCATTAGTGTGTGACTGCGTGGATGAATTTGAGAGTAACAGACCGGGACAGGCTGCCCTCATATTCATCCCGAATAAGCCTTTGGATGCATGCAGCCCTAAAGAGATCCGTCATCACTGAAAATGAATGGAAACTCTGAGGGTGCAATAAGGATATAAATATGTAATAACACATAGAGAAATGCAGAATAACAGGGCCTGTGTTACAATTGGAGATGTGCAGGACTTTTAATTTGAAATATGCTGCAGCTTTTTATCATTTGACTCTGGAATTCACCAAGGATCCTCTCTTCATCAAATGCTTTTGTGACAATCCCATCATATTTTTTATTTCAAAGCAATAATTTGCATCTTTGTGATGACAACCTATGATGACAACCTTCAGGTTAAAAAAAAGAAAAACTTAATGAATTTCCGAAGATCAAATGTTTTTAATGCATGGTAGTTGTATATTAAAATTCTTCTCAAATGTACCCAAGTGTTTAAAAATGCTGTGTTTGACAGTAAGGCAAGGCAAGGCAAATTTATTTGTATAACCCAGAGGTAATTTAAATTGCTTTATCTGAACGGGATAAAATACAGGTCAGTTTAGAACCACAATTTAAACAATAATTTAAAACCTAACTAGTGAAAGAAACTTGCATGAAGCAGTAAAAATAATAAGCTAAAATTATACATAAAATACGTTTTTGAGTTTTATGTGGACAGTATTAGTTTTTAACTAAATAGCTTACTGTCAAGTTGCTCAATCAATAGTTTTATGTAGAGATGCACCGAGACTAAAACTGGTCTGATCCGCTCATGTCTTCATATCCATCCTCTTGACAATGTGTCAATGCATAAACGGATAATAACGTAATGGCATATGAACAATATCATTAGCCAGCAAAATAAACAGCGCAACATATCTGTTGTCACGCCCAGCTCCGTCCGATCCTCGTGTGTGCCATTGTCCCCGGCAATCGTGACAGAATGACAGATCTCGCCGATTGTCGAGCGCAGAAGACCGAACACCAGCGGCTCGGTCTGCTGCAAGAACTGGTGTATTGGTAAGGGGATTATCGCCGTGAGGGACACCATTCCCTGAATCCCCACGACTTTTAAAGGGGCAACGTCCTCTGTAAAGACGCGTGCTCGGGCAGTTCCGGACCTGCCTGTTCCGGACCCGCTGGCCGCCACGTTCGCGGTTCCACCCGGGGACACTGCCACACCCGCGGCTCCACCCGGGGACACCACCACGTCCGCGGCTCTGCCCGCTGCTAATGCAGCCGCTATGCCCGCGGGTCCGCCCGTAGCTGCATCGGCCGAGGCGCCCCCTGCTGGCCGCACGCCCCAGCCAGGCTCTCCTGTCTCGCCCGTCCAGCCCGGCTCTCTTGGCTAGCCAGTCCAGCCTGGCTCGACCATCCTAACCTGTCCAGCCGGCTCCACCTGCGGCCATGCCCGCGGCTCCGGCCGCACCGCCTGTGGCCACGCTGGAGGTCCTGACTCCAGTTCCCCCAGCCCTGGTTATAGTCCCTGAGGAGGTCCTGGACTATTTGACTGCAACTCTCTCCTCCAGAGAGGAGGAGGAGGTCGAGTGGGACCCCTCGGGGACCTCCCTAATGACTCCTTGTCCCTTGCCTGGGCACGGTCAACTCAGGCTGAAACCCCGCTTCTCAGTGTCCCGTAAGGGAAGGGGACACCTGCCCCCTGGCTCTCCCGTTTGGCCCCTGGTGGTGGCTTGGAGGCTGCCTGCGGGTCCTGCGGTGGTCGCCTCCGAGCCCTCCCCCATTTGCTCGGTGCCGGTCCTCGGACTTGCCTCCGTGTCGGCCGCATGCGGGACCCCCTACTCTGGCTGGGTGTCGGATGGCTTCCCCTCTGCCTGCTCCAGCTTCCCCCTCCTGCCTGCCTTCACCGGTGTTCCCTCCTGCTCACTCCTCGTCCCCTGCGGCTCTCCCTCGGCCCCTGTGGGGTTCCCTACTGCTCCGGCCTCCCTCTCGCCTGCGGCCCCTACGGCCGCTGCCTGTTGCCTGCCTTGGTTCTCTTGGGCTCCCATTTGTCCCTCGTCCATTGTAACGTCTCGTGCTTGGTTCCCTGTATCTATTACACCCTCGTTACCCATGTTCCTGCCTGCCTGCCTGCTTTTTGGGCTGGCGCTTGCCTGCTTTTCTCCAGCAATCATGACATCTCTGGTGTGGAAATACTATAAAGTTAACAATGATATCTGAACTATAGCGGACTGCAACGTGAAGAAACATACAAAATATGAAATCAGGTTCATATACCGTTAGTATCATATCTAATTAAGCAAATAAAAACTAAACATAAGAAAGAGTACAGTAGGACAAAATCGCCAGCAGCAGCAACAATGCAGAACAACCAAACATCTAGCAAATACCAGCATGGATGTAATATCGATCAGGCACAATGTCGTAATGGTGGTACACGCAGAGTATAATACTTCTGTGGTTGTATGCAGTATAAAAAGTTCATGAAGCACTTCTTTATGAACCTGCCAATCCACTGTTTTGATGATTAACACCTGTTATTAACACCTCCACCCCACCCCCCGGGTGGTAAGTAATGTTGTAAAAGTCAACAAACGATTTGTTTGTGGGGAACGAGTTTTGTACAGGAATTATATACCTATTTTCACTTCCCTGCGCAGATTTGTTCTTTTGGTTGTCTGAAAATATGACACGAGTGCTGCTATCCTCCTGTTCTGTGACTCAAGTAAGGGCATAATGTAAGCAAGCATATGATTGGCTGGAAACTAAACCTGGGACTGAACGTATACACCCCTAGAGATTGAATGAGAACTGTGAATGAGAGCCTGCCTCTCTCAATGACTTCAGTAAGTGAGTGGGTCATGGAGAGACTCTGATAGGCTGCCTTTGGGTCAAAACTGAATGAGAGACCCGATTGGGTGACTGAGTTGGTGAGAGAGTGGGGGAAGTAAAGAATCTCTCAGCCACTTCTTTGGGTCTCTTGTTCCTGTTCTGAGTGAGAGAGGCCTGGATGGAGTGAATGAATCAGTTACACCGTCTACTGGGGTGATGTATAGCTTTCAAGTGCAGCGACTTTCTGTATCCTGCAATTGGAATTTAAAGATGCAACATTTACGTGATTTACAACAATTTAAACCAAGTTTCCATAGCATTTGGCCTCATTAGCTGGCAATATGATGGGCTGGTAGGTTTGTGTTTTTACAAATATGAGTACCTAGGGTACAATACTGGCAAGACTATAAGTCAGTAGCAAATATCATTTTTTTAACATGACCTATTGATGTTTTTTGCTCACTCTTAGCTCTATTTAACATAAATAATAGACTATTTTTGACATATTACAACTCAGAGTTTCAGATCTATTTCATGCAAACAGAATGAGCTGGTGAACAAATCAAAACCAATATTTCAGGTGAACTAAATGAAATGAAGTGTGTCACAAAAAAGTAACTTTACATCATCCTTAGTGGCAGGTCTTAAAACTCACTGTTTAGTGGAATGTCTGTATATTGTTATATTTTATCGGTATTTGTGAGTAGGTGAAAGCAAGCAATGATGTATCAACGCATCCCTAGTTTGATCTAAAGCAAATTTCACCCCTTTATAAAGTTGTTTAATTGTATAATTAAGTATAAGCACTTTAATCAAAGATACAACAGCAGACACCTTGTGTGACCTGAGCTGATAATAATCATATTTAGCATATGAGACTTTAACCATGAAGTTCTGAAAGACGTGATTCCTTATATACTGCTCATGTTTGAATAAACAGATTGCTCTCCCTCTAGTAGATTGCAAGGTGAACAGCAATCACGTCGGGGGAAAAAACTGCTGGATATTTGGCATCTGATATATTCTGCTTTGTTTAATCAGCAATATCTTTCTGTGACTAATTTCTGTGAATGCTTTCCCCAATATCCAGCTTTTGTTACGGGAACAGAAGGTCTCAGATACAAATCCACCTCCAGCTGGTGACTTTCAATGCCTGGGATCATTGTGGATCATCTTATATCACTGTTCTGCATGTTTGTATAATGCTTTGAATATTGCTTGTTATGTAATCATAACTTAATTTAAATTTGGGCTTTGACTTTGAGGAAAGCTTCTAAACTGTAAAATATGATTAAAGAAAAAAAAAACTGCACTTTGTTAAAACGTGCTTTTGTCTTACTTGTTTTTCCAGAAGGACAGATTTTGCTCTCCCGTGCTTTGTCGTGCTTTGAATGGATCCCAGCATGAAGAATCAGGTGACCTAGATGAGCCGTATCGATCTGTGTTTGTTCCACCTCTCCCTCTTCCTCAATGCTTTGCATATAATACCATCTTCTGATTTAAATGCCGCTTACTAGCCCATGTGTTTTGGAATCCTCCCAATATCCTGACTCCTGCCTTCCTCAGTTCTTGAATGCAGCTATTGTATTCCTTGTAGCTGCTGTATTTCGGTATTGGTATTGTATATTCGTGTGGCATTTTGTTGCATTCCTTTATGTGTGAGTATGTTCTGTGTGCACACAGAAGAGGGGAACAGCCACTCACTTTCTGTGCACTAATGTAGCCTGCTCACCTGCACAATGACAATGAGATCCTTGATTACTGGGAAGGCACTGACAGACAGCCTAGATGCTCTGTGAAAACTGAGATCCACAAGAAGACTGCGATGCCTGGTGTTTATTATTCTTCTCAGGTGACAGTTATAATGGCAGTGCAGACCCAACCAAAATATATACTAAATAAACAAAAAAACAAAGGGAAAGGAAAATATATATATATATATATACTGTATATGTATATTCACATATGAAGATCACAAATAAAAAAAAATGGCTTCAAATAAGCCACCATGCTGCATTTCAACCATTCACTTATAACCTCTGTCGATTGACTCAGTGCTCCCCCCCACCCAAACAGGAAGTCGGTCAGATGGACTGAGCCAAATCAATTATCTCGCAACAACAACAAACATCAAATTCCAATTTACTGTATACAATACGCCTTAGAAATTAACATATATTATTGATGTACAACATATATTTTATATGTATAACATACAACGTATAACTTGAAAAACTTTTTAAAGGTCAACCAATTCACATAAAAGGAACTTGCCTGAACACTCCACACACACAAATTATACTTTACCATTTAATCCGAATGTACCCCTTAAAACTACATATCCCAGAAGCTCACAGCACACCTTTAGCTGATATCATCTTCCAGCAAACAACAGGTAAGTTTCTACACCACAGACAATTAACACTATTGCATTCAAAATGTTAAACAGTTCATGATGTCGAAGATAAAAATGTTTTTCACATGGCTACATGTTAAGATCAGCCATATCTAGTGTATTTTAATCCGAATCTATCGTGCGGCAGCGCGGAATCTGCAGTGGGAAGCATCCATTACTGTTTCGGCATCTGCGATATAATGGCTGTATCTCCATTACAGGAGGTCTTCACGTTGTTTTACTCCTATTCCTGCTCCCGTCCAACCGTTGAGAAGGAACATCCAAAAGGACACTCGGGCTTTAACAGGCCTACGTTCAGTCCTGACAAAACACTGCAAAACGTTGCATTTATTTGAAGGGAAACAGTCGTGCATTAAACATCCTGTTGTGTTATGCAAGAATTGCAACTATGGCTAGGATGCATTGCTGGCACTGCCTTCATAATTTGGCAGAGTTTGCATGTCCTTCACTGCTGGTTGGGTAGTCAGACGGGCCCAGCAAATGGGAGAAAATGCACCTGAAAAGCTGTCGCACTGTGTCTCACACGGTCTCCAGGAAACACGTCGTTCAACCTGGAAACTGTAACAAAAACTACATACCATTTTCAGATTGAACGTGCCCCAGCATCCTCTTCCTCAATCAGGGGTGTGGTCATCTAACCACAGTGCAGTATGCAACCTGGACAGTATGCCCCCCCCCAAAAAAGATTCCAAAGATGAAATGTTTATATGAAAATTCTTTTTATTTTGCTAATAAAATATTAATCTCTGTCACTTTCGTACCGCTTCACGTTTTCATACCATGCCATTACGTCATTTCGTTTACCTACTTTAGCGCTAAATTCGCTGTTTAATTTATAATTTTTCTATGATTTATGCCCCAGGAATAAATTTCTACTTAGTTTTCACATTGCTTTGTATGTAGGGGAACAAATATTTGGAACAAACCTAAAAGAATTGTCTGGAGGTATAAGCATTTGACATTTCATTAAAGCAGTTACAGAACCCCGCAAAGGAACACAATTTAGCTGGGCAGAAAGATAATATATTGCCCTATTAATGTTAGATTAAAAGACTATAGCCATGAAACACAAAATTTCCTTTGATGCTTTATGGCCTTGCTGTTTTTCAGCTGAGAAAACACACTCTAAATATTACCAATACAGAAAACGCTTCTGCCTGTATCCGTAAAGGCTGGGCATGGATGTAATTTTTTTCTTTCATCAGGTTTAACTGCTGGTTGTTGCCGCCGTTTCAAAAACTTGACAGCTTACTGGCGAAATGCATTGATTATGATTGTTTAAATATTGAAATAAATCTGTCAGATTCTGCACAAGCCTCCAGTGCTTTAAAGTGCATGGAGCTCCCTGGTTACTGAATCTTAGGAAATTAAAAACTGAAGTAATAACCAGTGGTGATGCCGTATTCATCCGTTCATCCATGCACTTTGCAGAAGCGCTACTCCAGTACAGGACTAGATGGGCCTTGTGCCGATTCCTGGAAGAACAGGGCACACTCTGGCTATTTAGACACACCGAGTCACCTACACTGCCAGTCTTTGAGTCCAAACTGGAGAGAACCCACACAGTCACGGAGGGGAGCATACCCCACACACAAATAGGGGTGGGAATCGAACCCATAGCCCTCTGGACACAGTAATGCATATTAAGCTACTCTAACGCTATAAGATAAGATAAATCTTTATTGTCATTGTCACTTGACACTGAAATTGAAAAAGGTACAAATAAGACATATATGAGCTATATGATTCAAAAGTTAATAATTACATTCGTATGTCATTTTTTTCCTGTGTGGTAAAATATTCTGCTAAAGATGGTCGCGTTTTGTAACAGTGCTGGTTTTGAATGCATCATATAATGTTTTCACGCCCCTGTCTGTCATGGTAAATAGGGTGTATTTAGTGCACTGTTAACCGTAGGCCAGAGGCTAAAGTTAGCATGGAGTGCCATTTGTCATATTACCGTTTGACAGGGTGGAAGGTCCTGGGACAGCAGGCTCCGGAACGTCAGGATGTGACACCCTGCCGCTGAAAGACGAGCCGTGGCCAGCGGACGGCAATGTCACGGAGTATAAAAAACGAATTAAATGTTCACTTTCCAGGTGGGGCCAAGGTCAGCTCCCTTATCGCTCACCCTGACAATCTGGGGGTCAGGCGTGTGTGAATCTGTAGACGAACAAGATGAATCTGTTGTCCTTCACAAAGTCAGCAGGTGATACCAGTTGCACACAGAGTCATGTCATTTCAAAAGTGATTCATGTATTATAACAAGATGGACTGATTCAATTATTTTGATCAGAGGTGGAATGTTCAAGCCAAGATTTTGTTTCAACCAACCAGCTGAACATAAAGAGTCATAGATGCCGAGTATCCAACTGGTTGGTTGAATCAAAAAAACATGGATGCCTGGATTTGTAATTTCTGGACCCGGATTATGATCCGTCTTTGCTGTGTTTTTTTTTTGTCCTTTCATACTTGACTGTGATCTTCTAGGTGTATTTTTTCTACCCAAGAACGGATTTTTTTGGCCCAGAGTCCAGCTTACATCCCACTGAGGATGAAGAGCTGAGGTGAAATTGTGCTGACATCAGTGCGGTGTATAGTGATGCCCCAGTACCCTTGTGACTGGTACATCCCTGTCATTAGTAGATAAATTCCTCGCTTAAGGCAGAGTATCATACAGCATAATCCTCAGTTCTCACTTCAATGAAAAGGGACAAAACTGTCAGTTAGATGTCTGCTTAATGAATTTCCTGGATCAGGACCGGTCTCCGGACAGGTGTCTCCAAATTTCCCTCATGATTGTGTGTGAGTGGGTGTCCAGTGACAGGCTGCCATCCTGTCCAGATGTCCATAATGAATACAATGCCAGGTCTCCCTTAACCCTGTACTGTATTTAGGATAATTCTAAGCATAGTCCATTGAAGAACTTGATGCTGTTCAGCACATGTATGAAGGAACAATCAAAAGATTGTTTCTCTATTTACTGTAAAGTTCTCATAACTAGATAATGAAGGCATGTATGCATTATATAATGTGTATTAGTGGCAGGAAACGCATGTATCAGAAAGTGGATGGTGATCTTTGAATTAAATAAATAGCTAAAAAAATAACTTCAGAACATGTCATTAGAGACCAGTGCCGTGAACTGTACTTTGGGGACTGTTTGTTTGTGTATTGTAACAGGCTGTGAGCATAAAAGCACACGGGGAAATGATGGATTCATGAAAGTTTTATTTTGCACAACCAGAGCTAAGAAGTAGGAAGCAAGTGCTGCAGAAGAAGGGTGAATCAGGATGGGGGTAGACTTTGAGGAGAAGGTGCAGGAGTCCTGGTGTGGCTGGAGAGGGCTGTCGACATCCACAGTCAGTGCCAGAATATGGAGAAGTGAGAGAGAGAGATGAAATAGAGCAATTTCTTCCAAAAAAGGGGTACAAACAACAGGAGATCATCCACAGTGCCAAGAGCATCACTGTCAATCACAATGGCCGGTGATTCAGGGAGTAGAAACCAGTTTAGCACCTTGCCACAGCCGAGGGTGTGGTTTTAAAGGAAGCACGGATGGCGGGAGGCCGGTCACAGCTGCCGCAATCAGTCGTC
This sequence comes from Mormyrus proboscirostris, assembly GCA_026779585.1. NCBI lineage: Eukaryota > Metazoa > Chordata > Actinopteri > Osteoglossiformes > Mormyridae > Mormyrus > Mormyrus proboscirostris. Next base: position 4,790,531 of record JAODKF010000126.1, read on the forward strand.
TCCAGCGGAGCAGCATTAGGGGCGGAGCTTTGCCACCGTGTGCCGACTGGCTGCCCGAGACGCAAGTGCTGAGGTTTTGACAGGTGGCCGCTGTCTGTGGTGCTGTGGCCCATGTGGGGCCACCTGTCAAAGCTGGAGCGGCAATCAGGCGTGGGTTCCAAATGCACTGCGGCAACATCGTACTCTGAGATGCAATACCACGGCTTATCACCCATCATCTTTGATAATTCGATTATGGTGTTTTGCTGTAGATTCAGTACGTAATCCGCTAATCACGTTAAATCATGGGCGTGTTACTTTGTGATCTGATGTTGCAATAGCATTTTGCATATTACAGGCTGAGAAAATGGCACTTTGACATAAGCCCTGACATATCTGTGAACAGGCTTTGAGTGCAGTGTTTCCACAGCTTTCTGATTACAAATAAAACGTTTGTTCACGTTTTAGCTGGTGCTCTGGGCGCAGGATCACGTCAAACACATTTCCTGCGCAAAACTTGGATGCATTGTTTGTTCCTTTGCTGCCAAACGCTGTCACTCACTCACTCACTCCCTCAGATCCAACACAGCTGACTATCCTCTTGCTAACAAGTGTGAGGTTTACAAAAGGGGACCAGCTGCGTTTAAAATAAGGACGATTAGAAGGAAGCTGACGGAAAGTATAAGGCGAAGACAATGGGGCTCATCAGCTGGGCTCACTAGTGCTGATTGTGTGGAGTTTCGCGTTCAGATTGGCCTGCCGTTTTCCACATTGTTTGCTTGACAGTGATCCCTGTCTCTTGCTCTTCCTACATTCCATTCATCACAAATCGCTTGCTAACTTGCCACACGGTTGTCGTAGGTAACAGGAGGGCACAAAGTCAAGTCACCGAGGAAAACGATATAGTAGCTGCGACGTCCCTTGGATGATGTGCTCTGTGACCTAGCATGTCTGCTCAATCGAGACCTTTTTCTGGCGCATATTATACATCCACACAGTAGCCTGTCACTTCTGTAGCACTGGGACTTTTTGATAAGCATATGCAACAAATTAGCCAACCACGTTCGCCGGAGACAAAAGCCCTGTTTTAGCCTTACTTCTGGTCCATCAAGATGTCATCCGGACTGTGCTTATCTGAAAAGAGAGAAGCAATTAAGGAAAAACAAGCACTGGAGCTGATTCACGCCTCAGTAAGATTTCGCGGAGAGTTTGCTCCCATTTAAAACTCCTGCATTGCAGACAAGGTCAGCTGCATGGTCCCTCTAAACCCAACACCCACGTACCTCATAAGCAGGTACATACAGTATATATATATATATATATATATATTTTATAAGACAATTATTTGAATGTTTCCTATCTGTAGAAAATCACATTTGAGTGACAGTGCAGCTTTTTCTTTTACTTCAGGGAATTGATTTGATTAAGATTAATTTGTTTTATTTGTTGAAAGCTTTATTTATTTGATGAAGTTAAAGCAAATTCATAAATATTGCAGTTCCCTTTTTTGATAAAGTGTACTTACACGCTATAGAAAATGGTTTCTGATGAATCAGACAAGGAAGAAATATGTTTATAATCAATTATCTCAGGGCATGATGTTTGAGCAATTAATTTGCAGCATTGAACAATTAGTTAGCAATGCCAAGGTGAATCGTGCTGCTTCGCTCACCCTCTCTCGACAGTAACCTGTTCTTAGCGTAATCATTCATGGGAACTCGAGGGCACCGTCGGGGAATACAAATGATTTGGGATGGCTGTTGATCAGATCGGGCCGCATCCATTCAAATGCTGCTGACAGGCAATTATCAAACTGGAGATATACAAATATATATACTGTGTGTGTTTGTGTGTGTCTTGGTTGGGGTCCTGAAAATTGTGACTTGATGGCGTATGGATGCTTGGGGCTTGCTCGCAATACGTTTTGGCTAACCACCTGGGGTTGTCACTGCAGAAAGGCCAGGTTAAATGATCAGGGTAGGGGACAGAAGGTGAGGTTCAAACATAAGATTGGATGACTGATCCAGAAATTAAAGAATAGGTAGAACGGACTCATGGGACGAAAGATCCCCTGCACTCGTGAACAGCAGGTCCTTATACTCACCAACCCCTACGTGAAGCAGACATCTGCTGCCAGATGTGAGAAGCTGTTAGCCTGTCTGTACTGGGCACACTTATGGTTAAGGTTAGGGCTGGGTAGGGGTTAGGGTCGTCATGTTGGGATTACGGTTATACTCATAGAAATGAATGGATGGTCCCCACAAAGATATGAATTCAAATGTGTGTTTTACAGTACAGGAGTACACAGCGATGGGAAGTGATGAACAGGCCCTTTCCTCGCTGTGCATTGCTGAGTCATGAATGCTGATCATCCGCCTTTCCTGAATGCTGCTTTGCCCCTCGTTTGCTGATCTTCTGCCTTGGTCCTGGCTGCTCGCTCTGCAAGGCCTGGCTATGCCCTGCTAGATGCCCACCATTACCAGCGCGTCCAAAGGAGGCAACTAGCATGAATAGCATGTGGGAAAAGTTGCAAAAGAAATGAATATGCATAATGTGATTTTTAAAGCACTCTTCCCTTTCTGCTCCACTATATTCAAGCACAGTTCCAAGAATCTCTACACCACAGAACAAAAGATTAATCAGAGGTTTGATCGGCCTCTAAGTCTGAAGGACAAGATTCTGTAGGTTTAGTTCTGTGCATTATTTGAATACAGTTTTCATTAAAATGCATTTTTATGGGTAGGTTTTACAAAATAAAGACAGATGCAAAACAGAAAGCATCTTCTGCTATGTCAGAGCTCCCTGAGCTTGACTAAAAAGCTATCTTTTATCTTATTTTCCATTAAAATGGATATTATAGACTGTCAGGGAAGAGACACTTGCATTTGAAATCTTCCTTCCCCTCTGAAGTGTGACATTGATGCTTTTTATTTGCCCTTCTGTTACTTCAACGATACTGTCATGTATCACACTAAAACGCCGAGGCTGCTATACAGTCACAGCCTGTGGCACAACTGACCTTTTGCGTTGTTTACATTCCTTAACTGTACCAAAATGGCTCCTCCTCCCATTCTTGGGAAACAACAGTAGATCCATGTTATTATCCTGCAGGCTTTTATAATGCAGAAGACATATGAAGTTATGAATTTGCAGCCCTTTGACAGTGACGTCTTATGACAGGATAGCTGATGCTTCTTACCCGTTTTAGGATCTTAGCAGACTTCTGAATATTATTTTTAGCACTGCTGTTGTACGTACAGCAGGCAATAATGTAACCTTACCATAATTATAACATGAATAATTAATGACGGTGCAACCTTCACGTAGCATTATGTGCTGAAAGAGGCGACACATTAGTTTGGACACCTGAGCGAGGGTTCAAACACCAGAATACTCCATATATTTAGACGGATGCCTTTGAATTTTTGAGGTCAGGTTATGATAGTCTCTTGGGTATTCATTACTGTAGTTTAGATATAAAGCCTTCCCTAAAAGGCATGACACACGGCAGATTAAAAAACAAAAACAATCAAGAATTTGCACCTAATTCGTTTGCTTGCGATGATTTTGGGCCGAAAATAAAAACGAAAAGAAATGAAAGAAAAAGACAATAAGTGACCTCAGACCTAGAAATTTAAAAGTGGGACATGTATATCAGGTCAAATTGGGAATAAACAAAAATAAACATTTACTTAAAGCTGACAGCTGGTTTCCCCTCATTCCAAATAACTGGAGGGGAAATGTGATAGTTAGACAGGTAGCTGCTGATGGCGTAATCTTGTTAACCTTGAAGGATAATTCCGCGGGAGCAGTGGCGGAGTGTAAACATTAATTTCGAACTCACAAACGCTTCGTCAGGACACCACTTCAGAACAGGCACAGTAACGTCAGATGCAATAAAGAATCAACTTCATAGGGATGATTTGAACATTCAGCTCTTCTTTAGAGCAGGAAGGCCTTCTGAAAATATTTACCCACACCAAATCTGGGTCACTTAGCAGGTTCCTAAGTCCTCTATGTCATGAAAGGATATTTCATTTTAGTGGACACTCTTAGAAAGCCCAGCTGACATGTATCTCCTGCTGTGAGCCTCAAACTCCTCAATGAAAAGTAGGGTCCTACCCAACATTATTTAAGGATATTATTCACACAAATTCCATGCAAATTAGGAGTATGTAGTATATAGTTGATATTACCCATAGCAACATACAGTTCTAGAGGAGATACTCAACATTACTCGGAAACCCCCTCTTGGGATCCAAGACCCTTTAGCTTACAACTTGGTTTTCCTAACCACTACGCTTCCAACTGCCCTTAATTACTTCTTAACCTTTTTTTTTGACCTACAAATGAGGAAAACTCAAGGCAAGAGAAAGTGAGAGATGGGTTGAGAATGTCATGTCCTGGAGGAGATTAGATGGAAGGAGACCCTGCCGCTGTGGTGGGTTTATAGCGCTGGATGAGTGAGCAGAGGTCAGTGTCAATGGGCCAGGGAGGAAGGCGTACGGGAAGCTGAAACTCTTTTAGAAATTCCTGCCTTCTACTCAAGAGCTGATCCAGGGGGCTGAGGGAGAGAAGGCAGGAGACCGTTTTGAAGGTGATGAAGGGCGCTCAGTCTTTCACCGGGTGAAAAGAGGACAGTTGCGATGCAACAGAAGAAAAGAGAGCTAAGAAAATGGATTTGGAAAGACGGATGCGCAGAGGGGGTGCCCTGTGACTAGTGGTGATTGCTGAGGCCTGAGGTGAGGATCAAAAAGGGGGCAGGAGGAGAAAGATTGATATATTGTTTGGTATGATCAGTGAAGGGGCTGAAATGGAACTAGCTGTACAGAAGTTGTGATTGGTGGCAGGGGAGAGGGAGCATTTTACGAGGCCCTTGGACATGTAAAATTATATGTAAAATTGGGCGCAGGGCCCAATGTGACATTTTATCAGGGGGCCCAGAATTTCTAGCTACATCCCTGGTTTGAGGGAAGCCTTAAGTCATACAGTAGGACTGGATTTTTCAGCAACTGTTGGACTGTTCAGAAAAGTGTCAAGAAATATGTAAATTGGACCTGGTGAGATTCATGGAGATTAGAGTAAAATGATTGAAGGTCTGACTAAATACATACTGTCATCACAAGAAAAAGAGAATGCAAGAGCCAGAGGACTGACTTGAGTGAATTAGGCAGAGTGTCTTCGATGAAGATGCACACCTCTTAGAGACACTGATGGACAGCTGTACGGCTATGTTTAGTGGCAATCGAGTGTGGAAATAAGACAAATTATATTTCCATGGTTTTTGCAACAGGTGGCTTCATCAGACAATGTGTACAGGGCTTAAGTGAGCAATAAAGGAACAGGTCGTTGCATAGCCATATTAACATCTTAGGTATTGTCTCAGTGTTGATATCTAGTCCATATGTGTAACAATGTGAAAATGTGTTTGAAGCTTAGCATAATGTGTCAGCCTTTGGAGAAGAAATTAACAATGGAGTCAAATCTTCCGTGTCAGAAGAACCAACGTATATGTTGCTAACAGTTTTGATCTCAGAGCACAGCAAATTCTGCAGTGACTAATCATAGTCCCCATATGTGAAGCACCGCTCTGTTCCTCTGATAAGATTACAATGCAGCTGCTGTGATGCATGTTCTTTCGAGTCCTACAATGGGACTGGAGTTAAAGGAATTAAAATACCTGATGCGATCTTCTACTCACCGGTTCTCCTTCACCGAAAATTAGATTTCTGCTGAGGCTGGGGTTCCCTGAAGATCAATGCGACGAGAATGAGATGCGGAGATGAGTTTTGGGATGCCGTCAAGGCCTGATCTGAGTAAAGGTGAAACTAATGGCATTGGCAGGTTTGTGGCTTAAAGGAAAGTACTGCAAATGCGACATCAAATGGCGGCGAGCGTTTGACAATTACAAAACATCGGAAGCATTAGGATTTTTTTTTTCTTTGCAAAAACTGACATATGTCTACTTCATTGCTTTAACCCAAGTGACTTAAATAGCTTATAATTCTACTGCAGGATTTTATAATGAAGTGATTTATGCTTAAATTCAGAGTTCCCCCACAAGTAGTCAGAAATGGCACCATCTTTACTCATCACACCATAGTCTTAACCACCATGAAACTCACTGCCCTGCAAGCTAAATACTACACTGTATTTAATTTGTTTAATAGATGCTTTTATCTAAAGCTGTGCCTATTTATAAAGATGGATACTGAGGTAATTTAGGTTGCGTGCACGCTGAAAGTGACTCCCCAGGGATGAGAGGTCTTTCAGGAAGTGTAATTTCTTAACTACTAACTGCAAGAGGCTAGAGGTTTAACTTATGGCAGGATTCCACACCAAAGAGGATAGTTTGTACATGAAGAATTTATGTACAAAGGCATTAGGCTACCTTCTCCTGTCAGTAATTAACAGATTACAGGGGGAATTTAAGATTCAGGCAGGTTTTTATCCTTTATTTTATTTCTTTTGGACCTCACTCGTGTTTACTTAGCTCCTGAAGTTTCGTTTATCATAATTATTCTGTGAAAATGCCAGGGCTACAGCACAATAGTTTTATGATAAGAAAATGATTACTTGATTTATGATGCCATTATCAATTATATAAAAAATATAAACAATATATATAATAAAAATTATATATAAAATAAAATAGTATATAAGAAAAATTGCATGTATATAATAAAAAAATGATGTGTGTGTGTATGTGTGTCAGCAGGTTTACCTTACCTTATGGGGAAACAATGTCCTCACAACGTGATGAATACCCGTTTTTTTCCTTTAAGGAGAACAGTAGTAATAGAAATCCATGGCTGCAAAAACTAAAAATTCAAAAAGTCTTGCATTTTGCCTGCTTACTTGTGGTCATGGTTAGGGCTGGGTGGGGGTTAGGGTGGTCATAGTTAGCGTTAGCATTTTTTCCATTGAAATGAATGAGCGGTCCCCATAAGGATATGTTTACCCGACGAGTGTGTGTGTATTCAGGCATTAGGGTTCTGTTAAATTCCACAGAATGGTGAACTCAGTATGACCCGTAAACACCTGTTATCACCTGATGCTGCCTTTGACATAGAATCTTATTCATTTTCCTGGCTTGTTCTTATGTGATGTTGTTCAGCCAGGTTGTGCATTTCGAAGGTTCTGTCACATAATACAGTATGCTGGGCTTTTTGCATGATAAACCAGTCAAGACCTTATTGTAAAACTACCCAAATGATGCACTTGTGTCTGTAGGAGAACTGATCAGAATTCAGATGACATTCTTAATCCTTGCTCACAGAAAAGCCATTGTTCCTTGTAATGTTTCCTTTGAGATGAATTAATTCTTCTCCAAACAATTTACTTTTGACATGGTTCGCTGTCAGGAAAAAAAGTCCTTTGTCAAATGCGATTACATATCTTCGCATCAGAATGCAAATTAACCCAAAGCACACAGATGCAGTACATAAGGCAATTTGCTCTGAAAAGACATGAATTATTTACCCCTTTGAAAAAAACTACCTAACATTTCCAGAAGATGAATAATAGCTTAATTAACTTGGGATGATAATTTGCCTCTTCAAATTGCAAATAGATTAAAGTTGTTAATTAGTACATTTTTTGTTAAACAAAAAGCATGATCTAAGGAGTTGTCACATCAAAAAAATAAATTTAGAGAATAGGAGAACTGCCAATGATCATGCGGTTGAGTGAATACTGTTACTGTATGTATAAATACCACGGAATGATTGACTGTCGTTCCCTGTTTTTGAATTTTTAATAAGATTTTGTTTCTGTCATGTGAGCGGGCAGCTTAAAGGTTTCCTTCACAATGCGTTTGAATTGTGGTTGTTTTTTCTGCTAGCGATACGCCACAGCATACTATAATAACAGGCCGTCCAGTAGCAGAGAATTTCTGGAAGCCCCTTTGTTGACTTAAATCGACTGATAAAAATATAGTGTTGTCACAAGCCACCTTCAGGATTGTGAGTCCGTGTCTGGTTCTGCTGACTGGTTTGTCTGGATATGCCTGCCTTTCCTCCAGATACTGCTTTTGTCCCTTGATTCAAAGGCATGCAGGAACTGCAATAAGCGAAATATTGAATTTTCAATCAGCATTAGGGTTCAAATGTATGACTAGTCTCCAATATCCTGGAACAAACCAAACCTGGGCGTAACCTTTCCATATGTGTCATGCTTCCTAAAATGGTTTGCCAAACTACCTGTACTTCTGATGTGGAGGGATCATATACATTTATTATATAATGAATCTTCATAGGTACTTTAGGTTCAAACATCACAAGTTATACCTGAGAATGAGGATTGTACTTTTCCATTTACACTTTTCCATTTAGACTAACCGCTGTCTTTGATTTGACGTGATGTTTAGAAGCAGCCTCTATTTTTGTACGGGAATTATAAGTCAAGATGGTGCCACAGGATCACTTACACTGTAGCTTAAAAGGACAGAAGGGGATCCTTCTTGGCAGCACATTTCATCCGCGAGGGCGGCACATTCTGGGTTCAGTCGGCCGTGCCGCCTCGCCGGTCCCTCGTGGGGATGAGACACGATGTATAACCACCGTGCAGCATTTACCTGGGGCAGGTACTCTGTCAGCCTGCGATCAGGCTTTCCATGGGAAAGGCCACCCGAAAATGAATGAGCGCGGCAGCAGGTGGCATAAACCCGGGCCGGACAGCGGCGCTGGGTGCCGGCGGTGACTGATAGCAGGGAGCAGTCCAGTCGATGCCCTCAGGATGTTGCTGGCTGTTAACTGGAGCAACAGTCCTGCTCACATGGCATTTGCTCACTGGACGTTTGCAATTATAGCGCCAGGACCAAGGCCTGCTAGGACTCAGGAGGAAAGCTTGTTACAGACATAGGAAAGGGTGCGAACCTCAATGGGTTCAGTCGACTTGCTGTAGGTATAGGAGAAAATACAGAAGAACTCTATACAATGACAGTCCATCCATCCATCCATCCATCCATCCATCTTTCAGCACAGGGTCGCGGGGGGGCAGGAGCCTATTCTAAGAAGAACAAGGCTGAGGTAAAACCTGGAGTCTATGCCAGTCTGCTACTGATCCAGGGGTGGATTAATGTATAGACTATCTTAGGCTATTGCCCAGGGCCCCGGCAAACATCAGGCCCCTCCCCATATTCCGACTACTTCTTCTGTATATGGTTGCGGGGGGGCTCTCGCCGATCTAGGAAGAACAAAGATGGGGTAAAACCTGGACTCTGCCAGCCCTGTTAGTGACCCACAGAGTGATTAATGCATAGGCTATGCTAGGGTATAGCCCAGGGCCCCTCCCCATCTCAGGAAAGATGGAACGGTTAGTTAAATCGCCATCACCTCAGTGTCTATGCTGATGCCAGCCTAGGGCCCTCACTAGGGGCTGCCCCTCACTGGCCATACTGACACACCATCACTCACTATGGGCAATTTAGGGTCACCAGGTTAATTTCATGTCTTTGGGTGGCAGAAGGAAACTGGGATACCTGGAGGAAGCCCGTGTAACATATGGAGAACATGCAAACCTCGGATGTGTGAGGCAGAATTGATGCCTATTTCATTAATTTTTGTACGAAACAAGCAACTTCCCAGACAATGTTGGTAACCCCTGCTTCAAGTCATACTCCTACACATTTTAGCTGTTAATTGACTAACAAGTCTCCCAAAAACTAGTGCCATTACCTTCCCACACACACGTCCGTGTACATTTTCATGACATTTCAAAACTATTCTACCGAATGCTGTCATTAAAGGGTACGGAAGTTACTTGTGAATTACAGCAGCTTTTGCGGGTGTGACTGAAATAGAATCTTCCATCATTAAGGATTCTACAGTGGGACACACTTGCGTTCGCCTCGACTTCGCGAGACGCCCGGGTTGCTGCTGCAAAGCACAAATCGTCTGTGCCTTTGTGGGCCCAGATACGCACTCTTAAGTGAGTGGAAACGGTGGTACGGAGAACTTAATGAGTTGTGTTTGAGCCGGCTGTGACTGCTAATTCTTATGTGGCTATTCTGGAAAGAGGCGTCACCGTTATCCTTGTGCGCCCTACAGAGGACACTCGTCACGCTACTCTAACTACCTTTGTTGTGCTCACTTGTTTCCTTATGTGCTGGCTTGAGTGTCTGGATTCTTCTGAGCCTCATGTCACCTTGCGACACTATAGTTTTCTAAGAGTTTCTTTTTTTATATAATCGCTAGCTAAAGTAAGGCAGTACTAGAGGTGATTCTACGATTTCTTTAAGGTGGGGGGGGGCACAAGAGGGGGCATAATTCATACAGATGGGCCAACCAATGATATATATTTTAATCAGAGAGTGACAGGGGAAAGGGCACTCTGGGGACCAATTAGCTGGGGCCAGGTCCCTGTGGCTCCGCCCCCGTATACACTGCTGGGCAGCTCAGAATTGGACGTTTGAATCTGCCTCTTGCTCTGTGGGCAGGGATTGCTTGTTTTCCCCTGTATTTGGGTGGATTTCATCCTTCGGTCCACAGACATACATCTAAATGTGCCTCAGAATTGCCCTGTATATGTGTATGTAGGTGCCCTGCAATATGGGGGCACCCACTCAGGGAATACTGTGCCTCATTTATTAGCTTTCTCATTTTCTCCTTTCTACTGTATTACTTAAATGCACAGTTTACCACTTACCCTGGCTATGGCACTGTGATTGCATTACATAACCAATTTAAGGTTTTAACGGCACATCAAAACAGACATGATTTAAAATATAATTTGACACTGTAGAATTTACACTCGCATTCTTGTACTTACCAGTTAGTTTTTTTAATGCTTCAGGGTGAATTATTGCCATGTGTCAGGGGAAGTCCTGGTTGTATCAGAATCACCTTTTTCGTATTAGATTTAAAGGATACATTTTAAAAATCTACTCTTTCTTACTTTGTTGTTTCTGTAAAGTATTTAATTTATTCCTGAAACACACAGATATAATCTACTCCAGAACCATAAATCTCACCTGTGTTTACAAAGCTGTTTTGCTATCTACAATAAATGTTCTTCTTATTTGTATTTTTCCTTTTCTGTTCTTGAAATTAAGAATTGTTTGTTTAATTTATTTCTGTGCACTGTGCTTCTGAGTGCTGTGGGGTTTCTTGACAACGTAAACATGCCTTTCGCAGAAAACCTCCCTAATGTTTACACTCATTGGATGCCGACCAATCCTGCCTAGGAGAATCTCTACAGCCAATACCTTGCAGGAGTTGTAATAACTGTCTCATTATGGGCAGTGCTGTTGGAATTCATAAAGATTATGCCAATTGTAAGGGAGCCACACTGAATATGAAACATCCAGGTTCATTCCCTTCAAGTTATCGATACCATTAAATGAAAACGAGAAATGCAGTACATCCAAATAGGCTCTATTTCTCCATTTTCCCATTTTCAAGAATCCTTTTGCACAACACACAAATGGATGACTATGTTTTTCATTGTTTTGGAGGAACGGTATCCCAAAATGCATCACACTACAGTGACGGGCACATATTGTTGGGCTCAGATGTGCACTGGACCTTGAAATTGTCACAGGAAATGTGCACGCATCGAGGCCAGCAGTAATAACTTAAGAGCAGAAGTATGCAAATCCACCTTGCCTGAGTGACTCCAACAGATCTACTGACTCACGCACAAGAGCTTGCCTGGATTCTCAGTCAGGGAGTACACCAGTAGTCACGATTAAAATACATCGCTGCAGGCTGCAGATAGCGTGCAAATATCTTCACTAATTATTTGAATTTTGTAAACAAGGTCCAAATAGAAAACTGCCAGTGATATGCAAAAAAAAAAAAAAAAACTTGTAAATAAAACTTTAAAACTTTGGTTCATTTAGAATTCAATTGTTGTTTTCACATTTTAAATAACTGAACTGGGTATACATATAATCTTGCATAAAAAGTGTTATTTCAGAAGAATTATTTCTAGAACTTTCTCTTCAAAACCTGTGAGGTCAAGCCACCTAACTATCACCTCAGAACCCACAAAATCCCACAAATGCTGTCACATCAGTACCTGAACAGCTTTGGACCTGGTAATGTTGATAACTGTCATTTCAGAATTCACATTTTCCGGGAACCATTGCATCAGTATAAGTGTAAAACGTTTACCGATAATTTCCTCCATAACCTCCGGAAGGATCCATGTCAAATCACAAATGTCCAAGTGCCAGCTTTACGACATTACGTGACTCAATTCAATGTTTTTCTCTGAAGCTGCTATATCTATTGAAATCTACAATGATGGGTAACTTTTTTAATACTCAGTTTGGGGGGTGATGAAAAAAGACTTTCTGTACAACAAACTAATTCAAAGGCTGCTCTTTCTGGCTTATTTGTTCACATTATGTCATAAATATGTCTGAAAGGGCTGCAAATTTAGTGGATGTTTAAATTGGCGGCGCAAGGAAGCTCCCTAGCCATGCTAATTAAGCAGTGTCGCCAATATCATTAAAATGTACATTTAATTAAATAAGCTTTCAGTCTCAGGTTTGGAAAAAAAAAAACAGAGAACAAGAGAAAGCGGTGATGTAACTGTAAGTAAAGTATTATGCGAACTGTCCGGCCAAGTTGGAAAGATGCAAATTCATTTATGGGAAATTATCGGCGCAGAACTGAAGATGTGATCGTGTCCACAAGTGATGCAAGCCGGGGGGCCTCGTCAGGAAATGCTGTCAGCTTATTACAGCCCTCACACGATTCCTGGAAGTGCGATGCACCCCCCAATGAAACCTGATTCGGTACCGTTTAGGGCAGTGGTTCTCAACCTGCGGCCCGCGGGCACAAATGCAAATGCGGCCCGCAATGCTGACCACGTAAAAAAAAATAAAAATAAATTTAAAATAAATAAAATAATAATAAATGTATCCCATTAATGGTAAGTATAATTATACTCTCTAATG
>JAODKF010000126.1:4809606-4821606 GCA_026779585.1 Mormyrus proboscirostris
CAAAACTAAAAAAGCAAAACCGAAGAAAAACAATCATTTTAAAATGTGCCACAGAAAGCATAATCGGAGGCCTCGTGTTTGCCAACTTACTTAAATGCAAAATAATAAATAAGTAACAGTAACCAACTCTTCCATGTGACATTACACACGTGCATGAAGGCTCTGACAAGCCTTAGTGTGATCTATCAAGTTCCAGCCTGTAATGTAGGGGTGTTTGTCCGATTTTACGTGACAGCTTCTTCCCTACATTAATATGAATGTTAAATACACACTGGTAACTTGGCAACATAATGCCAATCATCACTATTACTTATTAATCACTGCAGCACCTTGTATGTTATCACATATTTTACTGTGTATATATATATATATATATATGTATATATAGTATGTTGCTTGCATGTTGTATGTATTGTTTGTACATTGTATATTATTGTTCACTATTCTGGTTGTCTTGTTTATCGTTATACATTGTTTATATCTGCAGGCAAGTTCGCAAGCATTTCATTGTAGTTGTATTTGTACAGATGATGGTTATGCTTGCGAATCCTTGATCGCTTCTTGCACCTTGCAAGTTAAATGCGCCTCTAGACCAGGTAAACGCCTGCGGCCTTGCGTCTTTCTCACCTGTTAACCTGAACCTGATTCAGCTGCTTCAGAAATCAACGGGCTTTCGTAATCTATAGCTATGGCTAAAGAGGGCTAAGCCTGTGCTCAGGGATCCCTCCATCTTCCATAGCTGCTTATCCAGTGCAGGGCTGCAGCGATCTCCAGAGGGATGATGCTGGAAGCAGGATGCACCCTGGGCTTCGCATACTCACACACGCAATAGCACTCTGTGGGGAGATGGGAAAGCATGTTCTTGGACTGCCGGAGAAAACCGGAGCGTCTGGAGGAGACTCAGGCAAACGTGGGGAGAACATGGACGCGGAGCCAGGGGGAGGATGCAAACTCCCCGCCGTGGACGTATCAGGCTGCAACGCTACCTGCTGAGCCCTGGTATCGAACCTCTGCTCAAGGATAATGCACAGGAAGCCTTTGACTCCAAATCTCTTTGGTCTTTGGTCTACTGTGACTATACCGTTTTTTTTTTTTGTACACTCATATCACTTCTTTATGCTCATTGTAATAAAGTGATTTGAAAGTACACATAAAATATAATTTTTGCTTATTTTTTTTTTATTAATAATAAATTTGGTCGTAATATATTGTCCAGTAAAGCGAAACTATAAGGATGACTCATCGCGCGATCATCATCCTCACCAACTTTTAGATGAAGGAATAAAATTACTTTTTTTAATGACCTCTTGCTATGTTGTGTGTACATAATTTTCACTTGTTGTCCTGTGGGCCAGCTGAATATAATAAAATTATTATTATTTCCTTCTGCTCACACAGCCAAAGCAATAATAAATACACTAAACATAAATTTTTAATCAAAGCTTGGTCCTAAACCGTCATAAACCGCTTTCCAGATTTCCGTGTATAAAATTTGCAAACAATTTTTAATAGCATCAACTAAATGGTGCAAAGATTATACACTGCACCACTGACCACAATAACATATTTAAACAGAAGCCAGAATACTCCACACAGCTTTACAAATAGATTACTATAACGGACATATTTACACATAACATAGATTATACCACATATACCCAAAGAAACAACCCGGACTGTAATCCTCAAACACTTTATAGCAATACACAATAGAGATCACACATTATTGCAATAAGCAGGTATTTAGCAAACTTTTTAGCTAGCTAGCTGCTAGCTTTCTAACAGCATAACACGATTGCGTGTGGATTAAACAGTGTTCTGACATAAACCATAGTGCAAGTCAACCATCCCCTTTCATTGCATTCTGTTTTATTCACCTGCATTTGGAATTATTTAGTTATGTAGTGTATTCCTGCATCATAATCCTTGACGATTCATAATATAAACATTTCATGTTTATTGTGGTCTGTTAGTGCCACGCCAACCCAAGAGAAGATAGTATTAGAAACGGTGAATTATATAATCATATAAATGTGACTAAATCACTTTTCTACATTGACTGCTATTATTAATGGCATTATTGTTATTTTGTATAATATAGAGTAGCCATAAGCACATCATTACGTGACATTCATTTAAATCCAGTGTTTATTTACAGGCCTGAAACAGCATGACCATTCTGGTCAAGAAAACTGCCGAATGCAAGACACGTTTAAGCAGCTTATTATAGGAAAGGTGTATTATGGATGGATATACCGTTCACATCTCACACGATAGCGCGCAACGTGCGTCCTTTCCCTGCAACATTTAAATTGCAAAGTGGATGAGCAGTGTCACAGAAGAAAGGAAATCTTGGGAGAATAATGCAAAATTAATTATTTGATTTAGATGCAGCATAATTGGTTTCTTTCTCCAAATGGCTCTATAATGAGGCTGTCAGATGAGGCGTAATAGTTGAAGAATACTGCTAACAATAGCCATGAAATTCCACCCATCTCACCCCATTTCTCCACTGCAGTGGCTCCTCTGGAAAGCGGCTATGTACAAGAGGCAGAGGAGAGAGGGACAGAGAACTGCGGGGTGGAGAGAGAGGAAGGGAGACATCGGGAAAAGGAAGGAAATGGAGGGAGGGAGAAATAAAGGAGAGGTAGAAAGAAGTAGAGAGAGTAGGGTCAGCTAGGACTTTTTAAGGTGAGGGGCAGAAGATGGGCCAAATACAGGAGGGTCAGCCTTATCTTTAGCCAATGACGTGCTGAATCGGTGAGTGACAGGAAAAAGGTACGCCGGCAGCCAATCAGGTTTCAGTTGGGGTCAGTGACCTTGTGGCTACACCCCTGTATATGCTCCTGAGTGATAGAGTGATAGAGGAGGGGAGGGAATTGGAGAGAGTGCACTCTTAAACACAATTAAGAGAGCATGGAAAAAGTTATCCATAAAAACTTAAAGTTAACCTAACCCAACCTCAGCCGATCCCATGACGTTGGACTGTCAGGATAAGGTCATGCTGACTGCCCTACCAGAATGCACCTGCCCTACCCCGGTGGACTACATGGCCTGTGCCCTTTGCCGTTAATTTTAGCTTAGGCACATCCACGGACGTGACAGCTTTCGCCATGCAATGCAGCGGAAGATAGAACCGGACGAGACGAGACTTGGCGAGCCGGTCGACAGCAGGCCGTGAAATGGGCTGAATCGCAAGTGTCCACCGAGTCCGAAATGAGTGTCACTGAAGGCAGGGGGACACAAATGCGTGGTCACAGAAGGAGGTGCATTTCGTCCGCGATCATACGAAGGCACTGCGGAGTGCAGAATCACCACAACCGTGTGACTTTGGATCCCAGGGCCAGGCTCAGGAAATTGTGATAAATGATAAATCTATGAAACGCTCTCTCTCTGACTAGAAAGGAGCACACAAAGCAAGCTAAGGGAGCACAAAGTGCATTATTCATCTGTGCTGGGACACGGCTTCCTAAAGAACCCCTGACCTGACCCCTGCAAGAAAAAACACCGATAGATAAATAAACAAACAAACAAAAAGAAAAACGAACTCCCGTGAAAGGCACGGCTCAGAATGTGCTGCGACTCATGTGGGTGGGAGCCATGAACTGATACATAACCCTCTTCAGACCTGTTTCGATACCCCGGTCTTCAGGTTTTTCTTTGGATAGAAGACACGGAAGCTGGAGACTGCCGGAGCGCCGGCTTCCCACGATTCTGAGTCGGGTGCAGCAGACAGGACACCTGGAGAAAGTCGGCTCATTAATTAGCCCAAAAATCCTAAGTGATTCTGATTGAGAGCGTTGCTGGTGCATTCAGCAGTCATGCCCTAAGCTCCAGCTTAAAATCTTATGTGCTTCATGTCGATAAATAAGCCCCACATACACTGCATGCCAGAAAATACCCCACGGAGCTCACTGGGGGTTCCCTGTACACAGATGGAGTACCGCTGTTTCTTTTTTCAATGATAGATGTTTCTTTGTTTGCATTGCTGATGTGTACTGATCCTGTTTGCGTGTTATGGCAGTCCCGACTTTTATGGTACATCCATTTGCCTTCCATTGCACATCCATTTGCCTTCCATTGCACATCCATTTGCCTTCTGCATGTCTTTTCCAGTACAGGGTGACGGTGAGCCTGGAGTCCATCCCAGCAAGCAGAAGGCGTGAGGCGGCGGGATACCCTGGGTGGGATGGCAGTGCGTCTCAGGGCGAACATTTACACAGACACACATTATGAGTCGTCTAAAGACGCCATTTCATAAAAACTAATATACTAACTGCCTATTTTTGGATCCTGAGAAGGGAATCACAGGAAGTACATGCACATTCCATAGACACACACACAGATTAGCTATGCATATCTTTGTGGGGACACTCCATTCACTCAAATGAGCATTACCCAAATCCCAAAAATCAGGGCCATAGTCGGGGTTTTTTAAATGCAGAGGTAAAAAGTGTCATCCCTTCTTATGAGTGCCCAATAACAGATCGGGGTCTTAGAGCTGTAGAAGAAATACTGAGGACTTGACCTTGGTGTCCTCAGTGGTAGGTACTGTATGCGCATGTCAACAATGACAACTTTCACAAAACAAAGAAAAAGACTTTTGGCAGATTTAGTCTTTTAATTACAGTCACGGGTATTTATAAAATTGAGGCTATCCTTGTGAAGACCAAAAAAATGGTCCCCACCCGGTCACAATAACAGATTTTTATTACATTGTGTGGACATTTAGTCCCCAGAATGTAAAATATATGCCCCCCCCCCACAGAACAGTTGCACTGAATATTGTATTCACATGAATACCTAATCATTATCCCAGCATTAGTAAAGTTACATGTAACAGACAGTCGCAGCTCGGCTACATTCGCCTGTTTTTCCCCCAGGTGCTGTTTCATTCCTCATCATTATTCACTTTAGCTAATGGAACCGCATTACATAGCCCCCTACCTGAGGCCCGAGGCTGCCCATGCTCCGAGCACACAGTGCGCACGGGCGTCGGTCCCTTCGAAAATAAAGGCCAGATTTAAAAGATTTAAAAGCCAGACAACATTATCCTCAGCAAACAAATCAATACAAATAATTTCCATTTAGTCAGCCTGTAATTAAACAGCAGTTTTTTATTAAAATCTCCCATCGAGCAGAAAAAAATATTGCTAATCGTCTGTTTTACCTGTTTCCATAGGGATGATTTTTGAAGAATTCCAGTGATTTTCATCTCGATTTTCTTTTAAGAATACTCAAACCTGGATACCTGAGGTCCAATACGAACATACAAGAAACATTGTTAATGCACATATTTAAGAGTGAGAAGCATCACTGTTGTTGGGCTATAGTTCGGTGCTGCTATTAATAGTCATGTGACAAGCAGTCGGCTGTTAGCACACGCTAGCACTCATTGAATTTCAGCTTTACTTGTGACTCTTGAGTAGCTGATATCCTCCAAGGACATGCTGTCCTTGACACTACAGAGCACAGGTTTACAGGCTGTCATTGTTTACTTTCTGGCATTGACAGGGAGCCATTTTGGTTTACATCCAGTGTGCTATTCTCAGGATGTCGCAGTCATTTTGTGTGGGGCTGCAGTGTATGGCTGCCTGACACCCGCTGTCAGTCCTTCGCCTGTCGCTGTCCGGTGGCGGATTCGCTTGGGCCCACTGCAAATTCAGACTGCAGAGCTTTGCCTGGACCCAGTAAATCCCCGTTTGCTTTGAAGGATCCTGAATAGAGCCCCAGAAATTGGCTGCCATCATCCCCTATTCTTTCAGCGGCGATGCGGCCAGGAGTGGAAAGGACAATGGAAATGGCCAGACGTGGACAAACAAAACATTAACCCTGAGTGCAACCCTGCTGTAATCTCTTTGTGGGTCCTCATCCTGACCCACATATATATGGTGGTCAAATTAAAAGCACCATACTTTTTATACTCTGTGGTTTTGAAACACAATCCCATACATGTCCATTACTCAGTAGTCTCTCTAACCAACATGACCTTATCTTAGGAATACAAAACAAAACCACAAGGCAGGACAGCACGCAATCCCATGGGGTGGAACACTGATGGGAAGGTCACCGGTTCAAATGACGTGACTGGCAGAGTGACACTGCTGTTGGGCCCTTGAACAAGACCCTTAACCCCAATTGATCTATTGACACTAGCTGGCCCTGTTCTGACCCTCGCTTACAGGTACACTACTTTGAACAATAGCGTCTGCTAAACAAGTCCTATTTGTTATTGCATGTATACTGCATATTATATCTATGCTTTATATACTGTATGTATTTTGTATATACTGTACGTTATATTCACAGTCTTCAGTTATTTGATTTTTTTTTTCTTTATTTCATGTATTTTCATTGTAGTTGAACAAATGACAATAAAAGCCTTGAATCCTTTGACTAAATGAATGAAATGTAAGATGGCAGCGCATCTTCAGTCTGAGCGAGAGGGTCCCTGGTCTCTTTAACGGCACTCAGCACCGCTGCCTAGTTCTTCCAGCTCTCTGTGCAGGAGCACACAGGGAACACCTCGCGTCTCTGGTGTAATCCGGTGCTTGTTAGCAGCACGAGGCGTCTGCCGAAACCCAGGAGGCTTGACAGAATGCAGGTGTTTATTTGCCTTGGGTGGAAAAAAAACACAACTACGCATATATATTTATTACATTTTGTATTATACAGGTGGTGTGGGAGAGATGTAGAGTTTTAGGGAAGCAAATTTAGCTTTATAAATTAGAGTTAACTCTGCATTTGACATTAGTAAATTTGTCTAAAAGCCCTGCTGGTTTTTTCCGTCACATCTGTTGTTATGAAAGAAATTCAGAATCCCTTGTAGGCTCATTAGTGTAACTGACTACACATTGTTTCTTTAAAGGTTTTTTAATATATATATATATATATCTTAAATCCCTTGTTCCTTCTCTGATATACATTATCATCTATGCATGTCTTCCACACTTAGTCGCCGTGAGCTACACTGCACTCCTTTCACTGCCGATTCTTTTTATTTATAATTGCTTTGACAGTTCAGTAGCTTAAGCTGGTGTCTTGTGTTTAGATGTGCTGCCAGTGTTCTTAGTAGTTACACGTAAAGCACTCTCCAGCTTCACTTTGCATGTAAGTAGATTTAAATCAGGTTAACAGCACTTGGGCGGGTGGTATCCAAACACAAGATATGATAAGCGCATGTGACGAGCAGTTAGTGAAAGTCTAACAGATTAATGCTCGACACGACAAGCAGTATTTTGTGTTTGACGAGTGATTGTAATAACATGTCATTACGATAATAGGACCGGAAACTCCCATATACCTCGGACACTACAAGGCACCCTTCCGTAGCTCCTGATTGCTTGTAGGTTCCTGGCGAAAGCATGCATGGCTCACTGTGCGGCATTTTTTCAGAATGTTTGAGAGGACCCCTACTGTACCCTTATAAGTCCAATTTCCCGAAATTGTGTCTCAGGGCGATTCTAGGATTTTTTTTAGGTGGGAGCATATGAAGGGCCAATGATATTATTGAATGGGTGAGAGACAGGAGGAGGAGGGGGCACTCCAGGGGCCAATCAGCTTTTAGCTGACTTAATTCACTCTTCAAATAAAACTTGGAAAAGGGCTATTTTTTCATCCTTTCTTTAATACGAGGGATTTTTCTTTCTCTTTTCACTGTGGCAGTTCTTTACTGTTGCCAAAAGCTTGCACCTTCAGGAGTCTGAGCTTCTCCGTCTGCCAGAACATTCTTTGCAGACATTAATAGCACTAATTCGCCTGTTGTGCTTTAAACATGTTTGCGTTTTCATTTTTCCCCCCAGATTCACGGTCTAATTCACATGGCTGTGTTCCTTTCCCCTGTCCTGGTGCTTACCTGCTGGTGATGGAGATTGCAAAGTAGAATGAATCAAAGGTTTAAAGCGGCCATATATCGATAGTATAATGACGCAGTGCCTGCACACCTGGACGCTTTAATCCAAAGGTTTTGTCAGATCGATTGGACATTAAACGCACTTTTACTTGCTTCACAATTTGGCTGCTGCATGCTGGTGATCTGCTGCCACAAGTGCCCATGAAATCTACAGCACTGTACTGTAAGTTTCAAATTGAATCCCTAAACCACATCTCACTAAGTTGCTTTTAGCAAACAATAACCTTCATCAGCATCAGACAGTCCGCAATAATTACATTTTAAGAGAAGCATATTTACCTGGTGATCAGCTCCGTACCCCTGACACATTTGTTGTCAATAACGCGGCTTCCGTCGTTTTTTATCGTACTTGGTTCTCTTCTACAATTCGGGTTTTAGTTTAAGTCCAACCGCTAAAAAGTGCTGGACATGTACACTAATCCTTAATAACAGAGTAAGCAAACTTGGGAACTTGATCCAACCAGGTGGAGAGCTGAATTAATCACAAACATGGTGGTAGACAGTCAAACTAACCATTCTTCATCAGGCAGGGAGTAGGAGTAAGCCTTCAAATAGGTGGATTTATTGAGAAGGGTGTGCTGAGGATTATAGACAGACTCAGCTTAGTATAACCCACCCCTTCCTGAGCCATTCGGCAGAAGTTTCAGGCTAATTTTGCATTACGGTGTGCATTCAAAACATATCACCGGCTAAGAAGGATAGCTCCTCTGTATGAGTTATGCCTGTCATATGCCCCACCCGCCTCACTCCTGGTCGGTGGACAGAGTTCTGGATGTTAGAAGGCATCCAATTGTACAACGCTATGTCAACTATACTAATGCCATGCAGAGAGATCTCCATCCTGCTCCCCCAATATTCGTTTGTGACTTCCACCGTCTCTTATGCCACATCTGAGACGGAATGTGTCACTCGCTTTTGAGGCCTTAGTTTGTGGCGTCTGTCAACGCACTTCAGTGTCCACAGACAGGAAATACCATTGGATGTCCCAGCTCACCATGCTGGGTAGAAAAAGGCTGACAGGAGGCAGTTCAGTGCCATGTGATGTCATGACGTTGAAACAAGGCACGCCCAGATGCAGGCTGCATTGCAACAGACCCTACGTAGGGGTCTTCAGTAATAAACACACGTTGATATGCAGCAATGGCCGAACAAGGAGCACAGGAATGTGACACACTATTATACATGACTGACAATGGAGCAAACACAAGGCAGCTGTGACTAGAGGGCAGGAACAAAGAGTAAGACTAACAAGCCCCAGACATGGCTAGTTTAGAGCCACGCTAGAGGGGAAGCAAGGGGATCGAACACCAGATAGGCAGACTCTCAGGACCATGGACCTACGGAGACAACAGAATCAGGAACAGGACAAGGCAGATTGAACAGGGAAACACTGGCCCAATGGGATGATGGCAGACTCATACTGTAGGGGAACTGAACAAACTGGCGTATGACCAAGGACAACCAAGGGGGTGACACACTACACACCCACTAGGACAGTATGCCAGATGAATAACCATACAGGACAAGATTCAGAAACTCAACGAAGACCAGGGAATAGAAAGGGCAGAGACAAAGAGCACAGGGACAGCAAACAGGACATACCAAACAGAGTGGATAGGTGAGACAACAAAGACAAGGACAGGACAACAGAACAAGAACTAAGCATAGTATGGACCTGGGGGAAACAATGATATGACAGGACAAGACGGCAATAACCAGGGCACAACAGACAGGAAGGAGGTCAGGCAGGGGGTCCCTTTTGGGAACCTCCAGATGCTGGGTGCTGGCCCAGGGACATAGGACTTGCTGGGTTTCAGAGGGCCAATAGGACCAGGCGGTACTCGCAGGGTAGCAACCAGGGTAAGAATCAGGGCAGGAACTGGAACCAGAGAGCCCCAAGGGGCCTGCAGGGCAGGATGGTCCAGAGGGTCCTGCAGGGCAAGAGCTGGGAGCGGGGTGGTGACCACTGATGGTGGAGATGGAGACGAGGCCAGCTCCTCCTTAGGCTGTCCGTTGGGGCAATTGACCCCTTCAAGGCCAAGGCTTCATGTGGCTGGGGCTCTGGACCGGGCTCCCCAAAGCAAGACTCGGGACAGTGCTCAGAGGATCCCATTCCAGGTACTCCAGGGGAATGTCTTCCACGGGGACAGAAGCACCCAGGGAATCAGGTGTGGGGCTAGCAGCTGCTGGAACATCAGGTACAGGACTGGTAGTGGCCTGAGGCAAGCAGATACAGGCCTACAAGGCAACGTCCACAGTTTGGGCAGGTTGGGCAGAAGCCGTCTGGACAGTGGACGTGAGGAGGCAGGCAGGAGCCATCTGGATGACGGCCATGGATGAACTGGCAAGAGCAGGCGGGCCTGCTGGTGACTGCGTGGAAAGAGCTGGGATGAGGGCAGAGTGGCCCTCCTGGGCTAATATGAGGCAAGATCTGCTGGGGGCGTGCACAGCACAGCAGGATCATCTGACTGAATGCAACACAGCAGACCCTCTGGAGGCAGGTGCAGCATGGCGGGATCCTCAGGCCATGAATAAGGCACAGCAGGGACCTCCGGGAATGAGCAAGGCACAGCAGAAGTACCTGGCGGTAAACAAAGTGCAGCCAGACTAACTTAAGGAGGGCAGGATGGAACTGGGGCACCTGGACTGATTGTGGCAGCGACCTCTCCTGGGCCAGACGCCAGTGGAGCTGCCTCTTCTGGCCCGGACATCAGCGGAGCAGCAGTCTCTACTGGGCCAGACGCCAGTGGAGCAGCAGCTTCTCATGCGCCGGACGCTGGTGAAGCAGCAGCAGCAGCAGGCAAAGTGGCAGCAACCTCTGCTGAGTTCTGAGCTGGTGGAGCGGTGATGGCCTCTTCTGGGCAGAGCACTTTTGCAGCGGTGACGGCCGTACTAGTGTTTATTAGTGAACACGGGGCAGATCGACACATTAACATGCAACAATGGCCAAACAAGGAATATAGCACTAACAGACAATAATATAAATGACCAACAAAGACGCAAACACAAGGCAGCTGTGACTGGTTAACAGGAGGGCAGGAACCCCAGGCGTGGCTAGTTTAGAGCCATGCCTGAAGGGACACGAGGGGATTAGACAGGCAGGACTGGTTGGACGTGACACCTGATCAGCCTGCAAATGTGACAACATAAATCTTCCAGTCCTGGGGCCTGTACTACGAAGCAGGGTTACTGGCTTATCGGGGTAACTTGTTGGATTTAAAGTACCACAGTTTAAATTTCTTCATATTCGTTCACTTACATTTTGCCCAGACTACCTTAAATCCAACAAGTTAACCCGATAAGCCAGTAGCTTCGTA
Organism: Mormyrus proboscirostris; assembly: GCA_026779585.1. Lineage (NCBI taxonomy): Eukaryota > Metazoa > Chordata > Actinopteri > Osteoglossiformes > Mormyridae > Mormyrus > Mormyrus proboscirostris. The sequence continues at coordinate 4,820,836 of JAODKF010000126.1, forward strand.
GTACTGGCTCCTGTTTTGCATTGCTTGGTGTACATTGGTGAACAGCTAGAACTTCTGATTATACTAAAAACAAGGGAGGAATCAGGAGGAGAGGTATGATTTCAAACCATTTCCTCCCCTATCATTTTAATTCTCAGAAAAAAAAGTTGGTGTCACCACTACTGGAAATGAGGCTTGTTACTCACAACATCAGCATGTGATCTTCCTGTCGGGGTACCAGCAACGTGATCCTGCTGAAATGTGTCAAGTGAATGTCAATAAATGTTTTGGTCATGTGACACAGGGGTTAAAGAGATTTTTACCGGTACTCTTTGGGATGCCGTGTATCGCATGTATATAGATCTGGAAATACAAAACTACCAAGAGGGAATTGTACTGGACAGTTTTCTCTGTAATGCTAACGTCTGCTAAGGCATAATCTCACGTCTGTGCGCAGATGGAGCTTTTAATTCTTGTTGCTACAGTAAATCATTTTTTTGTGCAGACTGTCTGCTTTAGCAACAATGTACTTTATTGTTTTTTTGCTGATGGAAACCACATCCTGGGTACAACCCTACTCAGTTTGAATTTCATGCCAGCAACGTTACAAAAAAGTTTGACCAGGTGCAACGAAAGACTAGAAAAGTTGTGTAAAGCTAAAACAAAACACCTGCTTGAAGATCCAGTAAGTAATTAGGTTAATCAGTCAGTAAGATGATTGGGTATAAAAAGAGCCTCCCAGAGAGGCAGAGTGTCTGTGCATGAAGATGGGGAGACGTTCACCACTCTGTG
>JAODKF010000126.1:4835061-4845628 GCA_026779585.1 Mormyrus proboscirostris
CGCATCACCTCATCACTTAAGTGGGATGGATTGACAAAGGCCCCATTTCCAAATGGGCGCCTCTGTCCTTCCGTCATCCCTATGTTGTGGGAGCGCGCCAGGTAGTGAATCATACCCATGCGTCCAGTTCAAGCATTTACCTCCCATCGTTCTGTCCGCTCTGTAGTCGTCCTATCATATGGCAAGCCTTGGGTGTCCTCATTGAGCCTAGTCCTAATGGAAACCCATCCCAATTAAGTGCCGGCAGGCCATCGCCGTATCGTTGATCATGACGATCCCCTTTGGTAACGGCCTTCTCAGCTTTTGCAAACATGACGTCCATAAAGGTAGCTTCTTAAACCATGTCGATCTTTACTTTACCACTACCGAAACACCCGAGCATCTCTTACAGCTACGATTGACCCGTAAATATTTAATCGAGGAGCATAATTTGATGCTTTGAAGAAATCCTTTCTCAGCTAATAAGAAACCACTGGTACGTATGTAAAGAATTCAGAAGTCTGTGGGGCAAACTCCTAGTGATACATAGCTAACTGAAAATTGGGACTAGTAGGCGTCACTCAGATACAGTTTCTGCACTATTTCAGCCTGGTTTTAATTGTTGGAAACTCTCTGGTCCTTATCAGGGATCCATGTAATGAATTTAACCTTTTAGGGAAATAAAGAAAGGGAAACGATCCTGACCTAATTCATTATATTACACGGTACTCACAAGCACACGGCACCGAGAAAAGGAAACAGTGAAAGTGAGCATTATAAAGGCCTCTCACACATTAATCCCATGATCCCACAAAAGCTTTTCACACATTTCTAAAGGGAGCACCATCACGTGACCTGCTTCCTCTGCTATGTATTACAGCAGATATATGTCTCAATCTACCTTGAGCTCACTAAGCTTTATCTCATCATTGTTTGTGCTGTGTTCGGTTCTCGTAGGCGGAGTGCAACCTCTGTGTCTCCATTCAGGTGGTCTCGCCTAAGATCGTGCGCATAATTGAATAATCAGTGGGGATTCATCCGAGATCCACCCTTCCATTCATCCTTTCAAAGTCAGCAGTCAGTTTTCCATTCAAGCCAGCGATCATCTGGAACCTGTAGCATAAGCTCTAATGTGGGCTGAACGCCCGACAGGATGTCAAACAAAAATGGCCATTTTTCTGTTAGATGTTTTGCTCATTCTCACTCGTTTATATATAATTAGAAAATAGAGGTAATATGGGACACATAACAGAGCAAGGGGATTCCTCACCACCGAAAGGAGCTTACATTGGCCACATGGCACGAAGGTTCCATCCAGAATCTTCTCCAATGGCTACCATGCCACCCAAAAGATTGTGCAACCAATCCCTGGGGGAGACTGTCCATCTGTCACAGGCAGCGCATCCGGTTACACTGATGCCTATCGCTGATGGACGGGACAGTCACAGAGGCTTGGGTCACGCATTGCCACGAGACTCGAATGACACGCTGCGCCCGACCTTTCCCCACATAGAACCGAGCAGAGTTTCGCACCAACTGAAATTTACGACGAAAGGCCGTCGACCAACTGCTCAGGTTGCCCGTACAAGAAGTCCCGTGAGAGATTCCAAGGGGTGATATCATTCTTTACGACCCACAGATGTCCGCCAAGAGGCCTATTATGCTACTGGCCCATTGAAACCGCACTAGTCCGTTCACCCGGCATCTGCTTTTGGCAAATTCATCGAGCCGTATATTATATATACCATCATGTTGTAAACCATCTGCATATACACTCACTATCATTTTGCCGTTAAAAGTATGCAGTGAATCTTGAACAAGGTCCAGATTCTATGCTCCTTGGCACGTATTGCTATCGGGGCCGTTGCAGAAATACGTTGCATTTGTTCACACCGAACGTGCCATTGATTCACTGAAAACGTAGTGGATGGCTATAAATTGTGACCTGTACTCTGGAGAGCTGACATTTGATTAAAAACTGTAGCTCGCTGGCCCCCTGTTATTGAAAGTGTTACAAACCTGAACATCGAATCGACTATGTTCTGTGACATTTTTATGAGTTAATGTTAATTTCATTGTAAAGGTTAATCATAAAAATGATATTAATGATTTAGTATCTTAACTTTCAGAATGTACATTTTGTTTAAAAGTATGTGTGTGTGTGTGTGTGTGTGTATGATTCCAGCACTGACTGAATATTCTGGATTTTAAAATTCAGATACAGGCTCTGCAGTCACATTGAGAATTTTTAATCAGTTAATCAGGCGGCCAGATAATCATTTTCAACTCATTTGTTTGTTGACCCAAATGTCTGTATGCATTCAGCGTTCTAGATATTTTAGCATTGGATTACGCTTTTGATTGTTTTCGATCCTGTTGCTGGTTAACCTGGTTTTTGGTTCCCAGTGGAAAAAAAGAAACGTCTGAATGGACAGGGTGTTGGTGCCGACTGTGTTTTTTGTTTTGTTTTTAGTCAATAGTGATACATAGGGCATAACCATTTTCTTGCTTTTACATGGTTCCACCAGGCTGAACTAGAATTTGTCTGTCTTTTATTTTGCTAGTAATTAACAAGACTTATTTTCTCCCTGTCCCTCTATTGCTAAACACACAGTCATTCTTTCATCTTGTTGTGACTCAGTTGTGTAATGGGGAAACGTCTTTAAAAGCTGTTTCAGTCCCCTCAGGACATTAGGGATGATGGAGCAAGGGAGGACCGTGGGTATAGGTGACCCCGTCGCCAAACTGTGTCGCGCTGTCGAGGATTAATGCCACCCAATCAGTACTGGGTGATAGGCAGCTACATTTTTCACGAAAGCGTTGCGCTAGAGAAATGTCTCGAAATCCTGCTCCCTCTGAAAGCTCATCTTTGCTTTGATATGAGAGGCCTTGGAATAGTACCCCTCAGAGGAAAGCATGACATTCAAATATACCATATTTGGGTCAAAATGGTAATCACTTGAACTGCTCCATAAGGATTTGCTATAACAGTAGAACAAGAAAGTCCAATACTAGCTAAGTATGAAATGATGCAATAATCACGCTAAATAATGTGCGTAGTTTATTCAGATTCCTGGGCATGGACAGATGTTACGTATGAGTAATAGGTTTAATCAATATATTAAAGCACCTTTGATGTTTTTCTGTAATGCATTATGTGATGTACAGCCGTGTCACTAATGTTAGCTTATTTGAAGCTAAATATGTTTCTGTTTCTAAGCTCCAGAGGACAGTTTTACAGACCGTTTTGATTTCTTTTTTTATTGATCCTGTTCCTGTTTGTTTTTATATGGGTCGTTTGTGGTTGTTTTTCGCAATCGCCTACAACCTTACACATCACCCTGTGTCATACTGCACAGTGTAATTTTTGGTGTAACAGTGTGACCTAAAACTCCTTCATTTTTTTAATTATCTGGGGGGGGTTGCTATTTTGTGAATCCACCAGGAGGCACAGTGGTTCTTGTATGCGGCTGTAAGCTTCTGGTTAGTGAGGACCTAGGTGTAGCTGTTTGATAAGGGTTTCTGTTAATTCCAATTAAATGATACCATGTTCACTTAATTCTAATTAACGGGAATGTATAATCTCATTTCTCTTAAAGAAAAATCTATAAATCAGCCTATCATGCTCAATAGCACTTAAAGTGAATTATTCACAAAAATACGGTAGTTTGCAAATAGTACAGTAGAAGGTCTGACCGGAAATAGCATAATGTAAACTTACTACGTTTTTTAGTCTATGTAATGTTAATTTATCTGCAAACATCATTAACTTTCCAGATTGAAGTACCCATGACACCAATAGTAGTAGTAGTGATCATTTTGGCCAGTAGTAATATGTTTTTGTTTAATCTAACAATCTCTGATAACCAGATAAACTCCATAAATAAGCTCCATAAATCAGGAATGAAATCGATGTTAGTGACGTTACTTCGTAAAATCTTGTGAATGTATGTGTACTACATCATATAATGCAGGCAGTGGGACACCAGCAAAGTCGCACTGACTTGGGAGAATGTAGGGAGCTTCTGAAGTGCACTAATACTGCCAAGACGCACCAACGCAGTCATCTCCGTTATGTTTGTGGTCATGCCTTTCGCTCTATTGTTACTAAATTTGAACCAACATCGACCGATATTGACACATTGGACTGATGCTGATGTGTTGAAATGTTTACCAATGTGTGGAGCTTTTCATTTTTTATTTTGTATTTTTTGGGCTACAGTAGCAACTAATCTGAGTCCTTGTGTTATATTAGTCGCTCTCCCCTCCCTCCTTGCAAAATTGGTGATGTACCATGTTCTGTTATTTGGCTGTCAAAAGAGACCCAGCTTTTAGGACCAACAATTACCTGCTCCTTACTGCCAATTCAGTCAATGTGAAGTTCGCTGGCAGTACTTGATTTTACATATAGTCTGGGTGTTGATTTGCCATGGAGCGAGGCTGGCTGGATTTAAACACAACCCCTAAGACCAAGCTCATAGCCACACAGCAAATCAACAAGCATGAAAGCCCCCCCCCCCCCAAAAGAATACAATAAAATTATTGTTACTGATTAGGAATGTGGCCTGCTAGTAAAATAAGGATTTTGAACCCTCCTTTCAGCAAAATTCTATGGAGGGGGACAATCCCCCTATCTGTGAAGAAGGGTCCATCAGCTGGGCCCCCACCCCCCACAAAATTTATTTCTGCCTGCAGCCTGTCCAGAACATGCCATTCGATTCTGGAACATAGACTGACATCAGTCGGGACAGGAAACACAGTGTGTATTTACAATCAATATGAGCAGATGAGAATGGAGCAAGCCACTTGACCGTCGCTGGCTGATTTCTCTACTCAGCTGTAATGGAAATGCTGGGAAATCAGGATGGGGAATCCAGACAGACATCATTTAAAAAGGCACGAGACTGTCCAGCAGCTTATAATCAGAAGAAGAGGCCTCTTGGCCCATGGGACTGCACGATAAACTGCCTTCCTCACTTGCCAATTCGCTGATGCCTTTCAAGTAACAATAAACTAGTGACAGCTAATTAAAGGTACGTTCAATTTATGATATTTTTACAATCAAGACCTGTGCCTGTTGATCACTCCCCCCCACCTGTGATCACATGGATGAACAGCTATTTAGAGCCATATTGCTTCACTGGGGAGGCTCAGTAGGTAGTTCTGCCACATCATACCTCCAGGTTTGTGGGTTCAAATCCCACATCTGGTCCTATCTGTGTGGAGCTCAGATTGGAATGGAACACCTTTATTGTTATTGTACAGCTAGTGAGTATAATGAAATTAAATGTTCTTGTATCCCATTTTGTCACTCCTATGAGACTCACAGGTGAGAGTGATGCTTGGGGTCAGAGCACGAGGTCAGCCATTTTGTCCCCTGTGTTTCTAGAGCTGTTTCTTGAGTTAAGGGCCTTGATGAATACCCCAACAGAGGTATGACTACAGGCCAGGGGATTCAAACCAAGGACCTACTGGACCCAGGCTCCTACTCTACAGAGCTACATAATGTCACGTTCCTTACAGCTTTCATGGTTTTCTTCTGGGTTCTCTAGTTTCCACTCGGAAAAATTATATGAAGAGAAAATTAAAAATAAAAAACAAGCAGTGATGAATTCTGTATCTTAAAATGTCCATGGTTCTGCTTCAGGAGATTTTGTAATCTATGCTTTTAATTACTGTCTGAATGCATTGCAGATGGATGGGCAATTTTCCTTCCCCTGCTGTGGTTCCATTATGCGGTGCCGGGAACAGAGGAGAACTGATGTCGAAAACATTGAGGATAAAAAGCCCCCCGACCGACCTTAGTGTCCTCCCCCCGTCGCCCGGTCTGCGCCTCCGTGATCCCTCACACAGGGCGGACGCCACCTCCGTCGCGAGTTCTCAGTCGAAAATGTTCCGGAAAGAGTGGCGGACGTGCTGCCGTTCGCTAGTGTGACAGACTCGTTTTAAATTTCCGACAAAGAGCAGCGAAGTCTCCGACGTCACTTTTTAAAATCGGAATGCATTTGAAAGAAGAAACGGCGGTTCAAAGTAGTCGTCCATTAAGCGTCTGCTCGCTAAAAGGGGTATTTAAAAGTCCATTCATCTATCCATTTTCTATACCACTTATCCAGTGCAGCGTTGCTGTCTATTTAAAAGTCCTTGAGCTTAAATCGGTTAGGAATATATGAACACCATGATTTGTGGAGTACAGTAAAAACAGTGTACCAGACATGTCGCATAGTAAAATTATGGGTAGAACCCCCCCACAAAATTTTCTCCCTCCCCTCAGTCAGCAAAATCTTCCAAGAAGAACTGTATATGTCCAGAATGTATTTCAAATTAGTTTCAGTCCAGGAATGAAAATTGAAACTTGCCCTGTAGTTCATATTCCAGCCGTATTCTGTTGTTTCTTGTGGAAAAAAAACTGACCAAGCATGAGCGACATCACCACTCCTGTCTCCCCGTCATTAATCTTACAGAAAATGTAATTCCCCCACATTTTCATTTTTATATGTATGTATGCACTTTTCTGGTACATAGTAATAATGATAGGCTTCCAGAGCCACACTGTGTAAAATCAACATGCCCTGTCACTCACCGGGTGGTTTAATCCACTGGCAAGTGGTTTAAACCATTCGGTGATTGACAGCGTGCGATAATCCCAGCCTCGGTGAGTTTTGGAGCCTGGATTCGCCAATGAATTCATGACATCCATCATATAGTGTCAGGGAGGTGGGAGAACATGGATGCTGGAGCAGATTTAGGGTGCCTGGCACTTCATAGGGGTCCCAGAATCTACCAGTGGGGACTCACACACTCAGGCCCAAGGCGGGGGGCAGAATTTCTAACTACGCCCCTGTATAATTTATGTCACGTCATACTACTAAGACATACTACTAAGGCTGCATGATCATTCTTTGTACATTTTTCCTCTTTTCCTATATGTAACTTACTGATCTCTTTATGTTACATTTGGGGACATTTTGACCACAGTTCCATTTTTCTAATGATCGTCATCAGTCTTCCACGTCATTGTTTTATGTTAATCTTTAAAATAAATTAATTACAACTGTCAGGCATACATACCAACTAATTAAGTAGCATTATGTTGGAAACACAAAAAACAAATGAATTTTCTTGTTTTCTATGCACAAGTGGTGTGTAATTGCCCTTTTGGGGGGGAAAAAGGTTAAAAACATCTGCTGTCAAAGATCTGTATACTCATCTTCAGAAGCTCTGCAGAGGACATCCCCTGTAGGGTAAATTTGCATTGGACTCTAAGGACAAAGGATGAAATAATACTAGCATTAGGAAAGATCTTTAAACCGGTTCGCCATCTTTAGTGGACTGAAATGGCAATGGGCTTAAGAACCTGGGCTTCAATATTACTGGCCTAAGTATTACAAGTTCTCTTCCTTGCCGGCTTCAAAATGCACGTCTTTACCAAGAGGTCTTCATTGTCCAAATGCAGCTTTTGACTTACAGACTTATTCTGCATTTGCTAAATAATAAAAGTCTGCACTCAAAATGTTCCTCCTACTCTAGAGTCTTTTTAGGACCCCTGAAGACTCGTGAACCCTGATGTGAATGACAAAGCCCTTACAGTTTTTGATGTCTTACAAAAATCTTCAGACAGGGGTTTGGGACTTTCCAGAGAATGAAGCAAATTAGGTTTTGCCTCTCAGCATAAAACACCTTCGCACCGCCTTGCACCAGATGCTCTCTGCACCCACTCCACCGACTACATTTCTGAGTTTGTGGACAGTCTTTACACAGTTCCATGATGCGAGGTAATTTGTCTGAATCTAAAACAGGAAGTCCCTCATGCCCCTGCAATACCTTCAGGCTTCCGTTTTACCCCCATCTCCACCTCCTCCAAGATCTCCACTGGTCCATGAAAGCTGAGGGACCCTAGAGGACCAGGTTCTGTCTGTCCAGTGGGCGAGACATCACACATACCCCCATTTTCCCGGTAAGAAGCTTTGTGGTAGATTTGCCAGCATGTACAGTACGTCAATCTGTTCAGGAAGCAGATCTTTACTGAATTATACAGCAGTGCACACAGACATAAGCAAAGACCTCCCTAAGGTGCTTATTAACCCTTATAAAGATGAAAAAGCTCCCCTGTAAGAGGCCAAAACACCTGAATTCACACATCACGTCGGTGTAATGTCAACTGACTCTGGCGACCATCTCGACCCATTCTGGTATGTCCTTGTGTGCGGACCTCTCAGAAACATCCGGAAGCATGTGTGAAAACCTGCCCTGCTCTACGGCATTTCATCTTCGCCCGTTTTTCTGGTGGCACTGAGAGCAAGTCTGGAAATCTGGTCGGTGAATAATTTAAGAGGAACTGACTTCCCCTTTCGGGAAACGTTAAACAAGGATTTGTTTAGTGTTTGTTGCCATGGATAAAGAGCATCTTAGCTAAACTCTATGTGTTATGAATTTTACATGAGCATTTTTATATAACTCTTTGTGTTATTTGGGGAGTATGGTGCACCTTGTAGTACTTTGTAAATGGATATATCCTCCCTATGGTCTGCGTTTGAAGGATATAAAAAGATGATTGAGCTCCGGGGAGGGCTGAGTTCTGGAGCAAACATTTTAAAGGCAAGGGGTCAGGATGAGTCTATTTTAAGACATTTTTTTAAGATCAGGGGCATTAAACACCATTGCCAACACTCACATCAAACATATCACCCTACACCATTGCCACCCCACCAATATGTTTTTTCGCCTTGAGTTTTTAGTCTGAGCTTTTTTTTATTCAGCTATTTTCTGCTGGGAAGCGTCCCAGATGGCCATCGCACTTTGCTGAGATGTGCCCTACACTCAGCTGGGGCACACTCACGTGGCGGTGTGATTGTCCGGCGCACAGTAAGACAGCGTACGGCCAGGCTTTCGTCTGTTGCCAGTATGGCAACGTGGAGTTTTGTACAGAAGCGATGTGCAGGAACGATCATATCTCATTACAACTGACACCTGAGACATGTTTTCCGATATAATTGTGTGACAGGAGAACACTGAGCCTAGACACCTCATCTCCCTACTGCATCATATTGGCAAATTAACTGAAGAGTGTGGGGTTAATTCATCACTGGGGTATTCCGTCGTGCTCCTCTTTTTCTTCTTACTGCATGGCTCCTGTCCGAGCAATAAATGGCAGAATTTCATGCAGACCTACATCTTTCCTGGTAAACTCATTTAAATCCCCTCAACAGATCCTATTATCATCTGTCATAGAAATAAAGAAACCTTTAACATTTGTAACGTATGATTCCGGCAGTTTCTGTGGGCGTGTCCAGATGTTTAATCATAGCTAGCTATTAAAATTCCAGATGTTTAATCATAGCTAGCTATTAAAATAACTAAGCGTGCTGACATGAAGGTAGGATGAGCACAGTTGATGGTGCTGCCAAATTCTCATATTTTGCATTCTTCAGTCCATTATCAGACTTTGACTATCAGTATAAATATATCAGTAGTTTAGTTTTTTTTCTCTCTTTTAATTGCCACTGTCTGTTGGCTTCTGCTCAGTACTGAATCCAAACTTGATAATTCTCCCAAATTGTTATTTATTTTTGTCCCTGTTTGAGAGCTTTTAATGGTAATCATTGCCAGGAGGGCCCTTCACACTAGGGTAATCTCTGCACTAAAACGAATCCAGGTCTACCAAATAAGTAGCACCGTTGAATCTGGCTGTATGGAAGAATAAAACCAGAATTGAGATGACTGCGCACATTTTAGCTGGATGAGCAGTAGCGCTGTTGTCAACGAAACACACCCAAGAAAAGACATAATAAACGCTTAAGGGAGCCCGATCCTTTTATTTGCATGGTATTCGTGAGGAATTTCACACCTATTTAAGTGGAGCACTGATTATATCCTCAGCCCCATGAAAGTTTTATGGTATATTCATAGCAGAGGACAAACGAGGGATTTCCGATACATCAAGGTTTAATAAAATACCAACAAAACATTTTTCCCCCCCCCTGTAGCCTCCAGGTTTTTACAGAGCAGGTAGAAGAAACGTGTTACTGGCATGCGGGCGTTGACTGGCATGTCGACACGAAGGGCGCCGTCGCTTGATGGTCCATGATGTGTCGTGTCGCGTGTGATCTGTCAGGGATGTGCGCGCCCCCGCCAGACGTACCCAGGCCGTATGGGGGAAGGTGTCGGGCTGCCGCCTCATGTTTATCGGGCAGAAACTGAAAATTGAATGTGAGCAATTTCTACCATCTGCTTTTTTTGTCCCTCGCGGCCTCATTGGCGCCCCTCGTGTTCTGCTCTCGTCATGTGACTCCTGCCGTCTCATCAATTCTGCTTCATTAGGAGCCGTAAAGAGGGCTTGTTATGAAGATTACTTAGTTTGGTAGTTAGTGTTAGATGAGCAATCTAAGTAGGTAGATATTTGTATGCTAAGTAGGCTTAGTTGTAAGTATGTGCATATAAAAACTAACATGGACACACTCCTGTCCACTGACTGATGTTCAGAATTGTGTAGCAAAAGGGGACAGATGTGGAAATTTGAGTACAAGCAGAAAACTGCAAAAAATTAGGTCACAAAGTTCCGACTCGCTGATGCAGTTGAGCAGAGAGGGAC
>JAODKF010000126.1:4845638-4862063 GCA_026779585.1 Mormyrus proboscirostris
CACAAAAACAAAAAAAAAACATGACATTCAAAACAATAAGCAAATCCTCTGCAATGCGATGGAGAGGCACTATAGCATGAGAAGCCATAGGTCCCGTCCCTGGAGAGGATCGCAGATGTTCTCTGCCCCCTGCTGGGATGCGCAGGAATCACAGAGCTGACTGCAAGTATTCGCGTCCCTGGAAACATCAAATGTATGCTAGCCTTGCAGTGGGGCTTGTTAGAAAAGGCACTTGCTAATTTATTTTTAAATGTATTTATATGGTGTAGATTGTGATGTGCCCTGTCTCCTCCACTGTCAGCTCTTACAGTGAGATCGTCACCGGCGGTCCTTCCATTACCGTCTGAAGTTCTTGGCAAAATGCCTGAATTTCCAGCTGAAGCTGAATATGTGAAGCTACACCACAGACGGGCCATTTTACTGCGATAATGCCAGTATACCGTCCCACCTGAAGCCCAGGGGTTTTTTTTTCCGTCTGACAGGAGGGCTAAAATCAATTTTTACGGATTCACGCAATTACAGGGGCTCCATCTGAGCAGAGGGCAGCCTATCCATCAAAACAATTTGACAGGTAATTAAAGGAATTATCAACAACCTCTGGTCAAAAGACTCCTTCGATGTGCCTCTGCTTCAAATAGTGCCTCCATCTGCCAAGGTCACAGCACTGATAGCCGCCCCCCCCCACCCCCCACTATCACCACCCACCTTCCACTAGCCATGTACTTTCATTTTATCTCTCCAGTTAGGGTTTTTAATATATCGGCCGTCAGTGAGGTCTTTATGTCCGCTGGGCTAGAAAAAAATCATAGGGATAACGTGAATTGCCACTTACATGTGTGAGGGCATGGGAATTTATCCAGATGCAGTGTCATCTGCCTCTCCCGCGTCATCTCTAAGCTGCTTTGATGGATGGGATTAATTTGCCCAGCAATGGGAATAAGCGTGGATCTGAATTTTTTTTTAATTACGCCGTTACAGTACATCATAGGACAGCCTCTTCGAGCCTTGCAGCCACAGCGACCCAACGGGACATTGCTTCTTTCTTCCTCATGTAGGACGTGCAGGATTCTTTGTCCGCCTCTCAGAAATCTCACTTCCACAAGGTGCGTGTGCTGAGGCGTCGCGGCGGTGAAGCCTACTAATGCCGGCCTGTTGAGCCACCCGACATCGCAGGACAGATCTGACCGATCGGACGCATGCGGAGACCGCAGTAGTCCGACATCTCACAAGTACATGCTGCTTATTAGTCGCATGTACTAAACAGGCTTGTTACATCACAGTAGGCCATACCGGGAGCAATGCGCCCTTGCGTGACAACCGCCCGAGCTACGTCCACGTGAACGGCTATGTAGAGCGTGCATCAAGAGGTAGCAACGTTCAAAGTTAGTACCCAGCAAAGATTTTGCTGTCTAACCAGTGAAAGAGCAATGCATGCACCTGTTCCATTGAGGCCGCAGAAAGGAGCGTGATACTCAGATCAGCAAAGGGAAACAAACCCAATTTTCTCACAAGCTTGCAAGATACCTCAAGCAGCTACGGTCATTCTGTTAGTTTCACAATTCTTGGAAATCTGAGAATGTGTCAACGATTTATTCAGATTTTATTTTCCATAACAGGCACTCGAAAGGGAACCTGCTAAAAAGTAATTTCTGGTGGATCTTTCCACAGGGTATCTAACCACAGAAAGGAAGAGCGTGTGAAAAGCTGAACCCACTGAACACCGGTGATTCTCCTGGGAATAAAAATCCCAATCGAGTCTGATGTTTCACGTGCAGTTTTCCAATAATAAAAGGAATCTGAATATTATGGGCCGCAATTTTTAGATATTTAATTTTAACAGTTTACAGAGCTTTGATGTTTCACATACTATGCAGAATACTTTATACATCAAAGACTTTGACTTTTTTTAGATTTAGCTAATTGTTTCTAAACCAGCTGTAAAAAAGAATTATGTTTGACTCTGTACAGATTTCCAGTTAATTTCTCATTCGGTAATTTTAATTTTATTTCTGGACCTGTGCCTGACAGGTAAAAGGATTTGCAGTCCCGAACCTGATTTAGTTACGCATTATCTGCACATTTTCCAGGTGAAACATGCAGAACGCTAAACACTAAACTCAGGCAATGGTTGTGTTGCCCCCAGCTGCACAGCATGGCTTTTAAGGCAGTGATTATTTTAAGGGGGGTGAGTCGTCGTTGCTGAAATACAAGGTACGAGGCTATTTGTCTGCCTGGCTGGGTATCTACGCCTTTGGCAACTTGTAATTTGACTCTGTTGGGTCGGGGCAGCTTGACACAGCAATGTTTTGCGATAGACGGCCGTCATTGCTGCACCTCTTTTAGGCCTCTGAGCTTGATATCGTGAGTCAAATTTTTTATAAAACACAAGGGCCTATTCCCACCCAGGCTGGTGCTCAACCCTTATTAACTGCTGTTTTACAATTGCATCAGACACGCTCATCGCATTTCCAGAAATAGCCGAGTGGGCTCCATCCGGACCTCCTCTGCAACGCATCTTGCCCTGCGACAGCTGTCCTGCATCACATTTGCCCGGCATGCAGCCGTTGATCATCCGCTGATACGGACCAAAAGACGATAAATCCCCACCTAGCTAAATTGGAACGATAACTCAGACCATTAGTGAATTAGTTTGTTTTTAAAGTCTGCCATTGATTTAGGAGGCTGCTGATTGGGTTGGGTCTGATCCAGGCATTTAATTATCGAGCCTCCGTGCCGTGGCTGCTGAAGGTCAGGCTTTCGTGATTTCTTAGGGGTACAAAAGCGACAGACCTCCAGCGCCCAAAGGCGTCCACCGGGGAGTTTGAAGATCTTACGAATGCAGCCATAGAGGTGGCAGGACATGATTTGCTCCCCCCCCACCCCCCTCTGGCACTCCTGCCAGCCCTTGCTGACAGCCCCAGCTGCGATTGCTGGCAAATATCAGGAATCAGTGTGAACCCCCCAGCGGGTGACGAAAGGTAATCCTGAGAGGGCTATGACTTCTCCCTCCGACTGACATGGGGCTGAGGCTGACATCAGTCCCAGAAAGGGAACAGTGGGGAAAAAAACGGTCTGAAGATCACAGGAGTACAGAAGATGCCAAGGGGCAGGGATCTACAGCACTTGTCCCCACCTGACGCAGCAGTAAACATTCATCCATACATCCATCTTCCATAATTGCCTATTCAGTGCAGGGTCACAGTGAGCTTGCAACCTATTCCAGGACGCGCAGGGTATAAGGCAGCGAACACCTGGGATGGAATGCCAGTTTATTACAGGGAACAGACTCACATGCGCATTCACACACAGCTTAGAGATGCCGATTTAACTCGCTGCATGTTGTTGGACTGCTGGAGGAAACTACAGGAAACCTGCATAGACATGGGGAAAATGTCCTCACACCTGACGCTGAGGGCAGAGTTCAGATCTCCGACCCCGGAGGCCTGAGGCTCCAGTGTTACCCAGCCAAATAAAACTATCCATAACTTCAGAAATTGCAAAGGATTTTGCAGCCAAAATGTGTCTCATGTCAGTTCATTTTATCATGCAATTACTTGGTGCATGACATCAATGCGAGATTTTGCTTTTCTGTTAAGTTTCATTATATTGTTCAGGACCTGGGGTGGCACAGTGGGGCAGTGGTCAGCACTGTTGCCCCAAATCACTGGAACCAGGATTTGAGTCTCCGCTCTGGCTCCATGTGTGTGGAGTTCACGTGTTCTTCTGGTATCATCGTGGGGTTTCCTCTGGGTACTCCTGTTCCCCGCCGCGGTTCAAAAACACGACGAGGTTAATTGGAGTTACCAAATTACCTATAGGTGTGCATGTGTGAGTGACTGGTGTGTGAGTGTGCCCTGCGATGGGTTTGCGCCCCATACTGGGTTGTTCCCTGCCGTGTGCCAATAGGCTCCAGACCCTGAATAAAACAAGTGATTACAAAAGATGAATGAATGGACAGACGGACAGATGGATGTTTAAGGTTAAATATTGCTCACGTTCACATATTTTGCATATAGTGTATTTATACTTTATGTGCTTTGTCTAATTTCCAGTTGTCAGAAGCTGTTGTGTAGAAATACATGGTAATCGCCATGACTCTCTATCAGTTCAAAGGTCACGTGACTTATCACTGCTTGTTATCTCTGTTTTCCTAGATAGGAAGGGCTATTTTTACCTTCCATCATAATTTTACATCACATCAATGCATCATTAGTAGGATCAGCGTTCGAATACATAACCAGAGCTCTTTTATGAACGAACGAGGATGACATGAAAAGAGTTTGTGTTTTCTTACACAAAACCAGCTCGAGGGAATCAAAGGGAGCAAATGAGGCGGCGATGAAAATGCAATGCCCTAAAAATAAAAACCTCAACAGTGAATGTCTAATTATGTCTTAGGGCATTGTTACAGTAAAGTATCTGCGGATGCTGGTGCATCGATGGCATTTTTGTGTCGGACGGCCTCATGAGGAGGATCCAGGGAGATGGTCCTACTCTTTGGTTTTGAAAGTCCTCCCTCTAATGGTGATCTGTCTACAGGCGTCCCTTTGGTTTTGGCTGAGATGAGTTTGGGGAGGTTCTGACGTGACCCGAGAAGCTGCCGACAGCCGCCAGCGGCTTGCTCAGCACTATCTACTGCCATATAAATGCAATGGGAGAAAGGCAAGTCCTAGCAGGAATATAACCATAACTAGATCGGCAGTGTCTGGAGCAACGTGATTTAACGTCTGGGTTAGGCTGTTTCTTGAGGTACGTACAAGGAGGTGAGCTGTGGGGTCCTAGTACAACCAGTGCCGTGGCGGCAAATAACCTCAGCTTTTCATTTTAATTACATTTTTATCTTCTTGGCTAATAACACAGTGGTTTCCAGAAACAATACAGCATTATCATCTGTGGCAATGAGAAATATGTCGACTCAGCAAATTTTCCAGTATGGCTTTTGATTGGTCAACTCCAAAAGAAGCTGCTCAGCGTTGTTAATTTTTAAACGTATTTGACTTGGAATATTACCATGAAGTACCACTGACTGGACGTACTTGGAGGAGGCACAGCAAATGGTTTAGCTATGAGCCACTTGCAAAGGGTCCCCAGCTGAAGTGCCCCCTTCCAAAAGAATGGGAGCAATGGCGCAAAGCATTATGGGTAAAAAGTACAAAAACAGTGTAAACCAAGTCACTTTGGATGAAAGGTGCTGCCACCAAAATAAATAAATCAATTTGCCTATAATCTGTCAGCTGGGTCATGCAGAGCGCGGGGCCTGTGCCTGCTGTCGAGCCAGACGCACGGGGGCTGGAGGGCGCCGCGCTAAGCGTCCCGGCCGTTACATAATTTATAAGCGCGGCTCTTTGACATTCGCCTGTGAAGAGGGGAGTCCGGATGTTGACGGGCGCGTCGGACACAAAGCGCCAAAAGCAACGGGGTCTCGTATATTTTTTTAGCATCCCTTTGTAATCAGAAGACCCGACGCAGAAGACTGACCGCGGCGTTTATAAAGTTTAACCCGCTAAGGGGGGGAGAGAATGCCCTTTATGGGATACTCCATCCCTGATACTGGAACGGTCTCAAAAAGCTTAAAGGGGCAGTTACCCCAAAACCAAAAAAGACATATTTTAGAGGGATTTTAGTGCTATCCATACACCATTCATATCACTGTGCAGCAGATATCGCTCATACTCATATCTTTAGCGCAGTGATACGAGTGATGTGCGGAGTTCGGGAGAAGGAAATAGGTTTTAAGTTGAACTGCTCAGGACAAAGTCTGGATTATCTGGCTCTTTAATCGCCACAGAATGATTCTCATTCATTCGCTGATATCTCCAAAAGTAGAAAACTCCTAGTAGACCAACCCAGATGGATAGATAGCACTGAAGTCCCTCTAAAACATCCGTTTTCAGTTTTGGGGTGAACTGCCCCTTTAAACACATATAAGAAATTGCTCTATATTTCTCATAAATGATTATGAACTATAAAATATTTTAAAATGTGTGATTTGCAGCCTAAATGTAGTACATGTGTTATATTCAACCCATAGATCCATTTTCTATGCCCCCTTGTCCTATACAATATACCAATATAAATTATTGTAATATTTTTCAAGGTGATGTTAGAACTGCACTCAAAAGTGCTGAATTATTACACATTAGAATTATCCCCTTTGGTATTTTAAAAATACCCTTAAATACGGCTATAGCACAACTATATGAACAGGGATGCCAACTCTCACGCATCTGCCATGACACTCCTGCTTTCAGACTCACAAGCAAGAAATCTTACGGCAAATCTATATTATTCCATTATAACCCTAAAATTAGCTACTTCAAAAGTGTTGGGGCAGTTTGCAAACCCTAAAGACTATTTACAGTTATAAAACTCTTACGTACATGCGCAGGTGTGTGCAAATTAGTCTTGAATTGAAAATCTCACTCTAGCCAAAGTTGGCAACACTATATCAATAATAACTTATTGTAACCTGTTATTTTAAAAAGCCAGTCACTGGGAAGCAAAACCCAATACAGATATCTGATATATGTGCCGGGTATTTGACGCAAATTGGATTGTTTTGTTTTCGACTTGTGCTCAGGGTTTAAACACGCATAACAAACCTTCACTCAGACACTTAAGAGCCGTCCACTTAAGCTATCGAGTTACAGCGCTAAAGGGATAGAGCGCCGCGCGAGGCTGTTAACACCTGCCCTTCCGGTCACGTGATCCACTCGCGCCTCCATTAGTTGAGTCATCTAATGTGAGTGATTTGTATCAGGGTGAGTTTAAGGGCTGTATATGACATTTACATGTATTTTTACCCTCTTATATGTACAGCTCCGTTCTCGCTTTCAGACTAATGAGATGAATGGCAGTCTGCAGAAAATGGGCTTGTGTTTACCCGTCTGCTGACGTCTACTCCGGAAAAAAACACTGTTAAATATATCCACAGACACATTAGCGAGTACTGAGTAAACCGTGAAGCGAGAAACGTTTCTTTGATGTAGGGCGGTAAAAATCGGGATACTAATAGCAACGAATTTTTATTATGGTTTAGTTTTTCTACTGTCTGTGGAAGGAATTAGGTGTCAATAATCTTTGACAAAATAAAAAATAAGAGACCTTTTCTGCACTAGTATTACTAAATATCTTTAATTATTTTATGCTTATGTGATAAATATATATAATTTAGTGATTAAGTTACTGTGTAACATGTTGCGTACCTGTACGTGTGAATGCAAATATATGCTAATCCAGTGGTAGTGGAATTCAAAGACCGATTCTATTAACTAATACCAAACACATTTTTCCCCCACAAATATACCAAAGCTTGTACACAAAAAGGTTAACTGAAGTTTAATTGCACTGTCCTTCATACTCTAGAACATGATCCTACAAATCCCCTACCTTTCTTTTCAATTAGACTAATTGCTATATTCTGACAACCAGCCTCATTAGCTTTAGTTAATTATTTAAAATGGGATTCCCATTTAATTATTTTGCCTCAGATCTATCATTGTCTCTGCTGCCTTTGTTTGTACCCCGGATCTCTTAGTCTGTCCATTGAAATCTGCCGGCAGGTTGAGGATGCTTAAATAATCACCCAAAACATATGGTTGTAGGTAAAGTCAATAAATAAATATCACAGTGACTCCTAACATTTGTGATGAACTGCAGGTCAGGAAACAGCTGCAGTGAAAATGCAGGGGGCACCTTCACCTTTTTCCTTAGTTGGTACTGTAACAATGTCCTTCCAGCTGACACTTCCTATTAAGTTACCAGCAACAAAAGTCTTAATTAGCAATGTTCTGTATGTCTTTAAACTTTAAATTGAAGTTCAGTGAACTTGGCAAAATTCAACTAACACTTTGAACAAAAGACCTTGGTCAAATTGTTGTTCAGTTTGCTATGCACTTTGAGGAATTTAAAGACTCATGTTAATGCGTGACCACTGGTGTTCTTGATGGATATCAGTGGTAAATTATGTTTTGCCGTGATTTATAATATTTCAGTAATATTCTGTCTTAGCGCCATTAATTCTTTCTGGCTTTTTGGCTGCGTTGTAACTTTTTCCCCTAGTGAAGCATGAAAAAAAGAAATTTCTGCATACAGTAGTACTAATTTAATGCCATAATATTGGTGTTCAGAAGCTAGAGGCCAAAGTTCTTAAATGCAATTATAGTCAAAAATGGCTCCCTTATCACTGTGGGTAGATACAGGGTAAAACTCCTCTGGCAAATCAGGATCACAGAGCCCCTCTGTAATGTATAATGCAGCACATAAGAGTATTATGTCACAATGCACTTTGATGAATAATTGGTGTCTAATTTGGTTCGGCATTGAAACTTTCCTGGGCCAAATGATGACTATACTGTATGAGGTACTCATTGCAGGATGGTGCTTAAATGTTGTGGGTTGCTTTGATTATAAATAATGCAAGTCAGCAGGCGCACGGACGAGATACCGAATAGCTAACGGGCTGTTTTTGCCGCACACGAGCTCTGAGTTTATGCAAAATACTGAAAAAGAAGGCTGTTGAATACTGGAAGTCATGACTATAGATGCTCTCACAGCAAGGAGAAGCAGATTTGCTACGCTAGGCTAAAACTCTGTGTTCATTGTTGCATTCAGCTGTTATGCTTATGAGATGGCATGTAGCTGAAGATAGGTACACTTTATATGATCGTTTTTTTTGTAAGCAGTGGGCAGTATTGTGATTTATTTCATACATGAAATGCTTACTAAGGACCAGCATGGAGGCTCAGTGGGTAGGCTGTAGCCTTACAACTTCAGGACTGGGTGGAGATTTGTATCCTAGCTCTTTGTGTGCTTGTGGAGCTTCCGCATTCTTCCTTTGTTTGTATGGGTTTTGTATTGGTGTCCCCTGTCTCATATGGTACGCTACCTGGAACAGACTCCCGGCTTCCTGTGATCCTTTACTGCAGTGTTTCCTCAGGGACCCAAAGATAGTCCATGTTTTTGCTCTCTCCCAGCTTCCTAAAAATGCGGACTGTCTAGCAGGAAGTTGGGAGGGAGCAAAAATGTGTACTGTCTGTGGGTCACTGGGGACCGGATTGGGAAACACTGCTCAAATGGATATCTTTGTGGAAGTTGGATAAAATGTTTACCATATTGGAAGCTTTCCTGGTAAGAAGGCAAAACATTTAGCAGGTGTGGTGAAATACTGTAACAATCCACGTTTCAGTTAGAAATGTTTTTTTTTCAGCTCTGCATGGAAAAAGGTGTTTGTTTTGGGCAAATGCATGACATATTTTCCTATGAAATAATTCAACATTAATGGTGATTCTGTCATTGAAGGCTGTATCTGGCTCCAATACACAATGAAGCAGTGCAGTTTATCGTTGGTCTGTCTGACTAGCCTGATGCTGTAACGTATGATAAACCAGGCTCTTAACCTTGTCTGATCTTATCATGGAACCAATTAGTTTATAAAAAGTGAAGCGCGCTCGTCCTGGGTGCCGATTCATTTTCATCTACAAAGGGCAATGCTCCTTGTTAGTATGGACAGCTGCAATCTGGACCTGATAACAGCCTGAGGATTCTGGGACCGAGTGCTTTTGAGACGGCGCGTGTGCCATCACAGAGAAAGAGGAATCTCGGCAACACTGCCTCGTTAGTCAGCATCACAGTAATTAGCAAATTTTATTATGAGTTCTTCTTATTTATTTAAATGGACTGAGTGTGTTTGTTTTCTTCATCTATCGCCCCCTGCAGGTCTCCACAGAATGGAGCGAGAATGAGCAGAGAGCGGCTGAAGGAAAAGCATGAACTGGAGGTTTATTGAGGTCATCTGCTTCCTGTTTATATGGGACCATATAACAGTTCAGTCTTCCCGCCAGGACCCATCTGCTGCAGAGCAACATGTCTCCAAGCAATTTGACTGGCTCATCTCGGACCGCGGGCCTTTCCACCACTCTCGGAGTTACCTCTCCTTTGTGGAAAGATTCCGCCAAGGATTTACAACCAGATATAAAATATATAGGTAAATATTGTGCCGTTGCGATCGCCGTCTGTGGTTTTTAGAACACCTACATTTCAGTGAGGCCCATTAAAGGCGTATCGACTGAAACAGACAGGGAGTTGTGGCGCTGGCTGAAGTTCTGGAAGCAGTTCTGCTGCTGTGCCCTTGAGCGTGGTGCTTTAGCAGGTGAAAAGTACAAAACTTGTAAGTTGTCAGGCAGGGTCTGCTAAACGGCAAAATGAATGACATTTTACTTAACTTCTCTCTGTAATGATAACCCAGTGATCACACTCTGATCTCTGTAATCCCCGAAACCCAGTGATCCTGATCTGAAACGTGACGTCTTCAGATGTCCCCCTAATACCACATCTTGCTGTGTGTGGAATTTTCCGGTATAGAGAATGTACTGTAAGAGTCAGTAATCTACCCTGGGGGGGGGGAGGGGGAGGTGCATTTCCATTTTAGCTGTGAGCATTATTTAAAAATCATTTTTAGCATTTTGACTTGTTTATTGTTTCCCCCCGAAGCACATTTGGGACAGAGCTTTCGGCTGTGCTGTAACAGTGCTTTAGGGGTGGGGGGGTCACCGTGACCCAGACCAGCCAAAACCCTTACTGTCAGTCTATCTGTCAGCTTCACTTTGGACCTAAAATGTGAAAAACTTTGATGCTGTTGTTCTGCAACAATAGGGTTTGCCTGGTACAGGACTGTGTTGATGATTTGTCTCAGGGTACATTTGTAGTATGAATACTTTCACTGATAGCAAGATTACTTGGAAAGGAAATACTCCAGACCAAAAAATGGCGTATCTGTAAAGTTAAGAAAAAATGGCACTCTAATGCGCTCACATTTCTGTGCAGGGTAGGATATAAGAGTGGAATAACAGTCATTTTTTTGAAGTGATTCTGTCGGAGAGAAGAACAGAGATAACACCTAACCGTGCTAATCATGTGGTAACATGAAGGGAACAGACAGTTTAGCGTAGCGCTTTAGCTTTGATCACCGCAAAGACGATAACTTAAGGTTTTCCCAGAGATGGACTGAGTTTCATTTCTGTGCTTTTGAGCCTGCAAAAGCGAAATAATTTTAGTTTTACGTGTCTCCAACAACCTTGGATATCATTCCAGAAAAAAAATAAATAAAGGCTAGATACCAAGTACCCCAGTATTATGCTTAGGCGTAGACATCACTGCTGATTACAAGTTCATTAAAGATACCAGAAAGGTATTTCACCTCCTTATTTAGCTGTTTGGCAGATGTATTCAAACAATTCCAACCTGTACCCCTGTTAATTGTTTATGGCTTGCATATGCTTTTTACTGATGCAATTGAGGTTAAGTGCATTCAAAGACAGACTCTTAATGCTTTTAAAGGTAGATAAGCAAATGCAATGGCCATAATTACATAAAAAGCTGGTAGATAGTGAGTGATACAAATAGGACAGTGTGAGTGTCATGTCTTCCATTAAATGTATTTTTTGTAAATGTCTCATAAACAAGCTTCTCACCTGCAAATGGTTATTTTAGTTGTTTATAGCAGCAAAACTGGTTATTGGTTTATCTGTGCCATGCACATAGTACAAGAATTTTATGTAGCAGTTAATTTGATGGCCAAAGAGGTTTATCAGAGCTACAGAAACTTATAACTTGCTACATGTAAATGACATAATAATAATATGAAAACTCTCTCAGCATTTTGGCATGATTCTTTAATAAGAGGATACTAAGTGTTCAGGTACAATGTAAGGTTTTGGATTTGGAGTTGCATTCCGCCAATGTCATGTATGTGGATAGTCAGAATAAGAGGTTTATTGATTAGTTTTTGCTTTTTATTAGCGCAGTTCCAGCTGTAATC
Source organism: Mormyrus proboscirostris (assembly GCA_026779585.1). Lineage (NCBI taxonomy): Eukaryota > Metazoa > Chordata > Actinopteri > Osteoglossiformes > Mormyridae > Mormyrus > Mormyrus proboscirostris. Next base: position 4,857,457 of record JAODKF010000126.1, read on the forward strand.
ACTGAGTTTTATATATATATATATATATATATTAACCTGTTCATGTCCATTTGTATAGTGTCTTTGTGCTCAGTTTTCTGGTAGCAAGCAGGGAAGCTAATGTTGGATGTACAATACATACCTGCCTAAGTGTTTCTGTACTCAATGATCTTTGTCTATTGTTCTTTGTTGTGGGGCTGACTTTGTGATCTAAGGTGCAATGTGTCTTGATTAGCGAGCTGGTTTATATGGAGATTTGTATCCACAAATACTACAGTATTTTGGTAGCGCGCAAAGGCAGCAAAGCAGAACAGCAGCTACTGCACTTAATGATTCTGCACTGGTCCTGCTTCTTCTGTGCTGTTTGATGTACTCTCTGCATGCGGCGACCTTGAGCCGCTTCAGAGGGAAGATTCAGGCAGAGCTGAAGTAAATGCATGTGAATGTAAAGTGTAAGTAGGCCGAAAGAAGCTTAAGTGAGCCGAAATGTGCAGTGCTCCCTGTCAGTGTGGAGGGCTGCAATCTGCGCCTATCTAGCTTATCGTGGAAGTTTTGGCTCACACCGGTTTTCTGTGTTCTCTTCGCTTTAAACCGGGTTTTACAGCACTGCAGTTATGTATAACGGCTCCCTAACCCTAAATGTTTTCCGTGAACAGCAGTCCCTAATTATTAAATACATAAACAAAGACTATAAGGGGATGCTGAAAAGTTGAATGATAGTGTGTGTTTGCAGTTTAGCGACAATGGAAGCAGCACATTTACTCTGCTTATGGAGGAATCACCACAAAACAATCAGTACGTTGTCCTTCCTGTTTAATATGTGCGCTGAGCTGTGGCATAAGTCAAATTTTGACATAATAAATCCTTAGCACATGTGACATACAATATATAATCTAACATAACATAATTGTAGATTTATAGTAGGTTATACTGTGGCATATTTATATCCTGCTCTGGTCTGCAGTGATTTCATGTCAATAAAACTGCACTGTCCTCCTCAGCCATGTGCTCAATTTTATCATTTTCAGGAAATCAGCTCTGATACTGAGAACGTATTGGCCAGTCGCTATGTTTGATTGATTCCCACTTTTTCTTTCTCCCCATTAAGCTAGGTGTTTCTGCCAGTGTCATTCTTAACTGCCAAGCTATCACTTTGCCTACAACACACTATATGTAGGTCATCACAGCAAATCCAGAATGACAGGCAGACCAGCTGACATTCAGATGCATATTTATAGATGCGGAAAACATGAATGCCATTGTCAGAATCATCAGAGGAAACATTTTTCGGTAGCTTGGAGACTTTCAGCTTGGAGACAGCTGTGTCATAAATGCGTGTTCTCTTTGACTATCGCTGCCTTCTACTGCAGCCTTAAAAGATAAAGAACAAGGAGAATTTCTTGCAATATGTGGGCGATTTTTTTTGTTTGTTTTGTTTTTGTTTTTTGTTTGGGATAAAGTGGTGATACCTTTGTGAGAATGTCTCTGTTGGGATTCACCAAAGACACAACGTTTAAATGCTAGTTTGAAGTGACAGCAGGCTTTAATGGGGCTCGGCACTGCTGTGAGTGATTTATATAAACAGGAGATGAACTGAGAAGCCCCGGACTGACACATTAATGGAATGTTGGGTGCAAACCTTAGTCACCTGACATGCTCTTTAAAGGGCTGTAGTCTGGTGTTCAGGAGAAAAATCTGTGTATATTTACTCTTGCAGGATTAGGAAAGGAAAAAAAAACAACTTCGTCTTTCATTTTCTATACACCATCCACTAAGTGGAAAGCACTACTGTTACGCTGATCCACAAAACAGTTTAAACAGAATCATGGCTTTGAAACCCACAAAAACTCATTGAGACTCAATCATGTAACCAATGGGAAGAAGGATAAGAATGATTGACAGGGCACAGTAATCCCACCCACTGTGAGTCTAAACTAATCTTAGATGGCATCCAGTGTGTCTCTGCTCTTGCAGCCACAGTAGCACAGATTCTGTTTTTTTCTGTTGAGTTTGCAATGTTCCCCTTGCTTATGTTTGGCTGTCTCCTGGCACTTTACTCTGCTCCCCCAGAGACAGGTGCTTCGGGTAAATTGGCGACTTCCCTTCACCAGGCCGCTGTCCTGTACAGGGTGTACCTTGCTTTGCCGCAGCCGCTTCCCAGAAACACGCTCTGGATCACGGTGACCCAAATATTTTTTTTAAGTGCATATTGAAAATACATGGAAGGTGCATGTTTTTTTTTTTTAGACTCCAGAGTATTGGTTTTTTTTTTCGCCCGGAGGTTTACAGGTCTCTCCTGAGAACCACAGAGCTGCAGCTCTCGCCAGCTTGGAGTGTGTCCTCTCTCTCCCTCTCCCCTCCCCCCTCTCTCTCACTCTAAAATCTGTCGCAAACCCTGAAATGAGTATTAATTGCCCCAGAATGTGGCACATGGCTGCGGATCTTCCCCGACACATTCACAGGCGCACAATGGCTTTCACGCAGTGACATGTTGTTCCCCCGGCAATCTTATACAATACTGAGCAGCTGCTGGAAATTCAAAATATTACCCTTTTGCTTTCTTTACTCTGTTAATCTTCCCTTCAACAAACTGACAAGGTACAACAAATAGGCGACTGGGAACCATCCTTCCTCGCGACGAAGAGAGCTTTGATTCTCCTCCTTTCCTGTCAACACCTTAGAAAAAAAAACACCTCCCCCTCTCTTTGTCTCTTGATACATTTGATTAATTTTTGCTGAAGTGAAATACAGGAGTTCTCAATATCTCCCTCACTCCAGCCTAAAGTCAGTCCATTTCTGCTTTTCATATTTGTTTCCCATTTTATGTCATTTTTGCTACCGCTCTGCCATGCGCAGGTGCCGCATTTGCGCATCCGGCCGTCTGATGGCTGCTTCACGGGAATGGAGCGTTTAGATAAACTCCCTTCTGGGGTCCCGAATCTGTGTGCTGCCTGTTCAGGCTGGGGGTCTTTGATTATTTGATGGGGGAGGGTGTGGAGTAGGTTCTGCATCTGCAGCTGTCCGACTTTGTACACGGATCCTGACACTAAAATACAAAGGTTTTGCACCAAAGCCCAGTCTCCGTCACTTATTGAGCTGAAGTAAGCGTTAAAAATTCAGCCGTCGATGCAGAATATCACCTTGCCGGTGACAGGACAATTATGGGCTGCGTCAGTGCCCAGAAGAACACAGCGCATTTCTCATTAAAAATTGAATTGGAAAATCTGCAGTCACATCTGTCAGACATCTTTGTGAAAGCTGGACAAATGGCTGATACTGATTGGCGGGCAGATTTGCAATGAAGTTGCAAGCATTGGGCTTTTAAAATTTTATATTTATGATTTTTTTGTTTTATTTCCTGCCATTTTCTCAGAGGAAATTAAACCTAAATGCTACAGTTCTTCTGTCTGGTCAGAGGTCTGAGTTGCACTTAATAAATTACCTTAAGCTTCGAATTGTTCTCTAAATGCCACTGAATAATTACTGCATGTTTAAAGACAATGCACCTTACATTCAGTGTGAAGGAGAGCAGAGTCTCAGACGGGCAGCAAACCGATAATGTTATGGTCATTGAAGTACTGGAACTCTGCGGGACACAGCTGGCTAGTGCCGTTCTGTCCATTTTTTGGCGAGCGAGGTAAAGCCTACTCAAGGGGTCCCCTCGGAATTCTGGGATATTATGGTTCTCACCAGGTTGGGAGACTGAGGTGTCTGGAAGGAGATTTTGGCATTGTAGAAAAACACAGGAAAAAAAAATTATATTTCCGTTTTGAGCTAAGTTTTTATTCAGTGCGGGGTGTAACTGAAAGTACAAGGAATTTAATGTGGAATTTAGATGGAAATGTTTTTTTTAACACCTGGCCACAGTAAAATTAAGACAGAGGACTCTACAGAAGCCTTATCTTTTTCTACTGGCAAACTCCTTAAATTGGAAGAGGCTGAACTGGGACCACTCTATTAATGATCAAAAGGGCATTCACACTTGCCGTTCTCTGTTTACATGGGACAAGATGCAGAGATTAGAGGCTTTTTGTAAATATTGCAGTGGATGCTGAGCTTAGTGCTCAACTCTTTTTTTTTTTTATCTTTCTGGAGAATCATCACAGTGCAGAAAATGAACCCAATGAGTAGAAAAAAAACAAATAAAGATAACCTACATTTCAGCATAAAATTATCATAAAACGGCCGTGTTGTTCCCACCATTTATTCGTTGCAGCTGTTTACCCAAATGAGGCTGCAGGAGACTGTGGAATCATTCATAAATACTGGATGTAGTGTTCAGCTTTCAGGACCCAATAGCACAAGACTGTTTCAGATCTTGTTTTTGAATTATACCTATATAATGTCCCCTGTCTCCTTGAGGAAAAGACATCAGTGACTGCAGTCAAAAACTAAAAAGAAAATGGCAAAAGTCTTATACTGTGGTTACTTGTGATTGGTTAGGGCTGAGCAGGAGTTAAGGTTTTCATTGCTGGGATTAGGGTTTTGCCCATAGAAATGAATGGAGAGTCCCCACAAAGGCATGGATGCAAATGTGTGTGTGTGTGTGTGTGTGTGTGTGTGTGTGTATGTACGTACAACATACACACACACACACACACACACACACATCTGGAGATGCTGTCGAA
>JAODKF010000126.1:4869310-4891831 GCA_026779585.1 Mormyrus proboscirostris
AAATGCAGTTCTGCCACAAGATACCAGACAAGCATGAGAGAGCGCCGGGGGTCAAAAGAGTTGGGGGGGGGGATCAGGGTGGGGAGAAGCCTAGCATGCAGACTCCCGCTTCAAACTGCAGCAGCCTGATCGCTGCATCTGTTTATGCATGCTTTATGCAGCAGGGTTCATGCTCAAATGGCATGTAGACGTTCTTGCGAAAAATGATCTCCATCCATACAGTTTATATAACTCAAAACAGTTTCACGTAAAAATTACATTTCAGAAAAAAAAAATGTTTTAAAAAAAAAAGCCTCTTTTGCAAATCGTGTAAACCCATACTTAATTGGAAGTAGAATAAACACAGCATATCAGATGGTGAAACTGAGAAACTGACAAAGTTTGAATTTATTTCCAGCAATGTGTTTCAAAAAAGTGGCGATGGGCAAGAAAAGAACTGGAAAAGTTGTGCATAAACAAAACATCTGATTGAATATCTCACAACTAATGAGGTTAATTGGTAACATGTCAGTAAGATGACTGGGTATAAAAAGAGCTTCCCAGAGAGGCAGTCTTGTGCAGTGAAGATGGGGAGAGGTTCACCACTCTGTGAAAGACTGTAGCATTGCAAATAATTTGGGAATTTCGTTCAGGAATTCATTTATGGTACATAACAGCATTAAAACATTCAGAGAATCCAGAGAAATCTCTGTACACAAGGGACAAGGCCAAAAACCGATATTGGATAGCCGTGATCTTCAGGTCCTCAGGCAGCACTGCAATAAAAACATACATGATTCTGTAGCAGAAATCACTGCATGGCTCAAGGAACACTTCTGAAAACCATTGTCTGTGGACACAGTTCATCACTGCATCTGCCAATGCAGGGTGGAACTCTACTATGCAAAGAAAAAAAACATATCTGAACAAGATCCAGACACACCGCTGACTTTTCTGGGATTGATGGACTGAGGCAAAGTGGAAAACTTTCCTGTGGTCTGATGAATCAAAATTTCAAAATCTTTTGGAAATCATGAACACCGTGTCCTCCAGGCTAAAGCGGAAAGGGACCCTCCAGCTTATGAGCGGGCAGTTCAAAAGCCAGAATCTATGATGGTGTGGGGGTGCATTAGAGCCCATGGCCTGGGTAGCTTGCACATCTGGGAAGGCACCATTCATGCTGAACGATGTATACAGGCTTCGGAGCAACATATGCTGCCATGCAGACAACGTCTATTTGAGAAAAAGTATATTTCAGCAAGATAATGCTAAACTGGTTGTATTTCCACAGCTTGGCTCTGTAATAGAAGAGTCCGGGTGCTACACTGACCTGCCTGCAGTGCAGACCTGTCACCCATCAAAATCATTTGGCACATCATGAAACAAAAAATATGACAAAGGAGACCCCAAACTGTTGAGTAGCTGAAATCCTGTATCGGGCAATAATGCGACAAAATTTTACTTTCAAAACTGCAGCAACTGGTCTCCTCAGTTCCCAAACACTTACAGCATGTCGTTAAAAGAAGAGGTGATGCAACACAGTGGTAAATATGCCCCTGTCCCAACTTTTATGAAACGTTGCTGGCATCAAATTCAAATTGAGCATATATTTATACATAAAACACTAACATTTCTCAGTTTCAACATTTGATATATTGCCTTTCATTCTGTTTTAACTGAATTCTGGTTTTATTTACATTTTACACAGGGTCCTAACTTTTTGTTATATACACGCACATATATTATATGACATCTTATGTGCATGTACATATGCATGCATTTATACATTACATGGTCTTTTGTCGCATTCAGCATATACAAGCACATGCGATGTATGCGTATATACCATTTGTCTGTAGAGAGAGATCATGAGTGTTGTGCAGGATGTGCTTCTCCCTTCGTGTTCTCCCAAGCCCCCCCGGGCTGCCTGCTCGCTTCCCACACTGCAAAGGCGTGCCGTTTCAGCCGAATTTATGCCTGTGAATGTGCATGCCTGCACCCCGCGAGCCCCCTGCGATGCGCTGGCACATCACGCCACCCGTGGTACGCTCTGGACCCAACAGAACCGCGACTCGGGGGAGGAATTTACATTCCATTGCCGCATCGGGGGCTCTCTCTCTCTCTCTATGTCCCTGTGTTGCAATTTGTGGCCGCGCTACAGTCATTGTCACGATTCTTTTTAAGCATATAATCACACCAACCTTATTACATACTTCAGCTATGGACATTGGAACAGGACGCGGACCACTCCGACTACGCTTTCCCAATAAACATGGCCAAACTGGATGGCATACGCCAGGTCATCTCCATCCCCGTCCCCGAGAATGACACCTTGCCACATTTGTCTTTGATGAGGGGACGGCAGTGTCCCCACACTGCCTCCGCCAGTCTCACCCTAATATCAGACTTCAGCAGGACTGCCAGAATAAGCCATCTGCGTGGTGAAATATTGTAATTCTCGAAGGCCGCTTACAGGCGTCCAGATTTCACGCTCTGGCAGTCGGGCTTTTGTGGCTGTGGCCGCCAGCGATGTGACAGGGAGAATACCAAGGTGAACGAACTCGGGAGTAGCGAGCATTATGGGGACAGGGGTGTCTTGTGTAGCCCACTAACGGGAGGGGAGGGGGCACATCGCGGTGTGGAGGTTGCCTTCGTTGCCGAAGTCTGGCAAATTAGGCTCGAGAAATGCCAGCCCTTTTGGTTTGGCAGGATCTCGCCAATCTGGCAGAAATGTGTGCGCACAGATGCAAGTCCAACCCTGAGTATTTATAAGAAATATTGCCCTCTTTCGAAGTCTAAATGTAAAAGAAAGGTTAATATGGTGGACTTGTATGTCTTTTAGATTCGTATCTGTCCCTCCACAAGCTGAATGTCATGTTTTACATGTATCACAGAACCCCTTTTGTGCTGGTAGCTAATACCCATATCTGCTTCCAGCGTAGGACCTTCTCCTAGTGCTTCGTACCGTCGGGGACAAGCTCGTAGGGCACTATGATCCTCCACTGGCTAAGTGGTTGGATGATGGATGGATGGGTCTGTGACTAAATTTAAATACTAAAGAAAAATTATTTCTTATGATTGGCATCTTTGCTAATGTCTGTGACACAAAGTGCCTGATAAATGCCCCTTGTGGTAACAAAGAAAAACACCCCTCACAGACTCGCCGCAGAAAATGTGTAAGTGGAACCGACACTTAGCCGTGATGGTTAAAATAATGGTCTGTTAGATGGTCTTTGCTGGAATTCAGAAGCTAATGTCTTGCGTTATCGTGAATAGGTGGCTCAAAAGACATGCCCCCACCCCTCCCCACCCCCCGAAAAAGTTAGCACCAGCTGAACTGTCTTAGTGATTCACAGAAGGTCTCCAGGGATGAGAACGAGGATGATTGATAGTTTTCCCGCTCTATTAAAAAGATGTTCTTTTAAAACATCTTAACAAAGTTTTCCCTGCAGGAAGAAGGGAGAAGAAACATCAACAACAGCATCAACGACATTAACAGAAAAAGCCCTTAAATGGGATTCCACTTCTCCAGGAAAAAAGGCTGTGTAAAAATAAAAACACTTTTATATTTTAAAAGAAGAGCAATATATTCAGAAACTGTACTGCTTGTCAGATATCTAAAGCCAAGAAGACAAATAGATAAGGTCTGTAGAAGGTAAACAATAAATATTTCGGATTTTGGAGCACAACAGAGTGATATTTATAGCTTTATTTGCCATCCACCTGACTCACATGAGCGGAGTCACTATGTTTAGTAAACTCTTAGTGGATTTCGAGTTATGAAGGTTTTTAGGTCATAATGGAGGTAGAGGCCCTTGGAGCCAGATCAGACATGTTTGTTTTCTGCAGCGGCGTCACTATGATCTAAAACAGACAGGTCCTATGGGTAACCTATGGGTAACCTTGAGCTATATCACTGTTCCCCCACATTCTCCTCCGAGGGGCCAAAATCAGTCCCCTTAACTTAGTGAGCTGCTGGCCCTGCAGAAAGGTCTGGTGAGGTCGCAGTATGCAGCCTTTTCATGGTGGAATGAAGTCATGGGACACCATCCATCTGCCAATTCTGGAATTCCGGGCATATGGACCAAAATACATATGTTGGCCACATATGGCGTGGCACTAACTGCCGAAGCTGTGAGCGGACCGTCGAAAACGGAATGACACATAAGACAGATTTTTAAAAAGATTCTTCTGCTTTATGCATCTCCTCATTGGTTTGGTCGCCTGTCTTGCCTGTCGTGTCTGTGGTCTATCACAGAATGAGCATCTTTTAATCAACCAAAAGGGTGCAGTTGAATTCTGGTCCGTGTTGTCACCTGTGCAGATGCAGAGGGTGTTCTGGCGGTGAAGCCGCAGGTCAGTTAAGGACCGCGATATTTTAAGTGAGGCCGCGTACTTACCCCCTGTTTGCCCGTGAGGACCGAGCCGGAGGGTAAGGTGTGGGCACGCACAAATAAAGACAGCGTTTGACATTTTTGTTCTTTCCTGTCTGGGGGGTGGCAGTGAATCACAGTGATTTACTGCTGTCATTCCTGACTAATAGGCACCTTGTATAATTGGTGAAATGAAATCTTGAGTGAAGCCACAAACGATCGCAGGAAGGTTCAAAACGCCTCGAAATCTGACAGCTTTGCCAAGAATGACAGAGAAGAGGGGGAGTGGAGAACGAGAGCCCAGAGGATTAAGCGCTTTCCTTATTTATTTGTGTTTGTAGGCGGCCAAACTGGGAATTCATTGAGACAGCGAGGAGCTGAATTAAAAACCGCTCTTTCGCAAAACAAACACAAAGCCCACATTAAACTAATTTTACCGGGTGACTCAACGTCAAGCCCATCACGTCCAGATTTTGTAAGAGAGTTCAACACATTCTTTCAGCAAAAAAAAAAACAAAAAAAAACAGACTCTCTCTTCCAAGTGCAATCAACATCAGCTTCACAGTGCGTTATGTTTACTAAGTGAATAGTCTGTATGTAAATGCACCTATTTGCAAAGCAAATTTGAGTAACACCTGAACATGGCAGCAGAGGCGGCGAGACGTTCGCACCTGATGGCGTGCTGAACATGGGGGGGACGAGGACGGCGAGGACGGCCTCAGAACGGCGCCGAGTGACGGCTGCATCATTCCGTTCGGCTCAAGGCCCAGGAACATTGGAACACGTTCTGATTTTAACGGAATAGCGGTTGGCGGGGGGGGCAGGGGAGCCCAGCAAGCCAATCCCTACACGTTTTTCCCTTTATATATTTATTGCACTTTATCGCCCGGGTCTTTATTCTGCCATGGCATCCTGTTAGGGACCGTGGCAAACAGATCTTAGCCATGGTGCAGCAGGTTCATTCTGAAGGGAATAAAGTCCCCCATTGATACCAGCCCAAGCCAAACCCCAGGAACAAATGAACTTCAATGGAGACTCAGTTCGCAGAACATTTACCAGACATGGTGCTGCCAAGTTAAAATTGAAGCAGACTCATCCCATCCAATCCCTCCATCCATCCCTCCATCCATCCATCCATCCATCCATCCATCCATCAATATTTCACACCACTCATCCTGAGCAGGATCACTGAGCAGGGCACCACATGATGAACATTTTTGGGAAAGCAGGGTCACACATTCCCTGGAGTAACTAGGGGTTCAGGGCCTTGCCCAAAATCACTCTAGGATTTGAACCTGCACTTGTCCCACCTGGAGAATCAACATGCCTAATCATCTTACAATACCTCCTTTATATTAAGATATGTTGGTGCACAATCAGGAGTGCTGAAATTTTCTTAAATTATTTACCACACCTTCGTATTGAAATGTATTAAAGGGAAAAAACTTTTAAAAAGGCAGAAAAAATGATTCACTTGTCATGGAAATGGGGCGATTTCCCACAGAAGGAAGGAAAAAAAGCGGGTCCATGAAATAGCTTTGAGCACATAGGCTTAATTGTGTGTAGATACCCGACTGATCTGTGCCGCCAAATGGCATTTTTATTATAAACCCCCCTGCAACCTTTAAATTGTAACAATTGTTTTGTTGGCCAGTAGTGCTAAACAGCTCCTCTGGCCTCATGCGATTTGATATCTGTCTCTGTGGAAATTAAAAGGACAACCGGGCTGCCTGGGGTATTGTGGCAAACAAATGAATTGAAAAAAAGAAGTTAGATCCGGGGGATATTTTCAAATACAAATGCCCTTACATCCTTTGATTTGTATTGCGTAGTAGGATTGTGAGCAGTTATGTGGCCATGTCATTATGATCTTTTTCCCAAACAGATATTGGACTGGTAGGTGGGGCAGTTCATCTGTCGCGAGTACCCCTGTTTCTGCCATTTCCAGGATTTATATGGACTTTTTTCTGGATCATTTTATCTCCTGAAACGCCACTTCAAAATAATAACGTGATTTTAAGTACAGAGACTAATATTTTTAGCATTTGATTCTATAACTTCTTTTTGCAATGATGGGGGGGGGAGAGTTTAAGTTGTTTAATTTTAATTGTTGTCATAAACACCTTTTTGAAGTAAAGTGATAGCTGTTAGTGACGTTTCTCCGATTGTGTATGCATGAGAAACAAAAAGTGAACGATTTTGTACTACGGCTTCCCTTGTTGGGATGTATGTCCGGCTTTTCTCCTGTGCAATGCAAATAGTGATGAACAGTGCTGGCTCAGAACAAAATCACTAAGAGTGCATCCGAAATTAGTGAAGGGGCAGGATCGCCAGCACGCCACAGTCATGGACTGATCGACTTCCATATGCGGGTGCCCATTTTTTATTTGACGGTGCCAGGCAGTGGTGATGCAGACTTGATGGACGTATGCTGGGTGGTAGTAAGATAAATCTGTGGCAGTTAATGGCACCTTCTCTGTCACTGCTTCCCCCCCTCCCCGGCAGAGAGTTTGCACGTTGGAAGGTGAGGAACACCGCCATCGAGCGGAGGGACCTCATCCGAAACCCCGTGCCCCTCATGCCGGAGTTTCAGCGCAGCGTGCGGATGCTGGGCCGGCGGCCATCTACGCAGCAGTTCATCGACACCATCATCAAGAAGTACGGCACCCACATCCTCATCTCGGCCACTCTGGGAGGTAAGATGGTGCTAATGAATTACTTTGGGTTCCCTGGAAAGACGGCCCTCAAGTCTTGGGGCTTCATTATCAAAACTGTGTATGCACAAAAATACAACGGCAATGTACAGACTCAACTTTCTACACAGTATCTTGTATTTATCAAACAAAATTTGACAGGAAAGAATGTGTGTATTTCCAGAAACTCAGGAGGAGGTACATGCAACGTTTTGGATGAATCGGTAAAAGGCAACATCCATTTTAAAGCAGGGAACTGCACGTAAACCAGTGAAGTGACCACGCATGTTGCAGCAATTCATACCATCAATCCACGCCTTCACATGAAAAACAGTAAAATTTAAAATGCAAACTGGGATGTCTTCTAATTATTATTATTATTAATTTTATTTATTTTATTCTAGTGATTCCGTTTATTTGTGTAAGCCAAAGGCTATGTATTTGCCTTTGATAATTTAATTAGCTATTTCAAATACTATGTCTTGCCACCTCTTCTCATGAATTTAAAAATATCTAATTGTCACAAGTTGCACTAAATGTGAAATAGGCATCAGATATTCTCATGCATGGATTGACTTATAAAAGTGTTAACATGTAAACAGAAAGATTAGAAGGGAATGAGTTTTCATGGACCATCAAGATTATCTGTTTACTGTTTATGTGTTTGTAATACCTTCGCAATTTATTTTGCAATAAATATGTGTTTCCCTACACTATGGGTGAACAGACGAACATAAATACTATTTGCAACTATGTCCAGTTTCCAAATGTAATCTGAGCAATGAACTGCACTGACATTGCGATAAGGGGACCTCAAATCAAATCAAAATTTAAAATTAATCAAATGCACAACAGTACAAAAAATAACAGGAGATGGAGGTGGTGAAATGAGTGCTAATTAAAGTACTTTTATCAATCGAAAGCCATTTCATTCTATTAATGGGCGTCATCTGTGATGTCAACATGAAATTATGATTTGTTCATTTTGAGTTTAACTTACCACATCGGTGCCTCCCGACTGCTCTGGCACAACACTAGATAATATACATTTACCCTATTTACCCTATTATAGGTACCATGGCCATATTGAAGTTTGAGGGGGAAGATGTGGGTTTGCCCTCGAAACTTGGAGTCTCACGTTTTTTTCCCCTCTATCTTCAGATAACTTTTTTTTTTCTGGACGTTTTATAGAGCTGACAGAATTTACGGCAGCGGCTATACGTTGCCATTCAGCACTCCGTTTGGGATTTAGCTGTGTTATCATTGCACAATGTACAAGTACTCATGTACATGTATGACAGCGGAATGCAGTTTGGCGTCTAAGCTTAAAGTGCAAAATAGTATCATCAGAAAATGTACTTTTAAATATTTAATTGTTTATGACAAATGTACCTTGGCATCCAAGTATAACATTTCATTGTGCCCGTTCCTCACACTGTTCAAAATTCCTCTATTTTATTTAAAACCAGCACCATTGGAATATGCAACCAGAAAGACTTGATTTGCATAATTTATGAGCCTGCAGCTTATTTGCATTTAACCATTTATGGTTTGTGGGTGGTGCCTGGGCAGGATCTCAGACTAACGCTTGTATGCACATTTACAAGATAGTTCTGATATTTATGAGGGGAAATATGCATACACCTGGTTTGATAAATCCATTTTTTTTCCTTTTCAAGCTTACACATTTTTTCATAATAAAATTCAAGTTTGATAAATGAGGTCCTTGGTGTCTATCTGAGTTTAGCTAGCAGGAGCAACCTTTTACTACCTTTCACTACCTATGGCAAGGTTGACCCTGGATACATCATATGGTTTTTTGCCCCTGAGTCTCTCGGCTTCAGATGAGAAAGTGGATCGAAAGACCAGCCCCGACACCAAGAGTGACATGAGTGATAGAGGTTCCAGAGATCAGTGAGTTCTTGTGGTTTGACTTAGAGTTTTCACCCATTTCTTTAGGGTCTTGTCAGACAAATGGTTTTCGTTTTCTTCTGTCATCGCCCTGCTGTCAAATCGTGATGGGGTCAACAAAACCGCATGTGCAGCGATGGTTATTTGGCCGTGCCGGGTTCCGGATGCGTTTGTACTGCCTTTTGCTTAGTCACAGAACGGATTTTAGCCGAACACTAAAATATTCCCCCTGATAACTCGCACATGAGCTGCACCCCCATGAGACGAAGCTTTTTATCTCATGATGAAGCTCATTGTATTCAGCCCAGACTTAGACGTGCTAATTCACAGAGGCCAGCAGCATCGGGTTAAATAACATTAAATACTTGGTCTTCTTTAGGCTGTGTAATAAAACTGGATCTGTGCTGCATGGGAAACTTGTGAATCCCTTCTTTATGATCAATAAAATGATGTCTTGGATGCAGAAACGGCCACGGGCTCTACGTTTAAAAAATATTGAAACATACTCGCAGTAATAACGACTCATATTTGTAAGTGGTTCCCATGGCACCCCTGCTGCTATAAACCTGGGTGAACTTCTCTCTCTACCTTCACGCCCAGGAGTCACTCATCTCGGTGTTTGAGCTGCACATTAGCATGAGCCACTACGTTAACTGATAAAGCAGGAAAGGAACACAGCTGCCCGGAATCTGCCGTTAAGGCCGGCAGCTGATACAGTTGCAGTGATAATAGGGCACTGAGGTGCCCCAATTTTGCGTGTCTTCCCCCCCCCATCTGTCCTTTGAGGGGCAGTTTATGTGCTCAGAAGGCAACAGTTTGTTTATTGTGTAGTTCCTTCTCGTGTGTGTGTTACTGCTGTGTCTGTCAATTTCACCACTGGGCTGCTGACACGCCTTCCTGCCTTTGGCGGATTTGAGGGGAGATGGCTTTGAGGCCCTAACAGGTCCAGAGTATGGCCCTGAGTAAGGTTATGACTTCTCTTCATGCAGCGGAATGGCAGTATGGGAAATTATAGCCCGTATTGTGACTTTTTAAACACATAATCTACCTTGATTTTGAAATTCCAGGCTATTCATCTCACAGACATCACAAATTCCCCTCCCGTATTTCACAAATGACCCTCATACTTAGCCTTGACGAAAACTTGATGTGGTGAAGGGTGAAAAAAAGGTAAATGCTTAGTTTGGAAGGCACAATAAATACCATCTGCAATGATGCTTAGTCTAGAATGTTATGAATGGAAAGAAATGGTGATCTCTTCGTTAATCTTCACAAAGCACAGCCTCTTTGCTTCATGTATTTATTTTAAAAAGGAATAAAACGTGTTACTTACAATAACATACATTATTAAAATATTGAGTCAGCTCTGTCTGCTGTTCGGCTTTATAGGCTTATACAAGTAGGCATACACTTTGCTTTTATAAATTCCTGCTATATTTAAGCAATGACATATGAGGAGTGTGGTTGTACTCGAGTCTATCACGGCTGTGATTCAGCTGTAGGCACGAAAATGCAGTTATACAGTTATATTCTGGTAACAGCACTCATAGACCATCTCTTGTCCAATCAGGTTCGTTGATTGGAACTGTTGTATAATTTTTTATAATGTTACATAAGATTGTACATATGTGGAGTTAATTAGTAATTAATTACACAGACAATGTGTAATCGCAGACAATAAATAGTCTTACACTGACTGGTTTCAGATAAGCGTGGTACAATATGTTAAAAAGCAAGTAAATATTAGGATTTTTTGACAAAGCAGCTTTTAAAGTATCGATACAATGTAAAGATACAATGGTTTGCTGAATGCATGCCATTGTTCGTAGAGGTGTGACCTAACACAAGCTTGGGAAGTGAACCAAGAGCTGACACAGGTTCTGACCGGTTTGATTAAAGGGCTAAATGTAGGATAGGGGAATATTTCTAGCAGAACTATGCAAAGCAGCTTGCATAATTATATACTGTATTCTATAATGAAAGCCTTACTTTGCGGGGCTAACCAGAAATGAGCAGGAACATGGTCCCAGAGAACTTAACACAGCCAAGTTCTGAGCGTGAGAGAGAATGTGACAGAATATTTTATGGAGTATTATATTTTATATTGTCATTTATATAACATCAAGCTCTCTCTCTCTCTCTCTCTCTATATATATATATATATATATATATGTATGTCTATACTGGTCACACTGAGTCACCAATTATAATTAATCATCAGGATCTTGCTAATAACTGTCAATAAAGCTGTCAAGAACACTGGCTGAAAGAGGAAAATGTTCATTCATTAAAAGAATTAAATTGAGCAAATTTGATTTGGAACTTATAGCAGTCACTGCTACTTTCTCACTGCAGAGGTGGTGCATTATCCTTATTTAAAATATTCGCCAAAACATATGTTTAACACCTTTTAAAATCACATTTTTATGACACGTCTTAATCACTACTTTATCGTTTTATAACACAGTGTAAATCACTAAAATAACACTTCTTAATCACCGCAGTAATTATGATCATGTTGGCCATGACTAGAGAAAGGACCTGTACTGTGAAATATCACTGACGCGCTGTTTTTCCTTTGTGTTCTTCAAGCCTCCTATCAAGAGACGCGTCTCTCGTGCCAAGTGTGCGTGTTTCTCATGGGCATCTGGTGATCCGCCTACAAATCCTTCCTTTTTTCCCGCAGGTGAGGAGGCCCTTACTATGTATATGGCTAAAAATAAACTGGACCGGAAGATGGTGAATGTCACGCAGAGCGTGGAGGCCCTCCATCAGCTGGCCTCCTCCTATTTCATAGACCGGGATGGGACCATGAAGAAGCTCCATGAGATCCAGATTTCCACCAATGCCATCAAGGTAGGCACCCCCCAGCCCGTCCTCCCACCATCACTCCCCATGTGCCACTCCACGTTCCATCCAGTCGTCTCCACCGTTGTCGTCGGTGACAGACCGGTGAAGCAGTTGTGGCAGCCCAGGCTTCGGGTACCGGCAACTGAGGCGTGATGAAAATAAGCAGAGTCGACAATGACTGCTGAGTCAGAGGGTGGTGGTGGTGATACGAGGGGGTAGGGAAAAAAAAAATAAAAGATGCTCACACAGCAGAATCTCTAAATGTGTCCAGGTGGTGCAGCCTTAAAGAGGAACGGTCACTGGCCCAGCATCCCGGATCATTGTGGATCAGCCTCAAAACGCAGACGGCATTTTGTCTCCTGACCTGTCCCCTGCTCCTTCATTAGAAGAACTGCATCCCGTAGAAGAGAAGAGTTGCGTTTCTCACCCTGGGATAATTTAATTTATGTCAGTGTAATTATGCGCACGGTGCATCCGGCTTTGAATGGCGTCATCGTGAGGTTCTAAAAAACTGTGTCGTGTCAAAAGGGGAGTGGCGAGACCTTAGCTTATGGAGAGATTACTGATGGTCAGCTAACCTACAAGCGGAGGGCGAGGACAAGTTAAACAGGCATGTACAGTACGACTGAAGCCACATTTAATTCTCACATTACAAAATTGCTGAAATCTAGCTGCTTATGTACTCTCTTTGCCCCTCCAGATAAATCACCATTTGCAGAAAAGTAAACAAAAACACATGCATGCAACAAAACCATCGGGGGTTAGTGACGTGCGCAATAATGTTCAGGCTTCGTTGGAAAATAAGCCAGATGAGTCGGCAGCTCGACGGCGAATGTGCCTGGCTCCCTCTGCGGTCACGCCGGGCAGATGGCTGCCGGTGACGCATCTGAAACCCGAGTCTGTCGCTCTCTCATATTCTCTGAAACAGGAGAGACCATTTTGTCCCTCGAGTATTGAGTTCATTTTGATGTTTCAGTATTAGATTTCGTAAAGTAAAATTTTTTGTGATTTTATTATTATTATTATTATGATAATTATTATTATACTGCAACCATTACCAGAAGTGACCAAAAGATGCTTAATAATAGTGATAATAGTGATTTCAAATAGTAAATTACAGTAATAATAAATAAATACGCTATGATTTATGTTCTTTTTAGAAATATACAGTAATAATATGAAAGAGCCCTATGAATAGATCCCATGCAGAAAATCCTCATGCCTTGTGCCCTCTGCTAACTGTGATAGGGCTGCCCCCCACCCCCATCCCAAGATACCATCCAAATTAAGCAGTTAGAAGATGGATGGGGGGCCTTTCTAGTGGCTCATTTTTTAATTCCTTCTATGCTTTCTTCTGCATTTCTTTTTCTTTTTTGCCAAATCCCTCTTCCATCCCAAACGAGCTATCTTGTTTCTGTCCAGCGCACACGCTCGCACGCTCACCACGGCCGGTGACGGAAAGGGCATTCGTCTCCGTCAGCAGCACGTCCCCCCTCCCCCAAAGCCAGGGCGGCGCTGACACTTCAATAGCTTTCCGGCGTGTCTGTAACAGGCCCAGCCGCACCATCTCATCTGCCAGGCTCCACTTTGCTTAGTGGGCCCCTCTCTCCCCCAGCTTGAAATCTCACGCGGCCTGCTTAAGTCGGGTTCTGAATTTTCAGCACCACAGAGATGTTAATCAAAAAGGCAGGCAGTTCTGCGGTGATATGGTTACGCCCAGAGCGAGTCGAGGAGCCTCCGTACACAGGGGTGTTGTCCCCACAAAGAAGGATGTTTGTCTGATCCAATGAATTCTCATGCCCTGGAAATCCCAGACATCACTTTTCTTGCCTTTCAGCTTTAAGAAATCAATGAACCTTTGAGCGTTAGTGGAATAAAGAAAAACAATTCTATTTGCAGCCAAATGGTTCCCAGACCTGCGCTTTTCTGATGTTCCAGTCTAATGTCAGGATTTTTTTGCACTTCTTTGAGTCACGGGGCCCACAAACAGACAGAGTTAAAACCCACAGACTGTATTGTATATTTTACAGATTCTCAAAAATTGCAAGAGGTGAGAATTAACAGTAGCTTGAAAGTTAAGAGTGTCCAAAAATACTTTAGATTACCAGAACAAATGTTATATCTGATCTGAAGTAAAACATTGATATATGTCCAATATTTGATACATAAATAAGCGAGACAGGTTTGAAAAATTCAGCTTAAGGTCCTTGCCTCACTTCTTTTATATAATGATGGTCTTAAACCACTAGAACATAAATCTTTAATGATAAAAAAAAATCAGAAATGCAAGCATGACTTATTAAAATATTCTTGTTTGGTTTTTTAGAATAGTGCTAATCTTGAAGCCGAAGAAACCATTTACCCCCCATCCCCTTTCTGGGGTCTGTTGCTGTAGGAAGAAAAAAAATAACAGTCTGATAATTGGAGCAAAATCAATTTCACACAAACAGCATGGGGTGACTAAATGTACCCGTCATACACCAAGATAAAAAAGTGATAAGTGTACAGAGAAGCATTGCAAACTCCAGACCGTGCAGGACCACGTTGCCCGCTGAGGGAATGAAATGAACCTTGTCGTTTCTTTTTATTAGGACCAGATTTGCTGTATGCCATTCCTGCAGGCACACTGTGGGCTGAAAAAAAAAACCAAAACAGTCAATGGAGCATCGCGATAATGGCACTAAAAAATTCCATTTTACAATCGATTGTTTTCCCTAACGTTCTTTGATAATTGCACAGCGTAATGTGCTGCTGCGTTGCCGTCAAGGTCACCCGCCGCATTAATCACTCTCAGACTCAATATGCAAATTATGATGATGATGCATATTTTTTCCAAAGGAATATTCCTCCACTCTATTTCACGGTTGGTTCTTCTGTATCTTTTCGGCACACAGCCAAACGTGAAAGAATAAATGGATCTTAAACCAAGGGAATCAAAGGCAACACAAGGCTCATAAGAAACATAAAAATTAAATAAATAAGGAAGAGCTGCCATTAAAAAATGAAAGAGTTGGTGATGCTGTCTTAAGTCAGGAAGGTGAGCCATCCAGCAGGGGAACTGGCAGCTATAAAGAGGCTGATTAAAGGGGTTTTTTGTTTTTTTTTTGGGAATGGGTCGGTAGGGGTAGAACCAACTAAGAAAGTCCAACAGATGTAAATAAAATAATCACAAATCTGGGCTGGGAAAGGGAGGGAGAAAATGAGACTTAGGTCAGACACTGTAGCGGTGAAAGGGGATCAGATTAACTAGCGTTGGTTCTGGGTCTGTGGTCTGGGTTTCTGGGGACCAGGCAGAACGGAACATGACAATATTTACAGATTGCTGAGAGCAAGGGACAGGTGGAACAGATCAATGAGGATAATCCCAGCCACCCAGCTCTGTCTTTCCAAGACAGCTGCAGGCTTCACCTCATTCCACTCAAATATGTCATTTCTGAATGCTGTTGCCAAAACCTGCAAGTCAAAGTCGTGACGTCACCCTCAGTTTAAATTAGTTTAGTCATTCTATATAAGTATAAATATACAGTATTATCCCATATTAAGTTCCTTTAATCAAAGTTTTATCATATTTACTGAATCTGATCCAGTACAGTCCCCTGCAGAAGACCAGCAGAAACACTGAGACGGCACCGATGAAACCGATGTGAGTCACATGACCGTAGATGTTCTCTGCTCCGCTCTGGCCAGACGCTCTAGCGGCATGCGGCTAGGCCGAGCATCCCGCGTGATGTATGACCGCAGACAGCTTCCAGGACATCGAGTCCACACCGAGCGAGCAGACACCTGACGGCTGAATGCAGCCAGTCCATGTAGAGTGGCCGGACTCCACGGCGCTTCTAAACAGCAATGACGGATTCGTCGGGCGCCCAGGCACCAGAACATTGGTTCCGTTTCCTGTCGGCTACCAGATGAATGCCTCTTGCATATGGGAAATCCTAATTTTGAAGAACTGGGGAAGAAAAATAGAGGGTAGGAACAGAAACCGAGAAATATCGCACACCCAGTGAAAAATGAACAGTGGCGGGTTCACGTCCCGGATCGTCCGCACTGAAGCCGGCAGAGGAAGAAACTGCAGAGAAAGGTGATAATGCGAAAGAGGCATGTGACAGAAGTGCTTGGTTCCACACAATCCATCTGCAGATTAGGTCCGGGTAGGTGGACGGGCCATTTATTCATTGTGGTGAATTGGCGTGGTGGAGGAAGTCTCAAAGCGCAGGGGCTGGCACATAAAGGCAGCCTGCAGCAATGCAACAATGCATGCATTAAGGGTGAGGAGAGCAGTAAGCTGGGGATAATACTCTGTTTGGAACTAGTGGAGTATAACAGAATACATGCCGTATACTTGATGTGCTTGACAGACACAAAACATCTCATATTTGTACGGAGGTCGGCAACAAAGCATGGATTTTGTTTAGGAACTGTGAAATGTCATGGAGTTATTTAGAAGCTCACTGAATGTTTGGGCCGCATTTACTGGTAACAACATAATGAAAGATCTAGGCTTGCTTCGTAGGTAATGGAACATGATGAAATATCTAGGATTTATTTTTAGATAATGGAATCATATGGGAATGTTTGGCCAGGGCCTGGTGGTGGGGCCGCTGACTGTAACATTTCATGGGAGGCAATAGAACATTCAAAATGTAGCAATACAGACACCTTATTAAGCGCTAGTTAAGTGCAACAGTGTAGAAGAAATTCAGTGCATACGGTATGGTATGCACTGAATATGGTAGAATATGATGAAGGGTCAACGAACTCCAAAATGCTATCAAGAGGACAACATCAAAAAATCAGGTATAAGAGATCATGCGGTCGAAGATGTCACAGATAGCTGCCATTTCTTCCACAGAAGAGGAAGAAAATCCTGCAGAATTTCCTGAAAAATGACTGGTGTTAGGATCTGCACACCTTAGCACAGAAAGGAAAGCTTTCTGCCAACCCGGTAGTAACAGATGTTTTAGTCTGACAGCCTTCAAAGAAGTGACACACAATGACTTGCAAAGTGAACTTAATGACTGGATGGAAGTAATCACTAGATGTCGTATGTGTGCTGCGGGCATTTGTTAATCAACAGCCACAAAAAAGGGCACCTCAAGGAATTAAGAAGGAAGTCGGGGTAGGGGGAGGAGGGAAACGCCTGTAGAGAAGGAAAATGATTTCTGCAGAATCGAGCCCAATTATCTGATGACTTCGATTGGCTTTTGAGACTTTTAGATAAGTACCCCCTCATACATCCAAACACACATTTATGCACTCACGTACGCCCCCCCTATTTGCTGGATCTCGTAGAACAGTCCTTCTTTTTGTAATTCAAACTTCTGCTGCCTCTGGAACTGAGTGCAAGCAGGAAATTCATTATTGATCAAGTTGCATGTAGAGCAAAATGCTTCGCTAACGAACTGCTATCGATCATCGTCCTGGTGGCGCAGGGGGGGCGGCGAGGGTCTGCGAGACACCAGCTAGGCAGAGCCGAAAGCGATGACCTAGCTGTGGTGCCCCGTAGGCGGACAGGAGAGGATGTTTCTGTCAATCACGTGAAAGTTTGCTTAGAGGCTTAGGGAAATCGGAAAGGAGGCGGAGAGCTTAATAAGGTAGCCTTCAGCCACTCTGGCAAAAAAGGCTGAACATTAGTGACAGAGGGTCCTGGAAATATTTTACTGACTCATGTAAGTGCTGGAAGCTTGTTTGAGTATTATGATTTCTCTGCTTATCCAACACTTTCAAAGCAACTTACAAATTTTATGGCTGGATATTTTACGGCAGCAATTTGGATTACTGTAAGGACCTTTTCCCAACTGTACAACAGCAAGACTCCTTTCTGGGATTGAAACTGGCAGCCTTCCGGTCACCAGCTTGTTGTATGAACCGGTCCCCTGGTTCACGGGCCCTGTTATCGGAGTCTCCAAAAGCAGCACTTTGGCAGTATCAGTCAGCCAGCCAAGCATAGCTTATAACCATCAAGTGCATTATTTAAGAGCAAGTTGACTAAAGGCACAATGGGGCAGGGGGAAAATAACTCAGGGGTTGGAGCCGCGGTCTGTCTGCAGTCAGGTCATGCAGAGCCTTCAGTGAGAGGCACTCTCGTCGTTGAGCGATCGCAGATGGGAAAGGTGATGCAAGTTTTAGGCTTTCGTGCATTAAAAGGTGATTTTGACAAGCAGAAGCAAGGGATGGCAGCCATATGCTTCCATCTCTACAGTACCTCTTAAACGAGACAGTATCTCTTAAATTTGTTGCACCAGGGTATGATTCGACCAATATGTGCAGTTGGTGGGGCAAAAGGGGCAGGGCCTCATCGATGCGAACTTTTTAAAAAAGAACACCAGTAATTGTATGATTAAAATTCAGATCATTTATATCTTATTAATTAATCATTTTCTCTCCCGAGAAAGCAGAATTCGAAATCTCTTCAAAACGTGGCATACTTTTTTTTTTTTTTTTAACACCATTCTGGTTGGAAAAGAGAAGACAGGCGAGATTTCTATTGAAAGTGGGGTGAACGATTGAACCCTGGCTTTGCATGGGAATCGAGCCTGATCCCTCTGAAACTGTGCGAGGGAGTTTCTGGAGTCGGCTTCTCTCAGCTCTTCCAGAATAGAATAAGCAATGAATCAGAAGGGATTTGGGAGTTTCTGTGCTTCTTAAATAATCAAAATCCTCTAAGTCCACGGCATGTTGCTGAGATTCGACCTCCCTTTGTGCTTTTTTGTTCCTTTCTATTTTAATAATCCGATTCGCTAAGCACATTGCTGTTTATCGGCCATACTGGTGAGGCTGGGCTGTTTACCTCATGATACAAATCAAAATAATTATGGTGATTATATAGTTTTTTTTTCTCTCTATCGGGCTTTGTTTTAGAGAATTTCCCCGCTCCGAAGTACGATTATTCATCCAGAATGGGAATGTGGGTGGCTTCCCGGCACCTGCCATGTCAGGCACTGTTTGGTTCGTCGCGGGAGGCCGCCTGGTCCTCGTGTCACCGGGCAGATTTTTTGACGACATGTGGCGGTGGCAGGACCCATGCTGGCCGAAGAGGTGCCTGTGTTCACAATCTCGGCTGCTCAACCACAGAAACAAACCTGCACTTGACACACTCCATAAAAGTTACACTGTAAGCAAAAGTGTCTGCTGATCACCTGAATATGAAATGGTGTGAAAGTCATCCCTTCACTCTGCCTTTTCCATACAACATGTTGGCAGACATTCTGCCCTGAAGAGACACCGTCCTGACGTCCAAGCAGGACCGCATAGCCATTCATCGAGATTCTAAGATTACATCATAATTATCCAAAAAACACATCGTTACACTGCAACTGGAGATCTCCACTTGTTTATTTACAGTGAACTTCCCTGATTTCACAGCATTTGCATCATGCATGTGTGTGACTTAAAGGGATGTGGTGGGGGCACATTTTTTTTTTTATCATCCCCCAAAAAGTTTACGGTCTTTGAACATTGAGGATTGGATACCACCACGAAATTGCACTTCATTTTGAGAACTCCTAGTGCATGTTTTCTTTACATTTTTCTTTCAAGTTGTATGTATATTATGCATAATATTAAAAGGAAAACTGGAAGATGCGGTGCATGACGACACGTGCCAGTGTCAGGATTTGCCCCCGTTTTGTCACAGTACACTGGCTTAGGTCGCATAGGCTTCCTCTTGTCTCAACAAAAGTGCCTTGTGCCCATAACTAAGCTTCCTCTCTCTGTTTTCCTGTGACACGTGAAGGAAATAAAAAACAGGAGAGAGGACTTCAGCTGATCTGAATTCTGGCTACCACAAGCTGTCGGGGGGGGGGGGGGCAAGAGTAGGGGATCACAGTGTTCGATGGCTGTGCCGCACCGACAGAGCGCTTCCTGTCAGCCCCCCCTTTACAAATTCACTCCATTTATTGGCTATGCAACGGACGAGGCCCAGAGACCCTAGGTGGGCGGGATTTATGACATGCTGTCAATCGCTGCCTGGTTTAACCCAATGGGTGCTAATAAAGCAACCAATGAGAAGGGTCAGATGAGGCAATGATTGACAGCACGCTTTAACTCCACCAATGGATTCCTAGCCTCATTCCTTCCTTACCAACCTCAAGAACTGTTGTCCTCAGCTTATTTGACCATATTCCGCAGACATTGATTTACCTTTCCGTATCTTTTGTGGGTCGTCCAAAAGGCCGTTCATGGGCTTGCCTTTGCTTGTGCACATTTTTGCTTCGATTACATGAAAAAAGCATTTAAAAATGTTAAAGATAAAAATAAAGAATAAAAATAAAGAAAAAAAAGCTATGTGTCACTTGAGCATTTTTTTCTGGAGCAATTATAAAGCCATAAACCTCGGGGTGGTTAGAAATCCTCTCCTAAAAAGATAATCACAGTGCCAGCTAATTCTGCGCGGTGGACATTTTTAGCATAGTGAGATGGAAATTTTAATTTGTTTTTTCTTTTTCTCTTGCTAGTTTCTGTAATAATGAATGGAGTTGAGTAAACAAGGCAGATAAAAAGAAGCTGAGGACTACGTTATGTGACAAGCGTGTTTAGTGGCTGAAAACTGATGCCTCTTTACGCTCCCTGATTGTCGTTACAGTATATTGCCCTTCTGATCCTTCAATAGTCTTGCTATCGGTTCTCGCTTTGTTAGAAGTTATTGTGTCATTGTTGTGTAAATGTGTATTTACCCTTTGACCTGGGCATTCACCGTAAGCTCAGCCTAGCTGCACTTATGCCTAGATGACTCCTCAACAGCATGTATGTTTGCACATCTATGTCGTTTATCCTGTTTAGCAGATGCTTCAATCCAAAGTGATGTACAATTGAGAACGCAGAGTGAGCCAGTGTCTTGAGCAAGTGGGGGCCCAACCGGCAAATCACTATGGGATTTGAACCAGTGACCTTCTGCTGACCTGAATTTTGGCTGAGGCCTGCTATTACTGCCTTTCAGGTGACAGAGACACGGACGGGCCCGCTGGGATGCAGCAGCTATGACAACCTGGACTCCGTCAGCTCGGTCCTGCTGCAGAGCCCCGAGAGCAAGCTGCACCTGCAAGGTAAGGGGGTGGGCGGGTGCAGGGAGACACGGCCCAGCTTATCCCAGGATTAGCTGCTGGGCCAGGGGCGGCCAGAAGGCGGGGGTTTGGGGACGCCAGGTGGGGGTTTTGAGAATAACAGGTGTGGGTTTCAGGGAGAGCAGGTGGTGTGGAATCCCTCCACCCACTCGATGGCAGTTGCTGTTACTGACATTCTAAAGAAGCTAAACAAGAAATCTAAGTGTCGTGCTACCAACCGATTGGTTCATTTCAGTTCTACTTCATTGTTGCCCCTTTGCCTTCTCTCCTCTGATAGAGTGTGAGAATCTGTGAAAGCTTCTTTTGTCCTGCTATCTGTACCACAAACCATTAGGACCAGAGCCTACCCTCAGACATCTCTGCTGTATCTCATATCAGCTTTTAAGTTTAGTTAACTGGCAAGTCAGCGAAAGCTGCGTATACCAGCACAGTTTTGGTTGTTAATAGAGTAGTTATGAAATGGCAAAATTGTAATGTGCTGAGGTGACTTTATGGAGGAGCCGTATCTGCTTCAGTTGAGTCCTCCAGTATACAAGATCGACGGTGTTTGTTTGTGCTGTCCGCCGCCCCACCCCCCTCTCATCAGCGAGTCGTCCATTCCAATTTCCTGGTGTCAGGACACAACCTGCTGGAGCTCCAAACCATCAAGGAACACGTCCCCCCTCCCCGTGTGGTTTAAGGCACAGCGCAGGAGGCGAGTTCTAGCGAACAGGCCCTGCTGTGAGACATTTTCACGGTGCTTTGCGTTTGAGGACAGTGTTGTGTTTGTTCTTGGACGGCGATGCACCTCAGACTGCTGTGTCATGCAGGATGTGAGGAGACACAAAAGGCACTGAAAATAAACCCAGATGATAATGGAATAACCAGACAGAATGCTGAATGAATGGAGTATGAAGATAGCTAGTGCTTCCATTAGTGCTGATCAGCTGACACATTCATATTAATCTACTAAGGGTTTAGATAAGGTCATTTTGAAGGTTCGGCTGAAATGAAAGATGAACATTTGAACTTATTACAATAAACATCAATAGGTGAGATTATACAGATTATTATTTTAATGGATGGTCTCCCCCCCCCCCCGAATGTTTTATTTTTTGGCCTGAAAAAAGCAGGCGAGCTAATATCAAACATTAACATCATTAACAGGCAGCTGGCTGGCTGACAGTGTTCAGGATCTCTCATTTGCCCGATAATACAGTAGAAAGTGTGTGGCTGTTATCATTGGAGACATCACCACAAACCGCTGTACAGAGTAAGGACTGCCCCCTAATACACAAATGTGTTGGGCTCCCACGTGGAAAATGAAAATAAAAAATGTGACAGTCAGATTAATCTTCTGGAGGTGAGGTACCTAATTCACTCATGCAGCCCGGCTCGCCCACATGGCAAGACAGCTCTGTGACTTACCTGCGTGGCAGAGCTCCAGGCTGTTCCGGTCAGGGTGCTCCGGGATGTCCCTGCCGGCGAATTCCGGGCTGTCCCGGTCAGGGTGCTCCGGGATGTCCCTGCCGGTGAGCTCCGGGATGTCCCGGTAAGGGTGCTTCGGGATGTCCCTGCTGGCGAATTCCGGGCTGTCCCGGTCAGGGTGCTCCGGGATGTCCCTGCCGGCGAATTCCGGGCTGTCCCGGTCAGGGTGCTCCGGGATGTCCCTGC
>JAODKF010000126.1:4893383-4917844 GCA_026779585.1 Mormyrus proboscirostris
CTGTCCCGGTCGGCGAACACCGGGATGTCCCGGTCAGGGTGCTTCGGGATGTCCCTGCTGGCGAATTCCGGGCTGTCCCGGTCAGGGTGCTCCGGGATGTCCCTGCCGTCGAGCTCTAGCCGGTCAAGTTTAATTTTAGGGTGGGTGTGACACGTTGTCAAGACAGGAAATTTATGCCTTGTTTTGTTGACCTGAAATTCACCTGAGAGTGCAAAAGGTAAAGATGAATTTGTGCTTTTGCGATGTGATGTGGGAACGTCCGGTGGTGCAAAGGGAGACAGTTTGTCTTCATGCCTCCAGCGATGTGGGTCTGATTGCTGACTCATTGTGGGGTTTGCATGTTCCCTCTGTGTTCTTGCAGGCTTCCTACAGGTACTCTGGTTTCCTCCTGCCATTAGAAAACTCTCAGTTAAGTGAATTGCTGTGTCTACCTTGCCTGTATTGCAGTGTTTCCCAATCTGGTCCTTGGGGACCCACAGCCAGTCCATGTTTCTGCTCCCTCTCAGCTCCTGATAAGATGTGGACTCTCTGTAGGACCCCGAGGAGCAGATTGGGAAACACTGCTGTATTACATGTGTGCATGTGTGTGTGTGTGTGTGTGTGTGCGTGTGCGTGTGTGAGTGTGTGCGTGTGTGTGTGTGTGCGTGTGTTTGTGCCCCACAGTGGACTGACATGTCGTCTAGATTGTCCTCTATTTCATGCCCTGGATTTCCTGGAAGAGAAATATTTATGTTACCAGACCATAGACCTACATTTGTTTATCATCAACATGTGAACATGAGATTTATAATATCCTTCAGTTAGCTATGTTTTACATAACTATATTAATCATTTGTTGTAGATTAGACTACCAGTAAAAGGAAGTGGCATGGTTATAATTAATTGCCTATTAATTAATTAGGAAGAAACTATGCATATGTCAATGTTTTTAGTTGTTATGATTGTTATCCAATAACGACTAGCTCTGAAATTTATTATGAATATTAGAAAGCACCAGTGGGTGTGTGAAGGATGCTAGTATATTCTCTACTGTATATTCAGGTCCCGGGGGGGGGGGGGTCTTACTGCTGTACACTTGGGAAAGTGCAGAATTGTCTTGGTAAAACACCCAGCTGTCTAAATAGGTCAGGTTCTTATTGGAAGCTGCTTGAGACAAAAAAATCCCATTCGATTCGATTTGATTCGATTCAATTCAATTCAGTTCAGTTCAGTTCAATTCAATTCAATTCAATTCAATTCAATTCAATTCAATTCAATTCAATTCCCATCATAATAAACAAATCAGCATTTAGATCGTCCACAACAGTGTAGCACATTTCATAAAAAATGCCTCCCGCCTGTAGTCCGTCTCGCCGGCATTATCAAACAGAGGGCCCGTCAGCTCAAGCTGGCTGTAGGGAGAGGTGTGGAAGAGGCCTGATCATTACCGGCACGGTGCTGCCAGGGGAGAGCGAATGCCAATATTGTGTTACCTCTCATGAGGGCACTGTGGGAGACCTGTCCCTGGCTCACCAGGGGTCTAAGAGCAAGTTATAGGAGGGATGGATAGTGGAGCAGGCGCCACTTGGCACGGCCGATGGGGGTCAGGCCAGGGGAAGATGTGCTCCCTGCTGTAAATGAAACTCCTGTCTCTGCCAGGAGAGAATCACAAGCCCGTTGCCAAGGTTACTGAACTTAGAAACTTTGTTTTCTCTGGCCGTTGATCTGTACCTAAGAAATGTATGCATTTGTCTCGTTTAGTTATTTATTTATAGTCTATTAATTCCAGTGAGCAGGATTTATGAACTGTTTGACTTTGAAGTTGCAATAAAAAATCAGATTCTTTTACATTTCTGTAGGTGTTTTGGTAACTACTGAATTGTGTGTACATTTCGTAATACAGTATAAGTAAAAATACAGTTTATCTGTAGTTTGAAACAGTGAATACCTGAGCACATGTAAATGCAGTATTATGACTCACCGGAATGTTTTATCTGACACAGCCTGTGATAGAACAGCAGCACCTATGAATGACACTCTGTACTAACCCATTAGACGTGTTGATTCTATTTTCAGACACTGTAACACACTCTAAAAACAGATTTGTTAAAAACAACAAAAAATGTGTTTTTTTGCACATCTGTGTGTATAGTTAAAGATAACACAATTAATCTGTTTTATTAAACCAGTGGGTTAATCCATTGAACACTGGTATGTGTTGTTTTTTAAAACAAAAGTGTGTTGTAACTACAAATATCTGACACATTGTGCTTTTTCAAATTGCTAGCAAGCAAATATGTTAGCTACCTAGCTAGCTAATATCGGCTAGCTTATGAGACTCATTTTTGATATTTGCACTTCATCAATGACGTTATGCATCCATCCATCCATTATCGCTTCTCTGATTCTGGGTCGTGGGGTGGTCTGGAGCCTATGGGCGCAAGGAAGGGAACAACCCAGGACAGGGCACCAACCTATCATAGGTCACACACACACACATGCATGCCTGCGGGCAACTGGGTAACTCCAATTAATGTTCTTGGACTGTGGGGGGAGACTGGATTTACCCGGAGGAAACCCCACGACAGCATGGCGAGACCATGCAAAGTCCACACACATGGATCCTTGGGAGAGACCTGAAGCCTGGTCCCAGAGGTGTGAGGTGACAGTGGTAGCCTATGCACCACCGTGCCGCCCCCCATGTTATACATTACACTGCTAAAGTTACCGTTCTTCTCGAAAAAGAAGAAACTAATATACCTTATAACTTATATACCTACCATTAATGCTTTTAACAAAATGGCAAGTCAACCCGAAAATAGTAGTAGTGAGATTCATCTGACTCCTGTTGACACAAACAATCAAGATGAATGAAACATGAGAGCGAGTTACTGGGCAGACAATGATATCTGACTTAAAGTCTGCAGTGTGATTGGGCAAATATTTAACAGGTCATGTGATAAATGTGATCCTTGTGTGTGTTGGTGTGTGTGTGTCATAGTACACTCTTACGTATTAATTAATCAGAAGCAATGCATGTTGGTTATATACTGATCCCAAGTTCTTTCATCATTAATCAGCCATAAAGGTTCATGTGCATCATGCAGTTATTATATTTGTTTGTGATTTGTATGTAAGTAATAGCAGACCAACCAAGTTACTTGTTACCCCTCAAATAATGTTACTATTTTTTTCTTATTCATTTTAACACATATTTAAGGTAATGTGACACAAATTGTGCTGAGGTAGTGATAACACAAAAAGTCTGTTGTTAATTAACACATTTTTTAGAGTGTAACAATTTAAAGCACAACAGTCTTTTTTCATGCAATATTTACTTTTGTGATCTGGGGGCTGGAAAATGTATGCACAGCTATGGGTGCAGAGTTAGGAAAAGCTTGGCATTTTGCACTGAGATTTACATCAATTGGCATCACAATAGACACATTCTCTGATGGAATTTAAGGGAGTTGATGTTTCTTTTCCTCCCTGAGTCGATACTTTGGAGAAACACACATTCAGTGGGAGCTGTGAACCAAAGTGTATTTCATGAGTTCAAAGCCTTCAGGAGAGAATGCTTTCAGCATTGTTTATGTGTAGAGGCCTTTGCAAGCTTTGGGGGCGTGGAATTTGTGACTTGTGTATGCATGAAAGCCTAATTGGAAGTCACAGAGCATCTGGCAAGAGACACATTGCACTTTTGGACATTACTACTAACATTTCATGCTCACAATTCACTGGGGCAATTTCACCTGAATACAAAATCCATTTGCTTGAAACTGCAGCACCAAAGTTAAAATATACAAACAATCACAATTATTTAATGACGTAGTTCTAAAACTTTGCAATGTCCTTCGTTATTTCAATCGCGTTCCCCATCAAAAATATTGTAGAAAGTGTAGAAACCTCGGTCTTACAATTCAATGTCAGGACTGTTCTCCTTTTAAAAGCAGACTTGCGTTGGAGTGATTTTGTGCAGCCATTCTAACCGTAACCCAGGCTTCACCTGCTGTTCCGTCCGGTTCTCCAGCTGTGCAAATTGGAGTAATTAGCTAATTGTCGCGTTTAATTGTATTACTTCTTTCCCGTTTCCTCTGAATGATTATTTGTTCTTGTACAATTTTGAATTCCCATTTTATTAATTTGAATCATTCTTTTTGAAAAAGCAACTGAAATGGCCATTTTGATATTTTAACATTGACCATTATTACTGTAGCAGACCGTATGTGTGTATGACAAGCATTGTAGTGGTTAATTGAAATACCTGAGTACTAATAGGGCAATTAATGATGGCTTTAGCCCATAATTAGTTTTCAATTTCCATTATCTTCTGTTTTCCACAAGTTCATCTTTCACCCAGAGAGATAGTGCCGGGCATGTTCATTGGTCATGCCCTTCCTCCAATGAGGACTTGCCACCTGGCGTTGACTGGAAAACAAAAGCGAAGTCTTTCGATGTTTTATTTTCCCCCTCTCTCTGCTTCCAGGGACTCTCAGCCTATCTACAGTAGGAAGATTTATGAATATGTTAAAACGGCCTGAGCCAACAATTTTCAAAGTGGAAAGGTGAAAATGAATTAAATAGACCTACTGGCTATTCATCTGCAATTTGATGGATTAATGCTTATCATAGTCTGGGGATTCCGCCAGCTTCATTGCGCTGACAAACGCATACAAAAAAATTGGAATGGCATAAACAAAGCAATAAAGACACTCTGCTGACAGATTATATGCTGTATCATATTAAATCTTTCACATAAATAGACGGAAATCTAGGTCTACGCATGCATGCGTGACCACACTCATGAACACGAAGTACATGCACACATTTGAAAATGACAGTGCCCTGGATAATTGGTTATGGAAAATGGATGGATGGATGGATGGATCGAAGAAGATGAAAGTGAATAAATTTCTCTAACGAAGAGAATAAGAATTGGATTTGGAGAGTTTACTTCATTGGGGCATTCTTGCAAGTCAGTTTTTAAGTAGTCATCAGTCTATGATCCTGAAAAATCACACACACACACACACACACACACACAAACCCAGCACCACAGTTCCTGATCCAGAATGAAGACGATAAAATAAAATCCTATACTCATATAGTGCAGCTATTTCCTGTGTGGCCACTGCAATCTTGGTTATCCGAATCTTTTCTCACAGGCAAGATCGCATAGCATTAAAACGTGCCCTAAAATATGACGTTACTGGGGAATTACTTTCCTGTCAAAGGTGCACTTGCGTTAAAATAAAATACAAAGTCATGCCATATAGATTGATGGCAATACCCTTTATTTTTATCCCGTCTACTGCATCAAACTCCGGTTATCTGATTAAATCTCTCCCAGGTGACCTCGAGGTTAACTTTGTATCAGGAGCGGTCAATCAAGGGTATGTTTCTTCCTGGGATAGCAGACATATAAATCAGTCGTAAATCAGCTATAATCACCTCGGCAGCCACAGTGGGACCTTGTAGATTCAGTATTGCCATAGGACTTAATGCAATTTCATTTTACTGACCGGGATTCAGTTCTATGATTCAACAGTGATGCCACTCATGCTCTGATTTCTGCAGTATTTCATGTCTTTATGTCTTTTATCTCAACTATTTTATGTCTCAGTATTGCTCTGTGATATCAAGGACCCTAGCTATATATGTGTGTGTATGCATACCATATATATGTATGTGTGTGTATGCATACTATACTTATGTGTGTGTGCATACTATATATTTATGTGTGTAAATGCATACTATATATGTGTGTGTGTATGTATACTATACATATTTAATGTTTTCTGTACATACTGTATGGGAACTTTTGTTACATATTTTACATGAAGCTATAAATATCAGGCCTATGTGCAGCTATTTTTAATACCGATTTTTATATATTTTGCTTTGTTTATTGCATAACAATTAGCATGTGAAATTGTTCTTAATGCTGATAATATAATATGATAATATCTATTCTGAATATGTTAAAAAAATTCTGAAATGTAGTTGTCATTGTAAAACAAATTGTGTGACAAGTGCTGGTTTTATTTTTAGACAACCCTGTGGCTGGCACTGTGATTTTTTTTTGTGGCTCTGTGATGCTTGAAAAATCAAATGAAATCCGAAGGAGTCTTTCGGTAGAGCCCAGTGCCGTCCGCGCACTGCGCCCTGCTATCTTGGCTTGTTGTGTTGCTCTGGGAAGCCAAGCCTGAATTTGGGTTAGCTGCCCCCTTGCCTCCCCAGGGAATTTTATTTGAATGAACAATTTCAATATTGGCCTACAAATGCCAACAGAGATCCTGCTGTCTCCACTGTGGGCACAGCTTCACCCCCCCTTATTATTATTATTGTTGTCGGTATTGCTACTACTATTTACTACTAATAATGGCAATATAATTATTATTGCTATTATTATTATTATTATTTATGAATAATGTGGCATCAGTTAGGCTGAATCTACAGCAGAACGGCTGTCTGTGTCTTTATGTTTTTCATACAAAAGACAGCTGCACCCATTTCCACTCCAGTCTCCTCTTACTGGTAACATGCAATTTCTCCCTAACCCTCTTCAGTGACAGGCTTCGCACTGAACGGTGGGGCAATTTATACGTGTAATTTTCAGCTTTTATGGTAATTACTGCCCCCCACCCCAACCCATCACCAGCACCAGCACCACCATTTTCCCCCAAAGTGTTTGTCAGTGTGTCCTACCCAGAGCAGAGGGCTCTTAAGACCAGTCAGTGAGGAAAGAGCCGACACAGGCTGACCTCAGACACATGTCCCTTGTGAGGAGGTGCTCGCGCCCCCTTGGTGGGCCTTGTTTCCTGTGACATTTCATGACAGCTCCATTCTTTTAGGATAATTGCACTGCTACATGACTCTCAGTAACATTAATCAGTGTGTGCAGCAGGTAGCTTCTTTTTGTACGACGTGCACTTAGCTAAATCTTCGCAATTGTAATGTTTATTGCAGAGGGCAACTGAATTTTAAATTGTAACATCTGGTTATTTCAATATTACCACTTTCTTTTTTTCCTATCAGATTTATTGAAATGGTTTTAATTGGAATAAAATACATGCTTCACCTGCCAGTCCTTAAGTGGGACAGTTTTGCATTGTTCCGTTCCCTTAGGTATTCTGGGTGACCATGGCAACAATAAGTGCCACGCTTAAATAGTCAATTGTGCCTGGTAACCTTATATTATGCCGAGGTTACAGGGTCCTGTTCTTCAGTGTTTTTTTGCACTTCCTTACAAAATCAGAATACTAAAGCTGAGATTCGCAGTTATTTGTATGGATTTCTCATTACAGTAGAATGAAGGGAAATGCACTTTTCCCTCACCCTTACTCAGTAAAACTCTCGCATACAGAAGATGCAGGATAATGCCATTCCCATAAAGGGACAAACTATTTTATCCCATGCAGTGTCACTGAACTTCTGTCTGAGAGATTGTTGCTTTCAGTAGACCCCTGCGGTTTTTCTGGGTTATAGGACTCCGCAACATGTCTCTCGGTGTAAACAAAGATCACACAGACTGTGGACATGGGAAGGCAGGACAGCACAGGATAAACAGAAAAGGCAGCACCCTGGGCTAGTGAGCCAGGGGATGAAAGGGAATTATCAGAGGCCTCTGTCCCTAGGTGAGAGAGACACGCGGACGGCAAGGAACGTGGCGGGCCTTGGCCAACGGCTGCATCAGCCACCGGTTACCAAGCAACGGCTCCCTGTGCGTGGCACGACGCGGTGTCGTGTGTGGCGAGCGAGCCAGCTTTTCTGGCCTTTAGAGCAAGACGCATAAAGAGAAAATGGAAAAGTGTTCGCCTCGTCCGAAAAGTGAAAAAAAAACAAGAATCCTATCATTTCCCAAAGTTAATTGGCTGCTGTCTTTTAGCTAAACACTCGAATCTGGCTCCGGGCTCACATGGGATCAGAGATCTCCCATTGCAGTTATCTCCCAAGCATTCACATGAGTACATGTAGCTCCCAGTGACCTCCCTGTTCTGTTGTTTGTCTTATGTTTCGCCCTGATCCTCTCCTCTTCACTTCTGCAAATGTCCACGGGTCACGGAGGTGGAACCAGCCACCGTTTTTACAGACAAGCATCACCTAAGCGGCATTTTGCCCTTTCACACAAGCAGCGTTAGCTGCAACGCTGGTTTGCTCCGAGACAGTTTAAGACTATTTGTGACAGCCGCACCCATTGCCGTTACCCTGCAGTGTTTTAACGCAGCTGGCGTACAATAGCGGCATTAGTAGCAAGTGCGGTGAACAAATCCCATCACTGATGTCTGAGCACCAACATGTGTAAAGATCCCTGAGGATCCAGGGGCTGAAACACAGCTGACTTAAGGTTCCCGAAAAGGTTGTCGCTTAACTGCTGATCCCAATGGTGGATCTTATGATGCGGAACATGTACTGCAGACTTAAAAACATCAAGCCTCTTGACTTCTTAATGCCGCCAATGGACCAACAGCAGCCATTTTGGAAGATAGTAAGAATAATAAATCACCCACCATTGATAACTGGTAACCTCGATGAACTGACCAGATTAGTCTAGTCATCATTCCTGCCCCCTATAAACGTCCTAAATATACAGTAGGACAGGAGGGGAGGGATGAGGGTGGGGGAGAAAAAAAAAGTACATTCTCCATTTTAAATCCACCATAGTTCACTACACGGGTAACAAAGACTTAGTGTAATTGAACGCGCCGCACTCAAGCAGGGCGTTTTATGGGGCGGCGTGTTAAATAATGATTATTTTGTGAATTTGTGGCTTTGCAATGCACAATTAATCCTTGATGAAATCAAAGTTTATAGGCCACGGTCTGGCATCACAATGCAGGGAATAAAGCCTTTGTAAGCTCTGCCTGGGCATTGTTCCCATTTATCAGTCCATAAAAATAAAATGTTCAAAGAGCTGAATCGACATGCTGTGCAAGCCGGCGTGTTTCAGCCGATACTCAAGGTTCAGTCCCATCATATGTAAGCCTGCACACATTTTCTTCACTCCTGTGGTCCTTCCCTGACTAGCGGGCACTAGCTGCAATTTCTGATTGGTGTTAAAGGTATACATCCCCGTGGGTCACCACAGATCGGTTTGCTAATAAAGCGAGCCATTTAAATGCTACTGTTATATTTTATTTGGGCGCGCAGCTGTGAGTCAAAACAATAACGACACCCCATTGATCGTGTTTGAGGCAGCTGCTGATGAATTTTCAAACTTTTGGATCCAGGGCTACGCCGGACACACCCTGACTGCCTGGTACTTTAAAGAAAAAGTAATTTTAAGATGTCTCACTGAAAAATACGTTTCAGGAAAAAGGAAAAAAAATCCATAAATCTGCTGGATGGAAGTATAAAACAGTGTATTTGTATATGTGTGCCGTCAGCGCTGGATAAGAAAGGATTCAAACAACAACAACAATGACGAGAGAGAGCGACGGCGTTCTGATCAGATCAAAAATGGAGAGCGCTCACCTTCGGCAAGCTCTGATGTAATAAATAAAGGAAAATGGCCCCGGTGTTATTGTGGACTCGACTGCTGGCTCCACTACTGTCAGCGAGCGGCACCCATCCGTGAACTTGCCATCTGGATCCTCCCACAAATCACATTAAAGTTTCAGGCCCAGGAATATATTGAGCTAAATGAATATTGGCTCAGGGGCCCCGGGCAGCCTGTCAGCGAGAGAATCCTTGGTAGTCCAAAACGCCGCGGTTGAAAACGTTCCATTTCTACCCGCGTTCGGGCTTCCTCTGCGTTCTGGGAGGGGGACCGTGGAGCTGACCCGCAGCGAGTCTTTCTGCTGCGTGCCTCAATTTCTTCTGCAAGGGTGCGTCATAAAGACCGCTTTCTGGGCACCGTAGGGTCAAAATGAAGAGTGAGATAATAAGGAGTCCGCTACTCCTACTCAAACTACCATTACCCACCTGGGCACATGTTCAAGTCCACTTTACAATCCCAGGCTTCGCCCATCATTAACAATTTCCCCATTATCTACAGTTTTGGTGCTGCAATTATTTTAGATAAGATTCCAAATGATCGGAATCGGTGTGTTGGTTTTGCTGCAGTCACCAGCTGTTTACAAACGTCGCCAGGAAGCCATCCATTTCAGCGACTGACATCGGTGGGTACAAATTTTTTACGTGTATGAAAATTGTTCTCGATCCATCCACGGTACCATACGGAAAACAAATATTGAATGGCGCAAATGCTTGTGCTGGATGAGAGAATGATGCAGTTCCAAGCAATTCTGTAGCATTTTCTGGGACTCTGCATCAGTAATTATCACACATAATTAGGGTTTTATTGCACCAGTTATTTGCACTGTTTATTTTTTATTTTTTAAATTTGCGTTGTTTGCATTCATTTTATTAGTAGGGGGGTGGATAAGAAAAAAACCCACTCACTTGTTTTTCTAACAACATGCCACTTAGCAAAACCAAGCTACTCTTACAAACTAGAATTAAAACATCAAAGTTTAGCCTGTCAAAAATAATGAGGATAACAAAGAAACATTGACCATCCATCCTGGCTGAATCATATTTATGGATGGGCAAAATCTGCATAATTTCATTCTTTGCAAGCGTGTGATTTACCCCTTATAAATCTGAACATCTGATGCAGCAAGATTTAATCAGCAAATTGACTTGCAGTGTGTTCAGAGTACACAGATGGACCAACACTGATTTTAGACAGAGAAATCACAAAATGGGAAATATGTAAACATTTAGTGAATCAGACGTATATTACATATATTCAAAATATGTGGGAAAATGGTATGGAATTGATTTTTAATGTCACCTACTGGTCACATGCCAACATTCAAACATTCTAACATTAATGTGAGAAAATGAGCAGAGCTGTCATTCAAAGGACAAGTAACTGGATTATTCATAATAGTTTTCTTGTCCTTCATTCAGGAACATTTTGTGTCCCAGTAACCCTGACTACATGGTAGACTCCAGTACTGATATTGGTATATTATTTTGGTCCCTTGCTTAACTGTTCGTCCAATTCATTTGTTCAGTTGTCAACTTAAATGAATTGTATTGATGTTTTCTTTTGTGTGGTGCTGTACTCAGCCCAAATGGTTTCCTTAATTATCAAAACTGTCCATTACATGTATCACATGGATCTGTTTGTTGGTCCATCAAAGAGGATTCTTACACAAAATTTTTGACAAAATCATATTCAGCTGACAGATGTCTGTGTGTTTTCCATATGTATATCAAGTCAGTTGCACTTTAACTTAATGAGTTTGTGTTGTGGTTTCCTCCCATTGGAGATAGGGGATTTCTCCTGGCAATAACTTCCTGGTATTTTTACAGTTATAGCTCACCTAAGGGAATAGAAACTGGGGAGATGGGGTGGATGTGCCCCCCGCCCAATATTTAATTTGGCTTCATTCATTCCCCGTAAACAGACCATGGTATTTAAATTATGTTGTGTGCCCTCCAATCTCAAACTCTCTCCTTCACCAAGGCTAACCTGTTATATTTTGGTGGCTTTTAGCGGCTGGTGATGGTGTTGTAATACTCCTTTCCAAACGTAACTATTATTCAAATTAATACGAGTTGAAAGGTAACGTTGCGATAATGCTTCTTCTGAGTGGAATTAGTGATGCTGTATACTTATAATGACAAACATCATGTAGCCTTGCATAGGAGATATATATATTACTTTTCAGAACACTTGTATTCAACTGAGTCTTTTTTTGTTTTGGGAAGGTGGCCAGACTTTGGAATAAGCTGAGCGGAACACAGGTTCCGATAAGCACAAAAAAACAACTCTCCTTGCCAAGACTTGGGAGAACAAAAGCATCCTTTCTTTAGTCCGTCGTTGCGTAATGCTGAATTGCCTTTCTATATCTGTTCGCAGTGTCTTTGCACCCTGCGCTGGCCTTGGCAAAGAAAGCTGAATCTGCCACCTCGATTTATGCGGCCGCGTCCATTCAAGACGACATTAAACATTACTGTCATGTTAAATTAACCAAAATGTGATGGGATGGCGCATATCAATCACTCATTTATTTTGTGTCGCATGCAATGCTGTGGAGAAGGGCAATTCAAAGGTGTTTGGACCTGAGGAAATGGTCTTTGAACAGTTTATGGCCGAGATCAGAGTTAATCGAACGATCCTATCTCAGGAGAACATGGCCTAACAGAGGCTGAGAAACAGCATGTCACTTTGAACCTCTGATACCTCTGTCTCAGTCATGGGCCCGAACAAATACTTTCAGTCAACTGAGGATCCTCCTTTTTTACTGCCAGGTCTGCAGGTAATCTTCCCCGAGTATCTGCAGGAGAAGTTTGTCCAGTCGGCCCTCAGCTACATCATGTGCAATGGCGAGGGGGAGTATGTGTGCCGAAACAGCCAGTGTGTGTGCCGCTGCGCCGAGGAGTTCCAACAATGCAACTGCCCCATCACCGACATCCAGATCATCGAGAACACTCTGATGGGGATGGCAGAGACGTGGGCTACCACCTACAAGGACTTTGAGAATTCAGGTAATATTCAGACTGTACCCATTAGTCATATCACCCAAGAAATTAGGTTGGAAGTCCTGTGAAAACGCTGTAATGTCTTTTAATGAATATTTGTAATATTGTCTTTAGGACAGTATGTGTCTCAGTGAGTTGTGATCAGACGATCACTGGTTCTCATCCCAGGGTCGGCACAGTAATTTAACAGTTGGGCCCTTGAGCAAGGCCCTTAACCCTCAATGGCTCTGGTTCCTCCTTTAGCATAACCCTACAAAAACTCATTTGATATAAAAACATCAATGTGTAACGGTAACCCAAGTCAGAAGGTCCACAGAATAGCCATAGCATGTTAGCAGAAGATCAGCTGTGATCTTCCAGTCCCAGTAATAAACCAGCAACAATAATGTTATTCTGTACCTAACTGTGGACCATGGAAATAAAATTGAAAGGTGTGCTTCTCTGGCAGGGGGCTTGTGGTGGCTCTTTCTCATCCTCCACGGTACCCCATATAAATGCCGCATGTTAAATTCTGTAGGGCAGCATGTAATAAAGTGAGAATGAATTATTCAGTGTCTTTTAGGCGCCTTCGGTTAGAGGGGAAGGCTCTTGCAGTTAATTATATCAGTCAATTTCTTCATTCTGCCAGGTTTTCATGAGGCACGGCGCTTAACAGGAGCGAGCCTCTCTTTGTTCGTTGTCAAGGCAAACGTGGCGGTAGCAGAGTCACTTTCAGACACGCCGGAGTGTGCCTACATGCCCGCGTGAGCTGGAGGATGAATAATTCTCTTTGATGCTCAGAAGTCAGCTGTTTAAACGGCTGATGGGAGAAAAAGCCAAGTTCCATTAACGTCGCAGCACTTCCCACTTAAAAGGCGGGGCTGGTTTTAAGGCACGGTCGCATTTTTGCAAACGCTGTTTGCGTTCTGAAGGTGAAACCGATATCGGTGCATATTCAGCATGGTTAAAGTTCAGCGACTTCCCCATTTTTCATGGGTAAGTTAATTTATAATGTAATCAATGTGTGTTGAGTAAACCAGACCAAGGTGTGGTCTTTGACCAGCCTGCAGACAGTAATAATCTTTCCTTCTTGCCCAGCTTACCTGATCAAAATGCATGAGAGATGACTCAATATCTCACATCTCCTCTGCCTTATATATTATTAACATGTAATAAAGCCCAAACATAGAGGATCGGTTATATACAGTATAATGGTGGACACACAAATCAAACTCCCCTCGGTCATGGAAGAACTGTAGTACCTTGCACTGGAATTCCAAAACACCCCCACCCCCAAACTTTATAGTAAACATTCACATAGTTTTATGCCTGACAGAGAGTAATGGGGAAGAAAAAAGAATCAGACAGTTAT
Organism: Mormyrus proboscirostris; assembly: GCA_026779585.1. Taxonomy (NCBI): domain Eukaryota; kingdom Metazoa; phylum Chordata; class Actinopteri; order Osteoglossiformes; family Mormyridae; genus Mormyrus; species Mormyrus proboscirostris. The sequence continues at coordinate 4,907,212 of JAODKF010000126.1, forward strand.
AAATATTCTCGCTAAAATCGGTGACTGCATCCAAACTGGATCGGAATCTACATAGAAATTTATCGGAGTAATATCAAGAAGTAGACGTGAGCCAGCATTTTTTTGTTGAACTACTGTTTAGAGTTTTTTTTATTGTCAGAAAGTGATCAGGAAAAAACTAATAAGCATCACATTTTGTCATCATAATGCTGGCTGGTTAAACAGGGAAAAAAATCTGCAGGAGCAAATGTTTGTTCTTGGAGGAGAGTTTGCTTTGCGACTCAAACGGGCGCATATTTGAGCTGGCTAAAGAGCTGGCTGAACAAACGCTGCTGGCGTCACGGCACATAAGACTTTTTGGCAGCTAATGGCTGCCAGCAAGCAAGGGAATTCATCTGTACATCTCCCATGACCACATATCCAGTACATGGTGGCATGGAGAATGGAGCCAGTCACAAGAAGCACAGGGCCGTGAAAGCTAATTGTGTCCCTGCCTGTTCTCCCAAAGGCGTCTCCTATCTCCTAAGATGTGTTCCCTTAGCATCAATGCTAACTCTGTCCCTGCCTGGTCTTCCAAAGGCGTCTCCTATCTCCTAAGTTGTGTGCCCCTAGCATTAATGCTAACTCTGTCCCTGCCTGGTCTCCCAAAGGCGTCTCCTATCTCCTAAGATGTGTGCCCCTAGCATCAATGCTAACTGTGTCCCTGCCTGTTCTCCTGAAGGCGTCTCCTATCTCCTAAGATGTGTGCCCCTAGCATCAATGCTAACTGTGTCCCTGCCTGTTCTCCCGAAGGCGTCTCCTATCTCCTAAGATGTGTGCCCCTAGCATCAATGCTAACTCTGTCCTTGCCTGTCCTCTCAGACGAGTTCAAGTCCTTCCTGAAGAGGCTACCCTCGACTCACTTCCTGCCGGTGAGCAGCGTGCACCTCCTTTGGGGCAGTGACTGGGATCTTCAGGCCCGCTTCCGGCTGCTGCAGAGCTCCCTGGAGGCCCAGCGGCTGAAGATGCAGCGTACGGCCCGCAAGCTCTTCAGCCTGAGCGTGCGCTGCCACCACAAGCCCAGCCATCAGATGCCCAGGGAGAGGTGAGCTTCTCCAGGGCATTCTTTTAGCACTCTCCTGACTTTGCTACTGATCTCCCCACCACCTCGCTGCCCACAGCCACCCAGTCTTCTGGGGCTGGTGAGCTTCATTTGCATGGCAGGGTCCACTTGGACCTCTCAGATTCGTGTGACGTTCCCTGTGTTTTCCTAGCTTATAGGGCAGTGTTTCTCAGTCCGGTCCTCAGGGACCCCCAGACAGTCCACGTTTTATTCCATTCCAGCTCCTAATATACCAGGTATTCGGTGTTCCTGATTGCTTGATTGATTGGTTCAGGTGTGCTGGGAGCTCAGAGGAAACTGAAATGCAGACTGCTTTGGGGTTCCAGAGGACTGGGTTGAGAAACACCAATATAGGACAATAAAAAAACAAATATTGTATGCAAATAGGATTATGTCCATCCTCTTATCCTGGTCAGGGTCTTGGAGCAAACATTAATGTGTAATAAGAAAATGTTTTATTTTAATAAATACAAGAATACATGCTGATGCAAGGAAGTACTTTGGGTGTCTGTCCTATAGCCATATGACGAACTGCCCCCTGTCAGATAAATTACCTCAGAGTGTGGTGTACAGTATTTAAGGCTGTAACAGAAATTAAATATGATGCAGGCAAAAGAACTTTCTCTAGCAAAAAGTCTGCGGTACTGTCGGAAATCCCTCAGGATACTTTTTGCAAAGTAATGCAGATATCAACATTTGGGAGACAGACAGTCCTCTCTGCACACCTAGAGGAAGTCTGTAAGAAAGGTCCCCAGGATAAAACCTAGAACATTCTAGTCATCATCTATGTGTTTGTGAGTGACTTGAGGACAAAATGTGCCCAACGCCAGGGAACATGGATAATTAAAAATCTATCTGGATGAGGGGATCGAGCAAGGCGAAGCCGGCACGTGTAAATTTGCAGTCACCTAGACACACTTACTACTGATGCTAATGGATGTTTGTGACAATATCAGGGGTGCCATCTAAGCCATGTAATTGAAACAAGACGAAATAAATGAACATAATTTACATTTAGTGCAAGCACACAAATGGCATTAAGTCGTTTAGGTGACAGTTAATCTCTGCCTGCACAGTGTGCGCTTCTCCGGCGTTTAAGCGTTTGATGTACCGCGCTCTGCGCTTTGATGGAAAATGACATTACCGCCGTCACGGTCGTCGAGGGAACTGGGCAGCCATTGCCATGCGGCAATGCAGAACTCACAGTGTTTTCATGGTAAGAGACAGTGACAGGTCCCCAATCTAGGGCTCGGAGTGAATGGATGATTGAGCCCCCTACAGGTGTGGAGATTTACACCCACATCCCGTCCCCACATAGGCGCACACACACACACACACACACACACACACACACACACACACACACACACCCCATGTACTTCATTTTGATTTGACTCTGACGGTCCTTTCTGGTATCAGGGCCCTTAAATATGGTAAGGCAATGGAAGCAGAAGTTCATTGCCCCTGTCCTTCCCCCACCACACCGCCACAGGACTGTCGAAAGTCATGACTCCCCGTTTTGCTGCTCTTAAGGGAACACGGCTCTGCCCTCCACCTGACCTGAACACTGTCTCGCTGCATGGTGCGTGTGTGTATACAATCACCAAGCCTCTCATCCTGGCTCAGCAGAAACACAGCTCTCAGCCAAGTCCCTTGTAATAATTATTAAATTAAAAAGAACATAGTCTGTCCTGTACAGCAGCAAGACATTCCAAAAATTCACTAATCTTGTCCGACATACGGGTTTCTGGCCAATATCCGTATTTAATTAATTACTGCACCAGAATTAGGGAAAAACACAAGGGCCTTTGTGACAGGTGACAGAATGTGGGGAAAATTATATAAGTAAATAATCATGATATGACCAAATATAGATATCTGTAGTTTTGCACAATATCTGCCTGTATGCCAATAATTCCATGCAAACATCCTTCCCTTTTCCATAGCTGCTTATGCATTTCAGGGACTTCGCAGCAGGTGATAATGCCTTGCTGAGGAATATCAATGCATTAACACTAAAGACAATGCATTAAGCATCGGGAAACATGCAAATGGAAGAAGATATAGAAAAACTTTTTTTCTCCAGTGCATCAGCCGCTAGTGACATGATCAGGGGGTCAAAAGCTGCTCTCTGCAGTCCCGACTTGCCAGCGAGTTGTGCAAGTGATATACTCGCCTGTCTCTGTTTCTCTGGTTGCTGTTGCAGAGACACGGCTTTTAATCGCCTGGCAGTGAGCGATTAAGCGAACAGCCTGCAACCCTCTGCTGTTCCCCGTGCACAGAACTCGTCCTATGGTTGTTCTTTACCACCCAGACTAATGACTTCGCTTTAATTGGGCCGGTCTGTCATCACTCGTACCCTGATTAAGGCACGCTCAGAGATCTGTGACAGCAAACGACAAACTTCGCCACACCTGCGCGTCTCATGTGCGTGTTTTTGGACACACGGGTCTGTTAGATCAACCCGTAATCAGATATTATGACATCTTTGCTATGGTGATACTGGAAGAGTATGAGGTAGATCATTTTCTATGACAGAGACACACACACCTGTACTTATATCTTTGTGAGGGCCATCCGTTCCTATGGGAAAAGCCCTAATCCCAGCAATGGAAACATTAACCCCTACCCAGCCCTAACCTTAACCAAATAAAATACAAGAATTTTGACATTTTTAATTCAATGTTTGATTGCAGTGACAGATTTTTATAAAATCGAGTTTTTCCTTGCGGGGACTGAAAAAATGGTCCCCAAAAGTCAGAATACGATTTTTTATCACATTGTGGGGACATTTAGGGACAAGTTTCTTGAAAATTGTGCAGTGAAATTAAATAGAAATCTTTCCCCAAATTACAGTTTTGATAATTAAAACAGGAAAATGAATAGGGATGAAAACTGAAATGCGCTGGAGTGTTTGATCTGCATCTGCACTCAACGCGGAATACCGATAAGGAATTCACAGTGTTTCATTTGCCGGAAGCACTGTTGCCTTTCCCTCCCTGAAGGATGCAGCACTGCTTGCAGTCATGTCTGTCATCCACACCGAGTGCCAGAACCGGTCCGAGTCTGTTACCGGCGTGGGGATTACGTGTGGGTTTGTACAAACAACCCGTGTTCAGTTGATTCCCGTCATTTCCATATTGCCCCCTGTGGCAAACTGCAGAGTAGTGTGTCATTCCTGGAGAAAATACGTAACAGGAGAGTAAAAGGTGCAGCTGGAGGCCTTTGAAGTGTGTACCGGCTCTAGCGAGGCAGGGTTGGGATGCTATCAGCTCTCTTTGGTCCCTAATAGGCAGCAAATGGAAGACATTATGTTTTGGTATGGACATATATGCATAAACTGTACTCCTATATAACAGCATTGGAAAGCAGCTTAGAAAATATCTGTGTATGGAACAAACATACAGGCAAATGGTCCTCAGGAAATTGGCCCATGTACTGTAATGTGAAAATATGCAATATTAGTAATGGATGAACAAATAGTATCTTTGTCAGTAGCTCATACATTTACATTTTTTCTAACTGCTCCTACTGTATGACTTTCGCGCTGCATTTTTTTTGACCATTGGCCAGCTAACAAAAATATTACAATTGGAACCGTTGCATCTACACCAGGAAACCAATGAATGTCGTATCCTGCTTTAGAGTTATGGATATTGTAGCATGTAGCTCATTCTTTACTACTCACGTTTCGAAAAACCAAGCGATATTTACACAACTTCCCTGTTTCCCAGATTTACTCATGACTATCTTGTGATCTGGTTTAAAATTGTGGATTGAATTGGAGACTTTGGAACAAAAAAAAAAGCCTTCAAATGTAATATATCCTACTCACTTTATTCGTTTTGAAACTAATGTGACAAACTGATGTTTATACAAAATGCCAAGATCACAAAGCACAGTGACGAGAGGAACAGCCTCATCCATGATCGGCACGGTTCTGTTTGAGAACAGTCAAACGGACTTTGCGGTGTGTGCTACTAGCCCCATCGCCTGTCCCTGCAGTTTGATCTGGGACAACTGTCATCAGAGTCATCCTTGCAAATTGGGTTAATTTTCGTGTCGTTTTAACCTTGACACATTCCCTCCTGAAATCATAACTCTCCCTCATCTAGCAGAGATAAAGGACTGTAGAGATGACAGGGGAGGAGGCCTGGGGGGAAAATATGGAGAAGAGCGAAAAGATCTACTCAGGAAATGAGGCGGGCAGCCTCGGGGAATGGCGGGAAATGGCCGTCGCTTCATGGTTGCATTACGAGCAAATGTTGCTGAATATCGTTTCCCTCTGTTGCCCGTTGTCCAGGTCCGTGCTGCAGTGGCTGAACAGGGTCCAGTCCTTCTTGTACTGCAACGAGAACGGCTTCTGGGGCACCTTCCTGGAGAGCCAACGGACCTGCGTGTGCCACACGGGAGGCAGCCTGTGCCAGAGGCCCATCCCCTGCGTGATCGGCGGCAACAACAGCTGTGCCATGTGCAGCCTGGCCAACATCTCGCAGTGCGGCTCCTGCAACAAGGGCTATAAGCTGTACCGTGGCCGCTGCGAGCCGCAGAACGTGGACTCGGAGCGCAGCGAGCAGTTCATCAGCTTCGAGACGGATCTGGACTTCCAGGACCTGGAATTGAAGTACCTGCTGCAGAAGATGGACTCGCGCCTGTACGTGCACACCACCTTCATCAGCAACGAGATCCGCCTGGAGACCTTCTTCGACCCACGGTGGCGCAAGCGCATGTCTCTCACGCTCAAGAGCAACAAGAACCGCATGGACTACCTGCACATGATCGTCGGGCTATCCATGAAGATCTGCCAGATGCGCAACAGCAGTGTCGACCCCATGTTCTTCGTTTATGTCAACCCGTTCAGTGGCAGTCATTCAGAGGGGTGGAGTATGCCCTTTGGCGAGCACGGCTACCCGCGCTGGGAGAGGGTGCGCTTGCAGAGCTCACAATGCTACAACTGGACCCTGCTGCTCGGCAACCGCTGGAAGACCTTCTTTGAGACGGTGCACATCTACCTGCGCAGCCGGGCGAAAATGCCCACCACGCTGCGCAATGACACCGGCCAGGGCCCCGTGGATCTCTCCGACCCCAACAAGAGGCAGATCTACATCAAGATCTCCGACATCCAGGTGTTTGGATACAGCCTGCGCTTCAACGCCGACCTCCTACGCAGCGCCGTACAGCAGGTCAACCAGTCGTACACCCAGGGGACGCAGTTTTACTCGTCGTCGTCCGTCATGCTGCTGCTGCTGGACATCAGGGACCGGATCAACCGTCTGGCGCCCCCGGTGGCCCCCGGCAAACCGCAGCTCGACCTCTTCTCCTGTATGCTGAAACATCGGCTGAAACTCAACAACAGCGAGATGATCCGGGTCAACCACGCCTTGGACATGTACAACACAGAGATTTTGAAACAATCTGACCACCTGACTACCAAACTCTGCTAAGGAAAAGGGAAAAAATATATATACATATAAATATTTACAAAACAGATCAAGGCGGATAACTTTTTGGAAGTTTTCACTCGACTTATTGATGTACTGTTGAACACTTTGTAAATGTTATTGTTAATTGAAATCGAGGAAAAAAAGAAAGATTTTTAGTTTGGAAATGTGACTAAAACCATTTAACAAGACTGTATCATATTTGTCCAAGCATGTCTGTTACCTTAAAGAACCTATGGAGAGAAACGAAAGAAAGAAAAAAGAAAAATATGCTGACTAAGAGGCCTTGAATTTATTCTGAGGGAGCAAAGGTACTTTAATAACTGCCATTCTTAACTGAGTAAAAGCATTTTTAATCTAATAAAACAATGTAAATGTAGACCAGATATAATTTTTTTTTTAATTTTACCAAAAAATGTTTTGTCAAAGTATAAAAGAGGGTAAATATATTCTTCAGTTGAACGTGATGCATTTTAACCATGAGGCCTGCACAGATGTATGCGTTTTATTTCACATGACGCAATGTTAAGAGTCTTATTAATAATCAGTTACGAGTGATGCCACACTGTTTGTCGCAAGCGGAATTCAGTGAAAGAAAATAACATTAACGTTTTTCTCTGGCGTAAAAGTCAAGGTCATTATGATTCTGTTTTACCGTTTTAAATAAAGACAATAGAAACAGTCGAAGAGCATAATTTTCTATTCAGTTGTAGACATCTTGAGCTTTTTTTCCACTTATTAATGTTTGATGGTGATTTTTGCTGTCTTGGAGATGGACTGACTGCACTATTGGCCGCCTCAGGTGGGGTCAGGCAAGCATCACGGCGTGCGGTTTGCACCCGGAGCTGGGGGCCAGGGGTTGGGGGCGGGGGGTGGAGAGGCTGTGCCTCGATCGCGCCGATCCCTCACAGCAGCTAGCATAAGCCATTAACATGACCATCAAACGGGAAGCGATAAAGTCCAACCACCCTCCACAAAATTCTATTTTTATTTTCCATTTTATTTATGCATCTATGTTTGTGTAAAATGGCTGATGGAAATGTACATAGTCTAGGATAACCACCTTAAAAGCCATTCTATTTCCATTATCTACAGAGAACTTGTGAAATGTGGGCCGATATGAAACCGCACAATTAAAATGATTTATTCTCTAAATCTACTCCACATACACGTAGTTGCCTCAGCAACAGGAGTTTAACATTAATAAAACATATGCAGTGATAGATGCGCTGATTAACACCTACAGTACTCCCAGCCTAATTTCCCATTCTCTCTATACATCCACCCAAACCAGGAAAACATTTCAGGGTGTAGCTGGGGAGATTGTTTTTGTTTGTTAGCAGAATAATTATGTGTCTGTTGTAATCCCTTTAACATGATACAAGAAAGGTCAACTTCCTTATTTTCATTACTCTTAAATAAAACTGGATTAAGAGCAAAACAGGGACACAGATAATTCTAGAATAACAAATGAAGAGGGAAGACATACACTGGGGGGGGTGCAAAATTTTGAAGAAATTCTGACAATGTGTCGCGTCGGTTGTTTGGCATCGCTCCAACCACACACTTGTGTGCGGCCCCCAAGGTTAACCCCATGTCGGCCACAAACAGTCACTTCATTTAAAAAAATGTAACAAGTGCATAAACTTTATTCCTGAGAAGGTGAAACAGCTAGCTACAATCTTTTGATTCTACTAGCTGGCTGTTTATTAAGTTTTTCAAACGTCTAAAGGGAGCGGTGTCTTTTAAGTGTCTTTTTAACTGAGGCGATGGGTCCCCAGAAACAACTAACCCATCCCTGGCTGACCCAGGGCACATTTATCCGACCTGAGTAGAGCACTATATATAAGTCGAGTAATCCTGTTTTACTGTGTGTGTGTGTGTGTGTGTGTAAGAAATCTTTCAGACAGCATTGTACACCAGACATGGTAATGAAGTTCATAAATCTAACATACAGCCCTTCTGTAAATAGTTATTTTGGACTGATATATCTAAAGGCTGTTCTTGAAGGATTGTAAGAAAGGATTAAAAAAAAAAAAGATTTAAATATGGATTTTCAAGTGCAGTCTGAGAAGCATTCTCTAGCACAACTTGGTATTTGAAGTTAACCATCCTGAAAAAGTTCACCTGTCAGTTTTTGTTTTGCTGTTTTATCCTGAGTCTGTTTAGGTTGTATAACTTGTCTCACAGGTGTGTATGTGAAACTCAAGCACACACTCGTTCTCACACACGGTCGTGGTCACATGGACGGAGAGTCGCATCTGTATTGCAACACACGTCGACCTGATGTTACAGCAAATGATTTCTTGTCTGTGTAACTTTTGCTGTTCTGTTGGGACTGTTATGGTAGCTCTCTTCAAATGAATGTTTCATATAATGACTCTATTTCGCATTAAATGCTATATTTACTAAGAAATGCTGTTTGTGTGTAAAAATTTACAGCAGGGATGACTGGCGATTAATGGTAGTTGAGAGTCAGACATGTATCCATAGTTATTTGCGTCTGTGTAGCCGTGTGGATTTGTTAAAACAGCCATAATCATTATTGGTTGCCTAAAGCGTTAGGGGGTTCTTGGTGGCCAGCATTTGGCACTCGTGCCGCCATAGCCTGAGTTCGACTCCCCCATTTCAAGAATTTCCTCATGAGATCAATAAACTTTATCTTAATCTTATTGGTAGTTTTCGCTGTTCCGGAAGCTTGATTACCAAGTACCTCAGCCACTGAACCACGGAATGGAGGGGGAAATGTCTCACCGAAATCCACACTTCTTTTTTAGAAAATGTCATGTCACTTGCAGCACAGAGATTTCAGCATCCCTCAGTAATACAGAGGCCAGGCTGACTAACAGAGGACAGCGGGATGCCTAATCGCTAAAGAGCCGCATCACAAGGGTTCTGCTGCTGCTGCACCGATGAATGAGTGCAATAAAAAATATCTTTCTCTATAAATAGTCATACTAATTCTGAGCTGTGGAAACTGCTTTGGATAAAACTGGCTGCTAAATCACTTTAATGAGCCGCACCCCACCCACCCGCCAGTTTAATTTAAAATGCTATTGCATTATTCTAGAGACAGGAAAATGCATGTAAAAAACTTAGACCCTGTCTGAAGCCAGTCCCCCTGAGTCATACTGTCAGTCACAGACGCTGAAAATATATGCCCTACCAATACGACAGTGGCTGAATCAACATGGCCTGTGGAAAAAAATACAAATAAAATACAAACATTTGCATATGTCAGTCATTTTATTGCAAAGCGTCCGTTTGCTACTTCTCCCTGCCGAGCTCCTGTGTTTGTGTTTACTGAGCCCTGGTATATCTGCCATAAAGGCTTTGGGGCGGCTGTGTGGCTCAGCGGGTTGGGATGCTCTGCCTTTTGATCGAAAGGTTACTAGATCAAATCCCAGGGTCAGCAGAGTGATGCCGCTGTTGGGCCCTTGAGCAAGACCCTAACCCACCAATTACTCCGGGGACTGCCTAACCCCGCTTTGTCAAAATAAATGTGTGTCACTTCGGATAAAAGCTAAATATCTAAAATATAATGTCAGAAAGCATTTTCCCTGACAGAGAACTGCACTGCTGGCCTGCCATCTTGACAGAGCCTGTAACAGGCAGTAGTGAAGTGCGGCCATCACTGTACCGAATCAAGATGGACAAATGAGTGCCAGTTTCGCGGATGTCCTCGGCGCCACCTCAGGCATGTTCCGGGCCACCTGCTCTGGACGCTGACCAGCCAATTAGCTGTACATTGCGCTTCCAGGGGGGGTTTAACAGCCAGTTGTCAATTCGTATTGAGCTTCTTTGCTGAAATATCAAAAGATCAAACTCATTTTGTAGATTGCGGGATGGATGGGAGGAGGGGAGGATGGGGGGAATGAGCAAAAAGAATCGTTGCGTAAAAGTCTGTCTTTCCCCTTGTCAGATTATTATAATTTCCTCTAAATCTACACTTAAAGGGATAAAGCATTATACTTTAAAATGCATTACCTTAAAGTGGAGAAAAAAATTGTACTAAAGGATAATGTTTTATCTAATGGCTATGGGTGATTATGGACTTCTGCTGGGGTTGTTGCTTCAGCTGGGGGGGGGGGGGGGGGAGGTAGATTATGAT